>OZ018327.1:82583258-83322424 GCA_963969495.1 Ceratothoa steindachneri
TTTACTTTCAAATTTAAATTGAAAACAAACCAAGGCATCTCCCGCAGTAGGTTTCTAAGGAGAGAACTATAAAGTTGTGAACATAGAAGGTAGGAAATTGTGTGAGTGATATATAGCCACAGATCTTCCTGAGAGCATTGGGAGCTGGGGCATTAGATAACCTAAATTCTAGAGTACTTTTTTCCTTGAGTAGCGAAGAAGCGAATTAAAATATCAAACATTTATTACTCTCGTACCTAAATTTTTCCTCACTGGCGAATTCCGACTCGGTTTAGGGGGTAACGGGGGAGGAATAAGCTGTGTTTCCTCAGGCTCCTGTACCTCTGACTCAACTTGGGATGGTTGCGTAATGGTATTTTTTGTATCTCCCCAATTTTCGTCGACTGGGAAAGATCCAATATCAAAATTGCCGTCGAAAGATCTCCTAGCATTGGCCTGGCACTTGTTCAACAGCTCCATCTGTTCAATCTCGTAGCTGGAACTTCGCCCACTTTTCGAATTGAGTTTGTTGAATTTGAAGATAGCGGTCAGTCGGTTCAGTGTACCCATCCGTGGATCTTCTGATGGAGTTGATTCACGTCTGGCATCATTCGAATTCTCTTTCGATGCTGTGTCATTAGTTGTACTTTCCTTTTGTTTCTGTTTAGCCGCTTCCTTTTTTCCTTGTTTCTCTTGCTTCTTATCTCGTTTCTCTTTCTCTTTTATCATCTTGTCCAATTCCTTTTTAAACTCGTCTTCTTTCTTGCTGTTTCTTCTTTCCATTTTCGTTGGTTTTCCATTCGTTTGAATTCCTTTCTCCTCTGTGCTGTCAACTTCAATGGAGCTCGTCATTTTAGCTTCGTTATCCTCGCTGTTAAAAAGACAAAATCATATTAGATCTTAACAGGATTCCTAACAAAGCTATTGTTTGCTGGATTTTATGGAATCAAATTATGAACAGTTCAGAGAGTATTTACGGAAACATAATATATTTCCATCCTTATCACTCTCTTGCTACCCGATCTCGCGATTTTTCGATTTTTATATAAAGTATTATCTCCCTTTGAAGTTTAGGCCTGACCTCAGACGGGCTTGTACATATTCCTGCAAAGTCCTTAGGTTTTCTATAGAGGTCCTTAACACTTTCTTTTCTTTTTTATGTCCATTCTATTCATTTATTACTAACATTTTGCTTATCTACTTCACCCATATTTGTAGAGTCAGTTACCCTCGAGGAATTTTATAAATTCACTTTCTGTTTCAGTAACTATAATCAACACATCGAAGCCCTTCATCTCTGCTCCTAAACGTGATCAAAATATACAAGATAAAAACTATCGCGTCCATTTTAACAAATAACTCTAACCTTGGATCGGTCTTAGTAAGCGACAAAAAAATAGCGATTTTGGAAGGGAGGTGCAACCCTTAAATCTTACCTTACTTCCTTGACTGCTTTCATGATGAATAGATGCATGGACATGCCCGTTAATGGTTCTAAGGGGGTCAAAATCTTAATAATTTTATTGGTTAGTCTATTAAATTTCCTGGCTGAATTATTTAGGTGTACTCCTACATTTTAAGAGAAAAAAGAAAGAGTGTATGGTAAAAAATACAAGAATGAATAGAAAATAAGCATAGGTTAAAAAACGTTGTTACTCGTAGAATGCCAACATACGATTAAGTGAGCCTGAAGCGACCAAATAGCAAGCGATCATTGTTTGTGCCTGGTTGGTCAGAGTCACATAATACATGTTTCTACTGATCTTTTTATTTACAAAGTTGTGGGCGGCTATATATAGGCCACGCCGTTCACAATGGTATGATGATAGTTTGAAATAGTTGGGTTCAAATGCAGTGCTAAATAGACCGGCATGTTGTTATTAAAGAGCGCAGCTTCTTAGCGCTTTTGAACTCATTTTGTGATATTCTCGCGACCCGCGTACCACTGAGATTTATGACAGAGAAATAACCGTTAAGTTCACCCAATTCATGCCTGATTATTGCCATTATTGGATGAATTTATTTCTCAAACTATTATTTTATGGCAGACAGTGATCACTACTGAGGTACTTTAGTTATTGCACGGATGCAGAGTAAGGGCTAATAAGAGTGGTAGACAGAGAACAAAAATGCACATAGTGAATCAATATCTGATCAACGATCAATGAGATTCAAAGATAGGAAAAGTAGTGTATTATAGTAGGAGAAGGTATAGGTAGAAAAAAATGTTATTATAGTAGAAGAGTTTGTGTGGAACAAAACTGAGTTTGTATAATAGCAGACGAATCTAGTAGATCAAAAGGTGGTATGTAAGTACTGGGAAACGTGCTAAAATAG
This sequence comes from Ceratothoa steindachneri, assembly GCA_963969495.1. NCBI lineage: Eukaryota > Metazoa > Arthropoda > Malacostraca > Isopoda > Cymothoidae > Ceratothoa > Ceratothoa steindachneri. Next base: position 82,585,575 of record OZ018327.1, read on the forward strand.
TACTCCGAGAATCAGTGTATATCACAAATTCGACGGAGATGTGCAGACAGATAATATGGAGAGTCTCCAGGATGGCGTATATTTTCACCGAGAGCGAAATGCACACAAAGGGGATGGCTGAAGAGGAGCGAAGAGACGTGGTCTCTCAAAATAACGGCATCCGATAAACAATGTCAAGAACAGGCGCTACTTGAAAAGAAGGGTAATATTTATGTGTGACTTCACCAAGAATGGACAACTACCATTCAGAAAAATGCCCTGGTCGAAGTGATATACATGACAAAGGCTAAATTACACCACCTTGGTTTTATGCAGAGAAAATTCGAAATTGGTATGCTTCGACATGACGAGAGACGATGTTTAGGCATCTGAACCACGCCAAAAGAGAGGAAAAAGTCGTCCACGTAGAGCGTAGCAAAACATCTTCCGGTAGCACTAACTTATAAGGTTTATCACAGCAAAAAGATTACACACTCAAGAGATTCCCCAAGCATACCCGACAAAAACGACGCAAAAACTCAGAAAGAGCAGCGGAAGTAAGTCTAATCGAAAATGGGCCGAGTGGAATGAGAACCAAAAGGACAGTATACTTTCAATCTGGGTGTAGCTAAGCAGTCACCACCTGAGAGCAAGTATTAAGAAGAAGAGGCAATATGCAGAAATCACGCCACGCAAAAATTTAACAACCAATCAGATCAACTTCAATCCCAAGGAAAAATGGTTGTAAACCATGGCAACCCATGTCGAGGGGGGGTTGACGCAACTAGCATAGTCCTTTGAATAGCCCTGGCTAAAGTTAAAGCATGTAAGCAGGACAGTACCGTAACTGACCAGTCAATCTTTTTCTCTGACTCAACACTAATCACCGCACACAGGTCTTTATCCACATTGGTTATCTCTTGTCCTTGCCCATTTAATGACTAGTTCAATAGGGGTTTTGTATACTTAATGTGCATTACTTAACACTTGTGTAAGTTGAAAGGCATCTGCAACATGTCCGCCAACGCCTATATACGGTTCACGTCAGTGCTAAAACTCTAGACGCCTTTGATAGATTCGGCTATTTCAAAGTTTGTGCCTTTTTCAGATTTGGCTAAATAATCTAACGCGAATATTCTTGATATAATGAATTAACGAGCGCGTAACACAGAGCCTTGAAAGACTCTGATCGTCATCGATGATCAGCGAGAGGCCTGAACGTTGATCAAGATCATCTGACGCCTGTTAGACAACTAGATCCCAAACCATGCCTCCAATCTTTCAACTAATAACTATCATTGGGATCTTAGTCTAAGGCATGCGTTACTTTATCGAACGCTTTTGTTAAGTCCAGATAGTGTGTCCATCATCCTACAATAGTCGTACTTACTCCTGTGGAGGATAACGTCCATGTAGTTAAGCACGACCATTTCCAAGGAACCCATGCAGGGAAACATAGATCAGATTGTGCGAATAAAATTTTCTCTGGTACAGTTTCTTATAGATAGGGGGAACACAGGCCAGTCTATCTAAACCTCGCCATTGTCTAAGATAGCATTGAAGATCACAGATATGTGTGGTGCCACTTATCCCTTCAACTGTAGGATTCACGGCAAGGAATCTTTGGGATTAGGTGACGTGTACGGGTTTCATTGTCTTAGCCATTGTATCACGGCTCGAAAGGCAACACTCTTAGTGTTATTATGAGCCAAATAACGTTTGCCAACCTAAAGTCTCACTTTCTCCTGGCAACATTGTTTTCCTAAAGATAGATTCCTTAAGAACAACCTAACTATACTGTGATCACTAGCTCTTCAATCCATCGTATAAATAGAGAAACGTCAAGAGGTTGTTCGTATTAGTGAAGATTAATTCTAAAATACTATCCCCCATCTTCCACTTGTAGACCCAATGGGTCAAGGTTTCTCGCTAACAAAGACAATAGTGGGAGGACAGTCCACTAAGCTGGACGATTTGGGCTGTCCATGCAGGGGTCGGTCTATCACTGCCACACTCAATTCCGGAGCGTTGACCTTAAATATATCCCAGTAGTCTAGTGGCCTGAAGCAGACCTTCATACAGAGGGGTATATTGCCCCGTTCGCCAGGAAAACTTTCCGTCAATTTGTCCTCCGCAGTCAATGTGGGTCAAGTTGCTAGGGATGTGGAATGTACCGTCATAACCCATTATGCCTATCCATGTCTCCATGACCGCCACGATGTCTATCTGAGGTTTAAGGTTTAAGGTAAGGAACCAGTGGGCTGCTGCCCAATCCAATTGGATTATATATGGCAGCTAGGATGAAACGAGGTAAATCATCTATAAAAGGTGGAGGAGACCACTTTGTGATAAAAATTTAAAAAACAAAGGGTTAAAAGATTCCTCCGCCAATATGAATCGAAGACGGGTGTGTTGAGGAATAGATAAAAGGGTCGGGAAAGAGGACAACCGGAGATTGGCAAAATGGCTACAATCCAATAAAAGGGGGGCAACCGATTGGTCCCCACCGCAAAAACGACATCAAGGACTGATATGAACATCGCCCGAAACAAGATGGCCGTGAGTAAGTCTCGTGTGGCCAATGCGAACTCGGCAAAGGGCCACCTACAACGTCCGCATTCTATGACGGCTCGACGGCCAAGAGTGAGTAGAATTTTGAATTTTGTATAATTTGGATGATAAACAGTCATCCCATTCATTCTGCCACAGTTCAAAAATATATTTTCTTGTTGAAGGAAAGTAGTCCCTAAAAGGCAGAGCCGAGTTCTCAGGGGGCACAGAATGTGCTGAGCGGGCGAGCCGATTAGCTCTCTCGTTGCCTAGGACCCCCATATGCCCAGGGACCCAGTAAAAAAAAAATCTATATCGGGACGAATTTTGGATCAGCCAGTTGCAAATTTCTTTGACTAAGGGGTGGGACGCATTAAAAGATCTAATTGACTGTAAAACACTCATTGAGTCGGAAAAAATGACAAAATCACTAAAAGGTAAAATTTGGATGAGTCTAAAGGCTAAAAGGATTGCTGAAAGTTCAGCGGTAAAAATGAATGCTGCAGGCGGCAGAGATAAAGATAGGAATTCTCCTCCTAGATAGATAGCTGCAGCGCCCACGCCACTGTCCAACATAGGGTCATCCGTGTATTGTCGGTCGCTGCCCCACGAAGTGTGTGAGAGTACTTTCAAAATGTCTAGAGCCAGTAGACAGCCTGTTCTAAGTCGGCTTAGGTGTGGTAACTAAGATAACTTTGGATCGAGAGTTACTCCAAGGAACCGAAACTCGGAGACAAACTCTATCTCTTCGCCTTGTAGAGAGATAGATGGCGGAACAAGAACCCCTCTGCCCCGGTGGAAATACATTGCTTTGGTTTTGTTCGTAGAAAAGCGGAATCCTTTAAGTTGCCCGCTTTTGGATACAGCATCGACCGCCAGTTGTAGCCGATGCGCTGCTGATGGAAGGCGAGGTGAGGAACAGTATAGTGCTAAATCATCGACAAACAGAGTTGCCGATACACCCTCTAGGAGAGAAGAATAATATCATTAATGCCAATTAAAAAACATAAGATACTTAAAATAATGCCCTGAGGAACTCCCTCCTCTTGGGCTTGCAGTTCAGAGTATGCATCTCCAACACGTACCTTGAGGATCGAGATGCTAAAAAACTTTGAATAAGTGACGGTAAAGGCCTTTCATCCCCCAGATGTATAGCTGCTTCAAGATGCCGTATCTCCATGTTCTGTCATAGGCTTTCTCAATATCGAAAAATATGGGAAGAGTCGGTGCATTAATGAGAAAGTTTTCCAGACCGATCCCTCGAAATGTACTAGTAGGTCAAGGGTACTATTACCTTTGCGGAAGCCACAGTGAAATGGAGAGAGAAGGTGATTGGTTTCAAGGAACCAGTTTAGGCGCTCCGACAACATTTTTTCCAGCAACTTAATCAAACAGCTGGTGAGAGCTATAGGGCGGTAGTAATCTGCGTCCAACCCATCCCTGCCCGGCTTGACAAAGGGAAGAATGATTCCAATGCGCCATGATGAGGGGTAAAAACCCTTCATCCATATAAGTTTGTACAAATCAAGTAAGAAGAGAGTAGAGTGTGGATGTAGGTGCCGAATCATATCGAAATAGATCGCGTCAAGAACACGGGAAGTAGATCTAAAAAAGGGACAAAGCGCTTTGCAGCTCTTGGATGTTGAATAGAGCGTTATATGGAAGGTTATATTTTGTTGTGAATTTGAAAGAATTCGACTCTTCCTTTGATTTGTAGGATTGAAAAGACATATCGTAACGGCTGACACTCCCGACCGCGCGGAAATGGTCAGCAAAAGCATTGCTGACCGCCATGGTGTCACACTGCAAGGGGTATGATGATCAGCATAACGGCCCCTGATCTTATTAATCCTCTTCCAGATCTTAGCGGTAGGTGACATAGAGGAAATTGATAAAACGTAACGGCGCCATGAATTTTGGCGAGCCTAACGAAGGTTTTTTGGCGAAGCGCACGAGCTCGGATTCGGTCGACCATGTTGCACAAAGTTATGTTCTTTCGGAATCAGGCATGGGCTAACTTGTCATTTTTGATAGCTGTTGCACACGTCGAGATCCACCAGGGCACGGTTGAGCGACCAGTGGCGGGTCGCCGCCGTGCGATGGTCTGTGTTGCTGCATTGTAGAGAGTCGATGTAAAGTATTCTATTGCCGCGTCCCATCCATTGAAGGTCTCTAAGGATGCACTTGTAAAGGACACCTCTCGGAAACCTTCCCAATCTGCATGACCTAAGTCCCAGTTAAGCGGCATAGTTGTATGAGGGATAACTTGAAGGGCCGACAAGAGAATAGGGAAGTGGTCACTCCCATGGAGATCGTCAAGAATTGACCTTCGAAATTCCGTGAAGCAATCCGGGAAACAAACAGACAGGTCAACACAGCTAAAAGAGTCCGTCTGGACATTATAAGAGGTAAAATCGTCAGTATTTAAAACACAAAGAAAGTCAGATAATAAAAGAGACTCTAAAACACTGCCTTTGGCATTTCGAGTGATGTCATCCCAGTATGGGTGACGGGCGTTAAAATCTCCTAGTAATAAGAATGGGGAGGGCAACTGGTCTATAAGTTCTAAAAGGTCGGGTCTTGACAATGATAAACAAGGGGGTAGGTAAATAGAGCAAACCGTAAAAAGCTTAGTAAGAAAAACCCTCACAGGAATAGCTTGAAGGGTAGTATGTAAGGGGATGGGAGAAACATGGTGGGATGAAGATACCATGATTGACACCCCCCATGAGAGGAGCTTCCAGCAAGAGCAATAGTGTTGAAAGTGAGAAAGCCGGATGCCGGCGGAAAGAGCCGTATACCCAGTTTATTCTCCTGAAGACAAAAAATAGCGGGGTGGAGAGTCGTCAAAAGAATTTTGAGTTCTTCCCACTTTGGAAGAACGCCTTGACAATTCCATTGTAAAATGGAAAATATTATGTGGATATCTTTTTCTCTTTTGTGGCCGATATTGTATTTGAGGTTCGTCCCAAAGAGCTTGGGAGAAGGAGAGCTGATTTTGAGAAGCCTACTTTTTTTTACGGGCAGAGATCTTAGAGGGAGCAGTAACTGGGGATTTTTTCGTTGATTTCGGAGAAGCGACCGAGGCCCTTGATTGTAATTCTGGCTCACAACGTGGCGGAAAAGGATGATCGAGAAGGGATTTTCGGCTGGTAGATCCGGATTCATGAGTCGAGGGTATTTTTGGTGTCTGAGGAGTTGGTCCAACCGCCGCGATTGGTGATGTTGGAGTATCAACTGCTTCCATCGGATCATGGGTTGAAGGGTGAGCGGAATGAACGGGTGATCTGAGCGAGGTGTGTAGCGCGGGGTGTATATTTGCTATCGTTTGGATCAGGATGGGGCCTAAGTCCTGTGAAGGGTGGGCTGGACTTAAGGGCATATAATGGTCAGCCATAGGGGAAGAGTCCGCTTATTGGTGGTCGATGACCCAGGTGAGGAATCCTTCCTCTTACCACTGGGCTTTGGGTCTCGGAGCCGGGTGGATGAACCTTCATTGGTCGATGTTGAGGATTCTTTCAAATAGCGTCTGATGTCTTCAAGTGCCTCAACATGAGCGTCTCTTACAGCTAGAGCTGCTAGAGAGAGGGGGGATACATTGGTTATCTCGGTGTGAGAGCGATACTTCGACTGCATATTCAAAATGTTTCCGACGCTGTGAGTAGATGTAGGATGGAGTGCTTCAGGCTGGTCGGAACTCGCGCGTGATGGTCAGTTTCGTCCAGTGTCACGTAAAACGTCAGAGAAGAGACGGCCGAATGGTGAGGTTTGTGCTCGAGCACGCTGGCGGGCCTCTCTTATATCTAGACGTAGGGAGTCGCGCAAAGCGAGCACCTCCTTTTCATACAAAAATATAGAGCAGAGTTTTGACGCAGCACTGTGGGTACCTCCGCAGTTGGCACAGAGGGTTGTTTTTGTGCATTTGTGGCCACAGGAGCCAGAGCTACAATTCACGCAGGAGCGAGGGGGCCGACAGGCACGGCCAATATGTCCAAATTGATTGCAATTGAAGCAGCGTCTGGGTAGTTCGATGTAGGGACTTACCGGGATACGAAGGCACCCAGCTTTAATATACTGCGGTAGTTCTTGTCGTTCAAATGTTAAACTCAGTGTGGCGGTTATGACTCTAGTGGAGCCTAATGTTTTAGTTACCCTGTGTACGTGTGTGACACGTTGGGTACTAAGCTTACTCTGTAGGCGAGTGGGGTCGTAATCCTTCAATTCGTTTGAACGGACGACACTTTGACAAAATTCAGACGCGGATGGGGCGAGACAGTTATTTCAATTTCAGCTTTTGAAGATAGATTTCGCACAAAGTTGTGTTGAGAGTTGGATAACACCTCGACTACGACATCACCACTACCTCTTGACCACATCCGGCGGGGTTTACCAAAGCGGGACTCAAAAGATTCATTGACGTCAAACACATCGACTTTTGCAAGTGGGGTGTCGGATAATTAATTCATGACAAGAAAGCGAAGATAATCTAGATCTGGGTCTACTTCATTGGAGTAGGGGTCCAACGAGCGAGGGAAGGCTGAAAGGGGAGCTAAGGAACGTTTGGAACGAGAACCCTTACGAGAAGGGAAGGTTTTTGGTTTATGGCTAGCCAGTGCAAAAAGAAAAAACTTCGCATACTCCGTCGGGACTCCCCACCATGGAGGCCTACAAGGGCCCGGCACTACTTCAACTATACAATCAGTTACGTCCGGTATGTCCTTTTGGAGAATGGATACGGATCCACCACACCATCTTAAGAAGCCTAAGAGGCTGCCCGAGTTCTCCTATGAACGGAGAAAAGGCGCCAACGGTGGGTTTCTCCTTGGGCATTCGGTAGACAAAGGAGGTGGAGATGCCCAGCCTCTTTCACCTTCATGAAAGAACAATTTGGAATCAATCCATTAAACTAGCAGAGGTCGGGTATCCATAAGATCCACTAGATAGGTGAAGGAAGAGGGGGAAATAAAGGGCAGTGGAAGAACGTAATTGGCGGGGGGGGGAAGAAAGAGTGTTATGTTAAAAGTCTTGTTGGCAGCACCATGGGGCCCCTAAGGGTCCCAGAGCTGACCCCCTTCGCCACGAGAAGGCCAGAGCCTCTCTGGGTACAACCTATGAAGAAAAGATCCCAGAGAGGGAGGAGGGGTATCTATCTGATGGGGTCATAACATTACCAGAGAGTAAATAGAGATAGAGAACTAGGGATAGCGTGGTAATGTGGTCGGATGCGATGTATAAGATACCACGACAGTGCAGTTGGCGGAGGTGGAAAGGAATCATCTGTGGCAAAGTTAGCTGATTTGTTTGATTCTCCGACGTTTTTTTTATTATTAATAATAACACTACCAAATAGGTACGGCTCCAACGATGCCCAAAATTAAGCTAAAGCAAAAGCCACTAGACACGGGAACACCATGGTCGCGGACGGTTGTCTTAATAAAATAGGAAGGGGTATATACAAGATATGGTAAATCAAGTTTTAGAATAGGAAGTAAATGCACCTATTTCCATTGCCAATAATGAAGACGATTAAGGAGCGATTATGTAGCGCTCCCCTCAGGGCGCAATTTTCAACCGCTCCGAGCAAAAGAGTCCATCAGCAGGATTACGAACTTAGATAGGACTTCAGATGTGACTTAGTAAACGAGATTATTTGATGGAAATAGCATTTTTATAATGAATACAGATGAAAGCGGAAGTATTAATAACATTAGGCCACTTTTCCTCCATCATCGGAACATGCATGGCTCGGTCATCAATTACCCAATTATAGGTGGATAAATTGATACACAAAAATTCTCAAAAGAGAATTCACAGTTCGTATCTTCAGTGGGTTATGCTACCATCTTATTTTAGGGGGTTATTCGCTATCAACGAGAAAATATGCAAGAAAAAGTGTGATTTGCAAAGGTAAATATTTTCCCCTTTTTTTTTCTTTTTTACTGAGAGATTTGAATCGATTGAACTAATCGTTTTACAATAGTTTAAATATCCAAAATATTTGAGGAACCCTCTCATAAGTACTCTTAAAATAATTAATCTTACCTTCTTACTATTTTCTCGAATCCTTGTTAAAGAAGAAAAACAAAACTAGATTAGTAACAGCTTCGAAAAAAAAACAAGGACGAAGGAGTCAGGAATGAAAATTTTCAAAACCTGATAATTTTATTTCATTAAAAGTTATAAGCGAAATTTACAAAGAGTTGACTGGTAAATTACAAAGAGTTGCCTGATAAAATTCCACTCGCATAAATCCAACTCCTTGACCTCTTGAGGTAAAGGGAATTCATTAATAAGAGAAAAACGCGCCTGAATCCTTAGGTTAGTCATTACCAGAAGAAAATTTCAATTCGAGGTTTAAAAAGGAGAAGGACCTCTCCTTGATAAGTTTAATTATTGGTTATTCTCTACTCATTCATTCACTGTATTGGTTATGTCAAACCCAATTCACTTTATAAGTTATTAAGCTCAAACGCACAAGAATATAGGGGGAAAAATCAACAAACATTCCATGCCTAATAAAACTCCTAAAATAGAGTAGATTTCCTTCATAACATTAAAAAAATAATAATCTTCGCTGCGATGTAGTATTAAAAATACTCTCTTAATGATGTGAACTGCGGCTCATAAGAGAAGATTGAATTAGAACGAAACCATTCGTAAAAATGGACGCAATTGTGAGGTGGGAACTCTATCACAAATACAATAATTCTATGAACTCGTTCAATGCTCCTGGATGTGGTCGAATGATTAGGTAGACCTATATAGGTAATTTAAGACTATTTACTTCTTTTTTTACTGTATAGATCTTGGCGCATACCATGTAAAAAATCTATAAGATAGAAGACTAAACCGATCGATGCATCTCTCTTATAACCCTACGACATTAATATTTAGTTTAAGCCATTGAGATGGCTTCGGTTAAACATGGTGACAAAGGATTAACACTACACTTAATCCAAATATAAATATATTTGAGGGCAAGTTATATCAGTGTATTGGGAGGGATATATATATATATATATATATATATATATATATATATATATATATATATATATATATATATATATATATATATATATATATATATATGTAAATATATACACTGGTCTGCGTCAAAAATGTACCTTAGGTTTTCTATAGTGTTTCTTAATAAAATTGACCTCCTAAATCCGAATCTGTCATCCGTTTTTTTCTATCATCTCCAGTTTTTGCGATACAGGGGGTGATAATAATTTTATAGTTTATACATCTCCTATATTACATAAAATTTTGTATACATTTTAAGTAATTATGCAAATAGGGTTATATTTTGCAGGTTTAAAATTGCTTAGCATTATAATAATAAGAATAATAATAATAGTGGTTGAGTTAAAAATGAACAGAAAATGTAAGAATAGCTCCGACAGATTTTGCTATGTTTGCGGCAAAGTGACTTTTCCCGAGCAGCAAAGTACAATCCCTCCTGTAATCAAATCTTTGTATCATGCATATTTTGGAGTAAGGCTAAGAGATCAAGATAAAAGTTGTGCACCACATATCTGCTGCAAGAGATGCTACATAAGTTTAAGACGCTGGAGTCAGGGCGAACAGAAGTCCCTCTCTTTTGGTGTTCCCATGGTGTGGAGAGATGGCAAGGACCACACTACGGACTGCTATTTTTGCATGACAAATCTTAAAGGTAAGCATTGTATCAAGTATTTAAGCTTTCTGTATTATACTGGCTCCTGAAAATTTCATTATTATGCAAAGACTTAGCATAAAATTAAAAACTAACATAGTTCTCTTCAGCATGAACATATCCTTTACTAAACATTTATGTTCTATCTGCAACTCCAAATCAATTCCTTTATGTAATATGCAATTATATTTTCCACAGGTATAAATAAGAAGAATAAACATAGTGTTGCATATCCGGATGTTCCTTCTGCCATCAAACCCCTGCCCCATGGCCCAGGAATTCCTATACCTTCTCCCCCTGAACATATAGAGGTACATGAAGAGATTAATATGGAAGTTGACCAAGATTATGACACATCTGAGTCTTATCAGGTTTCCACACATGATATGGTCGCAAGACCATTCACTCAAGTTCAGTTAAATGACTTGACCAGGGATCTGGGGGTTTCAAAGGCGAATACACAACTTCTTGGCTCTCGACTTCGTGAAAGTAATCTTCTCGCTTAAGAAACAACATTTAGGGGGGTACAGAAATAGAGAACAAGAGTTTCGAAGCTATTTTTTACAGCATTCTTCCAGCTCTTTAGTATACTGCGCCAATATTAAAGGACTTGTTGAGGCCCTTGGAATTCCCTACAACCCATTAGAAGGGAGACTGTTCATAGATTCCTCCAGTAGAAGTTTAAAAGCTGTGTTACTGAATATTGGTGACAAGATAGCTTCCGTTCCTATAGACCATTCATTCCAACTTACTGAAAGTTATGAAAATATGAAAAATTGCTGGATGCAATAAATTACTCTAGACATAAGTGGAGGATATGTGGTGACTTAAAGGTAAGATCATTTTACACTTGGCATTTCTAAGCTTTTTGATATTGACATTTTCATTTTTAATTGTTAATACTTGTATACACCTTTTGGTCAACTTACATTTTACAAGAATGCAAATCTGGAAATCATGAGTCATTTTGTAGTTATATTTTTTGTTGAAGTGTGTCCCTATAGGTTAATGCATCCTATTGGGTTAATGTGGAACTTATCCTAATTGAGAAGGTATACAACACAACTCAATAAACTCAAAATAAGATGTACATATATCCAATTAGTTCCAATACGATGATTTAATGCATCGGCATACAGGATTTTTCAGTACATATTCATATTCTTATTGTTTTAAGAAATATTACTTTGAATTTGTTTTTAGAAATATTACACTGAATTTACATACCGTGCTAAATTTTTTTCAGGTAGTGTCTCTTACGCTTGGGACGCAAACAGGCTACCCGAAGCATCCCTGTTTCCTATGTTTATGGGACAGTCGTGCAGATAGTATGCACTATGAGAAGAAGGTTTGGTCTCCACGAGAAGCATTTAGAATTAGATCAAACAATGTGATAGCTGAACCTTTAGTGCCTCCTCAAAAAATACTCTTCCCTCCACTGCATATAAAGCTTGGCATAATGAAAAATTATGTCAAAACCCTTGATAAAGTAGGCCAAGCTTTTAAATTTCTTCTTCAAAAATTTCCCCAAATCAGTGACGCTAAGCTCCATGGGGGAATTTTTGATGGACTTCAAATCAGGAACTTGATCAGCAATTTGATGCATCAATGAAGGACATAGAAAAAGATGCCTGGAAAGCTTTCAAAGCTCTAGTTAACAATTTTCTAGGCAATAAAAGAAGCCTAGAAGAATATGTTTCCCTGGTCAATCAGCTCTTAACAAGTCTCAAACATTTGGGAGCTCGAATGTCTATAAAGATACACTTTTTACAGTCCCATCTGGATTATTTTCCCGACAACTGCGGGAATTACAGTAAAGAACAGGGGCAAAGATTCCACCAGGACATAAAAACAATGGAATCCAGGTACCAGTGTAAATGGAACGGAAACATGCTTGCTGACTACTGTTGGTGTTTAAAGCGTGATACACCAGATGACAGGCACAAACAAAAATCGTCAAGGGCGTCTGTTCTTCGAAATTATAATTATTTTCTTTATTATGTTGCATTCTTTTATTTTTTGTTTATTAAAAGAATTATAGTTTACATACGTGTATTGCTGTTTATATGATATAACAGTAATAATGCATTATTAGATAGAGAAAGTTTTTTTTTTTTTAAATTCAGAAAAAATGAGGTAATCTCCATGAAAATGGTGTATGCTGTACTGAGAAAATCTGACCTGATTGAACAAATATACATTCATTTTTGAGCTCAGGAGGTTGGATTCATTAAAAAAAACAAAGAAATCCTGGGGAACATAAAAAAAATTTCAAACGCAGGCCTGTGTATATATATATATATATATATATATATATATATATATATATATATATATATATATATATATATATATATATATATATATATATATATATATATATATATCTTTCATGAACGCGAAAGAATTATGAAATGAATCCAGCAAACCGCAAGAAACAGAAAAACAGGATAATTTTTCTTCGGAAAAAGTTATTTCCTAATTCACAAAAATTTGAGATCAAAGCGGTTGCTCGCTGCCTCAGTGTGCTTGGTTCGAATCCCACCTCTGTACGGAACTTATGCGAATTAGGAAATAACTTTTTTCCGAAGAAAAATTATCCTGTTTCCCTGTTTCTTGCAGTTTGCTTATATATATTTATATATAACGAAGAGTAAAGCCAACAAGACGAATTGGAATATTTAATAGATATCTGAACGTTTCGTACATCAACTGTGTACATAATCAACGTTCAGATATCTCTATTAAATATTCCAATTTCTCGTGTTTGCTTTACCCTTCGTTATTTCGCTTGCAATTGCCGAGGAATTGGCCCCTCATAGAAGCAGTATTCTGGACACAATCCTGGGGAATGATGCGGGGTTCATGCAGAGGGTCTTAAATAGACTCGAATGACCTCTAGTAGGCCCTTGTGGCTTTTGTCATCCGTTTAATATTGTTAAGTTTAACTACGAAAAGAGCAAACGAGACGGGAGGCAAAAATAGTTAATGGCTACTATTGCAAGCCTAACAAATCACTGCCCACTTCATGTATGGAAAATGAAAAAAATAATAAATCTGACCCAAGTCTCCGCGGGAAAAAGGAATTCTTGCGATTCGAAAAAAGAGAAATAAATTGGCTGTTTTTTTTACCACCAATCTCACAAGTTTAGATGCATTTATTTCTCCACTAAAAAAATAAATAATGAAATTTTTCGAGAGTAGTCAACGCCGACTCTACTTCATTATCAAGGTAATTCGAAATAAGGGTAAGGGAAGTGAATAATGGTATCAGTCTCAATATGTTGTTTTCTATCGAAACAGAGAATTTCCTCAGGATTATCTCCAGTGGCCATTGAATGAAACACCCAGGAATGCTTTACGAAACAGAGAAAACGATGTACCTCTGAAAATGCAAAAAGTAGCATACGTGAATTTCAATTGAACTCTCATATATCGATAACTGAAATCCGAAATCCTTTAGTTTTCACACAATTATTATAATTTACTGCACCTCACTCTTAGTAGCTGCATTGGTATTGCTTGGCTATTTTTGCGAGGGTTTTCGCAGTGTAAATAACCAATGTGTTTGGTTTGGTTTGGTTCCGTTTCCCCTAGTAGTGCCTTGCTGTTTGTTCGTTTATCTCAAGTTGACATCTCTCACCATCATGTGAGTATATGTAAACTATTGTTTATATTAAGTTTATTTCTTAGTTGGCCCGCTCGTTTCTCCAGTATTTCCACGTCATAAACTACACATTTCCCTCTCTTGATCGCGTCAACTCTCCCCTTACCCCCATCCAAATTCACCCACTGCCCTTCCTCTTTCAGCAAACGATTATTTAAACAAGCTTTCTCCAACAGCATATTACATAATAAAGCATCTCGGTATATTAAAACTCTCAGAATTATTTGCTCTCGTTTTCCCTTTACGAAACCTCTTCCGACTCCCACCTCACTCAGATACCACAGCCCTGCCACCCCCTAAATACCCGTACCCTCGTCTTTCTTTCCTATGGGTTGCTTACCTGTAGCTCACTGACTTTAGACAAACAAAATTTCTATTGCGACATAATTACATCTGAGATCTGGTTTTCTTTTGCTTGGCGGAAAAGAGGTAAGACCGAAAACGTTAGATCCGCGGTTGCTACCTCCTTTGGCTATATTTACATACATGTACCTAGAGTTACAGGGCGTGGTAGCGGAAGTGGTTTAATTTCAGCTCTTAATATATTCTTGTCTCTCACTCCAATACACTCACCGGGTGCTCTGGAAGCTTTCTTTATGGGTCGATTTCAAGCCCACCATCGCGTCTGGTTGACCTCAAAGTACGACAGAACAAGATGTGTCGCCAGCATCGAAGAACCTCACTCAATTCACATATTAAACAATAGAAACAATTCACAAGAAAACCTCTACAATTAAAACCACATTCCTCCAGGCATAACTCTCTGTCCCCTCTTTACTTCCACACTAGTACAATATGGAAAACCTTTTACTACTACTACATCAATCTATCCATAGCCCAAACGAAACCATACACAAAAGAAAGCACTAAGAGAGAGCGTACTCAGCGAAATGTCAGAAAATGCCATATCTCTTAATGTTAAAGTGATGATAGGATCCACAATCCGCATCAAAATCTGCTCCCCTCCCCCCATAATGCAAAATTTAATTTAAATCCGTCAGTATTTTGTTCATATAATGGTAAAAAGGTGAGAAAATGGCCTCTCTCTAAATGTTAAAGTAATGACATGATTCAGAATCCGCATCCAGATCTTGATTTGGATCTCCCTCCTGCAAAATTTAATCAAAACCCTCAATATTTTTTTTTACTTATTTGTAAAAAAGTAAGCTAGCTTGCAATGTTAAAGAAAGTTAAAGATATCCATAATCCGGATTTGGATCCACTCGAAATCTATCCAAATCTTCCTTGGCCTAAGATTCTTTCTTTTTTTCTTTTTTTCAAGCAAACTCACCTGAAGAGTGATCCTAGGTAAACAACAAAATTTCATTGAAATCCACCGAATACTTTTGTAGATATATAGCACATATACAGACAAACACATGAACCATCACATACATTTTACAAATCTTTTGGCGGAGGTAAATTACGAAAGGAGTCAAGTAGACCGAAGTCACATCCTCCATAGGGAAATACACGATCCAATTTTTTTGATTAATTCCCTTTTTGCTACCGAGCCCTGTCCCACTTCAATACAACCAAGCAAGAAACGCATCTCCAAGGGCAAAAGAAACAATTCAATCCCACTTTCACACCTGAAATGAACAACCTCATAAAAGGAAACAGAAAACTTACTGCAGAACAACTAACACATTCATGGCCAACACACAACTCACATTATCATCACCACCAAACAACTGGAAACAATACTTTTAAACAATCACAAAACAAATCGCTCCCAAAACACAGACAAACCCACCCACCACCCACACGAATCTCTCCTCGCCAGAGACAACATAATACCTAACCCAACAGACCAATGCAAGTTGTTCAAAATCAACAACAAAATGGGCCAACTACCAATCAGTCGCAACAATTGGAAAACACTCAAACACATACACAAATCGCACACATATCCCACATCTAAACCATCTTTACCTCCCTTCCCCAACTCATTCACTACCAAATCTTTCAAAAACTCGGCTGAAGATCCACAAAGACATCTCAAACAGCCATATAAAACATCTTGGTCCTAGAACCATATTCGAACTCACAAACATCTTCAACAACTCTTGGTTACACCATCACGCCAACCCATATCTATAAAAACGCATACATCTTTCCCATCTTCAAACCAAGCAAACCCCCAAACCTCCTATGGACATATTTCACCTCTCTCTAAAACTAGAATGTGGGCATCCGTAGGAAGCAGATGAAAGTCTTTGGAGACAGGATGGGGCTGTATGATAGGGAAGACGCATTATACGCCGAGTCTGACTACAGAAGAGCGAACCACCCCTGTAGCCAGTAGAAGACCCTGGTTCAGAATTGGAGCAAGCCGGCAAAGGGGTGGAGGGTAATGCGGAGTTATCAACTGAACAACCAAAGCCAAGTTTGGACTAGACCATGCATTGAAGAGTCCAAGTAAAGTGCGGCGGTCAGCACCCTAAGTACTGTGGAACAGATGACTTAGAACGTTGAGTGGACAGGCTGACGACAATAAGGTGGGAGACACGAGGGTTCTCATCTAAGACAGATTGCTTCGCCAGTATTGGGTCATAAGGTCGACATTTCAGTTGGCAGGAGCGAAATATGACACAGGAAGCAGCACACACAACGGTAGCAGTGATATTCGTTGCACAAATCTGACTGAGGTGGGAAAACAGCCTCACTATCAGTGTCGGATTTAGACTTGGTGAGGCCCTAAGCTATATAAAGCCCTGAGGCCCCCTCCCTTTAAATTACGCCAGCTGGTACCAGAAAGTTTGGAAATATACGTCTTTTAATTATATGAAAACATATTACCTTTTAATTATTATTAATAGTATGTAATAATAAAAAAGATGTTTGCAAAATCACAAAAATTATATTAGATAATCCTCTAAGTTACAACTTAAATCATTTTCTTTCTTAATTTTCCAAAAGCAAAATCATTGATTATGTCGTCAAAAGATATGCTTCACAACTTGTCACTTTCTTTGCACATGATGCTAAGTGCAGCTAATTTTTCTTGAGACATAGATGTTCTCAGGTGTGCAGGTTTGACTGGTATTCTTTTTCAATGCATAAATAGTATTAAGTACAGTAAAGTACC
This sequence comes from Ceratothoa steindachneri, assembly GCA_963969495.1. Lineage (NCBI taxonomy): Eukaryota > Metazoa > Arthropoda > Malacostraca > Isopoda > Cymothoidae > Ceratothoa > Ceratothoa steindachneri. Next base: position 82,602,543 of record OZ018327.1, read on the forward strand.
AGTCGCAAATGGCTATAATTCCATGAATTGTCTATACCTACACCCGGGCATTGATCCTAAATAATACATCACCTGTAATTGAGCCGTCTAGTCAAAAGAATTATAGATGATGAATCTGCAAATTTTAATTTTAGGAACAATTAAGACAACACATTGAGTAAAAGAAATTATAATCTTGAAATTTTGAGGCCCCTACAGATTGTGAGGCCCTAAACTATAGCTTATTTAGCTTGTACCTAAATCCGGCGGCACTGCTCACTATAGTAGTAGATCACTAGGTCGTCAACGTAAAGCGGCTAATTGGGCGGGGATGAGAGGAAGTGACCATATGCATCCCAAAGAAGAGTAGAAAGCTTAGAACCTAGCCCTGGAGAACTTTCCTGTGTTAAGGTTTAAGGTAAGGAACCAGTGGGTTGCTGCCCAATCCAAGTGGATTATATATGGCAGCTAGGATAAAACGAGGCGAATTATCTATAAAAGGTGGAGGAGACCACTTTATGATAAAAATTGAAAAAAACAAAGGGTTAAAAGATTCCTCTGCCAAAATGAATCGAAGACGGGTGTGTTGCAGGATATACGAGGGCGGTCAATAAGTTTGCAATTCAGATATAAGGAAACGAGATATGAGAGAAAGTGTTTTATTATTTTTCAATATAACTACCCTCGACTTCAATTCACTTGCGCCACTTATCCCTGAGGCTTTGAATTCCCGACAACCAGAAATCTCCCGACTGCTGTCCAATCCACTCCTGGACGGCGAGCTAGACATCTTCATCGTCCCCAAACCGGCGTCGACGGAGTGCAGCCTTGAGCTGGAGGAATAAAAAGCAGTCGCTAGGGGCCAGATCTGGACTGTAGGGGGGATGATTGAGCTCCTCGAATCCGCACTCGCATAGGGCAGCTTGTGCTACTCTGACCTTGTGGACTTTGATGACGTTGAAGTCGATCATGGTGCGTGAGGTTTCGTGAGGTTTCTAGGGACCCAACGGGCAGAGACCTTGGTCACTGCCAAATTGTCGTGGATGATGTTGATAACACTTCCATGTTATATTCCACGTTCTCGATCGATTTCTTCGACCTTCACCCATCGATTTTAGAGGATCATCCTCTCCACACGGGCCGCATTGTCCTCGTTGGTCACATCTGACGGGCGTCCTGGACGGGGGTCATCTTCAAGGGACTCACGACCATGGCGGAACTCCCTATTCCAGCAAGCAATGGTCGCATAGGAAGGGGCGGTGTCGATGTGCACTGCAACCATGCGTTCATGGATCTCTTTTGCATTCTTGCCTTCCTTGGTCAAAAATTTGATCACTGCGTGGTGCTCAACCTTCTCCACTGTTAAAAAATTTGTGATTCACGATCTGCGATCAGCTACTGCTTCTTAAATAGACGAGGCAGGAGCGTGCGGCTGCGGGTCCTGACTTGTCATAACTTGTCTTAACACCCCCACAAACAGCCATTTCCCTTCCTCTGTTTTGCCCTAACGATTCGCAAAACTTATTGACCTCCCCTCGTAGTTAAAAGGGTTGGGAAACAGGACAACCTAAGAGTGGCGAAATGGGTAGAGTCTAATAAAAGGTGAGCGAACTGATTGGTCCCCACCGCAAAATCGACAGCAAGGGCTGATTTGAACATCACCCGAAACAAGATGGCCTGAGTAAGTCTTGTGTGGCCAATATGAACTTGGCAAAGGGCTACCTCAAACGGCCGCAATTTATGACGGCACGAGGGCCAAGAGTTAATAGAATTTTTAATGTTGTATAGTTTGGATGATAAACAGTCATCCCATTCATTCTGCCACAGTTTAAAAATATATTTTCTTATTGAAGGAAAGTAGTCCCTAAAAGGCAGAGCCATGTTCTCAGGGGACACAGAATGTGCTGGATCAGCCAGTTGCAAATATCTGTGACTAAGGGATGGGACGCATTAAAAGATCTAATTGACTGTAAAACACTCATTGAGTCGGAAAAAATTACAAAATCATTAAAAGGTAAAATGTGGATGAGTCTAAATGCTTAAAGGATTGCTGAAAGTTCAGCGGTAAAAATGAATGCTGCAGGCGGCAGAGATAAGGTTAGGAATTCTCCTCCTGGGTAGATGGCTGCGGCGCCCACGCCACTGTCCGACTTAGGGTCATCCGTGTATAATGGGCAGCATTGTTTGTGTGAGGTCGAGTGCTCTAAGAACAGGCTCAGAATGATGCGAGGGTCCATGGAAGACTTCTCTAGGCTCCACATGTTCTTACATACTGTGGGGACAGGAGCACGCCAACTAGGGGTCGGTAAGGATGGAAGGGTAATAAGGACCCTTGGAGTACCCAGGTTAGAGAGATGATCTCCTATGCGAAGGTTCAAAGGGCGGGGTAAAGATGGCAACTTATCATATGCCGCCGTTGATTCGGCAGCATACAGGCATCTGTAGACCTCTGATACAGGGGCTTGCTGTACTCGGCAAAGGTATCGCATGCAGATTTGAAGTCTATGGTAGGGCAAAGGGAGTATCGCACTCTCGCAGTAAAGAGTATTGACAGAAGTAGGGAAGGCTCCACTAGAAAGACGAACTCCGAGGTTTCGAATGGGGTTCAGCATTTTAAGGACTGAAAGGGAAGTCGATGAATAAATTTGACAGCCATAATCCAATTTGGATTGGACGAGGGCTGTGTATAATGTCCACAATGTTTGTTGGTCGCTGCCCCACGAAGTGTGTGAGAGGACTTTCAAAATGTCTAGAGCACGCCGACAGCCCGTTCGAAGTCGGGGTAGGTGTGGTAACAAGGGTAACTTTGGATCGAGAGTTACGCCAAGAAACCAAAATTCGGAGACAAACTTTATATCTTCGCCTTGTAGGGAGATAGATGGCGTAACAAGAACCCCTCTGCCCCGATGGAAATAAATTGCTTTGGTTTTGTTCGTGGAAAAGCGGAATCCCTTAAGTTGGGCTCTTTTGGAGACAGCATCGACCGCCAGATGTAGCCACGCGCTCTTGATGGAAGGCGAGGTGAGGAACAGTATAGTGCTAAACCATCGACAAACAGAGTTGCCGATACACTCTCGGGGATAGGATATGACATATCATTATCATTGATGGCAATTATAAAACATAAGACACTTAGAACACTGCCCTGAGGAACTCCCTCCTCTTGGGGTTGCAGTTCAGAGTATGCGTCTCAAACACGTACCTTGAAGGATCGAGATGCTAAAAAACTGAATAAGTGATGGTAAAAGTCATCTCATCCCCCAGCCGTATAGCTGCTTCAAGATGCCGTATCTTCATGTTGTCTCGTAGGCTTTCTCGATATCAAAAAATATGTCCAGGACTCGGTGCTTTAATGAGAAATCTTTCCTGACCGATCCCTCGAAACGTACTAGTAGGTCAAGGGTACTATTACTTTTGCGGAAGCCACATTGAAATGGAGAGAGAAGGTGATTGGTTTCTAGGAACTAGTTTAGGCGCTCCAACACCATTTTTTCCAGCAACTTACTCAAACAACTGGTGAGAGCTATAGGGCGGTAGTGATCTGAGTCCAACCCGTCCCTGCCAGGTTTGACAAAGAAAAGGATGATCCCAATGTGCCATGATGAGGGGTAAAATCCTTTCACCCATATAAGGTTGTACAAATCAAGTAAGAAGAGACTAAAGTGTGGATGTAAGCGCCGAATCATATCGAAATGGATCTTGTCAAGGCCAGGGAAAGTAGATCTGCAAAGGGACAAAGCGCTACGCAGCTCATGGATGCTGAATAGAGCGTTATATGGAATGTTAGATTTTGTTGTGAAGTTGAGAGAATGAGATTCTTCCTTTGATTTGTACGATAGAAAAGCCTTATCGTAAAGGCTGACACTGCTGACGGCGCGAAAATGGTCAGCAAAAGCATTGCTGACCGTCAGGCTGTCATTCTCCAAGCAACCGTGTAAGTCGAGTGTAGGGGTATGATGATCAGCATAACTGCCCTTGATCTTATTAATTCTTTTCCAGATCTTAGCGGTAGGTGTCGTAGAGGAAATTGATGAAACGTAACGGCGCCATGAATTTCGGCGAGCCTGACGAAGGGTTCTTTGGCGAAGCGCACGAGCTCGGTTTCGGTCGACTTTGTTGAACAAAGTTGGGTTCTTTCGGAATCAGGCATGGGCTAACTTGTAGTTTTTGATAGCTGTTGCACACGAGAGGTCCACCAGGGCACGGTTGAGCGACCCGTGGCGGTTCGCCTACGTGCGATGGTCTGTATTGCTGCATTTTAGATAGTCGATGTAAAGTATTCTATTGCCGCGTCCACTCCATTGAAGGTCCCCAAGGATGCACTTGTGAAGGACGCCTCCTAGAAACCTTCACAATCTGCATGACCTAAGTCCCACTTAAGGGGCATGGTTGTATGAGAGCTAACTTGAAGGGCCGAGAAGACAATAGGGAAGTGGTCACTCTCATGGAGATCGTCCAGAATTGACCATCGAAATTCCGAGAAGCAATCCGGGGAACAAACAGACAGGTCAACACAGCTAAAAGAGTCCGTCTGGACATTATAAGAGGTAAAATCGTCAGTATTTAAAACACAAAGAAAGTCAGATAATAAAAGAGACTCTAAAACACTGCCTTTGGCATTTCGAGTGATGTCATCCCAGTATGGGTGACGGGCGTTAAAATCTCCTAGTAATAAGAATAGGGAGGGCAACTGGTCTATAAGTTCTAAAAGGTCGGGTCTTGACAATGATAAACAAGGGGGTAGGTAAATAGAGCAAACCGTAAAAAGCTTAGTAAGAAAAACCCTCACAGGAATAGCTTGAAGGGTAGTATGTAAGGGGATGGGAGAAACATGGTGGGATGAAGATACCATGATTGACACCCCCCATGAGAGAAGCTTCCAGCAAGAGCAATAGTGTTGAAAGTGAGAAAGCCGGGTACCGGCAGAAAGAGCCGTATACCCAGTTTATTCTCCTGAAGACAAATAACAGCGGGGTGGAGAGTCGTCAAAAGAATTTTGAGTTCTTCCCACTTTGGAAGAACGCCTTGACAATTCATTGTAAAATGGAAGATATTATGTGGGATGGTTAGATACCACTGTGGATATCTTTTTCTCTTTTGTGGCCGATATCATATTTGAGGTTCGTCCCAAAGAGCTTGGGAGAGGGAGAGCAGATTTTAAGGAGCTTGCTTTTGCAGGGGCAGAGATCTTAGAGGGAGCAGTAACTGAGGATTTTTTCGAGGGATTTGGAGAACCGACCGAGGCCCTTGATTGTAATTCTGGCTCACAACGTGGCTGAAAAGGATGATCGAGAAGGGATTTTCGCCCGTAGATCCGGATTCATGGGTCGAGGGTATTTTCGGTGTCTGAGGGGTTGGTCCTACCGCCGCGATTGGTGATGTTGGAGTATCAACTGCTTCCATCGGATCATGGGTAGAAGGGCGAGTGGAACGAACGGGCGATCTGAGCGAGGTGTGTGGAGCTGGGTGTATATCTGCCATCGTTTGGATCAGGATGGGGCATAAGGGCTGTGAAGGGTGGGCCGGACTTAAGGGGAAAAAATGTTCAGCCATAGGGAAAGAGTCCATTGAAGATTCTCGGGGTTCAGCCGAGTCAGCTGCAGAGGCTGCCCGCTTATTGGTAGTCGATGACCCAGGTAAGGAATCCTTCCTCTTGCCACTGGGCTTTGGGTCTCAGGGTGGGGTGGATGAACCTTCACTGGTCGATGTTGAGGATTCTTTCAAATAGCGTCTGATGTCTTCAAGTGTCTCACCGTGAGCGTCTCTCCCAGCTAGAGCTGCTGGAGACAAGGGGGCTACATTAGTTATCTCGGTGTGAGAGCGATGCTTCGACTGCATATCCTGAATGTTTCTGCCGCTGCAAGTAGATGTAGGATGGAGTGCTTCAGGCTGGTCGGAACTCGAGCGTGATGGTCGGTTTCGTCCAGTGTCATGTAAAACGTCAGAGAAGAGACGGCCGAATGGTGAGGTTTGTGCTTGAGCACGCTGGCGGGCCTCTCTTATATCTAGACGCAGGGAGTCGCGCAAAAGGGGTTGGTGCATGCATGGCCATAGTAGTCAGAACGACCATTCAAGCAGGAGCAGGGGTGCCGACAGGCATGACCAACATGTCCAACTTGATTGCAATTGAATCAGCGTCTGGGTAGTTCGATGTAGGGACTTACCGGGATACGAAGGCACCCAGCTTTAATATAGTGCGGCAGTTCTTGTCGTTCGTATGTTAAAATCAGTGTGGCGGTTGGGACTCTAGTGGAGCCTAATGTTTTAGTAAACCCTGTGTACGTGTGTGACACGTTGGGTACTAAGCTTACTCTGTAGGCGAGTGGGGTCGTAATCCTTTAATTCGTTTGAACGGACGACACTTTGACAAAATTCAGACGCGGATGGGGCGAGACAGTTATTGCAATTTCAGCTATCGAAGATAGTTTTAGCACAAAGTTGTGTTGAGAGTTGGATAACACCTCGACTACGACATCACCACTACCTCTTGACCACATCCGGCGGGGTTCACCACAGCGGGACTCAAAAGATTAATTGACGTCAAACACATCGACTTTTGCAAGTGGGGTGTCGGATGATGAACTCATGACAAGAAAGCCGAAATAATCTAAATCTGGGTCTACTTCGTTGGAATAGGGGTCTAACGAGCGAGGGAAGGCTGGAAGGGGAGCTAAGGAACGTTTGGCACGAGAACCCTTACGAGAAGGGCAGATTTTTAGTTTATGGCTAGCCATTACAAAAAGGAAAAACTTCGCATTCTCCCTCGGGACTCTCCAGCACGGAGACCTACAAGGGCCCGGCACTCCTGCAACTCTACAATCAATTACGTCCGGTATGTCCTCTTGGAAAATGGATACGGATCCACCACACCATCTTTCAAAAACTAAGAGGTTGCCCGAGTTATCCTACGCACGGAGAAAAGGGGCCAACGATGGGTTTCTCCTTGGGCATTCGGTAGACAAAGGCGGTGGAGATACTCAGCCTCTTCCACCTTCATTAAAGAACAATTCGGAATCAATCCATAAGACGAGCCGAGGTCGGGTATCTATAAGGGCCACTAGATAGGTGAAGGAAGAGGGGGAAATAAAGGGCAGTGGAAGAACGTAATAGGAGAGGAAAGAAAGAGGGGCATGTTAAAAGTCTTGTTGGCAGCACCATGCGGACCCCTAAGGGCCTCAGGGCTGACTCCCCTCGCCACGAGAAGGCCAGAGCCTCTCTGGAAACAACCCCTGAAGAAAAGATCCCAGAGAGGGAGGGGGTCCCCGTCATAAGGTTGGATTACACGTACCTGGAAATAACAGTCGCGCAAAAACTGAATTGAAATTGGGTTGGGAACCATGAAGACCAAAGGAGAACAAACTATTGATCAATGAGGAGTTGCGAATAGTATCGTAAACATAGCGAGACAAAGAGGGCAGTCAACGTACTAATGAGGGGCGAAAATATCTCCTAATCACCGTGGTTAAATCTGAGAAGGGGATCTAGAACACTGCAAAATTGGCAGAAACCAGCGAGATTGGATCTTCCAGGGAGTTTTTGTACCTATGGATTTGGATATGGGCCTAGGGAAATTGAGTTAAATGGAGGATACAAAGCCCTCATTGCTTCTTCTACTATGTAATGGGTAAATTTGGGATGGTGAAGGAATGTGAGAGCGGGGACAGCCTCAGATGGGGCCAACAAATATGCACATGTCGCTTAGCAGCAGGTATGACCTAGGTCGGCAGAATGGCGTCCAAGTGCGGATGGGAAGCACAGAGTTCTGTGGTGATTAAACATTCTGTGGGGACTGCATTTGGGTTCTGTTGACCCGAGTGGCTTTTATAACTTCAGAGATAAATCAATTTATATGGAGTTAGATTGGTGCAGGTGAGCAAATCTGGATAGGGCATTAACGTACGAATCCGAGGTATTGCCGTGCACATACAACTCCCACGCATCTCGAGCACTTTAAAAGCGGGCAATCGCGCGAGAATGCTGGTTGCTCTCCTGAGCAGTGCGAGTTTGCTTGACAAAGAGGATGGAATCAAGAAAACAGTTTTGGCACAGTGCTTACGCCTTTTGGCAGGTGCAGCTGAATTTGCTCATCAAACCTGTTGCATTTTCTCGCAACGAGGGGAGGGGGTGGAGTGGCTGGTACATAAGGGCGCACATAAAATTTGCGGTCACGGGAATCGCCACCACCACAGTATATGTAGGGAGGAGGTGGGGCAGCTTTGCCTTGGCCACATTCTGTTGTAAGGTGTAGATCTTCACGACGCCATGGGAAGAAAGATCAAGGTCGTTCACCGGAATGCCCGGAAGGCCGTTGGTAAAAATAGTGCCTTGATAGAAGTTGAGGCTTGGGTGCCTGGTCACGGTGACCGCACATCCCAATGTGTGTCGAAAGGCAAGGAAAAAGTCAGCGCAAACAGAAGAACTGAACTTTAATAGTGAGGCCAGAATTCAACCCTCTCTACTGAAGTTTTCGCATGTAGTCCCTGAAAAGCTCGCTCATAATTTGAAAGTTGAGAGGATGGTCTCAAAACACCACCACCCCTCCCTCGAACAACTATTAATATTGCAAAGAGAGATCTAGGATGAGAGTAGGTGTTGGACGTTCAGAGGCGCTATTTTTTTTTTATTATTATTAGAGCTCATCTGGCGACTGCCTACATGGGCATTAGTCGCCGTATTAAAACTGGCCTAGTTCTAGGCTATTTTACCATAAAATTAAACGAAGAAAAAAAACACCCTAAATGGGGGAAAGGTAAAAAACAAAAACAAATGCAAAAAACAAAACAAAACAAAAAAACAAACCCTGCTTAAATAATAGGGAGAAGGCCGGCCTCCCCCAAGAAGTCAATAAGTCCACCAGTCGATGTGCACGCACTCATCCCGAGTACAAGGGACAGGTGGTAGTGACCCCGCCCATCCCGGTCCTGGGACAGGTGTCGTGCGCGAAGATCACCCAGACTGTGACATTCGACAAGAATGTGCCGAACAGTCTGGGGGACGACGCAGTCGTTGCAATAGGGCGCAGGCGAGCGCTCCATCAAATAACGATGCGTCACACGAGTGTGCCCGATTCGGAGACGACAGAAAGCAACCTGAAGCCGCCGGGGCATTGGGGGATAGGTCCATCGGAATAGTCGCGGCGCAATGGCACGCAACTTTAAGTTCCCTTCGACCGTCTCCCATCTTCTTTGCCAAGCAGTCCGAAGAGCTGCCCGTATTCCTGCCATGTAGTCAGTGTGAGGAAGAGCGAAACGCTGGTCCAGTCGCAGAGTCCTCGCGCGCTCATTTCCCGCAATTCCTACATGTCCAGGAACCCAGCAGAAGATAATCTCGACATCTGCTCGGCTCGCCAAAACCGTGGCATCAAGGATTTCGCGAACCAGGGGATGCGGAGATTCCAATGCGCCGAGGGCACTCAGGGCGCTTTGTGAGTCGCTATAGATCACAATCCGGTCTCCAAACCGGGCACGTCGCGTAATCTCCCGTACCGAGTGGTGTATTGCCACCAGCTCAGGCGTGAAGACAGACGCAGCGCCTGGTAGAGCCCCGCTGACTTCAAACTAGGGGATACGGCGTGAAAGCCGACCCCCTCTTGGGACTTGGAGCCATCCGTATACACTGGCACGGTACCAGCGTGACACGATGTGTGCTCCAAAAAGGTCAAACGCAATACTCCCGGCGCAGTACAAGCTTTGGGAGCAGAGGCGTGGCGACCAAATAGCCAAATGTGGTACCCTCCAGGGTGGCGTCCTGGGCAGAACGGTGGCGTCCTGGGCAGAACCAGGGGCGCCACCGGCCCGAGAGCTATATCTAGCTCTCGAAGAAGTTTCCTGGCCCTAAACCCAAAGGGCTTAGGGTATGACTGGCGTCTCTCGGCGGCATAGACACCATCGAGATCAGCTACGGATGCAGTGAGAGCTGTTGGGGACTGAGGGAGGCGCCGGGCTCGCGCGTACAGGCGAGTGATGCACTACACGCGGCGCAGAGTGAGTGGCATCTCCCCAGCATCGACCAACAGGCTCTCAATGGGGGAATTGCGGAAGGCACCGGTCGCAAGGCGAAGGCCGGTGTGGTGGATCGAATCCACCTTCCGCAATAAACGCTCGGCTGCGGATGCATAAAATTCGCGTACGTAGTCGAGCTTCGAGCGAACAAAGGATCGATAAAAAAGTAAGGCGGTAGCCCTATCAGCGCCCCAAGCGCTGAACGTCACGGAACGGAGAATGTCCATGGCGCGGGTACAAGAGAACATAAGGCTGCGAATATGAGCCTCCCAGGTGAGGCGTTGGTCGAATACAACACCAAGGAAATGGTGCGACTCAACCACATCCAGGCGCACCCCATTAAGAAACAAATCTAGGTCGGGGTTGAGCCGTAGATGGTAGCAGAAGTGCACCACCTTAGTCTTGGACAAAGAAAACCAAAACCTGTGCGCTTCGACATAGCGAGAGACGCGGTTCAATGCCTGTTGGAGTCGACGCTCCAGAGTTGGCATCTGGGCCACACCAAAAGAGATCGAAAGGTCGTCCACGTAGAGCGTAGCGAGAACATCTTCCGGCAGCCCCGAGGTGATGCCGTTGATGCTCAGGCAAAGAGTGTGACACTGAGGACACCCTCTCCCTGCTTCTTTGGGCCAAAGGGGGCTCCCCCCACCCGTACGCGGAATCGACGATCTCGCAAAATTCAGATATAAACATTGGGAGGCGTCCCCTCGCCCCCATCGTGTGGAGAGTCTCCATGATACCGTATCGCCATGCGGTATCATAGGCCTTCTCCAGATCGAAAAACACCGTGGCGTAGGGCTGTCTACGGAGGAAAGCCTCGCAGACAGCATTTTCCAGTCGGAGCAGAGCATCTGACGTGGAGTGGAACTTACGGAAGCCGCACTGTGCAGAAGACAGATGGCCTCCGCTGTCCAGGAAATAGGCTAATATAACATATACCAATTTCTCCATCAATTTGCACACGCAAGAAGTTAGAGAGATTGGGCGGAAACCGGTTGGAGTAGAGTGATCTCTCCCCGGCTTGCGAAAGGCGAGCACAGTAGCGATTCGCCAGGAGTCTGGGAGAAGACCTTCCACCCAGATCCTGTTGAACAAATCTAACAAAAAGGCCATGCCTCGCTCACCCAGGTGTCGAAGCATGGCGTACGGGACATCGTCCGGACCATGGGTGGTGTCCGCGCACGAAGAGAGAGCGGAACGCAACTCACTCACAGTAAACTTGTCGTTGAAGGGTTCTCCGCCTCTGGAGGTAAAGTCCAGCCGGCGGCCTTCCGCGACATCACGACGTGCATTGAATGCTGGCGGAGCAGCATCATGGCTAGAGAATGCGGAAAAAGCGGTCGCTAAGGATTCCGCCACGGACGCGGGGTCCGAGATTGCGGTCCCATTCTCCTGGAGAACGGGAGGATGGTCCTGCGAGAACTTGCCCCGAATCCTTTTGACTCGCTTCCACACCTCAGCTAAAGGGGTCTTCCCATTAAGTGAAGACACGTATGCCCCCGCCAAGAAGAGCGGCGGGCGTGCTTCGAAATATACCGGAACCTAGCCCTAGCCCGACGAAATTCAGCGACAGTGAAATCGTTCGGGCGGCGCTTATAGCACATGTAGGCATAACGCTTCTGTTTGAGGGCCGTCTCACACTCGGCTGACCACCATGGGAGTGGTCGGCGTGCAAAACGGCCAGACGTCCTAGGAATAGTAGTCAGGCCCACGGCGATGAGGTTGCCGGAAAAGAACTCAACAGCCTCATCTACCGACCTAAACTCCTCGACTGAGATAGAGAATTCAGTCATTTCCTGAAATGCAGGCCACCGCGCCCGCGCCAAGCACCACCGAGGTGGGCTCTCAGGCGGCAGTTGCCCTGAAAATGATATTTGAATGGGAAAGTGTTTACTAACATGGAGGTCATCGACCACCCCCCAATCAAAATCAGGCTGTGCATCCGAAGAGCACAGAGATAGGTTAAGGCAAGAAAATGAAGCGGTTCTCGGACAGTGATGCGTAAACTCATCCACGTTTAGGACACTCATCTCAAGCTCTTCGATCAGATCGGCAAGGACTTGTCCCCTGGGATTTATGGAGTAATCTCCCCAGAGAGGATGCCTGCCGTTCAGACTCCAAGCAAGAGATAGGGCCTCGGCAACCGTGCCACGACGCGGCGGAAGTCAGCTGACGGTGAAATGTACGCAGAAATGATAGTATACCTCTTATCCAGGTGCAGCTGCACAGCCACTGCCTGAAAAGAGGTATCTAAAGAGAAAGGAAGAACGGAGACATCATGCCGGGTGTAAACCGCGCATCCCTCAGCCCGGCCATCCCGCGGTGGTGGGGTCTCAAGACCCTTATACCCCGGGAGGGCAGGCAGGGGGCACGCGCCTAGCATGGTCTCCTGCCAAAAAAAAATAGCTAACGGGAAACGGGACGAGACGAGCCTCCGCAGCTCCTCCCAGTTGGCCCGGAATCCACGGCAATTCCATTGAAGGAATATGCCCTCCAGGCCTAGCTCGGAGGAGACGCGGGGACCCTCCTCGAACAGAAGACCCTCACGGGAATGGCCGTACGCTTCCCGGGGGCAGAACCCCGGGCGCTGTTGGCCGGACAAAGCGCTGTTGCCTTCGAGGACTTATTGGGGGAGGTTGGGCTCGCCATGCGAGTCTTTTCCTCCCTCCGCCTCGAAACCTTAGGCGGGCGTTGCGGCTTGGGAGGCGGGGGGCCCTCTTTTCGAGGAACCACAGTCTCCGAGCCACTCGCTCCACCTCGAGGCGTGGGCGAAGGGGCCGAAGCTCCTTTGTTGCTTTTTGCCGCCAGCTTTACCAGGGGAGCGCCCGGGTTGGATAGAGCCCGCAGAAGGGCGCCGAATGGGTGCGGAAACAACCATGCTCGTTGGCCTGGATGGGCCAGGAGCAGAGGGTGCCTTTCTAACTATTGAGGCATATGACGTCCCAGGCAGAGCCGGGCGCGCCAGGACCAAGTCCTTTGCCTCGCCGAATGAGAGTCGATCCTGGGCCTGAACGGCCAGGATTTCTTTCTCAAGGAGATATGCACCACATTGCTTCGAAGAAGCAGGGTGCGGCTCTCCGCAATTGACACACTTGGCCACACACGATTTGGACTTATCGTGTGCGACCTTGGAGCAATTTACACAGACTCCGGGTGACCCCGACTTTGCAAGTCTACATGAGCGATTCGTATGGCCGAAGCGGTGACAGTAATAGCACCGACGCGGCAGTGGCACGAATGCCTTCACGCGGTAGCGGTACCAGCCGGCACGCACCGACTCAGGGAGCTTGTCACAGTCGTTTATGCGAGTTCCCTCGCATAAACTACTCCTTTCACAAAGTTCATGGTAGAGTGCGGCGTCACACTCACCGCGGTGCCATGAAGTGTCCGAAGAGCATTTATCTTGGCCGCCTCGGCGGGATTCGCCGCATTCGCCAGAAGGCTCCTGTCTGAGAAACGGGTCACCTTCGGCTCTCTACCAATTGCACTAGCTAATCCTCTCCTCTGATGGATCATGTTGCCCTTGGACAACATGGTTTGAAGCCAGCGGGCTCGAAAATGCCTGGTAACCTCTGAATCAGGGGCCCTGATGTCATCGAGGCTCCGCCCTGTGCACTTTTGGTCTTTGTCATCGTCAGGAGCTCCGTACCCGGGGGGGGGCAGAGGGGCCGGATGTGCCGATCTTAGCTTGGTCGCTTGACAAAGTGGCAGCAGAACCATCCGTCCCCGTAGCCCCCGCGGATGGAGAGGAGCCCCGAGTCTTCTTCGTCTTCTTTTTTGTAGAGGAGGGCGGGGAATGAACCCGCTTTTCACCCCCGCCGGTAGAAGACCCCAGGCCAGATGGACCGGCCTCAGCCAGGTCCTTCTCCGAAATGCAGAAGGTCCTGGTGGTCGCAGGGGCATCATCCGGAGGAGATTCCTCCACTCCTTGTACTGCCTGAGAATCCACAGCCGTTTGAGGAGGACCTTGCATAGGGGCGGATTCGGGTTCGGTGCTTGGCGCCAAGCCAGGATTCTCCCCATGGAAGGCCCTACCGTCTGAGGCTGGTTTTCCTCAAGGACCATGTCTATCACAGGAGGGGCCTCCAGTTGGCCATCCCCTCCCAGGACATCGCAGGTCCCCTTGGCAGCGTCATAAGTCTTTAGTGGGGAGGCACAGGCCTTGACCCCGGCAAGGTTTAATATTCTTGCCCTCAGGTCTTTTGAGGGAAGCGACCGAAGGGGCCTGGCTTCCCTCTACCCCCTAAGGGGGTTTGCCCTACCGAGCCGCTTGCACGAGGGGCGGTCGGCAATGGGCTGCCTGCTGGCTTTCTTGGCAGTCCCCTTAGAAAGCAAAGGAGGGACTGCCGCTGGAGATAGGGAGGTTCCCGAAAGCACCTCCAGAGAAGGGGGGGGGAGTCCCCTACACCCGTAGGCGTAGGAGAGGAGTAAGCCTCCTCTCCGGTTAAAGAGGTATGGAGGGTCCCCTGCGCAAGCACAGGAGGGGGAGACCTCCATCTTTTCTGTGGAGCTGCACGAGGGCGGCTCCGTTGTTTTAGGGGGAATTAAGGGGAGATGGGTTTTTTTTCATCATTGGGCATGGTGACCCTCTTTGTTTTACGGGACGCAATCGCTCACCACCTCTTGCAGTAGCCCGCACTGCAAGAGGTGCTTACAGGCCCGGCAGAGCCAGGCGCCACCATTTGGGACCACCCCTCCCGCCTGGTGGCCTGGCAGTCCTTCAGCCTTGCGGCCTTACATTGAACACGGCGTAAAAAAGATAGATTTTGAAGAGGAGAGGAAAAGGGATGTGAAGAAGGTATGGGTGGGGATGAAGCAGGTTGTTAAAAAAAAAACATCCCGAACCGGAGCTGAGGGGTTAGGGAACAATGTCCCCTTCCCCCTCAGCCCCGATCCGTGGTGGTTGGCTTGAGAAGAAGGTCAGCATCTACCCTGTGAAATTAGAGGTTGACCAGAGAAAGTTGTGGGAGAGGTTGTATGAAAAGCGACGAGGTAGGGGAGAAATCGGGCTATCTGAAGGAAGGAAGAGAGGCTAAGCTGGGACCAGACGGAGCGCTGGATCCCGTCAGCACGGCGGCCAGGATGGCAAATCGCCGCGCCCCTTACGGGGTTCAGAGGCGCTGGTTTCCGGATTGTTAATACAGTTTGGGAATGTCGATGGAGTTGGCATGGATGGTGTTGAAGAACGAGGAGATAGAGGTTGGGAAGAAGGAGCATGGGGAAGATTGGTTGCGTAGCACAGCCTGCGTTATAGCAGGGTCTTGGAGACAGTGACGGGGGGAGGGAAGGAAGTATAGGTGGTTGAGTAGTCTATATTGGCACTCTAAGAGCAGCACCTGCCCAATAAGGCGCTTCACCCGAGGCAAATAAGTCCGATGCCCACTTATGCATTTCGTACCCCGAGGTCCTGCAAACCCAAACTTACCACAAGGCCCCAAAATGACCAGTGATAGAAACATCAGAAGCAGTAAGCAGAAAGTGTCGAGATAAAAGTCCTCTTAGTCATCATCTCCCCTCCCCCCCTTCTCTTGACAAGGTGGGAGGCCGTCAGTAGCCACCCTAAAGCTGTGGACGAGGAGAGAGCCCTGAACAGCTGAACTCCCCTTTCGCTCTTCGAAAAAGAGCAGCTCACCTATTTCTTAACAAGTATGCCGTTAGTTCTTCCCTTATTTGACACCGATCTTAAACATTTCCCTCTCGTTAGGTAGGGGACCATCTGAATTTAAACAAGCTGTTTTCACGGAACCCTAGAGAACTACAATTTAAAACCAAACAACCCGCCAAGCTAACGCTCAATCTATAAACTCCTGTTCCATTCTAAAGCTTTAGAAAGACCATGCTTCTAGGTCACATGTCCTCCTCCAACTGATGAGATCTTGCAGTACTGCTCTTCTTCTTCATCTTCGCGAAGTTCTGGGTGTCTCAGGAACTGCACCTAGCGTCTTTTGCTCGTATCTAGCATTTCTTACTCAAACTATTCGCAAAGGGAGAAATATATTTCGGCTGACAGGTGTGTGGTGGTGTTGCACAAGGTAGACTTGAATCAGCTCTTGTTTCGTATGTTTTCTTCTATCGGCATTCTTCTGCGTCTGGTTTTATCAATCCATTTCTTTGCTGATGACATAAATCTATCACCTTTCTTCTCAAACTCGTTTGCTGAAACTCTTAGAGATCTTCTTACGGCCAACATCATTAATGAAAAACTTTCGGGCAACTTTCTTAAACTCAAGTGAAACAAAACTGAGGTATTACTGGTGGGTAGTCCAACGGAAGTGCCTCTCTATAAACTTTTGCTTCTTTTCTTATCCTTAGCGACTCCCCGGTTACCTTTTCTAATAGTTAGAAACCTGGGTGTCATAAATGATAGTCAACTATCGCAAAAAGCCTATGTTGCTGTTTCCCCAATTTCTCTTTGCTTTCTACGCAATCATATCAACATCCACTAACACTTCGATCACAAGAGTTGCGAGATTGTCATATACGCTTTCATTACTTCCGGTCTCAGTTAAGGTAGCTCAAGGTCTCGCTGGCGTACAGGACACTTCAACTTATGCGAAACTTTACGGCCCGTCTTCTCATGCAACTGCCATTCCCTTTAAACTGCACTGACTGCCAGAATCACTTTCAAGATCTTCCTTCTTAGATATAAGATCTTTCTGGATCAGCCCCTTTACTTTGTATTCATCGTAGTCGTCTGTGCTGCATGAATCATCATTTTCTTTATTTGCTTCTAGAATGTGGAATGATATACCTACTGTTATAGGCCTCGCTCCCTGGGGACCACTAACGTACCTTAAAGACGCAATTCTTCTCTCAAGCCTTTCCTTAGTCGGTGGATGGGCTTTAAAGGCGGCCATAACAAACCCTCTTATTAATTATCACGGCGAGGTTGTCTTTTGCGCTAAATTTTCCACTTTGAAAAGCAAAACAAATCAAGCACATGCAGACTCACAACGTGGAGTGAGAATAGTTGCAGGAATTGCATCTAATTAAATAAGAAAAAATAAGATATTCCAAACTTAAAGTCAATTTTTACTCCCTTTTAGGGTTTCGTCACACTGCCACCAATGATCCTACCAAGGAAAAGAAGAGTGATATTTTGCTAAAGTTCATAATGATAACCACAATTTGGGGGGAGTCTAAAATAATGCAACTCTCTCAGACTTTTAAGTATACAAAAACATGTCTTTCATGACAGGTAATACCCCAGAGCTGTTAATTTTGCCATTGGTTCGATTACCCTTGTTTCCTCAGCTCTAGACACAGTAAAGGGATCTCTTTTAAAGATTTATTAGAGGGGGACAATAAACAAAAAAATAACCAGCTCCAGCATTAAATATCTTAATACTAGATAAAGAATAATTATTTACAATCGTCATTTAAGTATATACATACATATAAGCAATATACAATTTTTAGTCATTATCAGAGCATTGCACATCCTAGCAAACGAAACACACATCCTTCTAGAAAAAGGTTGAGATTAATCATATTTGGGCTAAATAGGCATTTTTTTTACATGTTATACATTTAAAAATGCAAGAGTAACAAAGGTTTATAACGAAAGAACATCATAATACTGAAACACACTGTGGGAAGATTTTATTTGACAAATAATACCATCACACGTATTCCATTAAACATCACTGCCATAAAAAAAATTGCCTTATTTGCAACATTGAAGAACCAGTAAAGTTTAAGGAAGTTCAAAACCTCAAGCGGGAGATGTATGCCGTCATGAGTTTAAGATCTTAGACAAAATGAAACATTCCCCTTTTTGAAGGAAAAAATCTCTTCCTAAACAAGTAACCAATACATGGCCCAAGAATCATTCTAGTTTGTCATGGATGGAACTGGTCTAAAGAGTGGTGCATTAAAACAAGGTCAAACTTAGGCAGAAACTATTTAAATCGAGTAAGGTAAACATGCGATAATAATGAGAGGGCCAAAATCTTCCCAAACGATAAATATGAGTATCTTATGAATTTGGAGTGAACAAATCAAACGAAATGATGAGAGAGACAGATCGATTACTCATCAAAAAGGCATTTATCCATATAGTGAGCATTTCATTTCATTGTATAGATTTGAGTACTGAAAGATGCTCATATAGGAAGTCCCGAGAAAACTAGAGTAAAAAGATATATTACTTTCATTAAAGGAATTGGAAACATTGAAGCAAATAATTTGTACATATTTGCAAATAAAACTTCTAAAATATAAATACAATTGACTAAATAACACCAACGTTTAAAGACGAATTACAAAAAACATAAAACCAAATGGAAACCGTTTTGTAAAACGTGAAATGAGAGAGGAGAAGATTCTGCATTTAATCGAAAGCTAAAAAGAAGTGAAATAAGTAACCTTGGAAGATAATTGAAAATAACAAAATAAAACATTGAACCGAATTTCCTGTGCTTGAGGGAGACGGTAAACAACGACTGGTGATGATGCGTAATGTTTAACGTTACACAGTGGTAAAGAAACCGGATAAATGGAAGGTAAGAGAAATAAGTCCACATTCATCTTTAGGAGCGAAGAAAAATAAGGGAAGTGAAGCACCGAAACCAATGTAAGGAAGGGAAAAGGTAGAAAGTTCTTTCTTCTTGGCATTGATTATGATGCAATAAGATACGAATTAATATAAAATAGAAACCTCTGTGGTTGAGAGTAAAAATGAAACTACCATACGTGCTATCAGCAGCTGGTAAAAAAATATGACTTAAAGCAGAGAGGAAGTGGGAGAGGAGGATGACCACTGATTGATGGGCCTACCACTCGGCGAACCTATCATCAAAAGGTAGGAAAAAGGAAAATAGGGGTGGGAGAACATAAGTGCAACTACAGTGATAAAGTAGAAGAGTGACAGAGGATGGACAGAGGACTGTAAGAAGAATCAGAGGCCTTCGGTCAGGATACAGATTACGTCCTCTGTCTGAGTCAGGATAAGAAGAAAAGGAAAGGAAAGACGTGATGGCGAGAGATAGGATACAGGAAGCACTCGACGAGGGCGTGGGACACGGTGAATCTGGTACGGCAGAGGCTGGAGGAAAATGGCGGAGGACACGGTGTCCATGGCTTAACCTGGTATGACACAAGCGGTGGCGGGAACAGTGGAAAAAAGGCCCAGTAGCCGAGGAGGGCTTCAATCCAGTGAATTGGATTAGGAAGAGGAGCGCCACTCACATCTCGACTACGACGGAAACAGATGACCTGTCGACGACACAGGAACCATCTATGAAAATGGCAAGGGGCCATGAGAGTGAGAGGAGGCAAGTCTGAGAGTGAGTGACCGAAGGACACCAGCCGGTTTCAAGCACTTGCTAAGTGGCAAGAGGTGGTTCAAGTTCTTATGATCATCATCCACAAAGGGACACCGGTGAAAGGGATCTGATAGACAGGAGGCAGCGGGAATAAGAGTGGTCCCACTGGCTTTGAGGTGCTAGTGGCAGTTAGTGGAGGGAATAATGGACACTGGTGGGAACACTAGGGACGTGAGCATCCGTAGGATCTTTTTATCTTAAGTATAACGGTCCTATCTGGCGGAGGTCTATGAGAGTACAGCCACAGGAAACACAAGCCTATCTTCAACCTAAATAAATAAAAAAAACAAGACAAGAAATAAGATCAACAGTAAAAACAAATAAAAACAAACGAAAAATTCAAAGGTCAACAAAATAAAAAGTGGCACGCTTAGGTGTCCCTTCAGGGACCCAAGAAAGTAGTCAAAGTCCAATATGGACTATGATACCACGAAATGGTGGCCAGGAGCCAGGAGCCAGGCCCCAGCATCAGGGACAAGCAATAACGGCCCCGCTCGTCACAGTACCTGAACAGGTACCGCGCAAGAAACTCCCTCCCCCCCAGACTGACATTCAACCAAAATGGGTGTACATAGTCAGGGATACCAAGCAATCTTCATAGAAAGGTTTAGGGGAGCACTCCATCCGATGAAGCTGCGCTAGTGTATTCGATTGGGAGACGACGGAAAATGACTCGATACTGTCGAAGCATTGCGGCATAGGCCTCTGGGAAATGTAGTCAGTGTGTAAGAGCGAAACGCCAGTCTGGTTGCTCAGTATGTGCACACAGTCTACCCCCTAATTAGCACGCTCATTCTTAGCAATACCTACATGTCCAAGAATCTAGAAGAAGAAAATCTCGACCTCCTTCTGACTGGGAGAAGCAGTGGCATCACGGATACTGCTAACACAGGAATGTAGAGATTATAATGTCTCAAGGGCACTTAGCGTTCTCTGTGAGTCGATATGGCTTACAAAGGTTCAGAAGAGACGCACCGGCTTCAAATAAGAGGAAGGTAGCATAGAAGCCAAGCCCCCTTCGGATTTGAGCCATTTGTGTCACTGGCACGGCTCTGGGTGAGAATTTGAATGCTCCAAGAAATTTGAACGCAACACTGCCGGTGCCATAGAAGTTTTGGAAGCAAAGGCGTGAAGACAAACATTCAAAGGTGTTATATTCCAGGTGGGCACTTGGGCAGGACCATCAGCCAGTGTTACACCAAAATCTCAAAGGTTCCTCTCCCTGAACCAGAAAGGTTTAGAGAATTGGGATTGCGGGGCAAAATAGAAATATGTAGTCAAAGTTATCCAGGGGAAAAGGGGGAACTGTTGTCAACTGGGGTACACAATAAACCCGCGCTTACAATTGAATCATGCAGTCTGCACGATGTAAAGCAAGTAGCATCCCCCTGCGTCGACAAAAAGGTTCTCTATAGTGGACGTGCGGAAGGCACCAGTCACCAACTGGAATTCAATCAAGTGAGTCGAATCCAGCGTCCACAATAGAGGAGTAAATCTCGCACCCCCAACCTAACCTTTTAGTGAACAAAGGAACAGTAAAACAAAAGTGGTGTAGCCCTTTCAGTACTCCACGCTCTGAAAGCCAGAGCGTAGAAGATGCATAGTGCATGTACAAAAGAACCCAAGGTTGGGATTGTTAGTCTCCATGGTAGAAAGTAGGTCCAATTCAAGACCAATTTAATTTAAAAGAGTACCGTAAGACAGCTCCAAATTCGAACGGATTTTTGCCGATAGTAAGTTCTTCAAAACACAATCATTCAAACCTTACATATCACAAATATACCAAGGTAAGGTTACAAAAACTAAAAAAAACAAGAAAAAAAAAATTAAAACTAGAAAAGACTGAAGAGAAAGATCATAAAAGCGGGGCTAATCCTGAGCTAAAAACTTTAATATGAATGACGTTGAGTTCTTCTCCGGCATCCTCATCGCCCTGGGCCTGACATCACTTGGCGGGGTCTAGAGAAGGGTTCCCATCTAAAGTCCTCTTGCGCATCATTTACTACGCGTCAGTCTGAAGGAAGGTATTTAATAGCAAAGTCAGAATGAAGAATTGAGATATCACATGGCGTGTAAATTGCACAGCCACAAGCCAGGCCACAATTCCTTGGTGGGTTGCAAAACTCTGATAGCTTGGAAGAGTAGGTAGTGGTGACGCACCCAAGTCTCCTGAAGGCAAACAGCTAGAGGAGCTAGGGAAGACGACCCTCCGCAACTCCTCCCAATTAGTCCAGAATCCACGGCGATTCCAATGAAGGAAAGAGCCATCTGAATCTATTTGAAAAAAGCTGTCGGGACACTGTCGGAGTTGAAAACCCTCACAAGGATGGCTATACACAGATAGAAAAAGCTTCGAGGGATACTGGCCGCAGAACGCAACGTAAGCCTTCGAAACCTCATCGGAAGTTGGGCTGGACAGGCGAGCCTTCCCTTGTCCTGCGTAGAGTCTTTCAGCAGGCTGGTAGCATTTGGGGTTGGCGCTCCCTTGTTTAATAGAGGGGCTGACCACTTTATTGCGCCACACCAACCTTCGGCTAGGGGCGAGGTAGTGGAAGCTCCAATATTGATATCCTCCTTCGACGTGTTAGACATCGTATTATTCAGGCGTGACTCAACGATCACCTTCGTGTGCTTTGCCGCCTGAGAGTCTAGCATTTCGGTGGAAGAGTGTGGCCACTACGGGGTACCCAAAACGGCCACGTGTGGGGAAGAGGGAAGTTTTGGATGGAGACGGTCTCGCTCCAATTTTGCTGCCAGCCATATCGGGGTGGCGCCAGAGGGCAATAGAACCCGCAAAAGGGTTGCAATGAGCGAGAGGGTCACCACGTCAGTAGGCCTGGAAGGGCCAAGAGCGGTGGGATCATTTTCAAATAAGGAGCCTAGTCGTGCAGAAAGCCACACGACTATCTCTTTAGCCGCTCAGTACGAAATACGGTCGAGTCTGGACGGCTACGACCTCTTTTTCCAACAAATAATAATCATAATTCTTAGAAGTAAGGTGTGATTCGCCACAATTCACACAGTTGGCTGTGGACGCAACAGCTTTATCATGCATGGCCATGGGAAGTTATTAAAATTTCCTTGCCTTTAGACAACTTCCTGGCATGAGCGAAGCGGTGCTAGCAATAACATCACCACGGTGCCTTTACGCGGTTACCGATACTAGCCACCATGTAGACTCAAGGAGCTTGTCTAGTTCAAACGTGACGAAGTGTGATAGGATTGATCTCGTAACTCCTCCATCCTTAGTCCCTACACTATTAACCGACTGCCCCCTGGTTGGAAGGATAAAGCCCAGTACTCGAAGAGGGATTTAATCCGGTAGATTTAGGAGAGGGGCCAAGTTTGCCAGGGAGCAAGCCATTGTGCATTAAGGAGCTCTACGTGTGGAAGTAGAACAGTGAATGGAAGGGGGCAAAAGTGCTGGAGTGGAGGCGGACCGAGCAGCTCGGTTACCTGCTTTATTGCCAGGCAACCCAGCAATTACCCGCTTATTGGACGAGACCGAAAGAGCAGTCGGATCTCACGACTCAAAGGACATGCTCATCAGTCAAGGTAGTGTTTTTTTTTTTAGCTCGAGCCACGCTGTAGGGCAAAAGAAAAAGAGTTGTAGAGTGGTCAGTCATTTACAAGTGGATATGATACCGACCACCCAACCTGGATGAAATCCTGGAGTGTGCCCATCGCACTTGTGAGGTTAAGTTGCAATTGAACTTCCACTTCCTAGCTGTTCCATAGAAGGCTAGCACAGGAGCTGCTATAAAATTCCCATAGCAAGCAACAGCCTTCCTTCACTCTAACATGGTTCTTCAGAGCAGCCTCACAGAAACAGTGGCTCAAGTTAATTGTACTAAGGTTGAAGAGGACCAACAGCATAGACTGTAGGATCAAAAACTTTCTCCCTTTATATACCAATCGGTCGGGGGGGTGGGGGTCTATCTTGAGGAGCTATGACAAAGGATGTGGTACGAGTAATGGAATAGTGCAGAAATCACGATTCGGGAATTTACTAACCGTCCGAATTCAGCAGAAAGGCAATACGGATGGACTCTCGGGTGACGTACACCTCTGCAGTGCATGAATGCCGTGGGAGGAAGCGGAAGAAAGACGAGCGCCAAAGCAGCCTCTACCATGACGGCAGCATACGAGTCATGGAGGGAACGGGAGCCATCGGCGAAGATGGCCATGTATGGAGTGTGGTTGGACAAATAGTTATGGAATGCTAGCTTGCTTTTTTAAAAGACTTGGCTTCCTTCCAAGAGGTTTTTAGAGATTATTGCTCGAGGCTTCATCCACGGAAAAAACACCCGTGAAGAGATCCGATAGATTGGGGGCAGTGGGAATAGAAGTGCATGGAAGAGTGGATCCACTGTCCTTAAGAGGTGCCAGGGGTCCCCAGCGGGAACACTGGGATGTTGGCATCCGGCTGTAAGAATGTGTTAGCAGAGAACAAGGGAGGGAGGGAGGTGAAGGGGGGAGGGTCTAGAGTTAACACCCAGCTAATTAGCCACTAAACCACAGCAATTTCAATGGATTACTGCGAGAGAGTAAAGGGAAAGTGGGAGAAACGGGAATTAAGGTTACAATTTGGTGGCGACGGCAAGGAGAGGGTGACAAAAGTACAAGATGATCTAGAGAGTTCGCAAGCCTACGCCCATGAAGAGAGAGTCTGGTGGCTTTTGAGAGAGAGGAGCAGGTTGGGTGGGTGGGGACGGCACTCACTCTAGTACCTTCCTCCAGTCACTCTCTTTATATGCCCATACAACTTGAGAACACTCAGTCACAACATGATTCACACCAGAAACGCCGCTTACCCAGGCGTTCCTCACTCTTATTTACACTTTCACACAACAAGCATCACTCTAAAGTTGTTCATTTGCACTTATCTCACTCGGGATCTTCCATACCATAGCCTCAATCCCATAAACCAACTTTGGCACCTACATACCATACTCTTATACAACGTCCTGGCACATTCACATTCGAACACAACATTTACTAACCCTTTAACTGCCTCCACCCCCCCCCGAGACTTTCCTACCATTTAAAAACCATGCGGTCGCAATCTGCTTTATCCATTCTACGAATGCATTCGAGATACTGAAAACGGTGAAACTACAGACTCGGATAACACGCCATTCACACATCCCTGGGTACCATTTCCTTAGCCTTTTGTATGCATTTCCTTTTAGCCACCTATCCCACCCTGCCCAAAGCTTTGATCAACATTTCCAACTCCTTCACAACCTCACACCGCCAGGTCATCGGCAAATATCAAAAGAAAAAACATTTCCCCCATTAGCATAAGTAATTTATCAGTATTCCTCTTCATAAAAATACTACACAACCAAGGCAACATCACACAACCTTGCCTCCCCCCCTCCCTCCATGTATGCAAACTAGTCACTCTGGCTATTTTTCACTCTGACGCACGCTTTACTTCCATCATCCACTAATTAGATATATATTATTAACACGTGCCATAATTCTTATCTATCAACACGATCAAAAGCATTCTCTAAAGCAATGAACCGAAGTTTACCCCTCTTAACGCGATTTATTTTTTTAACTGTAAGTGTAAATACTTGATACCTGTCCCCTTTATTGATATAAGGCCCCATTGTTCTTCCCATGTCAATCCCTAGTATCATTCTTATACGCCCATTAGAATTTTCCATAGAACAGGTCTACGACGCTACTTAACGAAAGTACGTCTCACGTGGCCCCATGTCGACTTCCAGCACGGTCTCAAGTGTTTTCCAGATTCTCCGAATTCCTCATCTTTCTAATTTTAATTTGTGTACCTCTCTAATTGACGGGTAAGATCGACTTTTGCCGAACCTTCTTCACGCTAATATGATTTATACATCCTTTTGTCAACCATCAACTTTAACACTATTAAATTAATGAAGGGAAATGTAAGAATGACTCTGGTCTTAGCAAGGGGGTGAATTGCTAATACTCACCTGATTTACTTCCCTTTAATTCCTTCATCCATATGCAACAGCACTGTTAATGCAGTCTTTCGATCCTCGGGTACTCTTCCACTCTAAAATGACTTGTAACACAGTCACAACACGCATTTCATAACAGAAAATCACCACAACCTTTTAGCACTTCGGCGACTATTTATATCAGGAATTCTCAGCCAGGGTACAGGGGTAAGATTTGACCATCTTAGGGGGTATATGGAAGCCTAAATGATAACGAAAAAAATAGTAAAAAAATATTGTTACTTTAAAGAAATAAAATCTGGAAGACCTGGATTGTGGTAGTCTTGAAAAAAGGCATCGTGAGAGAAGGTTTGTCTTGTCGATTGCGTTTTATTAATTAGAAGCTTTTTGTTGCATTTTCCGTATCATCACTGAGATAAAAATATCTGAACAATAAAACTGTAGTTTTTTACTGAATGTGTGACTCTATAATTTCTTAACGAGAAGTAAATACATAAATAGTATTGAAGAACAGTTGCAACAAAATATTGTTTTATCTATTTTGATTTGTACCCACGATAATTATAGCCCAATTTATAGCAATGAATATTTTCATTACTAATAAAATTTTATATATTTTTTTTAAATTTTAGGAGACTATCTGGCGAGTGCCCACTTGGGCATAAGTCACCGCAATCATGACAGCCTAGCACTAGGCTACATTAAAATAAGAAAATGAAAACCACAACAATAAAAAGGGAAAATGGCAACAATTAGGGAAACAAGCTCCGGCGTTGGGGGAAGTCCCGCGAGTGTGCCCAATTCGGAGACGACAGAAAGCAACCTGAAGCCGTCACGGCATTGGAGGATAGGTCCATGGGAACAGTCGCGGCGCAATGGCACGCAACTTTAAGTTCCCTTCGACCATCTCCTTTGCCAAGCAGCACCAAGAGAGGCCCATATTCCTGCCATGTAGTCGGTGTGAGGAAGAGCGAAACGCTGGTCCGGTCGAAGAGTCCTCGCAGACTCTTTGGCGCCCTCAATCCCTACATGTCCAGGAACCCAGTAGAAGACAATCTAGACATCAGCCCGGCTTGCCAAAACCGTGGCTTCACGGATATCGCGAACCAGGGGATGCGGAGATTCCAATGCCCCGAGAGCACTCAGGGCGCTTTGTGAGTCGCTATAGATCACAATCTGGTCTCCAAACCGGGCACGTCGCGTAATCTCCCGTACCGAGTGATGTATTGCCACCAGCTCAGACGTGAAGACAGACGCAGCGCCTGGCAGAGCCCCGCAGACTTCAAACAGAGGGGATAAGCGTAGAAGCCGACCGCCTCTTCGGACTTGGAGCCCTGTATATACTGGCACGGTTCCAGCGTGACACGAGGTGTGCTCCAAAAAGGAAGAACGCAATACTCCGGGCGCTGTACAAGCTTTGGGAGCAAAGACGTGGGAACAAATAGCCAAATGTGGTACCCTCCAGGGTGGCGTCTTGGGCATAACCAGGGGCATCAGCGGCCCTAGAGCTATACATAGCTCTCGAAGGAGTTTCCTGGCCGGCTTAGGGTATGACTGGCGTCCCTCGGCGGCATACGCACCGTCGAGATCAGCTGCAGATGCAGCGAGAACTGTTGGCGACTGAGGGAGGCACCGGGCTCGCGTGTACAGGCGAGTGATGCACTGTACGCGGCGCAGAGCGAGTGGCATCTCCCCAGGATCAACCAACAGGCGCTCAATGGGGAAAGTGCGGAAGGCACCGGTCGCAAGGAAAAGGCCGGTGTGGTGGATCGAGTCCACCTTCCGCAATAATCGCTCGGCTGCGGATGCATAAAATTCGCGTCCGTAGTCGATCTTCGAACGAACAAAGGATCGATAAAATAAGTAAGACAGTAGCCCTATCAGCTCCCCAAGAGCTTAACGTCACGGAGCTGAGAATATGCATGGAGCGGGTACAAGAGACCCTAAGGTTGCGAATATGAGCCTCCCAGGTGAGGCATCGGTCAATACAAGACAAAGGAAACGGTGCGGTTCAACCACTTCCAGGCGCACCGCATGAAGAAACAAATTTGGGTCAGGGTGGAGCCGTGGATGGCGGCAGAAGTGCACCACCTTAGTCTTGGCCAAAGAAAACAGAAAACTGTGCGCTTCGGCATAGCGAAATAGGCGGTTCAATGCGTATTGGAGTCGACATCTGGGCAAAGAGATCGAAAGGTCGTCCACGTAGCGAGAACATCTTCCGGCAGCACCGAGGTGATACCGTTGATGCTCAGGCAAAGAGTGTGACACTGAGGACACTTCCCAGCGGGACACCCTCTTCCTGCTCCATTGGGCCGGAGAGGGCTCCCCCAACCCGTACGTGGAATCGACGATCTCGCAAAAATTCAAATATAAAGATTGGGAGGCGTCCCCTCGCCCCCATCGTGTGGAGAGTGTCCATGATACTGTATCGCCATGCGGTATCATAGGCCTTCTCCAGATCGAAAAACACCGTGGCGTAGTGATGTCTACGAAGGAAGGCCTCGCAGACGGCATTTTCAAGTCGGTGCAGAGTAACAAGGAGTAACAAGGAAAGGAAGTACCGTAGGAGAGCATCCAACGTGGAGTGGAACTTGTGCAAGACGCACAAGTCTTTTTAGTCCTTTTCTTTTTAGGAGAGGAGGGCAGGACATGAACCTGCTTCTCCCCTCCACCGGTAGGAGCCCCCAGGCCAGATGGACCGGCCTCAGCCAGGTCCTTCTCCGAAATGGAGAAGGCCCTGCCAGTCGTAGGGGCACCGGTCGGAGGAGATCCCTTCCCTCCTTGTACTGCCTTGGAAACCCTAGCCGTTTGAGGAGGACTTTGCATAGGGGTGGATTCGGGTTCGGTGCCGAGCCCGGATTCCCTCACATGGAAGGTCCTACCGTCTGAGGCTGGGTTGCCACAAAGGCCATGTCTATCTAAGGGGGGGCCTCCAGTTAGCCATCCCACTTCCTGTTGACAGAGCTGTCTCTAGTCATGTCTGGGGAGGCACAGTCCTTGACCCCGACAAGGTTTAATATTCTTGCCAGCAGGTCTTTTGAGGGAAGCGACAGAAAGGGCCTGGGTTTCCTCTCCCCCCTGAAGGGGTTTGCCCTACTGAGCCGCTTTAATGGGGAGCGGTCCGCTATGGGCTGCCTGCTGGCTTTCTTGGCAGTTCCCTTGGAAAGAAAAGGGGGGATTGCCGCTTGAATGAGGGAGGTGCCCGAAAGCACCTCCAGAGAAGGGAGTGAGGGGAAGTCCCCTACACCCGTAAGCGAAAGAGAGGAGTAAGCCTCCTCTCTGGTTAGAGGAATTTGGAGGGACCACTGCGCAAGCACAGGGGGGGGCGAGGGACCTCCATTTTTTCTATGGAGCTGCCTGAGGGTAGCTCCGTCGATGGAACAGGGGGAATGAAGGGGATTTTTTCTTGACTCATCATTGGGCATGGTGACCCTCATTTCATTACGGGATACAATAGCTCATCACCCCTCGCAGTAGCCCACCCTGCAAGGGGTGCATACAGGCCTGGGAGAGCCAGGTGCCACCATTTAAGATCACCCCTCCCGCCTGGTGACTTGGCAGCCCATCAGCATGGCGGCTCCACCTTGGGCACGGCGTAAAATTGATAGAATGTGAAGAGGAGAGGAAAGGGGATGTGAGGAAGGTATGGATGGGGATGAAGCAGGTTGTTAAAAAAACACCATCCCAAACTGGAGCTGAGGGGTGAGGGAACATTGTCCCCTCCCTCCTCAGCCCGATCCGTGACGGTTGGCTGAGGAGGAGGTCAGCATCTACCCTGTGAAATTAGAGGCTGACCAGAGAAAGTTTTTAGAGAGGTTGTATGAAAAGCGAGGAAACACTGGGGAAACGAGTGTCTGAAGGAAGGACAAGAGGCTAAGCTGGGGTCGGACGTCTACATGAGCAATTCGTGTGTCCGAAGCGGTGACAGTAATAGCACCGCCGCGGCAGTGGCACAAATGCCTTCACGCGGTAGCGGTACCAACCGGCACGCACCGACTCAGGGAGCTCGTGACGAAAAGTGTAGGGGTGGGTCTCAAGGCCCCTCCCTGTTTTCTCATCAAACGTTTGACTTTGACCGCCCCAGGGTCGGCCAGCTCTAAGGTGATGTCCTCTATGGAGTAGTCAATGAGTTACCTTGCATCAACTACTCCTTTCACAAAGTTCATGGTAGAGTGCGGCGTCACACTCCCGGGGTGCCATAGAGTCCAAAGAGCACTTATCTTGGCAGCCTCGGAGGGAACCGCCGCATTCGCCAGAAGGCTCCCATCCGAGAAAGAGGTCACCTTCGGCTATCTATCAATTACACTAGCTAATGCTCTCCTCTGATGGATCATGTTGCCCTTGGCTAACATGCTGCCATCAGTGGAGCGAATAACGAGGAAGCGTTTGAAGCCAGCGGGCTCGAAAACGCCAGGTTACCTCTGAATGAGGGGTCCCAATATTATCGAGGCTCTGCCCTGCGCACTTTGCGTCTTAGTCATAGTCAGGGGCTCCGCACCCGGGGGGGGCAGAGGGGCCGGATGTGCTGATCTCGGCTTGGTCGCTTACCGAACTGGCAGCAGACCCATCCGTCCCCGCGGATGGAGAGGAGACCCGAGTCTTCTAAGTTTTTTTTTTCTTTTTAGGAGAGGAAGGCGGGGAATGAACCCGCTTCTCCCCTCCGCCGACATGAGCCCCCAGGCCAGATGGACCGGCCTCAGCCAGGTCCTACTCCGAGATGGACAAGGTCCTGGCAGTTGCAGGGGCACCGGTCGGAGGAGATACCTCCCCTCCTTGAACTGCCTTGGAAACCCAGGCCGTTTGAGAAGGACCTTGCATAGGGGCGGATTTGGGTTCGGTGCTTGGCGCCGAGCCCGGATTCCCTCCCATGGAAGGCCCTACCGTCTGAGGCTGGGTTGCCTCAAGGACCATGTCTATCTCAGGGGGCGGGCCTCCAGTTGGCCATCCCCCCCCTCCCCAGGACATCGCAGGTCCCGTTGGCAGCGTTGTCACAAGTCATGTATGGGGAGGTAGAGGCCTTGATCCCAGCAAGGTTTAATATTCTTGCCAGCAGGTCTTTCGAGGGAAGCGACCGAAGGGTCCTGGCTTCCCTCTCCCCTCTAAGGGGGTTTGCCCTACCAAGCCGCTTCAATGGGGAGAGGTCGGCTATGGGCTGCCTGCTGGCATTCCCCTTGGAAAGAAAAGGAGGGATTGCCGCTGGAAAGAGGGAGGTGCCCGAAAGCACCTCCAGAGAAGAGGGTGAGGGGAAGTCCCCTACACCCGTAGGCGAAGTAGAGGAGTATGCCTCCTCTCTGGTTAGAGAAATATGGAGGGTCCCCTGCGCAAGCACAGAGGGCAGCTCCGTCGATGGAACAGGGAGAATTAAAGGGATTTTTTTTTTAATCATCATTGGGCATGGTGATCCTCTCTTAATTACGGGATG
Source organism: Ceratothoa steindachneri (assembly GCA_963969495.1). Taxonomy (NCBI): domain Eukaryota; kingdom Metazoa; phylum Arthropoda; class Malacostraca; order Isopoda; family Cymothoidae; genus Ceratothoa; species Ceratothoa steindachneri. Next base: position 82,633,225 of record OZ018327.1, read on the forward strand.
CAATAGCTCATCACCCCTCGCAGTAGGCCTCTCTGCAAGGGGTGCGTACAGGCCTGGCAGAGCCAGGTGCCGCGATCTATGGCCACCCCTCCCGCCTGGTGACCTGGCAGCTCCACCTTGGGCACGGCGTAAAATTGATAGAGTGTGAAGAGAAAAGGAAAAGGGATGTGACGAAGGTATGGGTGGGGATGAAGCAGGTTGTTAAAAAAACATCATCCTGAACCGGACCTCAGGGGTTAGGGAACGTTGTCCTCTCCCCCCCAAGCCCCGATCTGGGACGGTTAGCTGAGAAGGTCAGCATCTACCCTGTGAAATTAGAGGATGACAAGAGAAAGTTGTGGGAAAGGTTGTATGAAAAGCGAGGAAACCGGGGAAAAACAAGTGTTTTGAAGGAGGAAGAGGCTAAGCTGGGGTCGGACGGGGTGCAGAATCCCATCAGCACGGCGGCCAGGATGGCAAATCGCAGCGCCCCTTAAGGACTAGGGGTGCAATTCAACTAGATGAGACAACTGATGTTACCCCTTGTGCGCAATTAATTGTACTCGCTCATTATGTATATGAGGATATTAAAGAACAATTTATGAATATAGCACTCAAAGCAACAACCAGAGGTCAAGATATTTTTGAGATGGTTGACTTATTTTTTTTTCAAAAACATGAATTGGCATGGAAAGATTTGAAAAGCTGCACAAAGGATGGGGCACCAGCGATGTTGGGGAGAGATTCTGGGTTCAGCGGACATGTTTTTGGAATTAGCACGCACACTTGAAATTTATACATTGCATCATACATCAGTTTGCATTAGCTTGCAAGGTATTAACCAATGATTTGTCTAATGTCTTAAGGCAGGTAATAAAAATTGTTATGTCAAAGGGAGGACTCTTAACAGTAGAATTTTTAAATTTCTGTGAAGTTTTCGATGCAGAACATAGTGTACTTCTTTTCCACACTCATTTACGTTGGCTCTCTTGAGGAAATGTTACAAAACGTGTGTATATAATTGGTGAATTGAACTGTTGCCTTTTTTCCAAATTTCCAGTAGTAACTGTTCGAAGGATTTTATAATATCGTTAGAAATTATCACTTCCTCTTAAATTTAGCATATCTGGTTGACATTTTTGATGCTTTAAATATGCTTAATCAAAGTCTGCAAGGGCCAAATGGATCAGTATGCGCCTTTGTCTCAAAAATTAGGGTGTTTTTAGCCAAAATTAGTATTTGGAAAAAGAATATTAAATCTAATACTTTGGTTATGCTTGAAACAGTGACTGAATTTATCAATGAAAATGAATCTGTAGAGACTGACGAATTAAGTGGACTAATTTTTTTTATCACCTTGGAGCATTATAAAATGAAATAAAAAATTACTTTCCTTCACTTGAAGAAGATCTTATTCTCTAAAATCCTTTTATAGCAGATCCCTGTGCCTTTCAACCAGGAACAGGCAAGCTAGGAGAGTTAATATAACTGAAAGATGATGCAAAGGGGTCGACATTTATAAGGAATTTAATTTAAAATTATTCTGACTTAAGATGCAAAACTTATAGCCTTTGCTAGCTGAACATGCAATTCAAGCGCTGCTGCTATTTCCAATGATGTGGCTATGGGAATCAACCTTTTCAATAGTGTTAGGAATAAAACAAAGTATCGGCCCTGTTCGAAAACTACTGAACATGATGTTCGTTGCTGTTACTAAATTATCACCCAATATTAATGAACTCACAAAGAAAATGCAGGCACAACAATCCCATTAATTTCTAAAGTGAATAGGCATTGCAGTGCATAAATACACAATTATCTGTTGTTTTTGGTTTTTCCAATGTTAGCTACTTGGTACTAGTTACTTGCTTCATATTATCTTTTTCCAGTGATAAAGAATATTAGTATTCTATTGAACCACTGTTTGCTTGTTATTACTTCTAGGTTTCATAATATTAATTTCAATTCATTTGTTTCATGCTATTTTTTTTCTAGTCAAGAATATAATTTCTTAGTTTCCTAGTATTAGTTACCAGTCATTTGCTTCATATTACTTTTCTAGTCTAGGAGAATATTATCATTAACCACAGTTTGCTTGTTTTTACCATAATTATTTCTTGGTTTCCTATTATTTAAAATACAATGAAAATTTTGCGTATTTTAATTATTTTACAATCCTTAACTATTAGGGGTACACGGGGAAATGCCAAAACACTAAAGGGGTACATAACAACAAAAAGGTTGAGAAGCCCTGATTTATATTATATACCACAGTTGCCATCCCATTTTTTCACACCTTTCACAGCATTACCAAACTCTTGCATTCTTCTCTCTTCCATAGCCTAATACAGCACACGATTTACACCCATGAAACAATTTATATTTAAATTGTATCATCTTCCATACCCATTTATACAACAATGTATTCTTGCCATCAACCTATGCCCTCATTGCTCACGAGTACCCCACCCCCCATTCTTGTCCTTGATGTTCACACAGCCTCTTCTCCCAGTTGCTCACCCTTCTTACTTCCTGTTCCTATCAGGATACTTATTAATCTTTTATCCAAACACTTCATTTGCCTCTTTCCTACTCTATCTGATCACTTATTTCACTTTCATGTTCATCTCCTTGTCTACATTCAAACGCATATCCATGACATCTTTACCCTCAGTATTAAAAGTATCATTATAAGAAAAATATAGACCCAAAGAAAAAATCTATTAAAGAAAAAAAAAAGAGGCTCAGGTAGATGCATCTAGCCCCTAATGAAGCCCCCTAGCCTTGTTGGGAGCTCAGTTGTTTGCCAGGAGACATTTAATTTTTCTGTAGGGTGGGGAGAGTTGGTAGTTGGGGCTGAAGTTAAAAAGAGTAGCACATTTAGCATTAAAGAAGGCGTAGGTTATAGGGTATATTAAAAAAATAATTGCGTTTTGGTAGGCCTTAAAAGAGGCAGAAACTTTATTATATTTAATGTAAAGCTAACATGCCCAAACCCTTGCATTTAAAGAAATGGGGGGGAAGCATATGTGGCCACCGAATATTCTGCTAAGAAGGTCACCTATTTCCAGTAAATGTGGGGAGGTAGGACCAAGAAGCAGGTCGGTAGCAATCTACTGTTAGGCACTTTTGCTGGAAACAGTGAATCTTGGCAACTTCCTAGGGAGAAAGATTCTTTAGAATGCCCTTCACAGGTATATCAACAAGACCCTAGCAAAAATAGCTCCTTGGCCGCAGATGCGGGTGCAGCCAGCTGAGGAGTAAAAAAGGAAGAACCCAGGCGACTGGAGCCGGGCATCAAACCTCTCTATCGAGATATTAGTGTGGAGCACCTACAAAGGTCACTTAGTCTAAGGGAAGGAAGGCTGGTCTCACCACCAGAAAATGGTTAATAGAGGAAGAGGGTTATCGAGAATATTCAAAAAGGGGCGGGGAATGTTGAGCATGCTTTTAGAGGGGGAGGGGGGGTCGGGATAGTCGGTGGGGTTTGGGATTGAAGATATTGAGAGAGCAATGGGAAGGAAAAGGAGGGATAACTAGGGGCGAAAGACTAAGATTGGTCGAGTCGCATAGGGTGGCGCGAGAGTATATAGGCTATGGGAGAGTGGGAAAGGGGTATTAGGGGTTACTGAGAAAGGGTAGAGTGAACAGTTGAGCCCTGTTCCAGTTCTCTAAGCTGGAGAGTTGAGCCGAGTTAAATTTGAAATCCATATGGAAGCTGGGTGGGACACAGTGGATACAATTTTGTTATTTACATTTTCATCATTTGTTTTGGAGAGCCTAAATGTAAATGTGAAGTACACAAACACCTTTCCCCAGGAGCCCATTCTGAGGAAGATGGATGAGGTGATGGCAAGATTGTTCATGCAACATTCGCGGCTACCTCATGAGCCTGGTGACCAAAGGGTCCCTCAGTTGAAGACTTCTACTTTGGACTTGGGCTCTAGAATAAAGGGGAAAGAAGGCAAAAGCACAAAACGAAAAGCAGATATGGTAAAAGTCTAGTCAATGAATAGCAAGGCCTGACAAGGACCCCACCAGCCCTCCACCTTCTCCAGTTAGGAGCAGTTTTCCATTTTAGTTGGTAGGTGGGCCATCAAACTGAGCACAAAAACTAATTCGTCCAAATAGGTAAAACAATTATACTTTCCTATTAGTTAAATATCTCACAATATCAAAGTGGCTGTAGAAGAATCCTCTAAACAAATCTACAAAATCCAACTGATCTAAACCGGCAGACAATGAAACTAATCCCACTTCCTCACTTTAATAAAAAAATCAAAACATTCAACACCAAGACAGAATATGTATCACAAGAATAATATGCCTGAAGAGGAATATTAACGATTCTGAGTAATTCTGTGTCCATCACAAACTATTCCACCATCAGATCTGCCAGAGGTAACTAATTATCAAATAATGTGGTAATTCTAGACAAAATTGCATCTTCCCTGCATTCAACATACATATAGACTATCAATTTAATATTTACAAATAAGAAATATCAACTGGTAAGCATATATACAAAATGATCATGAATACATACAAGGTATATATAATATACTCAATATTTGTAAGTTAGTAAGCACACACATAGGCTCTCATTAATAATTATAATTCATCACCTAACCCCTATCTTAAACTGTAAAAAATTTTGAGGAGTGTTAAACTTAGAATGAAACTAGTAATTTGAAAAAAAAAAATGTAAGAAATTTTACACAGCAATCCTACTTAATTCACAGCCATTAAGTGAAGAAAAATATAAAATTTCTTCACTTTGAGGTTTCCCCCACAAAAAATAAGACCTTAACATCTCTCAGTTTTAACTTCAAAATAGCTATCATCAGCCATTCACAAATATTTTACTGCTTTAAGAGGCAAAAATACAAGGTAATATGAAAGCCTTTTACAAAATTTGCATCTAAATCACTTGAAATGTAAGCATAGAAAGCCAAATAAATTATAAAAATACAAAAGGGTATAAATGACAACTCAGCCTAATTCTGCATCTTACTGCCCACCTTCCAATGGGAAGGATAAAACTCATGAGTTGAGTAAAACTACCCAATACTTAGGGATACTTAAGACAAAGACACACACAAAGGAAGGGTTAAATGCAACAGTATATGAACACAAATTCTCAGAAACTCTTGAGGATAACTATTTTGAAGACACTGCACTGGACTGCTTCAGTTTCCTTGGATATCAATATATCATCAAGAGTATGCTTGGATTACATTTTTGTTATGAGACCAAATCCAAAGATTAAAGTTTCATTCTTGTGTAAAAAAAGAATAATTATTAACAAATCAGAGTAAATGGGAGAGAGAATTAAAAATTCAAATGCATTCAAGAAAAATTATGCAAAAAGAAGCTCATCACAGTTAGTAGTTAAAACTGAAAAAAAAAGGTAAATTAATAGTTGATAATTGTTAAAATGCATATACTTAAGAATAGAGCAAATCATTAATCATTTCTATACAATAAAAGCGAGTATAACCTCCATCATCTCTTATAAAAATGAAGGATGCGAATGTTAGTAGTCTCTTTGGTATGCAAGGGAGCTAGACTGAGGAAGGGCAGGATCAGGATACGTCAGCGGAATGAGTCATGTTGTATGGCCTGCTGGTAACTGTACCTGTCGACGTGTCTAGGTCGCTCAGGGATTGGAGGGGGAACGATAGCTGCAGGAGCACCTTCCTCAGGATCCACTTCTTTCACCTCCATGGTATCCTGTTTTGCCTCTAACACAGGTAGTTCATTGAGACCTTAATGAAAAGTGAATAAAATTAATGGGTAATTGGGGCAACCATCATTAGGAATAATTTTGGCTAATCCATTCACTGAAAACGTCATATATTCGGTTGCACTGAAACTCACAAGAAATAACTAGGGTAAATGACTAAACGAACATAAGTATGTTTTGAGCAGGAGTGGAGCAGGTGTGTGAAGGAGGATATTGATATGATGGGAATAGAGGATTATATGGCACAAGATCAACAGATATGGATGATAGTCATCGCCCGTCCAACCCCATAATGGGAAAACATGGATGTTAAACAACAAGGATGATGATGAAGTATGTTTTTGCACGTTTACTTATTTTGTGACCTTCCTTCCTTTCCTCAGTCAGACAGGGAGCCCTCAGGTTAGACCACAGGTCCCACACTGAGGTGAGTCGTGTGAGGAGATGTTTTGTGTGGTCTTGGTTTTGGTTACATCCGATACATATTGTTGGTGTTTGAGGGCAATGTTCATTGTGAGTTTGTAGTGATTTGTCTATTGGGGTGGGGGTGTTTAAGATATTTGGAGAAAGATTAAGTGTTCTGTGGTTGAGGGTAGTGTTGATATTTATTAAGTTGTAGTGGGGAAGGTACTGGATTTGATAGTAGCGTGCAGAGGGTTCTTTTTTTAATCTGGATGGTAGTGGTTTTGTTGTGTTGGTGGTAGTTGGGATTGGATTGCTTTAGTACTCTGCAGAAGTATTGGGTTGTTATCATTTTTAGGAGTGCTCCAATTGTTAGTATTTTGGTTTCTGCATGTAGGAGTGGAATGGGGTTGTTTTGGGTACAGCCTATGCTGATATTGAGTACTTTAGTTGGTACTGTTTTAAGCTCATCTTGTGTAAGCACAGTGCAGCCACCATTTGATGGACAGACCTCTACAGTCATGGTCAAAAGTTTTGAGACACACACATATATATATATATATATATATATATTCTTTTTTTATTCATTTTGAAAATTTAGGTGATAGGAATAATTATTACAATATTTAAATTATTACAGGTTAATTAAAAAGTCAATTTCAAAAATAATAAGAAATAAATGCATTCCTTCACTGAATTAAAAATTTTGCTCTTGTTCTGTTCCTGTAGGAGCTGAGTTTCAGTCCCTGGAGCTTTGGTATTTGACCAAAAGGGTAAAATGATGACAAATATGGGTTAAGCGAATGATGTGTAATTATAATCTATTTCATAATTTGGGATTCAAAATAAATGGTTGTATCTTTTTCAAATATAGAAATGGTTCTTTCTAAAGCAAAGTGTACAACCATTGTTGCTCTGTACCAAAGTGGCCTGAAATGTAAGGAGTGCCGCACCATATTTAGAATCATTATTGACTTTAAAAAAAACTGGTTACAATCATGTGAAGAAGTCTACTGGATGGCCAAAAGCTTAAAATGAATGCCAAGATTGCCTCCTGGTAAGGTTCCAGTTCAAGGATAGAATGCCTAGTGCCAATCTTGCTCATGATTAGAAAGAAGCAGGTGTGAATGCTTCCTTGCGCACAGTGAGGTTGAGAATTTTTGACAAAGATTTCAAATTCAGAAGGGCTGTGAAGAAGCCTCATCTCACCAAAAAGAACCTTATGGATAGGCTCCACTTTTGTAGGAAATATAAAAAAAAGGATCATTCAAGACCTGAGCAAAGTGATATTCTCTGATGAGGCTTCCTTTCGCTTGTTTGAAGCTTCTGGAAGATCCCTCATTAGGAAAAAAGGGGAGCTCTTTCACAAGTCCTATGTGATGGCCATGGTGAAGTATCCAGAAACTCTTCATGCCTGGAACTGGTTCTTATCTAAGGGAACTGGAGCACTAAAAATTTGCCCTGCCCAAGAACACTACCATGAACTCATAATGCTCCCAAAATATGGTTCAACTGCACCAATTTGGCAATGATAACTGTATTTTTTAGCATGATAGTGCACCTTTGCACAAAGCAAAAGCAATAACAAAGTTCTTGGCTGAAAATAACATCAAACCTTTGGGACCTTAGCCTGGAAATTTGTGGGTGATTATAATCAAATTGGCAGTTGATAAACCGAAGGCATGCAATTGTGAGCAGTTGCAAGTGCTTAGTTGAACAAAAATGGAGCAATATCAGTCAGGATATTATCACAAATTGGCCCCCAGCATGCCAAAACATTGAAGCAGTCTTGAAGAACAAGGGGCATCATTGTAAATATTGACTGCTTGCATCAATTGAATATATTTATTAATAAAATGGGTTTGGGATACAAATTGGTGTATATTTCACCTTCAAATTCTGCTACAAACATACTCACACAAAATGCAACGTTTGATTAGTTCTATTAATTTTCTTATATGAAAAAATATAGCCTCAAAACTTTTGGACACGACTATGTGCACAGTGTTCATGTCCGGTCACGCTTGGGATTGAACCTGGTAGGTACCCCAATCTTAGAAAACCAATGCCATATCTACTTGGCAGGTGAGAGTTCCAAGCATTAGGCTAACAGGTAAGAACTTCTAAAACCAAAATTCCAATCTGGTTATGTAAGAAACCTGAAGGAAATGATAGAAAGTGTTATAAAAAAATACAACAATAACTTCCTAACACTAATTCTGACAATATAGCATTCACAGATTTTCTTGGACAGGAAAATCCAGCAATACTTTAGATCAACTTTCATGCAGAAAACAAATACATAAAAAGGTAAATCACTATTAACCCCATTTAAAATGTATAAAAATTTTAAAAGGCTAAATATAAAAAGGAGTAGAGACAAAAAATGTTTAATCTATTCATATGTTTTACAGGAGTTAAGAGTACAAGAAAAAAATACAACACTACCAGCAAATTAAGTACACAAATAATTTACTTTTAATCAAAATGCTTAAAGAGATGCAAAACATATACATCGATGCACTAGCCATATTCCAAAGATGGCTTAAAAAAAAATGGTTACCGAAACTGCTCCATTTATTACCATAAACAAATTACAGCAACTTGGGGCCTTGTAAGCTGTTAGCAATGGACAGCATAATTATTTAACAGGAAGCAATTTAAAAAGTCAACACTTTTTACATACCCACCATAACAACATTTCAAAAGTGGGGAAGCTGAAGAGAGAAATTGAGCATATGTTCTAAAACATATATATAGAAGGGTGCTCTTTATTTCACCATTAAAATCACTCCTATTAAAACTTTATTAAACAAAATTTAAGCATTTTGTAATTTAGAAAAATTAACTAAAGTGTCAGTAAGGAATTAGAAAAACTTCCTATTATTAAAAGTGCTTCAAAAACACTATTCTAATTAACTCATCACAGTGAGGCAGCGATTTTCTATGAGCAACTATGCCCTTTCCAAAGCAGCCAACTGGATAAAAATGGGTGACAGATGTAGACTAAACAATAAAATAAGGGAAAGTTAGGCACCATCGCAAGTTTCCATTCACCTAGCTATGCAACCATATTCAACATGAAGGCAAGAATCTCTAAAAACAAGGGGCAGTAGGAAGGAAGAGGGCAGACATATAGAAAAGAGGCCAACAGAAGGAAATAATAGACAAATTTGATTCAAGGGCCTATATAAGAAAATGAGATCACCAATGGCGTTAACACCCCTTTTTGACATAGAGACATGATATAAACAAGGGAGTATGAACTAGGAGGAGGGGCGCTAGCTAGGACTTAGCAGTGTGGACACACATGTTCTCATATGAGCAAAATTAAGACAATAGGATGTGCTTATTAGGCAGTCACCAATTGGAAATCCCACATTAGACTAGATTCTGACTGAGATAAGCATCAAGCGGTGCGAGTCAGTGGTAAAAACATCAGTGGAACAATAAAAAATGAGCGGGGAATCTGTGGTTCACCCGGCAACCCAAAGAAATAAATTTGTACATACAGGCAAATGAACCTCTAAGTACAATCTCTGATTCTTCGAAAAAATGCGCCTCTAATTTCTTAAATTAAAAGGAAGCTTAAGTAATCCAATATAGGCAAGTTGTCTATGATGGTAAGAAAAAAAAATGCCAATGAATGCAAAATTCTGACCTACCAACCATGAATGCATAGCACATGCGCCCAAAAGAACAAATTGAAATCCTTTGGAGAGGAAAAATGGGGGGAGGATGTCTACAATTTAGGGAGAGTGAGGGATGAGGTTAAGGAAGGAGGGGAGGGTAGGAAAATTAATCATTGTAAGCAACAAAATAGCTGCTGTTCACACATCATATAAAAGCAATCACAAACTAGAGTCATATTCTTAAAACAAACTATTCTGATGTGAGGAAACAAAGGTGGAATGTGAAATAAAATGATAAATCTTTGTATATATTCAAATAAAAATGGGCATGGGATAATATGAATAGAAATAGTGAACTAACCAAGGCTTTTTTTTTAGAGCTGAAGAGGGGCACTTGGTTCTTTCTCTGCTCATAATCACAACAAACGGGCTTTAATGGAAGGAGCAACGTCGAATGGTCAAATTCAATGAACAACAACCTTTGTTTCTGCTTCAATAAGTAAAAAAATATATACATATTTAACCGTAAGGACACATATTATGGAATCTTAGTGAATATGGAAGACAAGATTTTCATCCCCTTTGAAAGTTGTTTTAGAAGCCACAAGAAAGCAGTTTTCCTCCATTTAGGCCAAGATTAGGGCATGCCAGCGCGTATTATTCCTAAATTACCTAAGTATTATAGACAGGAAACATTATCTTACAATGGAGAGAAAAACAACAATGGGGACAGTAGGGAAAGAAATATGAATAAATAAGATATAATGAGTTAGGTGTATGTACACTAATCACACAAAGGAAGGTATTATACCTAAGTGACTTCAAGTGACAATTTTAATCTCTTATTAATATAATCTCTTATCCATGTGTGAGGGCATGATATAGTGTGTTGATTGAATAGATACAGGGCCTCATACAGACAAGCCCATTCCTATAATAGCTGCAAACTAAGAGAAAACTTTTTTTCATTTTATCAGTCATATCTGGCAGCCAGCTATGGGGTCAAAGAGAAAAAGCTTTATTTTTTTTTCAAAATGTAAAAAGAAAGCAAAACAAACAGGTGCCTAGAGGAAGTCCTGCCCCTCTCATGGGCAGGCTTATGATAACACTGTACAACAATGAAAAATAAATAAATAAATAATGAGAATAATGTTTTCTAGGGGCATTTTTGCGTAAATAATGAATATAACATCTGTCTCTTTCTGGGACCCTCCAGTTTGTTGGAAATTACCATCTTAGTTACATTAAATACACTGATGGTTCTGTAGGGATTGAATGCAAACAGGATTGGGCCAAAACTGACAACTCTAAAAGTTATAAACAGATTTTGACTATGATATAATTTTAATGGGGTGTTCCTAAGGTATTTGTCAACCTAACCTATGAAATTTATGAAAGTATAGTCAATATTTTTTTAGTTATATGGGTCCAAATCCTTGGTAACTGTTACATATGACTTGATAATTTTGTAACTTACTATAAATGCTTCCTATTTTTACTTTTTTATTTAATATTTGTTGCTGTTACTATTTATATTATTTTTCACATACTACAGTCTTTTTTCGTTACAGGAAACAGAGCTAAAATGCCTAAAGAATGCAAAAAGTTCTCAGACAGTTTCTGTTATATATGTGGATCAGTTACATTAAGACACTACAAGAGACAGTTGACTAAACATGTCAAGAAACTTCATGAGCTGTTCTTTGGATTTAAACAGGGTGACCAGGACAAACGTTGGGCACCTCATATATGTTGTTTCAGGTGTACAAGTTCCCTTTCTGCCTGAGTAAAAGGCAAAAGGCCTGGCCTCATGTGTGGCATACCAATAGTCTGGAGGAAGCCAAAGGACCATTAAATGGATTGCTACTTCTACTTAACATATTAAAGGTGGGTATTCAATGTTGTTTTCTATCTTGGTCTTTAATATATTTTTAAGAGATGTATCAATTAAAAAGATCAAAATACATAGTTTTATTTTCACTATTTCTACAAGTGATCACAGCCAGTAATATCCATTTTTAATCTGATATTATTTTATTTCACTGCAGGTTACAACAGAAAAGGCAAGAAATCTATCATGTATCCAGAACTTCAGTCTGCTATTCACCCAGTTCGGCATTCAAGTGTATTCCTGTACTACAGCCACCCTCTGAACTACCAAGTGATGGCACAAGCAACTCAGACAATTCAGAATCTCAAGATACACCATATGTGGCACAGCTTGAACCTGACAAGAAACCACACCTCATCACCCATTTGGAACTCACTGATTTAGTTTGTGATCTAACACTAAGCAACAAATTGAACTCCTGGCCTCATATCTGCAACAATAGAACCTGATGGATAAACATGCTCAAATTACAGTATTTATGAAGCGTTCTGCAGATCTATAGCAATTTTTCACTTTTGAAAACAAATTGACTTAATGTAATGATATCAGAGGCCTATCCAATGCCCTTGCACTGACCTATGAACCAAATGAGTGGAGGTTATTCATAGATGCATCCCTTTACAGCATAAAAGCAGTTCTGTTGCACGTTGAGAACACAAAGCCTTTAATACCAGTTGCTCATTCAGTCATTTTAACAGAGACATATGAGAACCTTGCTTTTATTCTAGACTGCATAAGTTACAAGGAGCATGAGTGGCTAATTTGTATGGACTTGAAAGTACTAGCCCTAATTAATGGGCTACAAACTGGATACACCAAGTCTATCTGCTTCCTTTACAATTGAGACAGTAAGGCCAGATCAGAACATTCTGCACACTCAGAATGGTCACATCGGAAAACTATGATGCCTGGATGCCATAATGTAATTCATGAGCCACAGGTTAAGGAGAAAATCATTTTGCCACCACTGCATATGAAACTAAGCCTAATGAAGCAATTTACCAAAGCACTTTAACATAACAAGCCATGTTTCCAGTACTTCAAAGTCATCTTCCCTAAAATAAGTGATGCCAGGATTAAAGAAGGCATATTCCTAAGCCCTCAAATTTGTCAACTTATAGCTGATGGGGACTCCGAGGCGACAATGGATGAAACTGAACTAGCTGCCTGACATGCATTCAAAGATGTATGCAAAGGACTTCTAGGGCCCAGCAAGAGTGTATAGTGGAGAGCCTAATCAAGTGCTACCAAGATCTTGCATGCAATATGTCACTGAAGATGCACTTTCTTCCTTCTCATTTGTCCTTCTTCCCAGAGAATGCAGGAGATGTGAGTGATGAAGATGGAGAGAGGTTGCATCAAAATATAGCGTCAATGGAAAACAGGTATAAGGAAAAATGGAGCCCTGTGATGCTGGCTGACTTCTGATTGAACCTGAAGCGTGACACAACTGAGACATCTTACAAATGAAGAAGTAAATACTAAAATGTAGGTTAATACATTATATAATGCTAACAAAAATGCTGATTCATTATATACTCATGAATTAATTACAATGGACACATTTAATATGAATTTGGGACTGAAATACAATTATGGTATTGTGGAAATCAGTATCAATTGCATAATTATTAAATTGGCAATTTACAAGAAAATGTTACGTGATGGAATTTTTTTTTTATCAAATGTGAATTCAACACAATCATCTTTATAATAAAATGCTTATAAGATCTAAGTTTTTTTTCTTGACACTGAAATTTCTTATACAGTGTAATTTGAAAATTATTTAAATTTAGTGAGGCAGTAAATTCCCACCAAAACTTCAAAAATGACACAACCTGGCATTCACAAGTTGGTGCAAAGGGAACAGGATATGGGGTAGCCCCTCCCGCCTGAAACGGTACTGCAACATGTGCCGCTCACCAAGAGTAGGCCACACAACCAAAAAGTGACACTGCCTGGGGCACCAGACAACCTTCACATTAAGGTTCAGGTGGGTGCTCAATCCGATGACACTACATCAAGCGAGTGTTCAAAAAGAGAAAAAAATACAAACAGAAAAAAAAAAAAAAAAAAAAAACAAATTGAAAAAATATAAAGCGAGCTGCATCGACGGCGAAGAAGAAAGCAATCCATATTCAAATATTAAATAACGGGGAGAGGGCCGGCATCCTTAAAAAAAGTCGAAAAGTCCACAGGTCGGTGTGCACGAACCCGACCGTATCACAAGGGACAGGCGGTAGCGACCCGGCCCATCCCGGTACCGGGAAAGGTAACGTGCGCGAAGTAACAAGGAAAGGAAGTACCCTAGGAGACCTTACGGTCCATTCAAAGAGCGTACCTTTGGCTAGCAATCGAGCAGGCACATGGCTGCTCAATTGTTTTGCGTCCCTAAACAGCCACTCGGCCACTTTTCAAGATTTTGTCTAGTCTTGACTTGAACTGGTCAACAGATTCACTGTTGACAACTTCCACTGGAAGTGCGTTCCACTTACCGCAGATACTGTAAGTGAAAAAATTTCCACACAGATTGCGGTTGTAACGCTTCAGTTCAAGTTTGAAGCCGTGATTGCGCGTTCTGTTCTCACTCAGTGTGAAAATATCCCGGTAGTCAACATTGTCGAACCCTCGAAGTATTTTGAAAACTTCGATGAGCTGACCACGCAGTCTACGGGTTTCCAGCGAGAACAGATCTAATTCCCTTAGTCTATCCTCATAACTTTTATGTCGGATAGAGGGAATCAGTTTGGTTACCCTACCTTGTACGCGTTCCAACCTTGCGATGTCCTTTCGAAACGAAAGACTCCAAAATTGTATGGCATACTCCAGGTGCGGCCGAACGAGGGAGTTGTACAGACAAAGTACTATCTCCTTGTTACGGTATCCAAACTGGCGCTTTATGTAGCCTAACATCCTTTGGGCTTTCTTCTCTGCCTCGATGCACTGTTTCGAGAACTTGAGGTCGCTAGTGATAGTTACACCCAAGTCCTTCTCAGTGTCACTCGATTCAAGAGCAATGCCCTTAAGGATGTACTGAGATTTGGGGTTTCGGTGGCCGATATGCATTACTTTGCATTTCCCCACGTTGAAAGGCAATTGCCACGTGTCCGACCGCTCCCTAATCCTCTTGGAGGCGGGCAGTATTCCCCCTCCTTTGCCACATTGATACCAAGCTTGGTGTCGTCGGCAAATTTGGAGATTTTGGCAACCATGTCTCCGTCCATGTCGTTGACATAGATAATAAACAGTAGTGGTCCCAGGACGGAGCCTTGAGGGACACCACTAGATACGGGAGCCCATTCAGAGGCCCGACCATTCACCACTACGCGTTGCCGTCTGTCACTTAGCCAGCTCTCTATCCAACCTGCTACCTTGCTGTCTATGCCCTGCGCACGCACTTTCCGGAGAAGGCGGCGGTGTGGTACCTTGTCAAAGGCCTTTTGGAAGTCAAGGTAAACAACATCCACCGCTTTATCCCGATCATGCTCACTGAACACGAAGTGGAAGAATTCCACAAGGTTCGTCAGGCATGACCGTTGCCTTCGGAAGCCGTGCTGGGAACTCTTCAGTAGCAGGTTTGACTCTAAATAAGACGTTATCTTGTCCACTATCATGCTTTCCATGAGTTTACCGACTATCGAAGTCAAACTGATGAGTCGGTAGTTTGACGGATGGCTGGGGTCTCCTTTCTTGAAGATCGGAGTCACCTCCGCCTCACGCCAGTCTCTAGGAACGCATCCGGTCCGGATTGACATGTTAAAGATAGCGCACAGATGTCGTGATACTTCATCGCACACTTCCTTCAACACCTTGGATAGAAACCCGTCCGGTCCGGGGGACTTATTCGTCTTTAGGTCAGCGATCTTTTTCTTTATTTCTCCTTCGGTGAAGTCCCTTAGCTCCAGCTTTTACCCCGAGTAGGAATCCGTGGGCTGGGGGATGGGACCACACTCTTTAGTAAACACTGAAGAGAAGTAGTCATTGAGAAGGTTAGCATTTTCTGCATCTCAGTGAGTTAATGCACCCTCCTCGTCCACTAAGGGCCCAATCCTACGATGGATTGGTTTACGGCTATTTACATAGCCGAAGAACTTCTTGGGATTCTCCTTGCAGAGTCTCGCCACTCGGAGTTCCTCAGACCGCTTAGCCGCCCTTATGCTGGACTTCACTCTTCTTGCTAGCCTCCGGTACTCGTCAAAGGCACGCGAGATCTTCGATCGCCGGTACGCATTTCTCTTCTCCCTAAGCAGTTGGCCGATTTCTCGATTAACCCACTTTGGTTGAACAGAAGACCGACGGAGGCATTTCAGAGGGATGCAACTAGATTGAAGACTCATGAACTTATTTTTTAAATTGTTCCACGAATCCTCAACATCTTCGCATACCGCTAGCCTTACATCAGTCAGCCCAGTACGAAGGCTTGCAATTCTGCTCTTGTCAAGTCAAATTTCCTTGATTGACTGGCAACAGACCTTACCTTCGGGATCTTGACGGTAAATCTAATTAGCTGGTGATCACTGCCACCGAGCTCTTCGCCTACAGAGAGATCCTCAACGATATCATCATCAGAGGTGAAGACCAAGTCGAGGATATTGTCTCCTCTCGTCGGTTCTCTTACCCATTGAGTGAGGAACTCGTTGTTGGCGAACTCCAGGAGTAACGCGCTCTCGCCACAGGCTGCTCTGGTTTCCCAGTCAACTTGTCCGTTGAAGTCGCCCATAACGATGCACACTGCCTTGAACAAGCTCACCCAGCAGCTGGTACAGTTCCCTGTCCTTCAAAACGGGTTGGGAAGGGGGTCTGTAAAGCACCAGGGTCCTGTATCTGACAGGACCTATCTCTAGGTCAACGCCTAGGAGCTCGTGATCGGATATAATGTTGGAGTTCGTAGATTTGATTGTATCCTTGACGTACATTACACCGCCACCCTCTCTGTCTGGCCTATCTTTGTGGAAGAGTTGGTAGCCAGGAACCGTGAATTCGCCTTCAAAGTCTCGGTTTGAGGTTTTTATCCACGATTCTGTTATGGCTACCATTTCGGGTTCTTCCGTCGCTACGAGGCCACGGAGCTCAGGAAACTTGTTCCTGATTGACCTCGCATTGAGCAGAAGAACTTTCAGGGAGTCCCCTAATGTAGGACCCCCTATACTCTTCCGTTTCCCGGCTTCTTGGTTGTCGCGGTGGCACCATTTTTGACAACCTCCGAGAAGGTTGTTCGGGCGTACTGGCGTACGTCCGCCTTCCCAATGGGCCGGATACTCATTTGGGTGCACTCCACAACATCCTGGATGAGGTTGACTAGGAAAGCCTTGCCCTTAAAGGAGAGGAGCACCCCATCCGTTTGGTAGAGGTATTTTCTACCATAGAATACGGCGTATGGGTCGACAAAAAAGACACCCTCCGCGGTACAGAGGTCTGCAAGGCGCCGGTTTAGCGACATGTTCCTCACGTGGGCAGTCCGGCTTGGACCCCACCTCGGGAGCATTCCCACCACGACGCGTCTGCGGGTTTTCAATCCACAGTCGCCGACAGCGCCCATAACCATCTTTATAATCTCACCTGTAGGGCCTACCCTACCTCCTCTGAGGTAGAGGCCGTTGCCACTTACCATAAGGGCAACGACTGAAGTCTCAGAAATCTGAGACTTCTCGGCCTCAGCTCTTACCTGCTTATTCCCACAGCCTGGAAGGCAGCTCACTTTAACGCTTGTGCGAAGGCAGGCCCTAGCAGGGGCTGCAGGCCCCGTGCCTGGGAATCACCCACAAGGCTGATCCTGGCACATTTGCCTGCTGAGCTCGGAGTCTTTGTTTTCTGAGGCAAGCTCTCCGATTCCTCTCTTTTCCCCGTCATGGTCTTTTCAGGCTTCTTTTTTTTTTCTTCTTCTTCTTCTTCTCTATCATCTTTTCCCCCTTGTCATCCTTTTCATTAACTTCTTCTACCTTTTCTTCTTCTATTTCTCTCTCTTCCTCTTCCTTCTTTCCCTTTTTCGTCTTTTTTTTCTTTTTACCTTTTGGCGTTTCTGCCACATTCGGGCTCGGCCTCTCTGCAGAGGTGGTGTTTGCCACAGGACTCGATAGCTCGTTTAACTTCTCTTCGAGCCTGCGGATCTGGTGGGAGTGCTCCTCCTTGAGCCTCTCAATTTTCTTTTCGAGGTCTGTAGTTCTTTCCCTGTAGTAGGTCACTATTTCCTCCACTTCCTTCTTTAAGATGCAAGTGGTGCATACACTGCCTGGGTGGCATTTCGCATTGCAGCCCTCCGGGAAGTCAATGCACCACTTGTCCTTCTTACATGTGGCACACGTGAATTTTAGCGCTGCTGGACCTTTCTTGCCTGCCATTTTGAACACACTATATTTCTTAAGCTTGCGACTAATCAATATATAAAAAGGGGGTTTGGTGAGTTCTCCCCGCGTGAGTCGCTCCCACCTATTGATCGGAGTCTTCCAGAAGGCACGCTCCATGTGTTGCTGTTCGTCCGACCGAGTCGTCAAGCCTCGGCGTGCCGTGGCTCCCAACCAAGCAGCACAGACGGTCGCCGAAGGGACCATCGATTTGTCAACAGGTGAACAACAACGAAGCACGCCCCTTACTAAACTCCTACTAGCTGCCTTCACAACGGCCAGGATCTCGGAGCAGCGTTGAATGGATATCCCGCCCCACCAAGACTCGACCCAAGGCTTTTTATTGGCCTGGCAACCAACCTGGGAACAAAGGGCCGTCACCTCGGACCGATGCTACCAGAGGCAACCGTCAACGGGCACTGGGAACGGTCAATAATTACGCGCCAGGAAAGGGGTTAACGGGGGAATACCCTCAACCCATTCATCGTGCCCCAACGCCTAGGACACTTCTAGTCCTAGTCTCTCGCAACCAGTGAGCGTCGATTGGCGTTGTTTATAGAGGTTCCAAAGCCTCTCTTCTGATGCGTGAGGTAGCTGCCAGGTCCTTATATGTAGATAGAGGGAAAAAAGGGTAAGAGTGACATGATAGGAGTAGGCTTTTTTTTATCGTTTCTTTTTGTATAAGTGGGAGAGATAGGATAAAAGTAAAAAAGGAGAAGGATAGAGTAGAAAAAGGAAGGAATGACGCACTTAGTCTGGAACCCAGACTGGGACATTCGCCCTATTGCGACGCAGTCGTCGCAATAGGGCGCAGGCGAGCGCTCCATCAAATGGCGATGCGTTACACGAGTGTGCCCGATTCGTAGAGGACAGAAAGCAACCTGAAGCCTTCGCTGCATTAGAGGGTAGGGCCATGGGAACAGTTAGGGCGCAATGGCATGCAATTTTAAGTTCCCTTCGACCGTCTCCCATCTTCTTTGCCAAGCAGCCCGAAGAGCTGCCCGTATTCCTGCCATGTAGTCGGTGTGAGGAAGAGCGAAATGCTGGTCAGGTCGCAGAGTCCTCACGGACTCTTTGGCGCCCTCATCGGTGAGCTCATTCCCTGCAATTCCTACATGTCCAGGAAGCCAGTAGAAGATAATCTCGACATCCACCGGCTTGTCCAAACCGTGGCGTCACAGATATCGCGAACCAGGGGATGCGGAGATTCCAATACCCCGACAGCTCTCAGGGCGGTTTGTGAGTCGCTATAGTTCACAATCCGGTCTCCGAACCGGGCACGTCGCGTAATCTCCCGTACCGAGTGGTGTATTGCCACCAGCTCAGCCGTGAAGACAGACGCAGCGCCTGGCAGAGCCCCGCTGACTTCATACCGAGAGGATACGGCGTGGAAACCGAACTCTTCTTGGGACCTGGAGCCATCCGTATACACTTGCACGGGTCCGGCATGACACGAAGTGTGCTCCAAAAAAGTCGAACGCAATAATACTCCCAGCGCTGAAGAACCTTTGTAAGTACAGGCGTGGCGACAAATAGTCAAAGGTGGTATCCTCCAGGGTGGCATCTTGGGCAGAAGTAGCGGCGCCACCAGCCGAGAGCTATACCTAGCTCTCGAAGGAGTTTCCTAGCCCGAAACCTAAAGGGCTTAGGGTATGACTGGAGTGTCTCGGCGACAGAGGCACCGTCGAGATCATAAACCGTCGATATCAAAAGAGATCGAAAGATCGTCCGCGTAGAGCGTAGCGAAAACATCTCCCAGGAACACCAAGGTGATACCGTTGTTGTTCAGGGCAAAGAGTGTGACACTAAGGATACTTATCTGTGGGGCACCCTCTTCCTGCTTAATTGGGTCAAAGAGAGCTCCCCACCCGGGAACAGAATATTGGACCTTCTCCAAATCAAAAAAAAAACTGTGGCGCAGTGTTTTCTACGAAGGAAGGCCTCGCACACGGCAATTTCCAGTCGGAGCAGAGCATCCGACGTGGCGTGGAACTTGTAGCAGCCGTACAGTGCGGAAGTCAGGTGGCTTCCGCTGTCCAGGAAAAGGGTTAGTCTAACATGTACCAATTTCTCCATCAACTTGCACACGTAGGAAGTTAGAGAGATTAGGCGGAAACCGAACGGGGTAGAGTGATCTCTCCCCGGTTTGCGAAAAGCGAGCAAAGTAGCGATTCGGCAGGAGTCTCTGAGGATAGACTTTGTACAGAAATAGTTAAATAAATTTAACAGAAATGCCATGCTTCGCTCACCTATGCGTCGAAGCATACGGGACATTGTCTGGAACAGGGGCGGTGTCCGTGCACGAAGCAAGAGCGGAACGCAAATCAATCAATGTAAACATGTCGTTGAAGGGTTCTCCGCCCCTGGAAGTAAAGTCCACTCAGCGGCCTTCGGCGATATCATGAAAAGCATTGAATGCTTGGGAGCAACATCCCGGCTAGAGAATGCTTAAAAAGCGGTCGCATGGGGTCCGAGATTGCAGTGCCCGCTGCTATAGGGGTGTTCCTGTTAAGTGAAGAAACATATGACCCTGCCATGAACAGCGGTGTGCGGTGTGCCCTAGCTTGACGAAATTCGCACTCAGCTGACCATCACGGAAATGGTCGATGTGCAAAACAGCCAGACGTTCTAAGAATAGTAAACAGGCCCACTGCGATGAGGTTTCCAGAGAAAACTCAACAGCCTCATCCACCGACCTAAACTCCTCGACTGAGACAGAGAAATCGTCATTTCCAAAATGCGGACCACAGCGCCTGCTCCAAGCACCACCGGGGCGGGCTCTCAGACGGCAGCGGCCCATAAAATGATATTTGAATGGAAAAAGGATCACTACCCTGGAGGTCATCGACCACCCACCCAAAGTCAGGCTGTGCATCCGGAGAGCACAGAGATAGATCAAGACAGGAAAATGAAGCGGTTCTCGGACTGATGCGTAAACTCATCCACATTTAGGACACCTATTTCCAACTCGTCAAGGACGTGACCCCTGGGATTGAACGAGTAGTCTCCCCAGAGGGGGTGTCTACCGTTCAAATCCCCGAGCAGATGGGCCTGGCAACAGTGGCAGGACGCGACGTAAGTTTCCCGCGTCGAAGTGGGCTGACGGTAGAATGTACGCACAAATAACAGTATACCTCCTATCCAGGTGTAGCTGCACTGCGACTGCCTGAAATGGGCTATTTATAGCAAAAAAAAAGGAACAGAGACATCATGCCGGGTTTAAAAAGCGCTTCCTTCTGCATGACCTCCATCCTGTGGTGGTGAGGTCGCCAAACCCTTATACCTCAGGAGGGTGGGCAGGGGCCACGAGCCCAGCATGATCTCCTGCTAAAAAATAGTTTGCTCGGAGTCCATGGCAATTCCACTGAAGGAAACCCCCCTCCAGGAATAGCTCAGAGGAGATATGGTGGCCCTAAGTCGAAGTGAAAACGCTCTCGGGAATGGCCGTACGCTTCCAGGAGGCGCTGGCACCATCGACGACTTATCGCAGGTGGTTGGGCTCGCTATGCGAGTCTTTTCCTCACTCCGCCTCGAAACCTTTGGCGGGAGATCCCTCTTATGGAGGATCCACCGTCTCCGAACCACCCAGTCAAGCCGTGGGTGGGGGCGTAGGGGCCGAAAATCCTTTAGGGTTATCCTCCTTTTGGCGGAGAGCTTTAAGAGCGCCTGGAGATAGCCTTATGACCAACTTCGAGGGGGTTTCTTACTTTAAGTCTAACATCTCGGTGGAGAGGCGTGGCCGTTTCTCCTTACAGGAAACGATCACGTGAGGGACAGGATTTCCTTTTCCATAAGATACGCACCACATTACTTAGAGGAAGCATTTTTTTAGGATCCCATCTGTCGACTGCCTACTACGGCAAAAGTCGTGGTAATCACGCTACAGTCTAATACTAGGCTAGATTAGAAAAAAAAGCAAACGAGCAAAAACTAAATATCAAAGATACACACAAAAAAAAAGGAAAAAGCAAAAGACCCGAAGAGAAAGGATACACTCCGACGCAGGAACATACGAGGAGGCAGGGTACCGCTCTCTAACATTTGACACACTTAGCCATACACGATAAGGACTTATCGTGTACGGCATTGGGACATCTTACACAGACTTCGGGTAAACCCGAATTTGCACGTCTACACGAGAGATTTGTATGGCCGAAGCGGTGGCAGTAGTAGCACCCCCGCGGTAGTGGCACGAATGCTTTCACGCAGTAGCGATACTAACCAGCACGCACCGACTCAGGGACCCTGTCACGATCGAACGTTACGAAGTATATGGGTGGATCTCTAGGCCCATCTGTTTTCGTTTTTTCATCACACGCTCGACCTTGACTGCTCCTTGGTTAGCTAGCTCTAAGGTGATATCTTCTAAGTTGTAGACTACGAATTCTCTCGCATAAACCAATCTTTTCACAAAATTCACGCTAGAGTGCGGCGTTACACTCAACGGCTAGCCATCAAGTATCTGAAAGCCAGTAATGATGGCCGCCTCATAAGGGTCCGCCACATTCGCCATAAGGCTCATGTCTAAATATCGTGACCATGGCCTCTCTATCAGTATATCTGGCTAAAGCCCTCCTTAGATGGATCATGTGGACTTTGGCTAACCTTCGGCCATTACGAGCGAATAACTAAAAGTCGCTTCAAGTCAGCGGGCTCAAAAACGCCAGGTAATCTCTGAATGAAGGGCCCCGACATAATCGAGGCTCTCCTCACTGCACTTGCAACTTTGGTCTTGGTCTGGCCTTCCCCACCCGAGGGCGCCTCGGGGCCCGACGGGGCAGTCTTGGCATAGTCGCTTTCTGAAACAGTAGGCATCCGCGGAGGGAGAGGAATCCCTTGTCTTTGATTTCTTCTTATCTTCTTTGGAGAGGAGGGGGCAAATAATGAACCCACTTCTCTCCATTCCCCGGAAAAGGCCCCCCCCCCCCTCCCCAGGCAAGAGGAAGCGGCAGCTTCGGTCAGATGGAGAAGATCTATGCCGTCAAAGGGGCACCAGGCGGGGGATGAGGGTCCCTCTCCTTTTTAGTCTTCATCCCCACGACTCGTAATAAGGGCTTTGCAGAAGTGCGGACTCGGGTTAGGTATCCGACAACCGTGCCAAGGTTCACCCCTTTGGAAGTCCCTGCAATCTGGGGCGCTGTCACCTCCCGGACATCTCTCCCTCACCCCCCACACAAGGTGGATTCATAGGGCCTATGGCCCGTCCCGCATTGGGAAGATAGGGGAAGCAGAGATGCGGGCTCCCATCAACATGACAAACCTCGGCTCTAGGAGGTACTTAGACAAGGTCTAGCGGACGATGCTGCCTTGTACCCCTCTAAGGGGATTGTGGTAGGTCAACTGACCCCAACGCGAGGGGCGGGGATCGAGGAAGTGCGTCCTCTCCTGCCGTGTTCTTGGCGGGGCCCTGTGAAAGCAAAAGGTGGGGTTTGGTGGTCAAAAACCTGCGTACAGCCGCTCCTACCTATCCTGTCTCGGGCTTTCGGAGTTTGCAGGGGTCCGCCCCTGGTTGCGTTGCAGCACATAACCCAGAGAGGTAGAGTGATACCTACCTAGTAGGACGTAATAATCTTCGAAAGGAAGGACAGGATCTGAAGATCTGTTGTGGCAAACCGAGAAGAGACCAGAGACTTTTAGTTGGCCTGGCAGCCAACAAGGCAGTGAAGCCTGCACACCCACAAGCAGTACAGCCTAGTGGATCCATGAACGGCGACAGGAAGGTGGTCAGCCCATTACACGCTGGAAAGTGGTTATTCGCGCCTTAGTGCTCAGGTCCCCTCAAGGCCTGGTCTCTTGCAACCTGCAGGCGTTAAAGGGCGTTGCTTATAGAGGTTCCAAAGCCTCTCTTCTGACAAAGCATGAGGTAGCTGGTCCGGTCCCTAAGTCTAGACAGAGCAGTGAGATGATAGTCGTAGAGAAAAAGGAATGGCGAGAGGGAGCGAAGAGGAAGCAGAGCAATAAAGTTTCCAAGCCCCGCCAAAGGGTTCATTTCAACCTAGTGACGGAGTGACACTAATTTACAAAAAAAAAGTGCTTAGAGGGAGAGAGAGGAAACCGCACCAACAACTTTGCCAAGCTTCATCAGTGAGTTCGTGTCAACCCAGTGACAGGGGTTCTCTAATTTGCACTCAGGACGGGAGGAGGTGCAGCTAGCTCCTACAGGTACCAAGTGTAACAGGCTAGACAGGGTACCCCCTGCCTTCCTCCCGCACACAAAAAAAGGGAAGCTGGAAAATGTTATTCAATCCAGAGTGAAGACTGCACGAATCCATCCCGAATAAAAGAGACTAACAGTAGCGACTCCGCTCATGCCGGTATCGGGACTGATATCGTGCCTGAAGATCCCCCAGACTGGGATAACCAACATAAATATGCTCAACAGTCTTGGGGACCGTGCAGCCATCGGAGTAAGGTGGAGGGGAACACCTCATCAAAGGGCGAGGCGTCCCACAGGTGTTCACAATTCGAAAACGACAGAAAGATACCCGAAGCCGCTGAGGCATTATGGAGTAGGTCCACGAGAGCAGCCGCGGCGCGATGGCGCGCTACTAAGTTCCCATTGGCCGTCTCCCATCTACTTTGCCAGGCAGCCCAGAGGGCTGACATGATTCGTGCCATGTAATCGGTGTGAGGAAGAGCGAAACGTTTGTCTGGTCGCTAAGTCCTCGTGGACTCTTTGGCTCCTTCAATCCCCACATCTCCAGGAACTCAGCACAAGATAATCTTGACATCCACCCGGCTCGCTGTAACAGTGGCGTTACAGATACCGCGAACCAGGTGATGCGAAAATAAGGCCAATGAATGAAGAGAAAAGGGATAGAGGAGATGATGGCAACTACGAATACCTGTGGCGACAGGAAAGTGAAACATATTACAAAATATCTAGAACAGTTAGTACAAGAATACAAAATCCTGATGAGTGAACAAGCGTGAACTCGGGTGGTTTAAGGAATACTCGTGTCAACTTTAGAACTTAATCACATAACTAAAGTACCATCTAAATTAGATAATAGATACCTGCATCACGTACAAAGATAAACTAATCACGGCTATAAATTACTTACCCAGAGTACACACGGCCGCACCCTCTTGGGTTGAACTGCCGACAGCCTCCAGGCGAGATTGCAACAAATGGACATACATCTGGTACCGTTTCACCTAAAACAAACAAAAAAATTGAATAAAGATATCAGTGGGAAGTTCCATGAGAGTGGGCCATTCGAAAAGAATCTACTGGACTGCTTAATAAGGTTTTGTGTCTTTTTCAATTTTGGAGCCCATCTGGAGACTGCTTACTTGGGCATAAGATGCCGTACTCACGACAGCCTAGTACTAGGCTACATTAAAATAATATGCAAAAAAAAATCAACAACAACAATAAAAAAGGAAAAGTTCTCCGCCCTGCCAAGCAGAACGGAGAACTGCGCGTATTCCTGCCATATAATCGGTGTGAGGAAGAGCGAAATGCTGGTCCGGTCACCCAGTCCTCCCGGAGTCTTTGGCACCCTCATCGGAGCCCTCATTCCCCGCAATTCCTACATGTCCAGGAACCCAGCATGAAATAACCTAAGCGTAACGGATATCACGAACCAGGGGATGGGGAGATTCCAATGCCCCGAGAACACTCAGGGCACTTTGTGAGTCGCTATAGATCACAATCCGGTCTCCGAACCGGGCACATCGCGTAATCTCCCGTAACGAGTGGTGTATGGCAACCAACTCGGCCGTGAAGACAGACGCAGCGCCTGGCAGAGCTCCGTTGACTTCAAACAGAGGGAATACGGCGTGGAAACCGACCCCCTCGTGGGACTTGGAATCATCCATATACAGTAGCACGGTTCCAGCGTCACACGTAGTGTGATCCAAAAAGGCCGAACGCAATACTCCCGGCGCTGAGGAAGCTTTTTGAGCAGAGGCGTGGCGACAAATGGTCAAAGGTGATACCTTACAGGGTGGCAGCCTGGGCAGAACCAGGAGCGCAACCGGCCCGAGAGCTATAACTAGGTCTCGAAGGAGTTTCCTGGCCCTAAACCCGAGGGGCTTAGGGTATGACTGGCGTCTCTCGGCGGCATAGGGACCGTCGAGATCAGTTACGAATGCAGTGAGAGCTGTTGGCGACTGAGGGAGGTGCCGGGCTCGCGAGTACAGACGAATAATGAACTGTGCACGGCGCAGAGCGAGTGGCATCTCCTCAGCATCGACAAGTAGGCTCTCAATGGGGGAAGTGCGGAAGGCACCGGTCGCCAGGCGAAGGCCAGTGTGGTGGATCGAGCCCACCTTCCGCAATACACGATCGGCTGCGGATGCATAAAACTAGCATCCGTAGTCGAGCTTCGAAAGAACGAAGGATCGATAAAAAAGTAAGGCAGTTTATCAGCGCCAGAGGCGTTGAACGTCACGGAACGAAGAATATCCATGGCGCGGGTACAAGAGACCTAAGGCTGCGAATATGAGCCTCCCAGGTGAGGCGTCTATCGAATACAAGACCAGGAAAACGGTAAGAGTTCACCCAATTTATAAGTTCGGCCAGGGTGAAGCCGTTAATAGCGGCAGAAATGCACCACCTTAGTCTTGGCCAAAGAAAACCGAAGCCTATGTATGCGCTTCGGCATAGCGAGAGACGCGGTTCAATGCCTGTTCGAGTCGACGCTCCAGAGTTGGCATCTGGGTCGCGCCAAAAGAGATCGAAAAGTCGTCCACGTAGAGCGTAACGAGAACATTTTCCTGCAGCACCGAGGTGATGCCGGATAATTTTCTGGAATAGAAGTCAGGCCCACTGCGATGAGGTTGCCGGAGAAGAACTCAACGGCCTCATCCACCGACCTAAACAGCTCCAGTGAGACAGAGAAATCAGTCATTTCCTGACATGCAGACCACCGCGCCCGCCTCAAGCACCACCGGGGCGGGCACTCGGTCGGTAGTGACCTAGAAAATGATATGTGAATGGAAAAGTGATCACTACCATGGAGGTCATAAACTACCCTTCACCCCAAATCAGGCTGTGCATCCGGAGAGCACAGAGATAAATTAAGACAGGAAAATGAAGTAGTTCTCGGGCAGTGATGCGTAAACTTACGCACATTTAGGACAACCATCTCTAGATCGTCGATCAGGTCAGCAAGGACATGACCTCTGGGATTGATCGAGGCGTCTTCCAAGAGAGGGTGTCTACAGTTCATGACCCCGAGCAAGAGAAAGGGCTTCGGCAACCGTGCTACAACGCGGCGGAAGTCCCCCACGTCGAAGTCGGCTGACGGTGGAATGTACGCAGAAATAACAGTATATCTCCTATCCAGGTGCAGCTGCACAGCTACTGCCTGAGAGGAGGTATCTAAGCGAAGAGAAGAACGGAGACATCATGCCGGGTGTAAATGGCCCGTCCTTCTGCCGGGCACCATCCCGTGATGTTGGGGTACCAAAACCCTTATACCCCGGGAGGGTTGGCAGGGGGCACTCGCCAGCATGGCCTCCTTCAAAAAGATTGCGAGGGAAAACGGGACGAGTAGAGCCTACGCAGCTCCCACCAGCTGGCCCGGAGTCCGCGGCAATTCCATTGAAGGCCTAGCTCCGAGGAGATGCGGGGGCCCCTCTTCGAAGAGAAGACCCTCACGGGAATGGCAGTACGCTTCCCTGAGGCAGAACTCCGAGCGCTCTTGGCAGGATAATGCCCTGAAGGCGATGTCACGGTCGAGGATTTATCGCGGGAGGTTCGGCTCGTCATGGGAGTCTCTTCTTCCCCCCCGCCTCGAAACCTTAAGCGAGCGGGGCGGCTTCGGAGGCGGGGGTCCTTCCGTTGGACGATCCACCGTATTCGAGTCACCCAGCCTACCACTGGGTGTGGGACTAGGAGCCGAAGCTCCTCTGGTGCTGTCCTCCCTTAAGTGGGTAGCTTTAGGAACCCTGGAAGACTGCTTCACGACCAACTTCAGAGGCGTTTCCTCCTGTGAGTCTACCGACTCGGTTGAGGTGCGCGGCCGTTTCGCCTTACGAGAAACGGCCACAGTGGGAAAAGGGAGGGGAGCCCTGACTGGGTGTGAACCCTTTGTGCCGCCAGCTATAGCTGGGAAGCACCCTGGGTGGTTATAACCAGCAGAAGGGTTCTGAATAGGCGCGGAAACGACCGTGCTCGTAGGCCTGGAGGGGTCGGGAGCAGAGGGTGTCTTTTTTAACATTGAGGCATAGGACGTCCCAGACAGCGCCGGGCGCGTCAGGTCCAAGTCCTTTGCATCGCAAAATGAGAGACGATCCTGGGCCTGAATGGCCAGGATTTCAGCCTCAAGGAGATACGCACCACATTGCTTCGAAGAAGCAGGGGTGCGGCCTTGGAGCAACTTCACGGTGTCTACTTGTTTTGTGATTTTGAATTCATGGACTTTTCAAGATTTTCAAGGACTTTTTTAAAAATAATCAAAGATGGGATTTAGCCATTTTTTTTTAATTAAAAAAGTGCAATAAACATTATGGGACATTGATGAAGGTGAGGTATTTAAGGCAAAAATGGGTTCTAAGCAAAGCATAACCAAAATCAACTCACCAGTGCAAAAAAACAAGAACAAAGTATCCAAGCGAGTCACAGAAGTATAGTGAGCATCCATCATAAAATACAATACATCCAAAGCATAGATATGTTCACTCAAATTAGTGAGTAGATTAACTTAAATATTACTATTTTCCTAATTAAAAAGTATATAAATAGTGAATTTGAAAAATCATTTGAACAATCACTCCATAATTTATTTTTTAAATTTTAAATTCAAGGATAATCTACATTTTTCATCAAATTCAAGGACTTTTCAAGGATTTCAAGGGCAGTAGACAACCTGAACTTACACAGACTTCGGGTAACCACGACTTTGCGCATCTACAGGAGCGATTAGTATGGCCGAAGCGGTGACACGAATGCCTTCATGCAGTAGCGATACCAACCGGCACGCACAGACACAGGGAGGTTGTCACAGTCAAACGTGACGAATAGTGTAGGGGTGGGTGTCGAGGTACCTCTCTGTTTTCTCATCACACGTTCGACCTTGACCGCCCCATGTTCGGCCAGCTGTTAGGTAATGTCATCTATGGAGTAGTTCACGAGTTCCCACACATAAACCATCTTTTCACGAAGTTCATGGTAGAGTGCGGAGTCACACTCACCGGCGTGTCATGAAATGTCCGAAGGGCACTAATCATGGCCGCCTCAGAGGGATTCGAAGCATTCGCCAGAAGGCTACCGTCCGAGAAACGGGTCACCTTCGGCTCTCTACCAATCAGGCCAGCTAGTGCTCTCCTCTGATAGATCACGTTACCCGTGGCCAACATGCTGCCATTAGTAGAGCGAATAACCAAAAAGTGCTTGAAGCCAGCGGGCTCAAAAACGCCAGGTAGTATCTGAATGAGGGGCCCCGACGTAATCAAGGCTTCGCTTGTCATACTTGTGACTTGTGTCTTGGTCTGGGGTCCTGCACCCCAGCGAGTATCGGGGCTGGACGTGCCAATCTTTGCCTGGTTGCTTGCCGAAACGGCAGAGGACCCGTCCGACCCTGGAGTGAGAGGGACCCTTAGTCCTCTTAGTCTTTTTCTTTCTTCTTTTTATGGGGAAACTAGGGTGGGGAATGAACCCGTTTCTCTCCACCGTGGGAAGGAGCCCTTAGGGCAGATGGACTGGCCTTAGCAAGATCCTTCTCTGAAATGGAGAAGGTATTGGCTGTCAAAGGGGCAGCAGCCGGAGGAGGAGGTCCCTCCTCTCCTTGTGAGCCCTCGGGGGCCCAAGCCGTCTTAGAAGCTTGCACATGTGTGGACTCGAGTTCTGTGCTTGGCACCGAGCGTGGGTTCAATGCCATGAAAGATCCTACCATCTGGGGCTGGGTCACCTCGGGGGGGAGGGAGGCTCCGTGTGCCCTCCCCCCCCCCAAGACATCACAGATACCATTCAGGGTACCTATCGTCTCATCTAGGCCCGGCGAACCAGCATCCATCGGGGAAGACAGGGGGAAAGGTACGCTGGCCCCTTGTAATGACTGTCAGGATACATGAGTGCAGGATGTAAGGGGGCACGGACCGACAGGCCTTCTTATCCCTTGCCCCCCTATGGGGGTTGGCCCTCTCAAGCAAAAGCCGCTCCCAGTGGGGAGTGGCCAATTATGGGCTGCCTGCGTGTTTTCTTAGCAGTTCCCTGTCAAAGTAAAGGGGGGACTGCCGCTGGAAAGAGGGAGTCGCCCAAGGGCGCCTCCAGAGAAGGGGGTGAAAGGATGTAGTCAGAACACGTAGGACTAGGAGAGGATCAAGCCTCCTCTCTGGTCAAAGAAGTTTGGAGGGGCCCCTGAGAAAGCACGAGGTGAGGGGGGGGCTCCTTTTATCTAGTGGAGCTGCAGTGGGCATGGTGACCCTACTATTTCCACGGGATGCAAACCCTATTCACCCAAAACAGTAGCCCACTCTGCGAGAGGTAAATACAGGGTTGCCAAAGCCAGCTGCCGCCATTTAAGCCCATTCCTACTACCCAGTGGCCAGGCAGCCCATTAGCATGGTGGCTCCACCTTAGGCTCAGTGCAAAATTAATAGTCCATGAAAACAAAAAGAAAGGGTATGTGAGCAAGGGGCGGGTGAAACAGGTCGTTAAAAACCCACTACCCCAAACTGGACCTCAGGGGTGAGGGGCGGTCCCCCCCCCCCGCAGTCCCGATCTGGGATAGTTGGGAGGGAGGAAGCTGGTCTGTGTTTACCCTGTGAAATTAGAGGCTGACAACGGAGAAAGTTGTGGGAGAGGTTATAGGGAAAATGAGGAAGCAGGGTAAAAAGACAGGGTGTCAGAAAGGAGAAAAGGCTAAGGTGGGGCCAGACAGGGCGCTGAGTCCCATCAGCATGGCAACAAGGAAAGCAAATCGCTGTACCCCTTACGGGAGGGGGGGCTGCTGGCCTAGGGGATGGACCCCAGCAAGGGGCCAACATAAGCAAGTTGTACCCGAATGTATTTTTTCCTGAATCAAAGTTTAAACTTACCTCTGATATAAGGTAGGCCTCCTTCTCCTTATGGCCGGACACAAAGGTCGACTTAGCCGCCTTATCCGGAGGATGAGATTTCAGATGGTCCAAGTCAGCCTCGATGTTTCTCAACCTTGTCATGTGGTCCTCCAACTGCTCCATCTACCAATATCAGAAGCAGTGACAGAGCTTTAACAAGTTGAATATTATCCCACCCACCCATCCACAAGATACTGCAATTGTAACTGCCTCCCCACAAAGTTGAGTCTGTGTACATCAATGCCATTACAACTCCTCCCTCCTTCCTAAAACCACCCCCTTTAGATCCTATCAAACACAAACCTACCTAAAAATCCATCTATTATAGGTAGGTATTAATAAAACATGTATGGAATTTAAATGCCCAGATTTTCACGAGTTTCAGTTTATTTCACAAAATTGTTAATTTATTCAATTTTCCAAAATTTCTTACCACCACCTAGAAGCTCAAAATGCCATGGTTGAAGACCACTGGAGTAGAGTTCCTTAAACTACAGAACTGATGCCAATTGTCTCTTACACTTTTTGTAGCCAGCAATTGTCCAATGAAGACTTTTAAGCAAAAACTTGTGAAAGTAATAAATTATATCCGGAATGACCCTTTTTCATCATCTGCAAACCTGCCATACAAAACACTGAAAATCCTTTATGCATAACATTTTGTGGAAAAGAGGGTGCTGAAGATGTATGCCAATTCAAAGACTTCTTTTCATTTACTCCAAACATCTTAAGTCCTATTCTTGAGGCTTGGGGGAAACAACATTCTATCCCTAGAACTACCATTGGATCACACATCCTGGTAATACATTCCATCAAAACTGCCCGACCATACATACCACATTGAGTTTTGTGATACTACACGGCAAGAGTGGTCTCTGGAACTTGCGCTGCGAACCAACCGCCCCGGGCATTGGGGGTGCGGATAGACTGGCAGCCACGAAGTTGATTGCATCAATCCAAGCTTGCAATTCTTTGCTGTCACTGGGGTCAGGAAACAAAGAATACTTAAAAATCGTACTTGTTCAAAGGCTACACCATAGACTTTAAAATCCTCCTCCAACCATTATTAACCCCATCGCATCTTTTATGCATTTAGTTTTAGCCTCTTTCTCAAAAGCTTCAATTAGGATTTTCCAAATCTCACTAAGACACTAACACCAAGTAAGAGAGACAAGAGGGCTCCACACTAGTGGAGGAACACACCATTCTTTCAGCCCTTTCATTATCAATGAGGGCTGACCCTTAATACCCTTGGCCTTGCTAGTTAGTGATTGACTTTCTGATCTTTATGTTAACTTCATTATCTTATCTTATAAGGTGAACCAAAAAAAAAATGCAAAGGACTGAAGGCACTAATAAATAAAAACTTTGGGTCATCAAACATACACTCACTTAGTCAGAAGTTGTGCAAGACTTCAAGAAATTCCCCATTTCCATTTATACTTTTCATATCAATATAATTATTAACCCTTTATGCCTGTATGTGATGAATTCGTCGCATAGAAAAAAAGAAGTTTATAGCTAGAGAAATTACATGTGTGGAGTCTAGCAAGCGAGTGTGATGAGTACGGCATATGCTCTGCTTAGATTCACACAAGTGTTGCATCAGATTTGTGCGCCGTTTGCCGCTAACTATTTACCACTTAATAGAAATGATAAATGTAATGAATATATTTTTCATTTTTTAAATTCTCAGCATATAGGGTAAAGTAGACATGGAGAGATCATACACCATTGGCTTCTAAACCATGTGGACAAAACCATTCACTCCAGCTAAATGTAACCTGAATGAATACTTCATATGAACACACTTTTAACATTCAACAATTTAAAAACCAGCAGCTTTCTGTTAGCCTAGTGGATATTGCATTGGTATTCTAATGCCAAGGTACCAGGTTCAATCCCATCGAGATTAAACCTGGTGGGGAAGCTGTGGTTACCCCAATGGGGGGTAGTTAGATCTTATACAAAATCACACACACAATCATCACAACACCATTATTTTTTCTTTTGTCTTCACACCACACTTTCCATTATCCTCTGTTCCAAGGGATTTTGCCGATGGTTAGTTATATCTACATATCCGCTTGGAGTCATTTCCAAATGAATTCTCTTAATTTAGGAGCTCATCTGGCGACCCCCTACGAGGGTAAAAGTTACCATACTCGCTAGGCTAGATTAAAAAACAAATAATATGTAAATAATGATAAAATAGGGCTGAAGGCTAAAGTAAGCTTGCTTCGGCGTCGGGGGCAAGCCCGCCTTCCCTGAGCGCAGGAACAAGCGACGCACAACAAACATTCAAATTAAGTGGAGGAGGCTAGCCTCCTCCAAAAAGTCATAGTCTGCAAGTCTGCGTGCACGAACCAGTCCTGAGGACAAGGGACAAGCTTCCCAAGTGGATATGATACACCCCCTCCCACCCACACACACACACCCAAATGAATGCAATCATGGAGTTGGATCACCTTGTCTCCACAATCATTCACTCTCTCCAGATTCATAAATTCAACATACACCTTAACATCTCTCATCCCTTGTTTTCTCAGCCAGGCATTCAAGGTAAATTCTTGATTGACACCTTGCTAACCACCACATCATTGCAACTAGTATACTTCACATACACTAAGGTAGAATTTTCCCCCCACACACTTGCCTACAACAATACAAATATATTCCACTGTCACTCTTCCGTTCACTTTTCTCCCCCTGCATTTCATAAATGGTCCTACCACACCATTTTCCCAGTCCACAGGCACAGTTCCATTCAAATAAACCTTACAACTCAACCACCATCTGTCCATTTTCAATCATACAAAATGTCCACAAACCACAAAATGAAATTTACACAAGGATAAGAATGACAATCACTAACAAGCTGGATGCCACCAGGGGCCAGTCATCATTAGAATGTAAAGTGCAGGAGGAGAACTAGCCTGTGTTGTACCCCTAATCATCAATCAGAAACGTTTCATGGCCCAAGTGAGAGTCACCCATTCAGCATTGAGGTAGAGTAGATATAGAAACCTCATGGTAGGTTCCGGAATGGAAGAGTGACGCACGAGAAGAGGATTTTTTCCTTAAGTACAATAGCAATAAGGGCGTATGATGCACAAAGTGAAGATGGTGGAGAAGTGGAAATGAGTGGAAGATATATAGCCACAGATAATTCAGCATTGTAGCAGAGAGGACAAACTGAAGGGGCAGTGGCCGTGAGGACACACGATCTTCCAGATGTCAGCTGCAACAAGGTTGACCATGCTGGGCATGACCATCTCATTGCAGGTGGGTAAAAAGATGGAAATTGAGAGGTACGGTGGAAAGAGAAAAGGACGGGAAGATTATATATAAGCATCTTAAAACCTACTAAATCATCCAGACCTTAGAAAGAGGGTTTAATCATCCCCTCCCCGCCAAAGGGTAAAATGGAAATATCTAGAAAGAATAAATCCAAGGTAGTCTCAATCTCGGATGGATGTTTCATACTAGTATCTTGGCGAGATGCTTGTGCTGTAATAACTTAATTTGTTTCAAGTTAAAAACATTCTTATACAGGAAGCAATGGATGGTGTGGTGATTTATGTGAAAATGAGCAAAGTAGATAAAACACCCCCAAAAGGAACCAAACATTTTCTTTTTTAAAAGTTGTAGAGAAGTTGTGGCAGGACCGTCAAAGTCAGCTGGTGGGAAGAGAGGGTTCATCTACCATCGCTGGGCATGAACCATTATCTAAGTTCACCATTGGTCACCGGCGTCGGGGGGAGGTCCCCCCGGCGCAGGAACGTGCGACCTACGAAGAAAACAACAAAAAGAAATTAAAAAACCTAGTTAAATAAAGGGGAGAAGGCTGGCCTCCCCCAAAATTCTCTAAGTCCACCAGTCAATGTGCACGAACTCGTCCCGAGTACAAAGGACAGACGGTAGCGACCCCGCCCATCCCGGTACCGGGACAGGTAACGTGCGCTGAGATCGCCCAGACTGGGACATTCAACAAAAATGTACCGAACAGTCTGGGAGACAACGCAGTCTTCACAGTAGGGCGCTGGCGAGCGCTCCATTAAATGGCGGTGCGTCCCGCGAGTGTGCCCAATTCAGAGACGACAGAAAGCGACCTGAAGCCTTCGCGGCATTGAGGGGTAGGTCCAAGGGAACATTGGCGGCGCGATGGCACGCAACTTTAAGTTCCCTTCGACCATCTCCTATCTTCTTTGTCAAGCAGCCCGAAGAGCTGCTCGTATTCCTGCCATGTAGTCGGTGTGAGGAAGAGCGAAACGCTGGTCCGGTCGCAGAGTCCTTGTTTCACAGCAGGTGAACCTTGTGAAGCATTGGAGCATTCCTTCATGGAAATGAATGCTTCTCAAAATATTTTGAGATGGTCTATGTGCACTAGTTTTGAAGGCAACATAGAATCAATGATGTGAGGCATCTAGGAGAAGGGGAGGGGGTATTTAGGACTAGAAATTCTATGATTTTGGAGGGGGGGGAGAGTAGGGAGATAGAGTGGCATTGTTGGATTGGAGATGAGGGGGGGAGGTGGAGGGTAGTTGGCTTAAGAATAGGAATTATATGGTCAGATTTCCAGATGTTTGGAATTGATTTATGGAAGATAGAGTAGATGAAGATGTGCAAGGGCACCCATGCCTTGAAATGTGAATATATATTTTTATTTACTGAAAATGTCTACCTCTCTCCTTCATTTTTCCATGAAGTTAATTATAACCTTTTGTTTCAGGAGATCCTGTAATGTGTAATGTGCATGATAAATTTAATTATCTTGCTAAATCACTAATGCCTTTCTTAGTCTGCTTGCATTTTTGGCTGCACTTATTTCCTACTGGCCCCTCTCAGGTAACATATATTATGCTTTACATGTTGTTTTTTATTGTTCTGTTTGTCTTGCATGACAGTGATAAATTTGTAATTATATATTTGTATATATCTATACATCATTCATTATGTGTTCTACTAATAGTTTAGGATATGTAAAGATAAAATAAAATTATTTTTTCATTTCTTTTTTTAGGGCAATGAAAGTTTAGTCCAAGGAAACTTGTGCAAAGTTTGTCACTTTCACTGATTTCAGAAATTTGAAAATTGTACCAATGTGCTTTCTCTTTTCACAGTTATAATGAGTACAGGGAAGCTGTGTACTCTCAATGTGCTTTCTCTTTTCAAAGTTATAATGAGTACAGGGAAGCTGTGTACTCTCAATGTGCTCTCTCTTTTCCCAATTATAATGAGTATAAGGAAGCTGTGTACTCTCAATGTGCTTTCTCTTTTCAGTTATAATGAGTACAGGGAAGCTGTTTACTCTAAATGTGCTTTCTCTTTTCAAAGTTATAATGAGTACAGGGAAGCTGTGTACTCTTAATGTCCGTCTTTTCACAGTTATAATGAGTACAGGGAAGCTGTGTACTCTCAATGTGCCTTCTCTTTTCACAGTTATAATGAGTACAGGGAAGCTGTGTACTCTTAATGTCCTTCATCTTTTCACAGTTATAATGAGTACAGGGAAGCTGTGTACTCTCAATGTGCTTTCTCTTTTCACAATTATAATGAGTATAAGGAAGCTGTGTACTCTCAATGTGTTTTCTCTTTTCACAGTTATAATGAGTATAGGGAAGCTGTTTACTCTCAATGTGCTTTCTATTTTCACAGGTAAAATGAGTATAGGGAAGCTGTTTACTCTCAATGTGCTTTCTCTTTTCACAGTTATAATGAGTATAAGGAAGCTGTGTACTCTCAATGTGCTTTCTCTTTTCAGTTATAATGAGTATAGGGAAGCTGTGTACTCTCAATGTGCTTTCTCTTTTGACAATTATAATGAGTATAGGGAAGCTGTGTACTCTTAATGTGCTTTCTCTTTTCACAGTTATAATAAGAATAGGGAAGCTGTGTACTCTCAATGTGCTTTCTCTTTTCACAGTTATAATGAGTATAGGGAAGCTGTGTACTCTTAATGTGCTTTCTCTTTTCACAGTTATAATGAGTATAGGGAAGCTGTGTCCTCCCAATGTGCTTTCTCTTTTCACAATTAAAATGAGTATAAGGAAGCTGTGTACTCTCAATGTGCTTTCTCTTTTCACAGTTATAATGAGTATAGGGAAGCTGTGTACTCTTAATGTGCTTTCTCTTTTCACAGTTATAATGAGTATAGGGAAGCTGCGTACTCTCAATGTGCTTTCTCTTTTCACAGTTATAATGAGTATAGGGAAGCTGTGTACTCTTAATGTGCCTTCTCTTTTCACAGTTATAATGAGTATAGCGAAGCTGTGTACTCCCAATGTGCTTTCTCTTTTCACAATTATAATGAGTATAAGGAAGCTGTGTACTCTCAATGTGCTTTCTCTTTTCACAGTTATAATGAGTAAAGGGAAGCTGTTTACTTTCAATGTGCTTTCTCTTTTCACAGTTATAATGAGTATAGGGAAGCTGTGTACTCTCAATGTGCTTTCTCTTTTCACAATTATAATGAGTATAGGGAAGCTGTGTACTCTCAATGTGCTTTCTCTTTTCACAGTTATAATGAGTATAGGGAAGCTGTGTACTCTCAATGTGCTTTCTCTTTTCACAGTTATAATAAGTATAGGGAAGCTGTAAACTCTGAATGTGCCTTCTCTTTTCACAGTTATAATGAGTACAAGGAAGCTGTGTACTCTAAATGTCCTTCATCTTTTCCCAGTTATAATGAGTACAGGGAAGCTGTGTACTCTCAATGTGCCTTCTCTTTTCAAGTTATAATGAGTACAGGAAAGCTGTGTACTCTCAATGTGCTTACTCTTTTCATAGCTATAATGAGTATAGGGAAGCTGTGTACTCTCAGTGTGCTTTCTCTTTTCACAGTTATAATGAGTATAGGGAAGCTGTGTAATCCCAATGTGTTTTCTCTTTTCACAGTTATAATGAGTATAGGGAAGCTGTGTACTCTCAATGTACTTTCTCTTTTCACAGTTATAATGAGTATAGGGAAGCTGTGTACTCTCAATGTGCTTTCTCTTTTCACAGTTATAATGAGTATAGGGAAGCTGTGTACTCTCAATGTGCTTTCTCTTTTTACAGTTATAATGAGTATAGGGAAGCTGTGTACTCCCAATGTGTTTTCTCTTTTCACAGTTATAATGAGTACCTGGAAGCTGTTTACTCTCAATGTGCTTTCTCTTTTCACAGTTATAATGAGTATAGGGAAGCTGTGTACTCTCAATGTGCTTCTCTTTTCACAGTTATAATGAGTATAGGTAAGCTGTGTACTCCCAATGTGCTTTCTCTTTTCACAGTTATAATGAGTATAGGGAAGCTGTGTACTCTTAATGTGCTTTCCCTTTTCAAAGTTATAATGAGTATAGGGAAGCTGCGTACTCTTAATGTGCTTTCTCTTTTCACAATTATAATGAGTATAGGGAAGCTGTGTACTCTTAATGTGCTTTCTCTTTTCACAGTTATAATAAGTATAGGGAAGCTGTGTACTCTCAATGTGCTTTCTCTTTTCAGTTATAATGAGTATAGGGAAGCTGTGTACTCTCAATGTGCTTTCTCTTTTCACATTAACAATGAGTATAGGGAAGCTGTGTACTCTCAATGTGCTTTCCCTTTTCAAAGTTATAATGAGTAAAGGGAAGCTGTGTACTCTTAATGTGCTTTCTCTTTTCACAGTTATAATGAGTATAGGGAAGCTGTGTACTCTCAATGTGCTTTCTCTTTTCACAGTTATAATGAGTATAGGGAAGCTGTGTACTCTTAATGTACTTTCTCTTTTCACAGTTATAATGAGTATAGGGAAGCTGTGTACTCTCACTGTGCTTTCTCTTTTCACAGTTATAATGAGTATAGGGAAGCTGTGTACTCTCAATGTGCTTTCTCTTTTCAGTTATAATGACTATAGGGAAGCTGTGTTCTCTTAATGTGCTTTCTCTTTTCACAGTTATAATGAGTATAAGGAAGCTGTGTACTCTCAATGTGCTTTCTCTTTTCATAGCTATAATGAGTATAGGGAAGCTGTGTACTTTCAATGTGCTTTCTCTTTTCATAGTTATAATGAGTATAGGGAAGCTGTGTACTCTCAATGTGCTTTCTCTTTTCACAGTTATAATGAGTATAGGGAAGCTATGTACTCTTAATGTGCTTTCTCTTTTCACAGTTATAATGAGTATAGATAAGCTGTGTACTCCCAATGAGCTTTCTCTTTTCACAATTAAAATGAGTATAAGGAAGCTGTGTACTCTCAATGTGTTTTCTGTTTTCACAGTTATAATGAGTATAGGGAAGATGTGTACTCTTAATGTGCTTTCTCTTTTCACAGTTATAATGAGTATAGGGAAGGTGCGTACTCTCAATGTGCTTTCTCTTTTCACAGTTATAATGAGTACCTGGAAGCTGTGTACTCTCAATGTGCTTTCTCTTTTCAGTTATAATGAGTATAGGGAAGCTGTGTACTCTCTTTTTTTTTAATGTACAAGTGATTCCGGTTGAGGAAAGTGTCCTGGATTTTGGCATGTGACTACAATAACTCAGGGTACTGACCTTAATTTGTACTCAGGGTCTTATTCTTAAAACTAGTCTTGTGACTGTATTCATTTTTTTTTTAATGACTAGTGATTCTACATATGTTCACTATCTATGTTATGTTACTGTGGGCTTGTGTCTTGCTAGGCTAGAAGTTCAGAAGGAGCACTATTGAAATAAATTTTACTTTACTGTTTTTTGGAAAGTAACCAGATATCCATGTATAGAATTTTGGATTTATGGCATATATTATTGTTCTGGTTTCTAAATGCAAATAGCTGTAAATAATTGTAATTGTATATAGGTATGTATTAAGGTAGATAAGTTTTTTTTCTCATTAAATTCAATCTTAAGGATTGCTATTTTATCTCTAATGTTAGGGATCTGGAGAAAAATAGGGGCTTAAGTATTGCCTGATTTGATTTCCTGCATGCCAGAATATGAAGGTGGTGCCCAGAAGATAAGTGGCAGATTTATCAACCCAGATCTTTGGATTGAGTTGGGGCTTATTTAGAGGTTTGTGCTGACTAATCAGCGGAATTCGCTACAGCCTGTTGGACCTAGATGTTTCGGGTGCATGCTTGATTTTTTTTTTAATTTTAAGAGCTCATTTGGTGACTGCCTACTTGGGCATTAGTCGCTGTATTAGGTGCATGCTTGAGATGTTGTTAGGGCCAGAGAATGGGGAGGATTATGCCTCTTGCAATAACACCAGAGATATCATTACTGTGGTGAAGTGGGTGTGCAAGTAGTGTAGTATGTGCAGATGAGAGTTTATTTCTACCTCAGTGTTTGAAGGTGACTTGGTTTTCATTTGAATAAATGGCTTCATGCTCATCTCAATCCCTGTTGTTAGGAGTTGACAAAGCTCCTGATGTTTTCTCATTTTTTTTTTCTCTGTCTTGAGGTTTGAAGTGTGAACAAAGGTTTACAGGGGCGTTTTTGCTGTTGTTGAATTAGTACCTGAATGTTACATTTGTCTTGGGTTTGAATGTAAAGTTGGGTGTTTGGTTTGACCAAGAGATGACAGCTTCTCTGAAGTAACCAACCTTGTGGAGGAAAGGGGAGGCAACCCTTATCAGGCTATGAGCAGCAGAGTTGAACCCAGAGGTGATTTTCTTGCGCTTCTATCATGAATCCAAGTTCAAACCTATGGATCTCATGTCCATCATCTATTTTAATACTGGAATAGTGCAAGCCCTGAAGCAAGCCTCAGAAATCCCCCTTAAGAGTTCCTTTGAGTGACTATAAATAAGTGATATTACTTGCACTAACCTGGTTTGGAGCAAGTACTCCGCTTGATCCGCTGTCTGCAACCTAAACACATGCTCCTTTTTAGAGTAATCATGAGCTTTCTGTGCGAGGGCATGATGGAGCCGAACAGCATTCTGACCCACCTGGGGTAATGGGCCCCTCTTTGCCCCTTGCTCGTCCTTGTGTAGGTATAGAACTAGGTCTTGAATCACACAGAACCACATTTTCCAAGAGCGCTTCCCAAATGCAGCTGAATGGTAACCAGGACAGATGTAACTAGAGTATGGGAGATTCCTCCATTATTACTACCGCTCTGGTCTCAGTAGATCAAAAAGACTGAGTAACTGACCACAGTTGATTACCAGAATGGATCAGGGTAGTCAATTAGACATATTGGATAAGGATTTAGAAAACTCTTCCATTAATCAAAGGACTCTAGGAATAACCTTTTGCCACCAGTCTTATCAAGGTTAGAACAATTATTAATCAGGATTAAACAAACTCTACCCACAATGGGTTGGGGTTTTTTTAAAAAGAATTAAGGATGACATCTTGGAGAAAAAGTTTTTGAAAGGATTTTTTTTTTAAATTATGATTTAAGATTCCATAATGATGACTGCCAACAGGGGCATTTTTTAAAGGCTCATACCTTGCAATTGCCACCGAAGCCATAAATGACTGCAATCAATATTAGCCTATTAGGCTACATTGAAAGCACAGACAAAGACTAAACAAAACAATACACATAATAAACCAAAAAAAACACACATTCCAATAAAAAGAGAGCAAAGAGAAAAAGGCAGCATGCAGCACAGACCCCTAGGAATGAGGCATGGGCCCAACAGCAAATTGATTCAAATAGAATGAAAGAGGCCAGGCTCTTGCAGAAAGTCCTTATATTAAAGAGCCCATCTGGAAATCACTGTAAACACCTTACAGCCTAATGCTAGGCTAGATTAAAAAATAAATATGCAAAAAACCAAAAGACAAAAACAAAAGAAAGACAAGAAACAAAAAAGGAAGCACGTTCCAGGATTGGGGGGAGGCCAATCTGACACCAACACAGGAAAATGTGACCTACAACAAAGAATCAAATAAAATGAAG
The DNA here is from genome assembly GCA_963969495.1 of Ceratothoa steindachneri. NCBI lineage: Eukaryota > Metazoa > Arthropoda > Malacostraca > Isopoda > Cymothoidae > Ceratothoa > Ceratothoa steindachneri. The sequence continues at coordinate 82,675,085 of OZ018327.1, forward strand.
GAGGCCAGTCTCCTCCAAAATGTCAGAAGGTCAACAAGTCTGTATACATGAACCAATAGGGAAGAGAATGTGCCAAACAGTCTGGAAGATGATGCAGCCAAGCACTCCATCAAATGGCGGTGTGTCCCACAAGTGTGCCCAATTCAAAGTACCATTGGGGGATAGGTTCATGGGAACAGAAATGGCACAATGGTAGGGCAACTTTAAGTTGCCCTGATTCCTGCCATGTAATCATTGTGAGGAAGAGCACAATGCTGGTCTGGTCAACCAGTCCTCGTGGACTCTTTGGCACCATCATCAGCAAGCTCATTTCCCACAATTCCACATGACCAGGAACCAAGCAGAAGATAATCTTGACATCCACCAAGCTCATGGCAACTGTGATGTCATGGATACTGCAAACTGAGGGTGTGGAGATTACAATGCTCCCAGAGCACCCAGCCCAGTGCTGAAGAAGATTTGGGAGCAGAGGCATGCCAACAAATAGTCCAAAGTGTTACCTTCCAGGGTGGCGGCCTGGGCAAAACCAGAGGCACCACCGGCCCAAGAGCTACACCAAGCTTTCGGGGTTTCTTTGCTCTAACCCAAAGGGTTTGGGGTAAGACTACGTATCTCGGTGGCATAGGCACTATTGAGTGTCTGCGGATGCAGAGAACCCGTAAGCAACTGAGGGAGGGACCAGGCTTGCATGGAGACCACATAATGCACTGAAAGTGGCATCCCCCCAGCATCAACAAGTAGTCTCTCAATAGGGGATGTGCAGAAGGCACTGGTTGCCAGATGGAGACTAGTGTGATAGATGGAGGTCCACCTTCCGCAATACACACTCAGCTGTGGATGCATAAAATATGCATCCATAGTCAAACTTCAAATGACAAAGCATCGGTAGAAAGGGTAGTCAGTAGCCCATCAGCACCCCCAGAAGCTGAATGTCACAGAACGAAAAATGTTCATGGTGCAGGTACAAGAGAGCCTAAGGCTGTGAATATGAGACTGCCAGGACCAAGGAAAAAGTGTGAATCAACCACTTCCAGGAGAACCCCATTTAGGAATAAGTCCTGGTCAGGGTGGAGCCATGGATGGCACAAAAGTGCACCACCTTAGTCTTGGCCAAGGAAAACTGAAAGCTGTGTGCTTCAGCATAGCGAGAGATGCGGTTCACCTGTGATAGTCAAGGATCCATAGTTGGCATTTAAGACACACCATAAGAAATTGAAAGGTTGTCTATGTAGAGTGTAGTGAGAACATTTTCGGGTAACACAGTCATACCGTTGATGCTCAGGGCAAAGTGTGTGACACTGAGGACACTTCTCTGCGGGACACCGTCTTCCTGTTCCATTAGGCCATAAAGAGCCCCCCTCTCATCAGCAGAAGCAACGATATGGCAAAAATTTAGATAGAGATTGGGAGACATCCCCTTACCCCCATCATGTGGATAGTCTCCATGATACAGTATCGCTATGCAGTATCATAGGCCTTCTCCAAATCGAAAAACAGCGTGAAGTAGTGCTGTCTACGAAGGAAGGCCTCACAGACAGCCTTTTCCAGTTGGAGCAGAGGATCAGATGTGGAGTGGAACTTGTGGAAGCTGCATTGTGCACAAGACAGTTGGCCTCCACTGTCCAGAGAGAAGGCTAGTGTAACATTTACCAATTTCTCCATCAAATTGCACAAGCAGGAGGTTAGAGAGATTGGATGGAAACCAGCTGAGGTAGAATGATCTCTTCCCAGTTTGCAAAAAGCAAACCCATTAGCCATTAATCTAACAGAAAAGCCATGCCTCGCTCACGTAGGTATCGAAGCATGGCATACGGACATCGTCCGGATCAAGGGGGCCGAGGGTCTGCGCATGAAGCGAGAGCGGAACGCAACTGTAGGTAAACCTGCCATTGAAAGGTTATCTGCCTCTGGGGGTAAAGTCCAGTTGCTGGTACTTGACAAAATCACCACTGGCGGAGCAGCATCCAGGGTAAAGAATACTGAGAAAGCGGTCGCGAAGGACTCTTCCATGGACGTGGGGTCCGAGATTGCAGTCCTATTCTCCTGGAGAATGGGAGGAGGGGGGAAGGTTGCTGTGAGAACTTGCCCCAAATCCTTTCGATTCACTTCCGCACCTCTGCTAGAGGGAGTTTTCCCGTTAAGTGAAGACATGTATGCCTGCCAAGAAGAGTGGCAGGCGTGCTTCGAAACATACCGGAACCTAGCTCTAGCTCAATGAAATTCACCGACAGTGAAAAGTTTCGGGCTGCACTTATAGCAGATGTAGGCAGAACGCCTCTGTTTGAGGACCGTCTCATACTCAGCTGACCATCACGGAAGCCGTCGGCGTGCAAAACGGCTACAAATCTGTGTGCATGAATCCGTCCAGAGTACAAGGGACAATCAGTAGCAGCCTCGCTTGTCCAGATACCGGAGCAGGTAGCGTGCGCGAAGATCGCCCAGATGGGGACATTCAACAAGAATGTGCCAAACAGTCTGGTGGACAACGCAGTCATCACATTAAAGTGCAGGGGAGCAGTCCATGAAATGGCGGTGTGTCCAGCGAGTGTGCCCAATTTGAGCATGACAAAAAGTTACCTGAAGCTGCCGAGGCATTCGAGAGATTGGATCAACAGGAACAGTCGCAACATAATGGTACACAACTTTATTAACCTCGACCATCTATCATCTTCCTTGCCATGCAATCCTGGTGGCTGATGACCTAATTCCAGCCCTGTAGTCAGTATGAGGAAGAGATAAACGCTGGGCTGGTCTCCCAATCTTCACATATTCTTTGGCACACTTTTTTTTGTTTGTTTTTTTACTTTAAGAGCTCATCTGGAGACTGCCTACTTGGGCATTAGTCGCAGTATTAAAAACTGCCTAATACTAGGCTACTTTAAAATAAGATTCAAAAAACAAACAAAAAAAAACTCAACACTAAAAATAAAAAAAAGGAAAAGGCAATGAGCAGGAACGTGCAACTCATAAAAACAAAAAAAAACTAGTTAAGTAAAAGGGAGAAGGCCGGCCTCCCCCAGAAGTCTACAAGTCCACCAGTCAAAGTGCATGCATTCGTCCCGAGTACAAGGGACAGGCGGTAGGGACTCCGCCCATTACGGTACCGGGACAGGTCACGTGCGCGAAGATCGCCCAGACTGGGACATTCAATAAGAATGTGCCGATCAGTCTGAGGGACAAAGCAGTCTTCATAGTAGGGTGCTAGCGAGCGCTCCATCAAATGGCAGTGCGTCCGGCTAGTGTGACCAATTCGGAGACGACAGAAAGCAACCTGAAGCCTTTGCGGCATTGGGGGTAGGTCCATGGGAACAGTCGCGGCTTAATGGCACGCAACTGTAAGTTCCCTTCGACCGTCTCCCATCTTCTTTGCCAAGAGAGCTGCCCGTATTCCTGCCATGTAGTCGGTGTGAGGAAGAGCGAAACGCTGGTCCGAGCGAAGCATCCTCGTGGACTCTTTGGCACCCTCATCGGCGCGCTCATTCCTCGCAATTCCTACATTTCCAGGAACCCAGCAGAAGATAATCACGACATCCACCCGGCTCGTCAAAACCGTGGCGGCACGGATATCGCGAACCAGAAGATGCGGAGATTCCAATACCCCGAGAGCACTCAGGGCGCTTTGTGAGTCGCTATAGATCACAATCTGGTCTCCAAACCGAGCACGTCGCGTAATCTCCCGTAGCGAGTGGTGTATTGCCACTAGCTCAGCCGTGAAGACAGACGCAGAGCCTGGCAGAGCCCCGCTGACTTCAAACAGAGGGGATACGGCGTGGAAGCCGACCCCCTATTGGGACTTGGAGCCATCCGTATACACTGGCACGGTTCCAGCATGACACGAGGTGTGCTCCAAAAAGGTCGAACGCAATACTTCTGGCGCTGTACAAGCTTTGGGAGAAGAGGCGTGGCGGCAAATAGCCAAATGTGGTACCCTCCAGGGTGGCGGCCTGGACAGAACCAGGAGCGCCACCGGCGCGAGAGCTATACCTAGCTCTCGAAGGAGTTTCCTAGCCCTAAACCGAAAGAGCTTAGGGTATGACTGGCGTCTCTCGGCAGCATAGGTACCGTCGAAATCAGCTGTGGATGTAGTGAGAGCTGTTGGCGACTGAGGGATGCGCCGGGATCGCGCATACAGGTAAATAATGCACTGAACACGGAGTAGAGCGAGTGGCATCTCCTCAGCATCGACTAGTAGGCTCTCAATGGGGAAAGTGCGGAAAGCACCGGTCGCCAAGCGAAGGCCGGTGTGGTGGATCGAGTCCACCTTCCGCAATACACGTTCGGCTGCAGATGCATAAAACTCGCATCCGTAGTCAAGCTTCGAACGAACAAAGGATCAATAAAAAAGTAAGGCAGTAGCCCTATCAGCGCCCCAAGCGATAAACGTTACGGAACGGAGAATATCCATGGCGCGGGTACAAGAGACCCTAAGGCTGCGAATATAAACCTCCCAGGTGAGGCGTCAGTCAAATACAAGACCAAGGAAACGGTGCGATTCAACCACTTCCGGGTGCTTATTTCCCGCAATTCCCACATGTCCAAGAACCCAGCAGAAGATCTCGACATCCACTCGACTCTCGGTTGTCGTGGCATCATGGATACCTTGAACTAGGGGGTGCTGAGATTACAATGCTCTGAGAGTAGCCAGGGCGTTTTGTGAGTCGCTATAGATCACGATCCAGTCTATCCTCGGGACATAATACATTATTTTCCATACAGAGCGGTGTATTCCAACTAGCTCAGCCGTGAAGAGATATGGATTGCCTGGAAAAGCCTCGCCCACTGACTTCAAACAGAGGGAATATGGCGTGAAAGCCATGGTAACAAATATTCAAAGGTGGTAACCTCCAAAGCAGCATCCTGGGCAGAACCAGAGTTGCCTTAGGCCAGAGAGCTACAACACAATTGCACTGAGAGCCAATGGAGACGCCGGGTCCAAGCAGGGTAGAGCCGTGGATGGTGACAAAACTGCACCACCTTAGTATTGGCCAAGGAAAACTGAAACCTGTGTGCTTCAGCATAGTGAGAGATGCAGAGGCACCACCGATCCCCAGACGGAGACCTGTGTGGTGGATCGCATCCACTCTCCACAATTCACGCTTGACTGCTCCTACATAAAACTTCCATCAGTAGTCTAGCTTTGAATGAGAAAATGAACAATAGATTAACAAATTGGTAGCCTTATCATCACCCCCAAGTACTGAATGTCACATAATAAAAAGGTAAGCATAGTACAAGAGACCCTAATGCTGCAGATAAGGGCCTCCCAGGAGAGGTGCCGTTCAAAAACAAAACCAATGAAACAATGCTATCTACCACTTCCTAACAAACCACATAAAGAAACGAATCCAGGTTGTGGTAGAGCCATAGATAGAGACAGAAGTGAACTACCTGCATTAGTCTTGGCCAAGGAAAACAAACCTGTGTGCTTCAACATAGCGAGAGATGTGGTTCAATGCCTGATGGAGTAGATTCTCTAGCGTTGGCATCTGCACAGCCCCAAGAGTAAAAACAGTCATATACAGAGGGGTAGCAAGAATATCTTTCGGCAGCACTGAGGTGATACCATTGATGCTGAAGGCAGAGTGTCGACACTGCGGATAACTCTGCAGGATGCCCTCTTTCTGACCTATTGGGATGGAGAGTGCTCCCTCCAACTGTACACAGAATCAACGATCTCACAAGAACTCTAGTATGAAGAGTGGAAGGAGTCCCCTCACCTTTATCATGCGTAGGGTCTCTGTGATAGCAAGCACTCACAGCATTTACAAACCATACAGAGGATCCAACATGGAATGGAACTTGCGGAAGCTGCACTGTAAAAAAAATGTGGCCTCCACTGTCCAGGGAAAAGGCAAATCTAACATTTACCAATTTCTCCATCAACTTGCACATGCAAAAGGTTTCGACTTTACCAATTCATAAACAGTGCTCAGTGTCACTCTAAAAAGCATACTAAGATTCCCTAACAAACTCAATAATAAAACAAGTATAAAAATGAACACACAAACACACACAGACAGACAGCACAAATGAGAAATCAAGGGCATCCACCACCCACAGCTACAGGCAGTACATCTGCCCCACACAGTTATAGCAAAATAACTAGGCCTAGGCCACTGATCTTGCATTTACATACTTTAGCACACTAAAAAAGGCAGAACAAAGGACTAGCCTTGAAATAGATGCACCCAAAGCATTTCAATAAACCATCTACTTTGAACTGAAGAGTGTCTATAAAACAATGCTCATGTCTGCAAGGTATAAACTATACAGAAAACACAAAACACCCATGCCACTATATGCAAAACCTACACTATTCTCCGCAAGAGTCCATGGTCATACTAAATTGAGGTACTCTAAGGACACCTACCACTCCCAAACCAGGCCCCCTTCATAAACAAAACAATCCACAAACAACTAATAAAGCAAGCCATCCAATCATTGGGTTTTAAACAATCTGAAAACAATTTCACCAGAGATCAAATTTGAAGAAACAACCCTCCCATGGCAGGGTGGGCAAATCAAAAAAACCCAGCCCTAAAAAACCCAGGGTTTTTTCAAAATTACTTTTTCTTTTCAAGAACTGAATGCTACTTATCATTATTTTATTCAAAATTCATATTTATGTTTATAATTTCAACAAATATGTATCAAATTAAGGTTATTTCTCTGATACTGACTCATAATTCATCTCTCCTTCTACAGGTTATGGCTATCATGGGTACCCACAATTCTCGATCAGTGATCTGTTCTTACTATAATATAATTATTAAACTAAGTAATTATTAATATTATAGAAAAATAGAGATAGCTATTCTTTTTCTATGTTATTCTAGTGCTTGTAGCATTTGTTTTTTGAAAAAGCCCAAGATTGAAAAAACCCAAATAAAACCCAGGTTTTATTGGGCCTTTTCAAAATTTGGGGGGTTTTGCCAACTCTGTACCCATGGTGTATACAGATCACCCTGACATGGATCCAATAGGCATCATCTATAACTAAACACCTATAACTTCTGCATCTGGTTAACTACCAGAAGCCAGAACACATTCACACCAAACCAAGCACACGCCTCAGACAAAACCTACAAATATATGGAGTATTGGATCTCTGGGATAAATCCATGCAGTTTGCGTAGGTCATGAGAGTGCCTGCCTGGCCTACAGCTAGGAACCAAAGTAATTACAGGGGGGTTTGTCAAGGGCTGTGTTTGGGGGGCTTTCTTCCCAGGAATGAATCATGAATAGACATGATGCTACAGCATATACTCCTGCCATTTCTGTAGACTAATGGGACAATAAAAAGGATGGATAGTTTTGTGCTCAGGGTATGGAGGGCAATTTTAATGTAATAATTCTTGGTGGAAATCATTAAGAGCGTTCCAAGGAAAAATATATCTGCATCCATAAGTAGCAAATCTAGCATGGGTCAGATCCTACATTCAATTGTTGATCATCACAGGGATTGCTTTAGATGGAGCAAAATGGTTATCAAATGGTTCAAATCAGTGAAATTATATCAAAATAACAATACAAACATACCCTTTGGAACATCATTCAAACTAGATGAACAAATTTTTCACAAAAATGAGAGAAAGACCACCTCCTCAAAGACTATCAAGACCATACAAGGACCAAGGAAGAATACATATTCTCATTTCCCTCCCTGCCAGGTGAGATGGCCATCAGTATACCAGAGTCTTAGGCAAAACACCAGAGGAATAATTTCAAACTCCTGGGGCAGAGACCAACCCTTGCCAATTTTCTTACTTCGTTTGCCATTTGGCTCCACACAGCATTTGCGCATAATGTAGCCCTTTTTGTAGACAACACCATTGCCAGAGGGGACACTCAAGAAAGGGTTGCTCCCGATTACATGATGGCCTTCCTCAAGAACCTTTGAGCCCTTTCCATCATCATCATCATCATCATCATCTCTGAAGGGAAAGGGAATAAGTAGTAAAGTGATTGGGACTGCAAAATGCTGCACAAATGTATACCAAGAAGAGGAAAGACACCTCAAAATTGTTACCCTGAGAATCCATTAAAAGATTTAGATCTTACGAGCCTAGTGGATATATGGTGGCTTTTTAAGGTCAGCCTAACAGGTTCAAACCCAGCGGGAGCAAACATAAACATCAGTGGACATAGAGGCATGGCCACACACTATTTACCCCCACAGAGCTTGCTTTTTTTTTCAACAGTGCACATGTGGTGTCTGCCTAATACTAGGCTACATTAAAATCAAAATAGATCCATAAAAACACTAAACTACCAAAAAAAAAAAACAGAAGACAAACAAAAGGAAAAAAGCAAGAAGAAGGAAGTTTGATCTGGAACTGGTGGAAGGCCTGCCTCCCATGGAAAAGGACCATGCAACCAACAGTAAAGGGAAGCAAATAAGATGGAGGCCAGCCTACTCCAAGAAATCTGCATACAGGAACAACCTGACTACAAGGGACAACTCATCCTGGTACCAGGACAGGTAACATGCATGAAGAACACCCAGAGTGGGACATTAAACAATAGTCTGGGGGACAATGAAATCAGTGCTGTAAGGTGCAGGGGAGCACTCCATCAAATAGTGGCACATCCTGCGAAGGTGCCAAATTCAAAGATGACAGAAGGCAACCTTAAGCCATCACTGCATTGGAGGCTATGCCCATGGGAACAAAGTGCAATGGCACGAAACTTTGCATTCCCCTCAGCCTACTCAATCTTCTTTGCCAGGTACCCAAAGGGCTGCCCTACTTCCTGCATATAGTTAGGGTGAGGAAGAATGGAAGACTGGTCTGGATGCCTAGTCCTCCTCGCGGACTCTTTGGGAACCTAATCGGTACATCCATTCCCTGCAATCGCTACATGTTCAGGAACCCAGCAGAAGATAATCTTGACCTCCGCCAGGCTTGAGGCAAGTGTGGTGTCATGAATACTATGAACCAGAGGGTGTGGATATTTCAATGCCCTGAAAGTAATTAGGGTGCTTTGTGAAACACTAAAGATCACAATCCAACCTCCAACAGGACACAGCAATTCGTCTCCTGTATAGAGCGGTGTATGGCAACCAGCTCAGCGGTGAAGACAGACACAGTGCCTGGTTGAGCCCTGAAGACTTCAAACAGAGATGTGATGAGGAGATACAGACACTGGCCTAGATCCAGTATGACAGGAAGTGTACTCCAAAAGGGTTGAATGCAATATTCCTGGCTCTGTGCAAGCTGCGGGACCAGAGGCATGGCAAAAAATAGTCAAAGGTGGTACGCTTCATGGTGGTGTCCTGGGAAGAACCAGAGACAACACTGCCCCCAGGCCTACCCAAGATCTCAAAGGAGTTTTCTTGCCCTAAACCCAAGGAGTTTACAGTAAAACTGGCATTTTTCAGCAGCATATGGAGCATCTCCATATCTTATCACCATGTGGTATCAGGGGCATAGAGCCATTCTCCAGATCAAAAAACACTGGCAAGGTGCTGTCCAGGAAGAAATGCCTCGCAGATAGCATTTTCTAATCAGAGCAGAGCATCCAATGTGGAGTGGAACTTGCTGAAGCCATAGTGTGCACAAGACATACTGTGACCTACGCTGTCCAGAAAAAGGACTAATCTAACATTTACCAATTTCTCCAACAACTTACACATGCAGGAGTTTAGTAAAGTGGACTGGAACCAGCAGGGGTAGAAGGATCTCTCCCCCATTTGGGAAAAGTGAGGACATTAGCCACTCGCAAGTAGTCTGGGAGCATAGACTCTGTCCAGATCCTATTGAACAAATGCATCAGAAATGTCTCGCTCACCTAGGTATCTAAGCATAGCATAAAGGACATTGTATGGCCCAGGGGAGGTATCTGTGTAGGAAATGAGAATGGAATGTATGTATACCTATCAATGAAAGGTTCTCTGCCTCTGGAAATAAAATCAAGTCAGCTGGCTTCACCAACATCATTACATGCAATGAATGGTGGCATAGGCATAGAGCATCTTGGTTAGAGAATGTAGCAGCTAGAAGGAAGAGCTAATGAAATCATGAACAAGCCTATTTTTAGGCTATACAAAAGAGAAAAGAAAACAAAAAGTCAATGAAAAGGCATACTATGACACAACATAGGGAGGCTCACCTACCTCAGGTACTCAAATGTAGACCCAAAACTAAATATTATGGAGGAAGAACACTCCCCACCCCGACCTCCAAAAACTCAATATGGTGAGTATGAATGAATGAGTAGTGCCAAAAATAAATGCTGCAAAGACCAAACGGACTAGCCCGCAGCCAAATTCAAGGATGGGTAATTTGCATGAGTGTTCTCAATAAAAGTATAGACATCTGGAGGAAATACAAAAATATAACTATGAAATTAAGATCAATAGAATGGAAGTACAGGAATTTAAAACCATCAAGGGGTGTAAAAGGATATAAAAAATAAACTATTGACAACTCAACAAAAGATAAAAACAAAGACTATATATAGATGGATCAACAATAGATACAAGAACAGAGAATATAAAATCATGAAACAATATATTGAATTTTGGCTAAAAGATTAGATTCTTCTAAAAAGTTAAAAATTCTATTCACACTAAAAGAGACACGAGTCCTCAGACAAGATGCCCCGCAGAACCTGTTGGGGGGCCATCTGCCCAGTAATGAAAGGGAAGACCCTCCTCCAAAGATTTCTCAAAAGGGGGCACTCAGCAAAGATGTGAAGGATGGACAGTTGCACCCCGCACAGGATGCACAAAGGGGGGCTGCCCATTCATCAAGTGCCCATGAGTAAGGTGGCAATGGCCTATCCTCAGTCGGCACAAAATTACCTCTAGTAAAGGTGGTCTCATAGTATGTTGTAGTAGTTTGGTTGTCCGCCTCCCCTCCCCTATGTCTAATCTCTTTCTTCTTTTGCAGAATGTGTGTGTGGATCGTGTGATCACCGTCTTTGCTTTGTGTGGGGGGACTCGATGGATCTCTATCGTGCTCCCCCATTCATCTCCTATTTTCTTTTTAGGTGGATTCTTTCAGCGTAACTATAGCTTTGGATTTAGTAATAGTTTGGAAGTTTATGACTGAGGAAAGAAGAGCCGCCTGTACGTAAAATAGGTGAGTGAATATTGTGCGCAAGTGGATATGGTTGAATGTGTTAGGAGTAAAGATGTTGAGTGTGGAAGTGAATAGGTGACTGAATGTGCCTTCTCTTTTCAAGTTCTGAGGTACCGATTGTCGCTGACATCTGGCTTTCGGAGACAGCTAAAGCTAATCCTGACCCTCGCAAGTGCGCCTACCTTTTGGGGCGATTTTCTAAGGTGTGGACCTTGGAGAGCACCTCCCAGTCTCCAGGGAGTAATTGGAGAAGCAACCAACCGACTGTGACCCAGCAGTTGGGACCAACAAGCGTCCCAGGTGCCTAAAATCCTTGGCTTTGCCAAGTCCCGGGCCCCTCAGAATCCCACAGAAAGTGAGCCACCTCCCATTTTCTCCAACTTGTCTCGCTTTATTAGTTAGTTAAGGGTGCACCCATCTTTCACGATATCTTGGTTGTATATAGCTATTCGTTTGCATGGCCAAGATCTAATGTAAGGCCTTTTGTAAATATATGCGTGTGGTGGTTGGCCAGAGTATTGTAAGGCCAACTGTATATTAGAGTTGTGCCGATTCCAAAATTTTTGCTGATGCCGATTCTTATTTATACTTGCTTGCCGATGCCAATTCTGCCTAATATTTGTTTTTGGTGTATTATGCTTAATTTATTAGATACTTTATAATTAGCTTCCATAACTATATTACTCAACTGTTAAACTATTGGAAGCTTGGAATTTGGAAGCCAATAGACAAAGCAATGGAGTATTTTTTAGTGGGATTTTTTTTTTAACTTTTCAATAGCCATTGAGTTTATGGAATTTTATAGCTTTTGATGGAAGGTTTTAGGATACAAAATAAATATCGATCTTTATAAGAATTTATTTAATTTCCTTTCATATTAGGAATAGCCTATATACCAGTAGAAGTCTAAATACCTCCATGCATTAGTACATACTTAAATACACCGACGCAGCTGCGTGCCATCGCCCCCCCACCCTTTATTCCAAATTTGCCTTTTCGCAATGATTTCCCTTCACCCTTTTTCACGCCTTTGAGATAACCAAATTCGCGGCTGGCCACACGGGAAAATGTCTGCCTCAAAAGACACCTGCCAGCCGATGGAGGCCCGAGTTTCTTCGCGCCCTCATAAACCTGCGGCTTGAGATGAGGAAAGCCCGGATAGAGCCGAGGTGTGAATGTTTGGCATGTCCTGTTGGCAGACAAAAGATCTTTTCGCGCGAGGATAAGAATTTTATGAGAATCCGGTGCTCTCTCTTGATTTTAGCTCTTGAGGGAAATAAAAGAGGAAATTTTCCCTGGAGTCGGGCAGAAGATCTTGGACCTACGTTGTATGTGGAGCTAGTCCCACAAAGGAAACAGTGCGCCCGTTGCAAGGAAGAAACTTTGGGGAATTTGATGTTGCCATCAGGGTACTTGTAGGTGCTAAACTTTTTGCAGAACCCTCCCCCCTTCAGAGTCAGAGGTTACACAGGACCTCTCTCTGCGGATTACTCTAGATGCAGCTAGGTAATAATTTTTGGCTACCCACTCTAGGTGCCAATAATTGGAACGGACACTTCGAGGAGAAGAATTCTGATTTGAGTCACAGTTTGACTCGCCTTCGCGATCCGGCCTATGATCATTATATCAGGACACCGTTCTAGGATTACCCCCCACATTCGGTAACCTAGAACGATCGGGCTAAGTACGAACATTGTCAGAAGAAGAAGACATTCACCGTCATTCTCCAAATACTTACGATCTCAAAGGTATCGTTAAAGTGAATTATCCCCTCCCCTAACTTCACCAGTTTAATCATTAACTATAATTTCCATCCCAAGCTCATAACCTTGAGTATTACAAGTTATTAATTCAGTGCTTAATTCCGTAATATTATTTAATTCATTCTGTCAGGTGCAATTAATTTCCATCCCAAGCTCATAACCTTGAGTATTACAAGTTATTAATTCAGTGCTTAATTCCGTAATATTATTTAATTCATTATGTCAGGTGCAATTAAGACGCAAGCATCCTAGTCAGGTGATTTGAAGTGTAATCCCCACGACATTATATATACTTCCCAATTCAGTGCGAAGATTAATCCTATTTATACATATACAAGTATTAAGAGCGCATAGGCCGAGCATTGCCAAAAAAAATTATTCCAATCGACAATCGATAATAGCGTTACTAACATTTTGACATAGAATCGTTCGTCTCTCTCATAGGCAAGGAATTTTTTTAATAATTACGATCAATATTTTTTGGCATTAGACCAGGTAAGAGTGCTTCAACGGATGACCATTTACCGCCCCAGACTCAAATTTTACTCTTCCGGGTGATCTCATATCTATTATGTAATTCACCAGGCACTCTGGTGGATCTGAGGGCAACGTATAAGGCGCTGATGAAGGGGATGTTACTTACGGGAGGGGCACAGTAACATTTTCAACTAATTGATAAGGGGCATACTTAAAGCGAATGGAACTTATACCACCACTACACTTAGCGCTCTGCTTAACCTAACCTTTAAATTAACTAGGTTAGCAATCAGCACCAAAACGAAACTACCTTTTTCACCCACTGACGGGTTGAATACCTTCAATTAGCCACACACCAAAATTCTAACCCGAATTTATTTTGCTATTGTGTTTATCTATACTTGGACGATTTGGCTTTAATTTGCTCTTATTCAACAAGGGTCAAAACGCCTAACGAATTTTTTGGGGGGAAGGAGTGTCGTTTATAAATCTCTAAAACCTGACACCAATTTATTATGTAGTAGTTTTATATATATTTTTGACCGATGCTGAGGTTAAAAGATGGTGCCTTGCACCTCGTATGTACTCGATTAAGGCAGTTATTACCGCTTTAAGGGATTAATATCACAAACTGAGGTAGAATCTTGAATTATGACTACTAATATTGCCAAAACTTTCGTTCTAAGCGATAGATGGAAACATTAACCAAAAATAATAGTTTATTTTACAACAAACTAATCAATCAAAACAAAAAATAGTTTAAAAAAATTAACTTGCTAATTAATATAAGGCTTGACTCATAAAATAATTAATTTACACTCCCTTAAATACACAAATGTTAATCTTCGAAAAAAATTTCAATTCACTGGCTTAGTAAAGGAATATTACAATGGGCTACCCAGATAACTTTGGGCCACCGTTCGTTTTAACGAATTCAGTAATTGCCCAACAATACGAACTGTGGATAGATTCAACAAAATACTAAAAAAATGTTTGAGTTACCGCTATTTTTTTCAAGGGTTGACTGGTTGTGTGTGACATCACCGTCTCGGTGTAGTTTTGGGCTTATGGTAGGCAGATCCCAGCCGACTAGAGTAGATTCTCTCCAGCCAAAAAGGTAGGCGTTGGTTAGTTCCAGTCGATTCACTTATCTACGGCTCCCGATAGGTATTCCTTTAGATTAATGAATCTTTCTCCTGGTTGAATAATACTCTCGTTGAGAACGAGAAATTGTCTTCCTTGCTCGGTAGAACTTTGTAGAATTTATCATTTTACTAGTGTCTTCTGGGTACTCTTGGGAACGATCCGCTTTGAAAATGGTTATCTTTTCGGGTTCATAACTGGATTATAACGAACGTGGGAACACAGAACGTTTCTCTGGGGGTCACTCTGTCTGAATTCCTACTTTTCGCTTAGCCTTTCTATATATATAGCCATTAACGTGGAGGGAGGTTGAGGGATCACTGCTGCGGGGTGTGCGTGTAGAGGTCAACCTTATTTGAAGCCAAATGAGTTGCCTGGCTTTTTATTTTTACTCCGGCGTTAGCTCGAGGGGGAACTTTTCGCTGACTTAGTTTTTCGTACTAACAACTTTAGAGGTGAAATTTAGGCCTCTTCAAATCCCTAAGGTAAACTACGTAAATTAAAAATAGCATCTGTACCCATTTTAATTAGCGAATTGTGCATCTCAGGTTGTCAATACTGCTTATGCAGCGGGATTAACTTTGTTCTTGGTTAAAACAGGCGTCTTTGCCGATGTATTTAGGGCTGTGGCCACCTATATTGCTTTTTGCAGCCTTATTTCGTTACTAAACCTAAGGTTTTTATATTCACTGACAAGAATTCTGATTGAAAATCACTCTGAAGAGACGTTTGTGTCAGTATGTTAGGTGTGTTAGTTTACTTTTTATAGTTTAGTTGAGTGTTGAAGTATATAACCTTTCCAACAGCACCTCCCGAATGCTATTTGTTTCAATTTTAATTTTTTACCCCTCTTATTATTATTATTTCTTTTTTTCCCATTTCTTATATACTAGATATTTGATATGGCTATTGGCCAAAGTTCTTTTATTTTAGTGGGTTTTTTTTTTACTTTCTTTAGCATTTTTGTTTTTATTTTTTCTCAGCTCACTGCTTTCCTTTTACTTAGGTTTTTTAAACATTTTGCTAGTATATTTACACTTTTCTTTTTATTAGTTAGTACTTTATCTCATAACAGATTGAAGCCATTCGGATCCACTGTTTTCATCTCTTTTAGTTTCATTATACATTTTGACACGGGACCAGTATATCATGATAAATGGACAATGTCCATGGATAAGGAACACCATAAAATGTCCCTGAATAGGTGAACCGCTATATAGGAATTAGAATTCAAAGACAAAATACTAATCATTGAAACCACATTTATTAGACAAATCATATGGTTGAGTATTTTTTTTAACTTTTTAGTAATTATATCACTGTAGCTTGCTACTTTCGTTCAAGCATCCCTGAAAGCATATACTATAATCTGACCAGAATTAAACAATAAAGGTGTTACTTAATAAAGCTGTAGTAACTAGTAACACAAAGTATGTTGTCTGGCCCAATTCAGCCACCAAAACTGCATTAAAAGCTAAAATTTTGCTGAAGAATTGGCAAAATTTTTGCTGATGCCGATTCTCACAAATTTGGCCGATTCTAGCCAATGCCGAGTACTCGGCACATCTATACTGTGTGTATATATATATATATATATATATATATATATGTGTGTATTGTATTTTGGTTTAGGTTGAGGGTTGTATAATATTTCAGGTTGATCATTTTGCTATAATTACTGTTTCTAAATTAAAATAGAAAATACTCTCTCTCCTCAATACCCTCTCCTTGAACCACCGAGCGGACCTTGTCAGGGCGGCGTGAATTTTTGGCTGGAGACTTGCAATCTCGCCGCTACATATTTTTGCCGCCGGAAAAGGGACTGCCCGGTGGTTTGAGGAAGGAGAGGAGTGAGAGCCTGTTTTTTGTCCCTGATGGAGGAGGAACAGATTGGGGCCATGGAGTTGGAGATGAGAAGACTAAATGAGTTAGTGCGGCAGAAAGACAGAGAAAGTGCGCAGTTGAGAGAAGAGAATGACAGTTTGAAGAGGAAAATGAGGGAGATGGAAGTGAGAATGGAAGAGAGGATTAAGTACAGTGAGGTGCGAATGGAGGAAAGATTGATGCGAATGCTAAATGAGAAAATGGGAGAATCAGGTGCAATTGGTAGGGGTGTGGCCTCGACTCCACTTGGAATGGACATGACTGACAAAAAGGGATTGACAGGCGTAACAAACCCCTGCAAATGACTTGGCACTGAAAAAAGAAGACCCTAGAGACTAGATGCCCAGACTGACAGGAAAGGACCTGACTGGCTAGCATTGACTCCTTGTATTTCAGCTCGAATGAAGGCATGAGTGAAAGTGGGAAAGAAGTGAGTGATAGTGAAAGTGATGCTGAGGTTCATAGGAGTATATTGATCAGGGAAGTGCCAAAGTTAAGTAAGTTTAGAGTGGAAGGAACAAAAGATGTAAAAGTGTTTTTGAAAGAGTATGAAAGTTATTGTAAGGAAAAATTTGGAGAGAATAATAGGTTTTTGGTGAAAGAGTTGTGCGAGTTTCTGGATGGGCATATGAAGGATTTTTACCAGATGATTATGAGTCTGGGTGAGCCTAAGTGGGAGGTTATGAAAGAGAAAATAATAGAGCAATGTAGAGGATGAAGACAAGTGTGAAATATAAGAAAACAAATGGGTTTGAGGAAGCAAGAATGGGGAAGAATGAGGATGTGAATTCGTATGCGCATCGCTGAGAGTCCTTAGCGCGACTGAGATTTGGAGATGACGGAACAAATGGGAATAAGGAGCTGATGAAGAAGTTTTTAAATACGGTTCTGAATGAAGTGAGTGAGTGACGTATAAGAGGAAAGAGAAGATGAAATGGGCTGGTGAAAGATTGCTATGGAAGGATGTACTGGAGATGTTGGAGAACCGTGAATTTGAGGATTATGGAAGGGAGGAGGCCTCGATTTACACTGGGGCAACTCAAGTAGAAGTAAGTTGCCCCAGTTCCGGTTGTACGTGACACATTGACAGAGAACCCGATTGAGGTGATGTTAAGATTTTTGGAGAATTATTATGGGCAGAATGAACAACAGAGTGTGTATGCTGGCCGCAAACTGAGAGGAAGTAAAAGTAGGAGTGAGAGTCGGAATGGTTGGAGTAGGGTTCAGAATGGTCGGAATGGTTGGAGTAGGGTTCAGAATGGTCGGAATAGTGGTCACACAAATGGTAGGAATAGTGGTTGCATGAATGGTAGGAATGACAGTAGATCTAGAGTAAATGAGACTAGGTGTCTGAGGTGCAAGAAAGTTGGGCACATGAGGGCTGACTGTCGCTGGTCACAAGGAAGTTGCTTTGGCTGTGGGCAAATGGGGCATATGATAAAAGATTGTAGTCATGCAAGAGAAAGAGCGTGTTATGGATGTGGAAGAATGGGCCACTTGGTACAAGATTGCAGAGAAGGTGGTTGAGTGAATATGAGTGGACCTGGAGTGTGTGGTAATTGTGGGCATCTAGATAGGGCATTATGCCAGGATGTGTGCCAGTCCAAGAGCTACCTGTGGTAAATGTGGAATGGTAGGTCAGCAAACAAGGTTGTGTAGGACTGGTGAAAGACGCATGAACGAAAGAATGGATAGGAATGATGCGAGTAATCGAGAGGATATGACTCAGGGAAACTAAGGAATGAGAGGGTTCCTTCTGAGGAATTCTCTAGAGTGCAAGTGATGAATGTGAGAGAAGGATTGTCAAATCATGGAGTGAATTGGGGTCAGAGAGTGAATAGGTGTATGTGTGTTAAAATTAAGTGTGGAGAACGAGAAGTAAGTGCATTGATTGATACAGGATGTAAGGTGAATGTGGAGTACTATGAAGCATTTGTAGGAATGGAAATAAGTGAAGTTAAGGATCGTGGATATCATTTGACAGGATTAGGTGAACAGGATGTGCCGATTGTTGCAAGGTTTAGAGAGTGTTTTGATTGCTGGTGCCTGGATGAATGAAGATGAATTTTGTGTAGTAGAAGGTGCAAACAAGAAGTATGACATGCTATTAGGTTATAAGTTTTTGAAAGCGAATGGTATCGTGATTCACCCTGATTTAGAGATGATTGAATGTAAGAAGAATGGAAGTATGAATTGTCAATGGTATATGAATCTAGATGGAAGTGTGAGAGTGAACATCATGAAAGGTCTGGAGGTATATGCGATTGAGAGTGCGCCTGTCAAGCAGAATGAAACATTGAGTGTAAGGATTGGATGGAATTCTGATGTTGAGATAAGTGAGAATGATAGGAATATTTATGTTCTGGATGGTAGTGCTGCAAACTATCGATTGAGGCGAGTGGTGCATGTGTTTGATGGTATAATTGATATGAAAGATCCGCGTGTCTGCATACAAGTTTGGCCTGATCTGCGAAGGAAGAGTCTTAGAGGAGTGCAAGTGTCAGATAAATTGGGTGTGTTAAATACAGTGGTGAATATGGAGAATGATACGCATGTGGTGAACAAGTGTGTTTTCCGTGAGTGTAACGCCGAATGTTTGGAAGTATGAAGATTTGATTGAGCAAGTCAAATTGGAAGAAAAGTTGAGTGAATGTGAGAAGCAAAAAGTTTACAGGATGTTGTGAAATAGGAGAGGTGCCTTGAGTCAAGGGGATGAGGACTTTGGCAGCGCTCGCTTACCTGAGTTCAAAATAATTTTGAGCGACGATACACCAATTTATCAAAGGCCTCGTCGTTTTCCTGCCCCCGTGGCTCAAGAGATTGAGGAACAGTGTGAGGAATTAGAGAGAATTGGTGTGATTGAGCCGAGTGTGAGTGCCTGGAATAGTCCGATTGTACCTGTACGAAAGCCAGATGGATGTTTGTGACTGTGTATTGACTATAGAAGAGTGAATGAACGAACATTGAAAGACAAGTTTCCTATGAGTGTTGTGTCTGAATGTGTGTACAGTATGTATGGAATGAAAGTATTTTCTAAGATGGATCTGGTACATGGGTACTACCAGATGCCTGTAGCTGAAGAGAGTAAGCCTATTACGGCGTTCTCTACCTCAAAGTGCCATTATCAGTTCAGAAACCTGAGCTTTGGGTTGGCGAATGACCCGGCTGCTTTTCAGCATGCTATGAATGTAGAGTTGAGTGGTTTTCCGTGTAAGAATGTACAAGTGTTTTTGGATGATATTTTGGTGATGAGTGAGAACATGGAAGAACATATGACCTTGGTCAATAATGTTTTAAGAAAGTTGGAAGAGGTTAGGGTGAAAGTGAAGTTGTCTAAATGTGTATGGTTTGCTAGTGAAGTTGAGTTTTTAGGACATAATGTGAGTGCGGCTGGATTGCGTAAATCAGACAAGTTCATGAGAAAGGTTAGGAATTTCCCTAAGCCTACCACAGTGAGAGTGTTGCGTGGATTTCTTGGTTTAGTTGAGTTTGGAAGAAAGTTTATGAAAGATTGTTCAGGTGTAATGAAACCGTTGAGTGTATGGACTGGGAAAAAGAAGAGTACTGTGATTAAGTGGAATGACTCTATGAATGCGGCATTTGAAAAGCTAAAAGCGGAAGTTGCAAAAGATGTGGAACTTGCGTATCCAGCGTATAGAACAAATGCAGGAATGCTTGAAGTGTATACGGATGCAAGTGGTCATTCGATGGGTGGATGTTTGATGCAAGATCAAGTTGTGAATGGGGTTGAAAGAAAGCGAGTAATTGCGTATGTTTCCAAGGCATTTAGTGTGGTAGAGCATGCATATTCGACGATTGAAAGAGAATTGGCTGCATTAAGATTCTGTCTCAAGTCATTACAACCATTTCTGTATGGAGTATGGTTTGTAGTGAGAACAGATCACCAGCCACTAGTGTATTTGCAACGTATGAGGTTAGTTGATAGTAGGCTTGCAAGGAAGATAGAGGACTTGAGTGATTTTGATTTTGTGGTTGAGTATTTGCCAGGTGAAAGGAATGTGATTGCTGATTTGATGTCACTTTTGCCATGTAGTTTGAATGAGAGCGAGACTGTAAGCATAAATCCTGAGTATTTGCCAGCAGGTGTAGTTGTTGGAAAGAAATGTAAGGGTGGAGGTGATTCTATGTTCGAAAGTGTGTTGTATGGTTTACAAGATTTGATGAAAGATGGAGTGCTTGAAAAAGTGCCAGAAAGTGGAAATGCATTACAAAAGGTGGTTATGGAAGAAGCGTGTAAAAGACCAGAGCAATTGGGAATGGAAAATTCAAGTATGTTAAGAAAAGAGTTGAGAAGTGTGTGTATGCCAGGAGTGATGATGTTTCAGGAAGTGTTAGTGATAGTGAGTAAGCTGTTTGGTGTGAGAGTTTATGTGCATTATGGTGTGGAGAAGCCAGTGATGTATTGTGGTAAAGGAGTAGACCAAGTGAATGGGTGTGAGTTGCATCTGCAATGTTTGAGTGGTGTGCATTATAATTGGTTGATTGAGAAGAAGAATTATGTAAGAAGAGAGATTGATTATGTCTGCGAAGGAATTGTTCCTGTTAGTGAAGATGAAGGTTTAGATGCTGCAAAGTGTTTGTTGAACAGACTGAAGTGTTGAATGTAATGTGTGGGCATAGACTTAAAGAGAGAGTGCAAGTTACCTTGACTATGAATGGGAAGAGCTATTGTGGAATAATTGACACAGGTGCGCAAATTTCCTTGGCGAATGCAAAAGTTGTGCATGATGTTGATAATATGAGTTGGAATGTTTCTAGAAAAGGTGTGACAGTTTCGATAAGTGGACTCAGAAGTGGAGGTATTATGAAATGGGAGGAAGTGAGTTTGTCTGTAAGCATGGGGAAGTTGAATGACATATTGCATGAATTTGTTGTGCTAAGCGAGTATGAGTTACCTTATTGTTTTCTGTTTGGGATTGATTTTCTGCGTAAGAATAGGATTTCAGTGGATGTATGTAATGAATGTTTAGTGAAAGATGGTGTAACAGTTGGGAAGTTGCAGAGTGAGCTTGTAGGCTCAACTGGATTTGTAGGAAAGAAAACAGCAACAGAATGCTGCCTCGTTGAAAAAACCTCTCTTATATAAGACTTCATTCTAACAAGCAGGTCGATGGTACTCTGTTTTTTTCTGAACCCTGATTGAGAAGGAGATATAAGATGGTTTGTCTCCAAAAATCAGATGAGTCTTGTATTTATCATCCTCTCAAACAATTTACATGGACAACTAGTAAGGGCAATGAGGCGGTAATGGGTGGGTTCTGTCCCATCTTTTCCTGGTTTTTGGAAGGGTAAAACCACAGCCTCCCTCCACATAGAAGGAGGGCAGCCCCTAATCCAGATGAAGTTATAGATGTCCAGCAAATGTGAGAGGAGGGATGGATACATATTCTTAATCATATCATAGGAAATGCCATTCAATCCGGGTGCAGTGGATCCACAGTGCTTCAGTGCATTATGGAGCTCATGGATAGAAAAGAGCCGATTATAAGGCTCATTATCCATGTTAGGTTCCATAAAGTTGATAGGATGCTGCTCCTGTTCGAGCCTAAAGCGCTGGAATTGGATGGAATAGTTGTCTGGGCTTTTGAAATATTAGCAAAGTCTCCCAATGGCTGTAAAGTCATTGGATTTCCCCAATAGCTTTTTGACTCTTCCAGATTTTGTCTACAGGGGTCTGCCAACATGTCGATGCAATATGTTGGCATCCAACCATCCAACGAGGTCTTTCGAGGTCGTCAAAGGATGCGTCGCCATGCTTCCCTTGCTCAGTTACGAGCAAGTTTCTTTACCATCGTGGGGCACTGATGGTAACGTTGGCAAGCATGTTTACATTCAGTGACAACTCTCGAGCATTCAGCAGACCACCAAGGTAATTGTGGTCCACAAGCAGTTGAGCCGGAGAGCAGGATGGAGGAATTAGCTGCAGGATTGACGTGGGATAGAAGATTATTTATAGCCACTTCAATATCTTCATGAGGGAAGGACCCATCATGGCTCGAGAGGTGCCTGAACTTAGGCCAGTTTGCTTTTTTTGTATTCCATCTTTTGCTAGGTGGTGGAGGAGGACTACCTGTACAAGGTGTTATTACAATGGGAAAGTGATCACTGCCTCACAAATCAGGATCCACTGCCCAGTCAAAATCAGCTCTACAGCTTGGTGAACAGAGAGACAAGTCCACACATGTAAAGCTGTTCATCTGGATGTGAAATGATGTGTGGCTGCCATCGTTAAGAAAGCAGACATTATTAGTGCCCAGAAATCTCTCTTTCAAGACTAAAAATTGGTCGTAATCAAACTCAAGGTCGACTTCTGACCCAAAAGGATCAATGCGTCTACAGTCAGGTTCCAAGGCATGATGACCAGAGGCCGCAGGTCTCTGGGACTGAAAGTTATGTTTGTTAGATTTACCCATATAAGTATATATTTTATTTTGGGCTGCCCCTGGAGCTAAGGGCATGCACCAAATCGTCATTGTGAGTCTAAAGAGCGCCCATACAGCCCAGACGGGGTAACCCACCCCCCAACTCCCACTGTCGTTTTAAAAACAGCAGGGCTGCATAACAGAGATTCTCTGGACTGCAGTGCTAAGACCTCCAAGAAACAAAATGACAACTCGGGCAACCAACTGACGTCTTCCAGTGGGCGCATTCGCCGACCCATACAGAGGCAAAAGTAAGAAAAGGAGAAGAGGCTAAGCTGTGACCAAACATAACGCTGAGTCCCATCAGCACAGCAGCCAGGAAAGCAAATCACCGCGCCGCTTACGGGGAAGAGAATTGGTACAGAAGACGAAGTAGGGGTTAGCAGAAGAAGAAAAGGAATGACAAGCTGGGGCCGGACGGGCCGCTGAGTCCCGTCAACACGGCGGCCAGGAGAGCAAATCGGCATACCTCTTACGGGGATATGGTGAGTATATACCAGGTCTTCCAAAAAGTGAAGACCCTTAATGGAATGGACAGAGACAGCTTTCTTCAGGACAGAATTCTGGGGTCTGTACATGTGGGAAATATCGTTACTTTTTTCTTTGGTTTTTTTAGCATCCATCTAGCAACTGCTTATAAGGGCATAAGTTGCTGCAATTATCTTATAGCAAAAAAAAATAATAATGAAGAATGGCCTGGGATAGGGGTGAGGCATATCTCCACCGTTGAAATTGGAGCAGGCAAACGGCACCAAAGGGTCAAATAAAACAGGAGGCAAGAAACTTCCCTGTGGGATACCCTCATCCTGCTCCAATGGGCCAGAGAGGGCTTCCCCCCCCCCATACGAGGAATCAATGATTTCACAAACATTCATATATAAATATTGGGAGGCGTCCTCTCGCCATCATGTGGAGAGTCTCCATGATACTGTATCGCCATGCGTTATCATAGGCCTTCTCCAGATTGAAAAACACTGTGATGTAGTGCTGTCTACGAAGGAAGGCCTCACAGATGGCATTTTCCAGACAGTGCAGAGCGTCCGACATGAAGTGTAACTAGCAGAAGAAGCACTGTGCATAAGACAGATGGCCTCCGCTGTCCAGAAAAAAGGTTAATCTAACATTTACCAATTTCTCTATTAACTTGCACACAAAGGAGGTTAGAGAGATTGGGCAGAAACTGACCAGGGTAGAGTGATCTCTCCCCGGTTTGCGAAAGGCGAGCACAGTAGCGATTCGCCAGGAGTCTGGGAGAAGATCTTCCACCCAGATCCTGTTGAACAAATCTAACAGAAAGGCCATGCCTCGCTCACCCAGGTGTCGAAACATGGCATACAGGACATCATCCAGTCCAAGGGTGGTGTCCACACAAGAGGCACAAACAGAACACAACTCACTCAATGCAAACCTGTCATTGAAGGGTTCTCTGCCTCTGGAGGTAAAGTCCAGTCAGCGACCTTCTGCGACATCACAACGTGCATTGAATGCTGGCAGAGCAGCATCCCGGGTAGGGAATGCAAAAAAGGTGGGGGAAGAGTCCACCATGGACGTGGAGTCAGAGACTTCAGTCTCCACTGCTAGAGGGGTCTCCCCATTAAGTGAAGACATGTATGATCCCACCAGGAAGAGCGGCGGGCGTGCTTCAAAATATACCAGATCCTAAGCCCTAGCTCGATTAAATTCACCGACAGTGAAGTCGTTCAGGCAGCGCTTCTGTTTGAGGGTCGCCTCACACTTGGCTGACCACCTCGGAAGCAAAGTAGTTAGGGCCACAGTGATGATGTTGCCTCGAGAAGAACTCAACTGCCTCATCTACAAACCTAATACTCAACTAAGACAGAGAAATTAGTCATTTCCTGAAATGCGGACCACCAAGGCTGCGCTAAGCATCACTGGGGCAGGCAGGATCTCAGACGGCAGCGGCCCAGAAAATTATTTGAATGGAAAACTGATCACTACCATAGAGGTCATTGACCACCACCCCCATCCAAAATGGGGTTGCGCATCCGGATAGCACATAAGATAGATAAGACAGGAAAATTAAAAGTTTCTCAGGCAGTGATGTGTAAGCTCATTCACATTTAGGACACCTATCTCCAGCTCATCAAAGACCTGGGAGTGATTGAGTAGTCTCCCTAGAGGGGGCGTCTCCCATTCATGTCCTCAAACAAGAGAAAGGACCTCAGCAACCTGCGAGGACACGGTGGAATGTACATAGAAATAACAATATACCTACTATTCAGGTGCAGCTGCACAGCTACTGCCTGAAAGGTGTCTAAAGCAAAGAGAAGAATGGAGACATCCTGATGGGTGTAAATGGCTCATCCTCCTGCTCGGCCCCCATCCCGTAGTGGAGGAGTCACAAAACCCTTATACCCCAGGAGGGTGGGCACAGAGTACACACCCAGCATGGTCTCCTGCCAAAAGGTAGCTAAGGGAAAATGGGAAGAGATGAGCCTATGCAGCTACTCCCAGTTATCCCAGAGTCTGTGGCACTTCTACCGAAGGAATATGCCCTCCAGGCCTAGCTCAGAGGAGTTGTGGGGGGCCCTCTTTGATGAGAAAACACTCACAGGAATGGCTTTACACTTCTCAGAGGCAGAACTCCAGGTGCTGTTTGCAGGACAATGCAACGAAGGCGCTTTCACTTTTGAGGACTTATCGGGGGAGGTTGGGCTTCTATGCAAGTCTTTTCCTTTTTGTGCATCAAAACCTTAAGCAGTTCGGGCAGCTTCGGAGGTCTTGGTCCCTCCTTTGGATGATACATTGCCTTCAAGTCACCCAGCCTAGCACTATGTGTAGGCATACAGGCTGATACTCTTATCTTTTACTGCTGTCCTCCCTTTGGGAGGCAGCTTTAGAAACCCAGGAAGATGGCCTCATGACCAACTTCAGGGGTGTTGACACCTGTGAGGCTAATGACTTGGTGGAGGTGCGAGGCTGTTTTGTCCTACAGGAAACGGTCACGATGGAGGAAGGAGGGGGAGCCCTTATTTTAGCCAGGGCTGGGTGTGAACACTTTATGCCATCAGCTCAACTAGGGAAGCACCCAGGGTGGGTAGAGCCCACAGAAGGGTTACAAATGGGCATGGAAATGATTGTGCTTGTAGGCCTGAACCAAGTCTTTAGCCTCACGAAATGAGAAAAAATCCTGGGCGTGAGTAGCTAGGAATTCATTCTCAATCTCAAGGAGATAGGCACCACATTGCTTCAAAGAAGTGAGGTACAGCTCTCTGCAATTGACACACTTAGCCCCATATGATTTGGACTCATCATGTGCAGCCTTGGAGCAACTTACACAGACTTTGGGTAATGATGACTTTGCACATCTAGAGGAGTGATTAGAATGGCCGAAGCCGTGGCAGTAGTAGCACCTCCATGGCAGTGGCATGAATGCCTTCACGCAGTAGCGACACCAACCAGCACGCACAGACTCAGTCACAGTCGAATGTGACGAATAGTTTATGGTGGGTCTCGAGGCCCCTCCATGTTTTCTCATCACATGTTCAGCCAGCTCTAAGGTGATGTCATCTAGGGAGTAAGCCACGAGTTCTCTCGCACAAACCACATCCTTTTACAAAGTTCATGGTAGAGTGCGGCCTCACACTTACCAGCATGCCATCAAGTGTCCGAAGGACACTAATCATGGCTACCTCAGAGATATTCCACGCATTCACCAGAAGGATCCATCTAAGAAATGGGTCACCTTCAGCTCTCTACCAATCACGCTAGCTAGAGCTCTCCTCTGATGGATCATGTTGCCCTTATCCAACACATGATGCCATCAGTGATACAAATAACAAGGAAGCGTTTGAAGCCTGCAGGCTTGAAAATGCCAGGTATCATCTGAATGAGGGGCGCTGATGTAGTCAAGGCTCCTCTTTGTGCACTTGCACTTTTGGTCTTGGTCAGGGACTCTCAGCCTGGGGTAGCACTGGGGCTGGACGTGCCAATTGTTGCTTGGTAGCTTGCCAAAACGGCAGCGGACCCATCCGTCCCCATGGCTCCACAATAGGGAGATGAGCCCTTAGTCTTTTTTGCTGCATTATTTTTACTTATTAGGAGAGGAGGGTGGGGAATGCACCCGCTTCCCTCCTCAACCAGAAGGTGCACCTAGACTGTATGGACGGGCCCTTAGCAACATCCCTCTCTGAGATGGAGAAGTTCCTTGCTGCACAGGCGCACCAGCCAGGGAGGAGGTCCCTCCTCTCCTTGTGAGGCCTCGGGGACCCGAGCCATCTGAAAAGGAGCATGCACAAGGGCAGACTCAGGTTCCACGATTGGCACAGAGCCCTGGTTTAACCCCCAATGGAAGATCCTACCGTCTGGGGATGGGTCACCTCAGGGACCATTGCCATCTCAAGGGGGGCCTCCATGTGCCCTCCCCCCCCCAAGATATCATGGATCCCATTTGAGGTAATTTTGGTTGTCTCATCTTGGGCTGGCGAACCGACATCCGTCAAGGAAGAGAGAGAGGCGTGTATGCTGGCCACTCTAATGTCTTAATGCAAGAGTGCAGAATGGTAGGGGGCATGGGTAGACAGGCCCTGCCATCACTTACCCCCTAAGAGGATTGGCCCTGGGAGCGGTCAATATTCAGTCACCTGCGTGTTTTCTTGGCAGTCTCATGTGAAACAAAATAAGGGACTGCCGCTAGAAAGAGGGAGGCATCAAGGGGGTGAGGGGTGTCCCCTACACCTGTTGGACTAGGAGAGGAGCCTCTCTGGAAAATAAATTTGGAGGGTTCCCTGATAAAGGGGGAGGGACCCCAATTTTTTCAGCAATGGTAGAGGGGTTTGTTGTTTTATTAACTCAACATTGGGCATGGTGACTCATGTATTTCATGGGCTGCATATGCTAATCACCACACGCAGTAGCCGACTCTGCAGGGATGAATACGGGGCCAGCAAAGCAATCTACCACCATTTGAGGCCACTCCTCCCACCTAGTGGCCTCGCAGCCTATCAGCATGGCAGCTCCACCTTAGGCTAAGGCCTAAAATTGATAGACTGTGTAAGGAGAGAGAAAGGGGATGTGAGGAAGGTGAGGGTGGGAGTGAAGCAGATTGTTAAAAACTCACCACCCCAAACCCGAGCTCAGAGATGAGTGGGTGTTGTCCCCTCAACCCAAATCCGGGATGGTTGGGCGAGAGCAAACTGGTGAGCGTCTACCCTGTAAAATTAGAGGCAGACCAAAGAAAGTTGTGGGAGAGGTTGTATGGAAGGTGAGGAAGCAGGGTAGGAAGACAGGGTGTCAGAAAGAAGAGGAGAGGCTAAGCTGGGGCTGGACGGGGCGCTGAATCCCATCAGAACAGCGGCCAGGAAAGCAAATCGTTGTGCGCCTTACAGGTTGCCTAGGTCGTGTGAGCAGAGACATATCCAAGGAGGTATCTTGGGAGTAGTGGATGAAGTGTGTGTGTTTGGGGTAGAAAGGTTGTGGGAATGAATATCTGGTTTAAGTGTTTTATGATAACACAGGCCCTTCTGTCTCTGTCTTCACATTCTAGCGCACTGCATATTACAAATGAGTTCTTACAAGGGCTTTATAAAATGGTCTAGGTATGTCTCCTCAAACCCTCTTCGCCTTTGTGATAATACAGTGCATTGTTTTAAAACACTTGGGATCAAGACACCTAAATCCTTTTTCAGGTTAAGGTGCATTTAAAATTTGAGCCCTCATAATCTCTTGGGAGATTATCAGGACCTATGTGCATTACCTTATACTTGCTATGTGTGCTGTTTTCCAGATCGCGGGGAAAGGATGGTAATGTTAAGCCAGGAGAGTGTTTGTGATGGCTTAGTAAATAACAACAAAGCAAACAATGCAAAAACAAGGTAGAAATAAGGAAAAAGGAACAATATTTCCTTATACACAAATCACCATCTCATATGTTAGGATTCCTCCCTCAGCCAAAAATGCTCCCATAAAACACTTGTTAGGATCCCTACAGGTGAGGCCAGTATCTCCCATGCTTGAGCCACAGGATCCTACACCACGATGGCCAAGAATGTCTGATAAAAACTTACTTGGCCCACTTCAGTGGCTGAACTCGGATTGCCTCATAGATGGACTTCAAAGTATCTGAGTGAAAATTCTCGCCATCATTCAATTCTGCAAGATTTGCAATGAACTCTGGACAGGTCATCCTGTGACCAATGCCCTGCCCATGAAGATCCGTGTTGAGAAGCATGAGAGCACATGTGAGTGTGTGCACAGCATCTGTAAACCATAGATTGTTACTGCTATTACTCAAATTGGACCGTGCATTTTTTTTTTTTTAATTAAGGGGCTATCTGGGGACTTTGGACCATGCAGTGGGAGCTTCTAGAGTGTTTGATGGTGATGGGTTACGCTAAGTGTGATAGAGAAGAGATGATATGTTATAGATTATTATTTTGCAGCTACAACCTAGCATAGTGAAAACACTGCTGATTTTAACAAAGTTAAGCATAAATTATATCAGGTATGGTCAATCATTGAATGGAGTTGTAATTAGGACAAACTGTATGATAGCTGCCATACACTGTAGTAATCCATTGTTCAGATTCCATATTAAACTGTAGGTGCAAATTGGTAAGGAATTAATATAAGTGCATATTGGTGGTACAATCCCTACCAATTCCCATAGTTTTTTTAAAAAAAAGAGAATTACTCAATACTCTGATACAAACAAGACTATAAAATATTTCAAAAATAACTTTCAATTCTTTTTTCATTGCATTATCCATTTAAACAGAATTGAATAAGGATTAGATACTTTATTTTACTCCAATTTCAAAAATAAATAAATTGTAAAGAAGCTAAACATTGCCAAGACTAGGAGGCAAAAATAAATTAAAATACTAAATAGACTATTGACATGCAATTAATTTGTTTGCTCCCTAAACTTATAGCACCCATTTCAAAACTAAACTATGCACTTGCTCTCTCAACAAAAGCCATAAGATTGCATATAATACTCACCTTGTGAGTTAAATGTACCAGGATTGCAGTCCAGGAATCGTTTTGAGAAATGCACCAAAACTCTTTCCCTTTCCTGAGTTTCACCAGAGAGAGAAAACTTATCCAAAAACTTTCGTAAGGCAACATCAAGGGTGTCATCTAGAAAATCAAAGTAGCGCAGATATTCCTCCGCAACAGCCTTGCTGAATTCATTACTGAAAACATCACAGTTTACAATAGTAAAACAAAGAAAATTGAAGCAAAAAACAATGACTATAGAAGAGGGCAGAGCTAGAAATCAGCATTACTCAACTCTCCCATTTTCTTTCAGAAAGCATAAACAATGTACTAAACTGATTGTGACTGCAAGACTCACTTCTTTGATAGGTGTCTGGAAACATCTGACTTCTTAAATCCATCTAAGACAAAAAGTCGCTTGGCAAGTCGAATGGCTGAAGGCAAGTCTACAGCTTTAGGACTGTAATGGAAGCTGTGAAGAGATTCAATATCGCTTTCATCTTCACTTAAGGGAGGGGAGGAAGCACATGGAGTGCGCTGAGAAGCTGCTTTATTAGCAGTGCTGGTACTACTGCTTTCATCACTCTTCTCTGAAAGACAAGTGATTTCATCCTCAGATTCCCACAGCTGTTGGTATGCGAGTGTTTCTGGAGATAAGGTGCCAGAGCCAGGAGTCTGAGGAGGAGTGTTAGTTGGTGTTCGATCAGGGTCTCCATTAAAGGCAGATCCTTTGACTTGAGAACGTTTACGATGTGAAGAGAAA
Organism: Ceratothoa steindachneri; assembly: GCA_963969495.1. Lineage (NCBI taxonomy): Eukaryota > Metazoa > Arthropoda > Malacostraca > Isopoda > Cymothoidae > Ceratothoa > Ceratothoa steindachneri. The sequence goes on from OZ018327.1 coordinate 82,705,602, forward strand.
GAGGAGGATCGTTTTGTCCTTTTGCCCTTTTCTGGCCCTGCAACTTTAATTATGATTCGGTTTTCATCCAACTTTTGGACAAAGCTATCTGAAATGGAGCTACCAGTAGGAGAAGGGCAGCTCCTACTTGAGTGTCCATTAACTACCAAAGGCCCAATGGTACCATTCTTGTCACTAAAACCATTAAAAATTTGGTTAGTTGGACTAAATGAAGGGGTCGTATCATCCCACTCTAGCTCATCAGGTACATCAGTATCGGGACTAGTTAAGCTGGAACCAGAACTGTTAGAGCACACATGTTCAGAACGGTTAGAGCTACCCAAGGAGTCACGAGCACTGCACATTTTGTTATACACACCACTACAAGAATACTGCATAGATGAAGTAGGTGAGTGAGGGGACACTGGAGACAATGAGTGAATTAAAGGACTATCAGAATCATGGCTAGAATGTCCTGTACTGTCGGGGGGAGAGGATGAAGGAAGTGTAAGTGAGTTCAAAGTCCACACAGGTTCATCTTTGTTGTTATGGTTATTTAATACACACGAAACAACAGGGACCACAGAAGAACAGCTAGGAGGATCATCTCTAGTGTCAAGTAGAGTATTTAAAGATGACGTCACATCATCCTCCAGATCTATGTTAACAGAACTCATGTTATCCTTCTGGCATTGTAAGTAGTCTTCTGATTTTGAGATTCTTACAAGGGATGTGGAAGTAGGGTAAATAAATGTGTGACATGCATCATTGTCAATGGATAAAGGTGAGCACAAACTTTGAGGACTGCTTAATCCATGCCTGTCATTCTTATTCATACCATCTAGTCCTTTGTCATGTTCATTTGGACTAGTTGGCATGCTGGTTGACTTTTTGGCACTATTTGGTGATACCTGACATGGAAGTGGACAAGGATTTGGGTGGGCTATAGAGAAATCCAGGGTTAAGTCACCAGCTTCAGGATTAGGCTCACTTCTCTGCTTTTCCTGTGGGTGAGAGACATCATTTTCTTCTGTTCCAATACTTTCAAACTTGCTTTCAGAAGAGTAAACTCTAGGACTACATTCCACGGGAGAATCAACCTTCATCTGGGATGCCGGAGTTTCTTTACTAGAAGTCCCAATGCCCTGTTCACCCTTTTTAGCGAGTATTTGCTTTACACCCTGCAAATCATCATGAGTAATTGCTGTTCTGAGTATTTCGGAGTTATTTGGTGCTTGTCTCAAGTGCTCAATTTTCTTTTGCAGATGGTTATCTGAAAGTAAAACCTGAATCTGTAAAAAATGTCACATCACACAATTCTATTTGTAAATCAGTACAAAATCTCTTGCCCAAATATAACACCACTCACCTGTTTTCAACTTAAGTAAAACTTCCTTTGTAGAAAGCCTAAGACAATTGAGAACTGAAATATAGGTAGAAATGATGAAATGGATAGAAATGGAAAATACTAAAATAGTTACACAAAATTACAACTCTAAATAATAATAATAAACAGGCTAGGTGGGAGTTTTTAAAACTCTAGCCACACTGTGGGGCAAGAGAAAAAATTTGTAGTGGTCAATTATGACATGACCAGCCCACCTGGATGAAATCCTGGGGTTGGACCACCCCGCTTGGATGTATTCCAACATGAGGTTAAGTTGTAATTCAAGTTTCGCTTCCTAGCTGTTGCATGGACCACTAGAACAGGAGCTGCTATAAAATTCCCACAGCATGCAACAGCCTCCCTCCTCTCTAACCTGTCCCCTCAGGACAGCCTCACATAAAGCATGGACCCACTTAATTATGGTAACAATGGCAAGGCCTACAGTGGATCAAAGACTTCTCTATGTAGTAGACAGAGGGAGCAGACACCAGATATGACATCTGCTCCTATGGAGTTATAAACTTTTTTTTTAAGGAACCCATCTGACAACTGACTACTAGGGCATTAGTCACTGTAATTATGCTATATAAACAACAACAACCCCTGGGCAGAGAGCAATTCCCTCATGGAATCAAACAAACAACCAATTTTAAAAATTCAAATACTATAGAGAAGACCCTCCAACCCACTAAATCTCTTATAACACAACTTGGCACACAGGAGAATGTGCAGGTACTGAAACAAGTACTGTGCACAAAGATTCCCGAGACTAGGCCCGGGCAACCCTTGGTGTGGATGCCAAAGGTGGCATGCCAATGAATTCTTACCAGCACACGAAACTCTGTGCTCACCTTAAAAGTTATTACCAAACATGAAAAAAACACTCAGTGATGGAGAGTATATTAACGAAGCATGGTTAGAATGTTCTTTCCTTTTTGACAATCTTTTAGAAAAGAAAAAGATTATTCAGCACATTAAAGATTTGTCTGTCAATAGAAAATAGTTAAGGATAGGATACTTAAGTTGGAAAAGAATACAGGTGAATAATTAATAAAGGATTTGGCTTATGTAAGTTATTTTCTATTTTTGTTGCTAAAAGCACATACATTCCATCATCAACTAGGCTAGCAATTTGTTTTTGATTTTGTAGAGTTGACAAGTTATGCTGGGAGATGACACAACCTGAGTGCACCACTGAGTTTGAAATATGTAAAGCGGTCATGAATGAATTATCTATTTAACAAAATTGATATTTCAAAATTAGTATCCGTTACAACAGATGGTGTACCAAGCATGATTAGTAAGGAAGCATGATTTGTAAATCTTTTTGCAAAACACATCAGCCATCCACTGATAGGTTTTCATATGCTCATACATGATGAGGTTTTATCTGCAAAAGCTAGTATAGAGGAACATCAAGAAGTAATGGAAACAGTTGATTATATTTTTGCATATGCTTTAAATAAAAGACAATTTCAGAATTTATTGAAAAAGATGGATTCAGTGTACAAAAGACAATGTTAGTTGGCTTAGTTGAGGTGTGGTTCTGAAATGACCATTGAATGCTTGGATGAGGCAAATCTTTTGGGGATTAAACAACAAGTGTCTTATAAAGAAATGTCTGGCATTATGTGGGTTTGTAAACTGATATTTTGGGGGGGAGGCAGAATTCTGCCAACATTTAAATGGGTTAAACATTAAATTACAGGGTTCTTGTAAGACACAGTTATGTTTGATTTCATTAAGGCATTTGAAAGGAAACTAGGGTGTTTTAAGAGAGATGTAGACATTAAGAGATTTAGGTTCTTCCCAAACCTAAAGAGATACATCAATGATCTGCCAAAGGATGACAAAACACATTACCAATGTCTTCAAAAGCTATTTTTAAACATCAATGAGTCAACTGTTGAGCAGTTTTCTACAAGATTTTCTCAATTCAGAGAAAATCTTCATTAAGGCATTTGAAAGGAAACTAGGGTGTTTTAAGAGAGATGTAGACATTAAGAGATTTAGGTTCTTCCCAAACCTAAAGAGATACATCAATGATCTGCCAAAGGATGACAAAACACATTACCAATGTCTTCAAAAGCTATTTTTAAACATCAATGAGTCAACTGTTGAGCAGTTTTCTACAAGATTTTCTCAATTCAGAGAATTAAAAGATGTTATATTTCATTAAGTATGTAGACTATAGAAGTGAATGAACTAAATTTGCAGATGTTTTCATGGAGAGATATTGATGATTTTAAATACAGTTGATTGAATTTCAAACTAGCTCCTATTGGAGGCAAAAATTTGTAGACTTAGGAGCTGATTTGGAAAATATTGAAAAGGAGCAATTAGAAAAGGTAGGAACAGAGAGAAATGTGGAAAACTAAGTATTAAGGGTTTGGAATGCTATTCCAGAAATTTAGGGTCTGTTTACAAAACCTTGCAACAGCATTACTATCATTTTTTCATCTACATATTCTTAGAAATCATTTTTCCCAGTGAGGAACTGTTTTGTCTCATAATAGGAGTAGCTTTACAGATAAAATTGTATATCTTCCTCAAGGTTACAAAATATAAACCTGATATAAATTATATATCATCAGTGATGCAACACCCGAAGTCTCATTGAAGATAAATAAATAAAAGGCCAGCATTTTTCTTTCTCTAGTTTAGATTTGTTGTTTTCTGCTAAAAATGGTAAAGATTCACTTCTATTTAATATACTTTGTAGTTTTGTAGGTAAAATAACTATTTTCTCTGTGATTTTTATGCATTATTCATAAGGGATTAAGAATCTATAAAAGAATTTTTTTTTAATTTAATAAGCTTTTATTGTGTTTTAGTCAAGTAAAACGATTAAGAGATTGGTTATTGAAATGTGGTGGCATGTGAAAAAGTTATGTATCAAAGATTTAGCAGAGTTTGGCACACACACACAAAAAGGTTGCCCACCCCTGCCCTAAACTAAGACAATCAACAAAGGGGAGTATGCCACCAAATAATGCCATATCCGACGAGTGTATCCGATTCAGACAATGGAAAATGACTTCCAATACTGTTGAAGTAGTGCCTTTTTCCTTCTCAAATTTAATGTAAAATACCAATGAAGGCATTCACACACAGTTTGTAGGGCAAAGTCTGTAAAGAAAGTGAAAGTAGAAAATGTGGAACAGAGGCACAGATCCTTACTCAGACATATAGGCCAATAGGTCAAACAGTGGGGGGTGGGGGTAGTGCACACAATGCTGCAGATATTAGCTACAGCTAGGTTGCCCGAGCTACACACATGGACCTTGTAGGTGAATAGGTGCACAGGAATATGGTTGCAAAATGATTAATTTTATTAAAGGTGTGCTCTTAAGTCACAAGGGATTGCTGCCTCCCTTGGGTACCTAAGCAGGAGCCTTACCCCAGATGAGGGACAAACTATAGTGAACACACCCATCACAATAATAAGACATGTGTCACAGACAGCATCTGCACACAAAGTTAGGATGAAATACAGCTTACTTAGCATTAACAAGTCATTGAAGGGGTACCCACCTCTGTAGATAAAGTCCAGTCAGTGGACTTTAGCTAGTAGTCAATGTCCTCTATTTTTTTTTTAAGAGCTAATCTGGCAACTGCCTACTAGGACAAAAGTTGCCATACTTACTTTACAGCCTAATACTAGGCTAGATTAAAAGATAAATAACATGTAATATAAAAAAGGAACAAAGGCTAAGGACACAAGCTAAAAAAACAGAAAATAACAAAGAAAACAAAACAAGATAAGAAAAAAGGCAAAAAGAAGTTAAGTTGGAACCAGTACATGTTCAGAATAGTCAGAGCGACCCAAGGAGTCACAAACACAGCACATTTTGTGCAGTGCTTGTGCAAGTCTGTGTGCACAAACCAGTCCTGAGTACAAGGGACAAGCGGTAGCAACCCAGACTGAAACATTCAACATGAATGTGCCAAAACAGTCTGGGGGACAACGCAGTCATCGCAATAAAGTTGCAGCGAGCACTCCATCAAATGGCGGTGCATCCTGTGAGTGTGTCCAATTCAGAGACAATGGAAAGCAACCTGAAGCCAACAATGTCCAAATGCTGCAAGAGCAGCATCCCAGCTAGAGAAAGCTATTTTGAAGGACTGCCATGGATGTAGTCATCTTACTGGAGGACTTGCCCCAAATCCTCTTAACACAATTCCACACCTCTGCACAGGTTTCTTTCTATTCAGTAAAAATCTATGCCCAGCAAGAAGAGTGGTAAACATGCTCAGACACATTGAACCTGGCCCTCTCTGGATGAATTTACACAGGTAAAACCATTCAAGTGATGCTAATAGGCATATCACATTGCTAAAGGCCGTCTCAAACTCAGCCAATCACCAGGGAAGTGGACAGTGTACACAACACAATGGCCAAAAATTCAAGAAATAGTAGGCAGTGCATGGTAATGTTGGTTCTGGAGAGAACTAAATTGCCTCATCTACCAACCTAAACTCTTTAACTGAGAAAGGAAAATTAATCATTCATCAAATGCAAACCACCATTCCAATCCAAGCACCACTGAGGTGGCTTCCCAAGTAGAAATGGCCCTGCAAAGGATATTTGAATAAGGAAAGTGATCATGACCATGGAGGTAATCAACCACCCAAACCATAATCAAGGTCTGCATTTGGAGGGCACTAGGATAGATTGAGGCAGGAAAATAAGTTCTCAAACAGGAATAAGTGAATTCATCCACATACATGACTTATCTTCAGCTGGTATTGTTCAACCTAAATGATGTTTTTACTGTTTAAAGACCCAGAAGAATGAGCCTTAGCAACTATACCAAATACAATGAAAATCAATCATATTGAGGTGATAATGGAATATACAGATAAATAAAAGAGTACCTCATATCCAGATGTACCTGCACCACCACCACATGTAAGGAGGTATTTAAGGCCAGAGAAAAAAATGGAGACATGTCAGATGTAAATTGTTCATCTACCTGCAAACCCACAATATCATGGTGGTGTTGCAAAACCCTTATACCTCAGGAGAGTTTGCAGGGGATACGTGCGCTCAACATGTTCTCCTGAAAACAGGCAGCTAAAGTGGAATGTGAGATGAGCATCCACAGCTCTTAATTAGCACAGGGTCCATGACAATTCCATTGAAAGAAAATACCCTCCAGGCCTAGTCAGAAGACCATGGTGGGTGTGTGGCCAGTGCCCACCCTCCTGGGGTATATGGGTTTGGCAACACTATCACCATGAGATGGTGGGCTTGGTGGGTAGATGTACAATGTACACGGAAGGAGGGTTGGCTCAATGTATGAGCCTTGGGCTGACAGGGTGAATATGGGGCTGAGGGACCCTCATCCTTGAGGGAGCCTAAGCTCCCTTGGTGCTTCCCTCCTTTTAGGGAGAAGACTTTACAAGCACTGTAGCCTTCTGGGGCTTTGCCTCCTGTAAATCTAGCAACTCGGTGGAGGCAGACAGTCGAGCCCTTATTGCCACCAGCTCTATGAGGGTGGTGCCAGGGTGAGGTAGAACTCACATAAGAGTTCTTAATGGGTGCAGTAGCTCCCATACTCATAGGCCTTGAGGCCTTGATTTTCTTAAATTGAGACACATAGGAAATCCCTGGTTGCACAGCCCTCGGCAGGATCTGCTCAAACAAATGAGTCACATTCCTACAAAGGAAAAGGGTGTAGTGTGTCAAAATTCACCTATTTGGCCAAACATGATGAAGCTTTGTTATGTATGGCCTTGGAGCAGTTAGCACAAATTTGGGGTTGACCGAAGTGCAAGTTGTGTTGGCATAGCCAAGAGAGTGGCAGTGCTAACACCTCTATGATAATAGCACCAATGCATTCAAACAGTAGTAATAGCAGCTAACCCACACCAACTCAAAAAGCATAAGTTGCCAGACTCAATTTAGAGCCTAAAATTAAAAATAAGAAAAAATACCAAATCATCAACCCAACCACCCACCAACAAAGAAAAGGCAAGAGGAAGCACACTCCTTTAAGAGTCAAATAAAATGGCCTCCTCCAAAAAGTCAGATAATCAACAAGTCAGTGTGCATGAATCCATTTCAATTCTAAGATGACAAAAAGCAGCATGAAGTCATTGCAGCATTAGGGAGATGTCGCTGGGAAACGGTCTCGGTGAAATGCTGGTCGGGTCATTCAGTCCTTGTAGACTCTTTGGTGCCCTCCTTCCTGGCAATTGCCACATGAACAGGAACTGGGCAGAATATAATTTTGACATCAGACCGGCTAAGAGCAATTGTGGCATCAAGGATACCATAAACCTTAGGATGTGTAGATTCCAATGCCCCGAGAGCATTCATGACACTTTCTAAGTTCCTTAAAATCACAAACCAGTCTCCAAACTGAGCACAATATGTTATCTCCCATATCGAATGGTGTACTGCAACCAGCTCGGACAGACGCCGCACCTGGTAGAGCACAGCTGGGACTTGGAGTGATCCAGGTACCCATGCAATACTCCCAGTGCTGTGGAAGCTTTGAGAGCTGCAGCATGGTGACAAATAGACAAAAAAACAGTGGTACTGTCTAAGATGGAGTTCTCAGCAAAACAAGAGGTGCTACCAGCCTGAAAACTTCAAATTTCCTAGCCCTAGACCCAAAGGGGTAGGATATCACTGCAGTCTCTCAGCAGTATATTCACTTTCATGATTGGCTGCAGATGCGGTGAGAGATATTGGCAACTGAGGGAGGTGCTGGGCTCGCACATACAAAAACATAATAATGCTCTGTGTATGACACAAAGAGGGTGGCATCTCCCCAGCATCGAATAGTAGGCTCTCAATGGGGAATGTATGGAAGGCAATGGTCACCAGGCAGATACCGGTGCAGTGGATTGCATCCACCTTCCACAATATATGCTCAGCTGTGGATATGTAAAACTTTCATCTGTAGTCAAGCTTCCAACCAACAAAGCATCAGTGGAAAAGTAAGGCACCACAAGTGCTGAATCGCACAGAATGAAGAATGCCCATACATGGGTAAAGAAACCCTAGGACTACAAATATGAGCCTCCCAGCTGAGGCATCAGTCAAAAACAAAACCAGGAAACTGTGCGAATCCACCACTTCCAGGCAAACACCATTTAGGAATGAGTCCAGATTGGGATGGAGCTGTAGATAGTGGCAGAAGTGTACAACCTTAGTCTTGCCCAGGGTAAACCAAAAACATGTGCCCTTCAGTATAGCGAGAGATGTGGTTCAATATCTGTTGGATTTGACAAACTAAAAGAGATTGAAGTGTCATCAATGTAGAGCACAGCAAGCACCTTCCAGCAGCAGAGTTTATACCATTGATGCTCTGACAACACTTACCTGCAGAACCCCTATCTTCCTGCTCCATTGAGCCAGAGAGGTCCATCCTTGGTGTGTTAAATAAAAGTGTTTGCAACCTAGGACAGCAACCAATACCAGGTGTAAGTCTATGCAAGGTATGCACTGTCTACCTAACACCTCATTGGAGAAGAATTCTTTTAGAAAATAAAACAATGAACATGCTATTTTCACCCAAACTAAGCAAAAATATATAGAAAAACAAAACTAAATTAAACTCCTGTAAATTAAAACTTCTGTAATTTTAAAAAAAAAATTGTATCAAATTTCTGACAAATTTTGAAACTCTTACACTACTCTCAAAATCTAAAATTCAAAATTTAATATAATAAGTTTATTATTTCACTACATTCCTAAATAGAGAAATTGTAAGGAAAAAAAATTAATTACTTGAATCAACAGAGGTTAATTTTCATTCTATAAATTTATTGAATACCATAAGGAATTAAACTTTGAAAACTGAATTAAAGATACTAGACTATTTGAACAATATACAGTAATATGTGGTTTATTGAGGCAACTTACCCTCCTTTGTGGTAAAGGTTAATACATCTTGTCCATTAATTTCCAAAATGATATCACCAGGGCAAAGCTGAAAAATATAGCGGATCAGAACAGTTCTGAAGTCATCTATATGATATTATTAAGTATTGATAAATATAACCACATACTGGCAGATATCGAGATTGCTTTTAAAATCTTTATAGCTCAACTCCTCAAGTGGCTATGGCTAAATGAAAAAAATATATTTAAGAAAAGGAATTTTAACTTTAGTTAATATTCTATTACTAAATAAATAACTACCAATTATATTGTGGCAAGATCAACCAAATAATGCTGCTATCAATTTACTCCACTGATTTAGTAGATTTACCCAAGTTTTTCTTTTGTTGCGTAATTTCTCCCCACGTTCAGTTAAAATAACTACAATTGGTCAAATCATATTATACTGAATTTCATTCAGTGACGATATATTATTTTAGGAGAAATGGACAGCTTGTGGTATATTTAGTTGGAAATATACTAGATAAGACATTTACCAATAAAGTAAATTAAATTGTGACAATTTTTTTATATTAGTGCAGTATTTTCATCATTGACATCAAAACCGAGTTGCCCCCAAATTTCTAAAATCTGTCTTTTCCAAGCTTAATTTAGATTTAAATATATTTATTCAATTTTTAGTCATAAATATCAAAAATATACTAAAAATTGCTATTTTTTAATTTTTATTGCTATAATTAATTTTCCAATCTTACATTATAATCATCACTTTTGAGGGCTCCATACATGCTTGCATGTGTCAGCCTTATTTACCTAATGGCGGCTTTCCATGCTGCTCGATCTCTGGTTGTTTATTTATTCAAACTCATATCTCTGAGGTCCTCTGAATGCCCTCATTCCACATCTTCCTCCTTCTCCTTTTGGCAGCTACACCCCAACCTCCTAACACCCTTCACCCAATTATCCTCCATCCTCTCCATATGACCGAACCACCTCAGTCTGCTTATTCTCAGTGCCATACTAATGAATTCTATCCCCAATCTATCCTTTAATTCACAGTTCGCAACTCTGTCACTTCAAGGCCTCAAATTCAGAGATGCTCCACACATCCATCTCATCATTCTCATCTCAGTACATTTGAGCCTCTGGATGTCCTCTTTCTTCACAGCCCAATTTTCGCTGCTGTACAGCATTGCACTTCATACGCACACAGTGTACAGATATCCCTTAGCGCAGAGAGAAAAAACCCTCAGCATCATTAGAGGAAGAAGCTCTTTGAACTTTTTCCAACCACTTCTAATCCTTGCCACGGAACTCGCCCCAGCACTGATCATCTCTCCCATATAGCAGCACTCCTCTATGCATTTGAGCAAAACACCATCAAATAAAATTCTCTCCTCTACACACAGTACACTGAAACTCTCCATCCTTCTGCAGCCTACCCCTGATACCACTACCTCTTTTATGCACCCACAAACAACATCCATTATACAGGATAGTTATTCTCTACCCCTCTGTGACAGACTGCACATGGCCACATACCTTCAATGATGTCATTACCACCATACACTCTTGAAATCATCTTTGTTTTATCCAAATTCACTCTCAGCTCCATGGAATTCATCCCTTACCTTCACAACCTGAACTTCTCAAGTGCCATCCTCTCATCATCAGCAATCAGCACTAGGTCATCAGCATACAACAACCTGAATGGCAACCCTGTTCTAAATTGTGCGACAGCACTTCCAGGGCCATAACAAAGAGCGAGGAACTCAAGACGGATCCCTGATACACACCAACCTTCATAGAGAAGTCATCACTCCATTCTCCATTTCCTTTACCTGGGTTGTCGAACCTTCATAGATAGCCATGACTCCCCTAACAAACCACTCCTCGATCCCTAATTTTCTCATTGCCCACTTCACATTCCTTGGTACCCTATCAAAAGCCTTTTCCAGGTCAACAAAAATATAATACAATGCTCTTTTCCTAGCATTGTACTTCTTCTGAAGCTGTAACTATAAATATAGAATCTGTGGATCCTTTTCCAGGCATGAACCCAAACTGCATGTTGTCAAAATTTATCCTTTCCCTAATCATTTCTTCTAGAACACACTCCATAAATTTCATAACATGATCGAGGAGCTTTATGCCTCTGTAGCTACCCCTTTCTAGGGCATCACATTTACCCTTATACACATTCACACTCTTCAGCCAGTCTTCTGGTACAGCACATTCATATATGACAGCATTTGTAAGGCCTGTAACCAACCACACACTGATATCTCCAGAGGCTTTTGACATCTTCACATTTATCTCAGAAACACCCACTGCCTTACCTTCTGGCATGTGATTGATGGCTCTGCTCACCATTTTGTCCTCAAATGATGGCCATGGTCCAGCCACAGGTTCTGTGGAATCCACAAATCTCCTGTCCCAGTCAAATTCTACATTTAATAAACAATTATAGTGGTCCCTCCAACCACAACTCTACTCATTTTTAATGCACTGTTCACCCACTGTATCACTATTTTCCTTTTTCATCTGCCTAGCCAGTTTAAACACCCTTTTCCTGCCCTCAGCACCATTGAGGCTCTCAAGAAGAGGTTTTGCGGACTCTGACTTAGCCTTATACACTTCCTGACTTGCCCTTCTTTTCACTGCTAAATATACTTCCTTACTCCCACCCCGCTTCCATGCCATAAAGAATCTTTTTTTTTCCTTCACTGCAGCCTCAACTTCCTCAATCCACCACCAAGACGCCTTGTTTCTAGATGGACCTCTTGACCATCCACAAACCTGTTCAGTGGCTTTTAGAAGGTTATCTTTCAGTCTCCCACTTCCATCAGTCGCTCTATTCTCTGCCACTAGTGTACTGAACTCCTTGTAATAAAGCCTCCTGTACTTCCTGATATTTAAGCTTTCACACCTTCCTCCCAGGCACAAACACTCTCCTCTTGGCCTGCAATTTCTCTAACCAAAGGTCACACACCAGTAATTTATACTGCTGTACACATTCTTCACTGGATATCACTTAACATCTTTCACTAATTTTCTCTCTCTTCTTCTAACCATAAAATAGTCTATGTGACTACTGCTTCTCTCTTTTCTGAACAGGGTGTTACAAACGACCATGTCCATTGCTTCCCCAAATTCTAGGGTTCGCTTGCCTTCCACATTCCTAGGGCCAAATCCACAACCTCCATGCACTCCTTTGTATGCCTAGCAGCACCATGCAAGCCTATATGATGATTTATAATGCAAATAATTATACAAGTATGGTAACTAACTTACTCTTGTCCAAATAGTTTGAAAAATGTAACAAGACTAATTTGGGTAACTTTACATTCCTTAAGATGGTATCCTTGATAAAATCTGTTACATAATGAGGTAGTCCTAATGATGCAACACTATATTTACAGGTTTTGTCTCAGTTGTACTTGCATGTTGTAAATATTGAATAGCGTTTTGCTCCTGATAGTAGGTAGAGTAGATGTCTGTATTAATCAGACTGGTGCTATATTGGGTATGGACCACAATGGAGCCTTGCTATAGTGAACCCTGTCTGTCAGGTCCTTGGTGACAGTAACCAGATGGGCAATATTGAGAAAAAGAGAAAAGATATCAGGTAGAATTTTTTTTTTTTTTTTTTTTAAGGGGCTATCTGGTGACTGCCCACTTGGGCATAAGTCGCCGCAAACAAACAGCCTAGTTCTAGGCTACTTTAAAATAAAATTTTTAACAGAAACAACAATAAAAAGGGATAACAATCAGGGAGCAAGCTCCGGCGTCGGGGGGTAGGTCCCCTTCCACCTGGCACAGGAGCCTGCGAAATACAAAAAAAAAAACAATAACAAAAAAGGACAAAAACAACTAGTTAAATACAAGGGAGAAGGCCAGCCTCCCCCCGAGGTCAACAAGTCCACCAGTCCCAAGTACAAGGGACAGGCGGTAGTGACCCCGCCTATCCCGGTACCGGGACAGGTAAAGTGCGCGAAGATCACCCAGACTGGGACATTCAACAAGAATGTGACGAACAGTCTGGGGGACGACGCAGTCGTCGCAATAGGGCGCAGGCGAGCGCTCCATCAAATAGCAATGCGTCACACGAGTGTGTCCGATTCAGAGACGACAGAAAGCGACGTGAAGCCGTCGCGGCATTGGGGGATAGGTCCATGGGAACAATCGCGGCGCAATGGCACGCAACGTTAAGTTCCCTTCGACCGTCTCCCATCTTCTTTGCCAAGCAGTCCGAAGAGCTGCCCGTATTCCTGCCATGTAGTCGGTGTGAGGAAGAGCGAAACGCTGGTCCGGTCGCAGAGTCCTCGCGGACTCTTTGGCGCCCTCATCGGCACGCTCATTCCCCGCAATTCCTACATGTCCAGGAACCCAGCAGAAGATAATCTCGACATCTGCTCGCCTCGCCAAAACCGTGGCGTCACCGATATCGCGAACCAGGGGATGCGGAGATTCCAATGCCCCGAGAGTACCAGGGCGCTTTGTGAGTCGCTATAGATCACAATCCGGTCTCCGAACCGGACACGTCGCGTAATCTCCCGTACCGAGTGGTGTATTGTCACCAGCTCGGCCGTGAAGACAGACGCAGCGCCTGGCAGAGCCCCGCTGACTTCAAACAGAGGGGATACGGCGTGGAAGCCGACCCCCTCTTGGGACTTGGAGCCATCCGTATACACTGGCACGGTTCCAGCGTGACACGAGGTGTGCTCCAAATAGGTCGAACGTAATACTCCCGGCGCCGTACAAGCTTTGGGAGCAGAGGCGTGGCGACAAATAGCCAAATGTGGTACCCTCCAGGGTAGCGTCCTAGGCAGAACCAGGGGCGCCACCGGCCCGAGAGATATATCTAGCTCTCGAAGGAGTTTCCTGGCCCTAAACCCAAAGGGCTTAGGGTATGACTGGAGTCTCTCGGCGGCATAGGCACCGTCGAGATCAGCTGCGGATGCAGTGAAAGCTGTTGGCGACAGAGGGAGGCGTCGGGCTCACACGTATAGGCGAGTGATGCACTGCACGCGGCGCAGAGCGAGTGGCATCTCCCCAGCATCGACCAACAGGCTCTCAATGGGGGAAGTGCGGAAGGCACCGGTCGCAAGGCGAAGCCCGGTGTGGTGGATCGAATCCACCTTCCGCAATAAACGCTCGGCTGCGGATGCATAAAACTCGCATCCGTAGTCGAGCTTCGAACGAACAAAGGATCGATAAAAAAGTAGGGCAGTAGACCTATCAGCGCCCCAAGCGCTGAACGTTACGGAACGAAGAATATCTATGGCGCGGGTACAAGAGACCCTAAGGCTGCGAATATGAGCCTCCCAGGTGAGGCGTCGGTCGAATACAAGACCAAGGAAACGGTGCGACTCAACCACATCCAGGCGCACCCCATTAAGAAACAAATCTGGGTCGGGGTGGAGCCGTGGATGTCGGCAGAAGTGCACCACCTTAGGCTTTGGCAAAGAAAACTGAAACCTGTGCGCTTCGGCATAGCGAGAGACGCGGTTCAATGCCTGTTCGAGTCGACGCTACAGAGTTGGCATCTGGGCCGCGCCCAAAGAGATCGAAAGGTCGTCCACGTAGAGCGTAGCGAGAACATCTTTTGGCAGCACCGAGGTGATGCCGTTGATGCTCAGGGCAAAGAGTGTGACACTGAGGACACTTCCCTGCGGGACACCCTCTTCCTGCTCCTTTGGGCCGGAGAGAACTCCCCAGACCCGTACGCGGAATCGACGATCTCGCAAAAATTCAGATATAAAGACTGGGAGGAGTCCCCTCACCCCCATTGTGTGGAGAATCTCCATGATACCGTAGCGCCATGCGGTATCATAGGCCTTCTCGAGATCGAAAAACACCGTGGCGTAGGGCCGTCTACGAAGGAAAGCCTCGCAGACCGCATTTTCCAGTCGGAGCAAAGCATTCGACGTGGAGTGGAACTTGCGGAAGCCGCACTGTGCAGAACACAGATGGCCTCCGCTGCCCAGGAAAAAGGCTAGTCTAACATTTACCAATTTCTCCATCAATTTGCACACGCAAGAGGTTAGAGAGATTAGGCGGAAACCGGTCGGAGTAGAGTGATCTCTCCCCGGTTTGCGAAAGGCGAGCACAGTAGCGATTCGCCAGGAATCTGGGAGAAGACCCTCCACCCAGATCCTGTTAAACAAATCTAACCAAAAGGCCATTCCTCGCCAACCCAGGTGTCGAAGCATGACGTACAGGACATCGTCCGGACCATGGGCGGCGTCCGCGCACGAAGCGAGAGCGGAGTGCAACTCACTCACAGTAAACTTGTGGTTGAAGGGTTCTCCGCCTCTGGAGGTAAAGTCCAGCTGGCGGCCTTCCGCGGCATGACGATGTGCATTGAATGTTGGTGGAGCAGCATCCGGCTAGAGAATGCGGAAAAAGCGGTAGTGAAGGATTCCGCCACGGACGCGGGGTCCGAGATTGCGGTCCCATTCTCCTGGAGAACGGGAGGGGGGTCGTGCGAGAACTTGCCCCGAATCCTTTTGACTCTCCTCCACACCTCTGCTAAAGGGGTCTTCCCGTTAAGTGAAGACACGTATGCCCGCCAAAAAGAGCGCGGGGTGTGCTTCGAAATACACCGGAACCTAGCCCTAGCCCGACGAAATTCAGCGACAGTGAAATCGTTCGGGCCGCGCGTATAGCGCATGTAGGCATAACGCTTCTGTTTGAGTGCCGTCTCACACTCGGCCGACCACCATGGGAGTGGTCGGCGTGCAAAACGGCCAAACGTTCTAGGAATAGTAGTCAGGCCCGCGGCGATGAAGTTGCAGAACTCAACGGCCTCATCTACCGACCCTTAACTCCTCGACTGGGATAGAGAATTCAGTCATTTCCTGAAATGCAGGCCACCGCGCCCGCGACAAGGACCACCGAGGTGGGCTCTCAGGCGGCAGTTGCCCTGAAAATGATAATTGAATGGGAAAGTGATCACTACCGTGGAGGTCATCGACTACCCCCCAATCAAAATTAGGCTGTGCATCTGAAAAGCACAAAGATAGGTCAAGGCAAGAAAATGAAGCGCTTCTCAGGCAGTGATGTGTAAACTCATCCACGTTTAGGACACCCATCTCAAGCTCTTCAATCAGATCGGCAAGGACTTGTCCCCTGGGATTTATTGAGTAATCTCCCCAGAGAGGATGCCTGACGTTCAGATCTCCAAGCAAGAGAAAGGGCCTCGGCAACCGTGCCACGAAGCGGTGGAAGTCCCCCGCGTCGAAGTCAGCTGATGGTGGAATGTACGCAGAAATGATAGTATACCTCCTATCCAGATGCAGCTGCACAGCCACTGCCTGAAAGGAGGTATCTAAATAGAAAGGAAGAACGGAGACATCATGCCGGGTGTAAACCGCGCATCCCACAGCCCGGCCATCTCGTGGTGGTGGGGTCGCAAGACCATTATACCCCGAGAGGGCGGGCAGGGGGCACGCGCCTAGCATGGTCTCCTGCAGAAAGATAGCTAACGGGGAACGGGACGAGACGAGCCTCCGCAGCTCCTCCCAGTTGGCCCGGAATCCACGGCAATTCCATTGAAGGAATATGCCCTCCAGGCCTAGCTCGGAGGAGACGCGGGGGCCCTCCTCGAACAGAAGACCCTCACGGGAATGGCCGTACGCTTCCCGGAGGCAGAACCCCGGGCGCTGTTGGCCGGATAAAGCGCTGAAGGCGCTGTCGCCTTCGAAGACTTATTGGGGGAGGTTGGGCTTGCCATGCAAGTCTTTTTCTCCCCCCCCCGCTTCAAAACCTTAGGCGGGCGTTGCGGCTTCGGAGGCGGGGGGCCCTCTTTTCGAGGAACCACCGTCTCCAAGCCACTCGCTCCACCACTAGGCGTGGGCGAAGGAGCCGAAGCTCCTTTGTTGCTGTCCTCCTTTCGGGGGACAGCTTTAGGAACCCAGGAAGATGGCCTAGCGACGACCTTTATTGGTGTTGCCTCCTGTGAGTCTGACGACTCGGTGGAGGCGCGTGGCCGTTTCGCCTTACAGGAAACGGTCACGCTGGGGGAAGAGGGAAAGCCCTGGTTTTAGCCCGGGGCTGGGTGTGAACCCTTTTTGCCTCCAGCTTTACCAGGGGAGCGCCTGGGTTGAGTAGAACCTGCAGAAGGGCTCCGAATGGGCGCCTGTATGGGCCAGGAGCAGAGGGTGCCTTTCTAACTATTGAGGCATATGACGTCCCAGACAGAGCCAGGCGTGCCAGGACCAAGTCCTTAGCCTCATCGAATGAGTTGATCCTGGGCCTGAATGGCCAGTATTTCTTTCTCAAGGAGATATGCACCACATTGCTTCGAAGAAGCGGGGTGCGCCTCTCAGCAATTGACACACTTGGCCACACACGATTTAGACTTATCGTGTGCGACCTTGGAGCAATTTACACAAACTTCGGGTGACCCCGACTTTGCATGTCTACAAGAACGATTTGTATGGCCGAAGTGGTGACAGTAATAGCACCGCCGCGGCAGTGGCACGAATGCCTTCATGCGGTAGCGGTACCAACCGGCACGAGCCGACTCAGGGAGCTTGTCACAGTCGAACATGACGAAGAGTGCAGGGGTGGGTCTCGAGGCCCCTCCCCGTTTTCTCATCACACATTCCACCTTGACCGCCCCATGGTCGGCCAGCTCAAAGGTGATGTCCTCAATGGAGTAGTCAATAAGTTCCCTTGCATAAACTACTCCTTTTACAAAGTTCATGATAGAGTGCGGCGTCACACTCACCGGGGTGCCATGAAGTGTCTGAAGAGCACTTATCTTGACCGCCTCGGCGGGATTCGCCATAAGGCTCCCGTCCGAGAAACGGGTCACCTTCGGCTCTCTACCAATTGCACTAGCTAATCCTCTCCTCTGATAGATCATGTTGCCCTTGGCCAACATGGTGACATCAGTGGAGCAAATAACGAGGAAGCGTTTGAAGCCAGCGGGCTTGAAAATGCCAGGTAACCTCTGAATCAGGGGCCCCGATGTCATTGAAGCTTCGCCCTGTGCACTTTTGATATTTGTCGTAGTCAGGGGCTCTGATGGATCATGTTGCCCTTGGCCAACATGGTGACATCAGTGGAGCGAATAACGAGGAAGCGGTTGAAGCCAGCGGGATCGAAAACGCCAGGTAACCTCTGAATCAGGGGCCCCGATGTCATTGAGGCTTCGCCCTGTGCACTTTTGATATTTGCCGTAGTCAGGGGCTCCGCACCCAGGGGGGGGGGGCAGAGGGGCCGGATGTGCTGATCTTGGCTTAGTTACTTGCCAAAGTGGAAGCAGACCCATCCATCCCCGCAGCCCCCGCAGATGGAGAGGAGCCCCGAGTCTTCTTAGTCTTTTTCTTTTTTGGAGAGGAGGGCGGGGAATGAACCCGTTTCTCACCTCCGCCGATAGGAGCCCCTAGGCCAGATGGACCAGCCTCAGCCAGGTCCTTCTCCGAAATGGAGAAGGTCCTGGTGGTCGCAGGGGCACCGGTTGGAGGAGATCCCTCCCCTCCTTGTACTGCCTCGGAGCCCTCAGCCATTTGAGGAGGACCCTGCATAGGGGCGGATTCGGGTTCGGTGCTTGGCATCAAGCCCGGATTTCCCCCCATGGAAGGCCCTACTGTCTGAGGCTGGGTTTCCTCAAGGACCATGTCTATCACAGGAGTGGCCTCCAGTTGGCCATCCCCTCCCAGGACATCACAGGTCCCCTTGCAGCATCACCAGTCTTGTCTGGGGAGGCACAGGCCTTGACCCCGACAAGGTTTAATATTCTTGCCAGCAGGTCTTTTGAGGAAAGCGACCGAAGGGGCCTGGCTTCCCTCTCCCCTGTAAGGGGGTTTGCCCTATCAAGCCGCTTTGAGGGGTTGCAGTTTCACTATAAGCTGCCTGCTGGCTTTCTTGGCATTCCCCTTCAAAAGAAAAGGAGGGACTGCCGCTGGAAGCAGATAGGTGCCTGAAAGCACCTCCAGAGAAGGGGGTGAGGGGGAGTCCCCTACACCCGAAGGCATAGGAGAGGAGTAAGCCTCCTCACCGGTTAAAGAAATATGGAGGGTCCCCTGTGCAAGCACAGAGGAAAAGGGACCTCCATTTTTTTCGTGAAGCTGTCCGAGGGTGGCTCCATTGATGAGCAAGGGGAATTGGGGAGAGATTTGGGTTTTTTAAAATTTTCTCATACATGGGCATGGTGACCCTCTTTTTTATACTGGATGCAATCGCGCATCACCTCTCGCAGTAGCCCGCACTGCAATAGGTGCTTACAGGCCTGGCAGTCCATCGGCATGGCGGCTCCACCTTAGACACGGCGTAAAACTGATAGCGTGTGAAGAGGAAAGGAAAAGGGATGTGAGGAAGGTATGGGTGGGGATGAAGCAGGTTGTTAAAAAAAACATCCCGAACCGGAGCTCAGGGGTTAGGGAACGTTGTCCCCTCCCCCCTCAGCTCCGATCTGGGATGGTTGGCTTGAGAAGGTCAGCATCTCCCCTGTGAAATTAGAGGCTGACCAGAGAAAGTTGTGGGAGAGGTTGTATGAAAAGCGACGAAGTAGGGGAGAAATACAGGCTATCTGAAGGAAGGAAGAAAGGCTAAGCTGGGGCCGGACGGAGCGCTGGAGCACGGTGGCCAGGATGGCAAATCGCCGCGCCCCTTACGGGGATATCAGGTAGAATGTTATTGATGAGGTGATTTGGAGCCAGAGATGGATACCATGCTGTGTGGTGTGTATCATTTTGTAGGTAATGGTAGCCTGATTATGGGATGTGTAGATTCCTCAGTGTATCTTTGTGTCATATATTATTGGAGTTTTGCCTGTAGCATAGGTCTTGTTTGCAATGCATTAGGGTAATATGGATGTATCCTGTGGTGATGCAGAGTGCTTTGTTTTATGTCACCTGTAGTGTGTTGAGGTGATTGGATGTGCAGGCTGTAGAAGCATAGGCAATCAAGAGACATATAATGCCTATACACATATAATGGATTCCTTGGATTGCCTGGATGTGATTCCTGTGAGTGCTTGGAGTCTTCTTTGTATTGGTTTTGTTGTGTTTATTGTTGGAACTTTAGTCAAGTTTCTAGTTTGACACTTAGCACCATTTAAGGGAAATGACTTGGTTGAGAGAATGATACAGGGGTGTTTGTTGCACTCATTTGTGGATTGCAAATAGGGTATAACAGGATTTTGAAGGGGAGTATCATTAGTCTTGCAATGTAGAAATGTGGATCACATACGTCAGCTGAGGGATGGTGATGTCATTGGAACAGTTACAGATTGTGAAGTTGGGATTCAAGAAGAGATGACAGGAAAAGTTTTAAAATGGTGAAGGAGAATATGGACCCCAGAGAGATTACAATTCATATATTATATGCTAAGGATAGCTTACTGTGGTGTATTAATTCTGCTTATCAGCCTGTGAGGAATTTGGCAAGCTATTTTTACTAGATGGAATCAAATGTGGTATGTATAGATGAGGATATACTAGATCAAAGGCTTTGCTTGTCTATTGTTGCTATTACTATCCTGCTTGGTAGTGTAGATTGGTTGAAGCCTTCTTGTATGAGATGGTTGATGCTTGTGAATAGTTTTTGTAGAGTCCAATCGATGGAATCCATGTTAGGAGGCATCTAGGATGTGTGGACTGATTTTGTTTAATACTAGGTTCTCTCTCATTCTGGATGAGGTGCAGAGTAGGGAAATAAGGTAGTTTACTTTGTCCCCTCACCCCACCCAGGTTCTCTTTAATCAAACCAGCAATGCGCAGGAAGGATACCAAAGTATGTGGTTTTTTCCAGAGGTTTCCTAGAGACTATAGTGAAAGAGGTTCTGAAATGGTCAAGAAAGGGGGCATTGTTTTCAGGTTGCAGTGGGGACAGTGAGGGAGGGAGGTAAATGTATTCATGTAGAGAGGTGGTATCATGATCAGGTTTTCGGATTTTTCAGGGGTCGGCCCTGGGTGTGTGAAAGAGTGGTGTTTGCAACATAGAACAGCGACTAGGTTACCCAAGGGTCTTTCCCCAAAGGTCACAGCTCCAAACTGGGCAGCCAGAGAGTCAGGCTGATGCTAATGATCTGAAGATCTATTATGGCAGACCCAGAAACAAGCCATAGTTACAGGGAGCCAGCAGGGACTACTTAGTCCACTCAAAGGCTAGTCCCATTCTATACTAGTATGCCAGTAGTCCTTTGAACATTGTCACCACAATGCTCACTCTCATGACATTCAATCCACAACAGAGCTCCATATTTAAAAATATCGTAAAATAACAATTTTTTTCAAACTATTCACGCTACTAGCATTTACTACTTCCGCGGGGAGTGTATTCCATTTATCAATGATTTTAGGTGATTTTTTTTAGCTATGTTCATTTGAAACCCTCAATCCTTTCAGTTTAAAACCATTGTTATATGTGATAGCATGGTCATACTTAAATTTTTTTCATAATATACATTTTCAAATTTATTTAAAATTTGGAATACTTCGATAAGCTCACTTCACAATTGCATAGTTCCGAGAGTCAGTAGTTTTAGCATATTTAATCTTTTGATATATGACATTCCTAATTGAGGGAATTAGTTTAGTTGCCTGTCATTGAATTATTTCCATTTTATTAATGTTTATATGTGTAGAAGGTGACCACAATTGTATCACATATTCTAGGCATGGCCTTATTAAACTTTTATATAGAGTAGGGCTGTTCAAGTTCATATTGTGAAAATATATAAGTTGTGGTAGACTTTAGGCCACATCTTGTTCTTGTTCCACTTGGGGTCATATAGGTGCACATAAAATTTTAACTCAATCAGATAAGATATAAAGGTCCCCCAGAGTGACACATTCTCCTTTCCATCCATGTGGCTGCCACCTGGTCAATTATTGAGGTGACGTTGGCAGTCAGTCAAGTGGATTGGCTTTTGTAAGTGTTTGTTTGGTGTCTAGAGCTAACCAACTTCTTCATGCTTTTGGTGGTAAATTGGTATGAACACTACTTGTTGTTTGGGGAAGTGTAAGTTATCATTTTCAGTCGCGATCACTAATAAAACAGAGAACTTCAATATTCCCAGTTTTCCTTTCACAGATGCGATGTTTTCTATTTGCAAACAGTGGTGGTTGATCGGCCACTCGGGGGAGAACATCACTGGGAGCCATCTCTCCTCAAAGAGCAAGGTGCTAAAAAATTCTACTTCCACTACAGTCTGGAAAAGAAAACAAAGGCAGAGGCTGCAAAGGAGACCGTGGAGGGAGTCCTGGGGATTTGGGAGAAGGCAGGTTTCCCTACCTCCACACTGCATTACAGTAAGGCAAAGCTGCTCAAGTTAGTAGAGGCCTACAAGGGTTTTCAGAAGCAAAAGAAAAGAGCTTCAGAAAGGGCAAGGATGAATGGAGATCTTTCAAGGGGACCTTGATGACTTGTTTGATGTGGTGCACATAGATGCCCTTGAGAAGACCACAAACGAGGAGGACAGGGCCTTCTTCATCAGCCAAAGAGAGGATCGATCAACTTCCTCCATGACCGGACTGGACACTGTGTCAGCAAGGCTCCAAGAGAAACAGATGGAAGCAATGCCGAGTTCAAGTGCCTAAGTAGTCCTAAGAGAAGAGCTGAAAGAAGTCTGCCATGATCCTGTCAAAGAAAATGACCACCAAACTGGACCACTTCTAGGTCTCAGATCCAGCTGTGATGGCAGTGGTAGGAGCTGTCAGAACATATAACATACAAGCTCAATCCGCCGCCATAGGAGAAAGAACCAAAATGAAGTGGCCACTGCAGAGAAAATTGAACTACCAGGGAGATGCCATGTGCTACTTCACTGAGATGCCAAGCAGCTACCTGACAGGTGAAGGTGGTCAATGACATTGCCGAACGGGGAGTAGTCCTGATGACAACATGCAATGCAGCCATCACCCGAGAAGAAGTTCGGAAGCAGTTCCTTCTGAAGGTGGTGGCCAAGGACAGGAGGGAGTGCCCCACAACCTCAAAGGAAGCCCTATTGAAGCCTGAGATATCAGACTCTGAATAAAGCAAGGAGGTCCTTTTGGAACTGCTTTTTGTCTTGTTTCAGTTCTCAGTGATGTCATTCTATTTGTACTTCTATGCATGCAAAAGGAAATATATTAAAACTTCTTTTTCATATTTGCTAGTTTTTTTGTTTGTTTTTTTAAAAATTGTTGCTTCGTGGGGGACCTCTAAGCAATGTCCAATAATGAATGTTTTACTTTTTAGTGGAATAAAAACAACAGGTGGCCCAAAAGTGTTTGCAACATGTGACATTTTGAACAGGTCTAATTATATCTTGGTGTTTGTGGTTAAAACTTCTCGCAATGAATCCAGGCATTCAGTTTGCCTTCTTACACGCTTCATCACATTGTTTGTTAAACTTGAAATCCTTTAAAACCTGCACTCCTAAATCTTTTTCCTTGTCCACAGATATAAGATTTTTAATAGACTAAGACTTTTAGTTGGCCTGGCAGCCAACAAAGCCCAAACAATACGAGCAGTATACGCTTTTGCACCATAGAACAGCCACAGGAAGGTGGTCAGACCATTATGCACAGGTTAGTGGCTATTGGGACAAAACCCATATTCCCATTATTCACTCCCCAAAATGCCTGGTCTCTTGAAACCTGCAGGCATTAAAGTGTGATATTTATAGCAGAGCTGGGCACAACTTTGACTTTGCTGCTGGATCTGGTGTGACTGTAACTCTACCCCCCCTCCCCCAGTGCAACTTGTGACTGCGACTTTTTTCTGGTGCGACTCCGCTAAATTACAAAGTACACTTTAGCATGATAACAGAAACAAGCTTTTATAGGCAAAAAAGACATAAAACAGCCACGGCAATTTCTTTCAAAAAAAGTCGTCTGATTTATAGCGGTTCCAAAGCTTCTCTTCTGACATGGCATGAGGTAGCTGGTCAGGTCCTTAAGCTTAGACAGAGGGTTTAGGGGATAGTCATAGAGAAAAAGGAATGCTGAGAGTACAGGGAATTTATATTGAGGGTACTATGAGTGCATCATGTGGCAAGGTAGAGTGTTGGTTTTACGTTTTCTGGAGTGTACCGAGGGGTGTGGATGCAAGATTGAGGGCATACTTGGAGTATTGGGTGAAAATGTTAATATCATCTGTATAATTAAGTGTGATGTTAGGATTTTTAGAGAGATGCCATGGAGGAAAAGTTGAAGAGGGTGGGGAACAGAACAGAACAGATCTCTGTAGAAATGTCATTGTGTATTTGATATGTTGTGATAACTTGTCATGGTGCATTCCTTGTCAACTGTGAGGAAGGTATCAAACCAGTTTTTGTACTTAAGTGTAGTGTCAAAAATTTGTTGATGGGGATGTGTATGGATAGTGATGAAGGTTTACCTTATGTTTATTATTACTATTACCATCCTACATTGTGATGTTGGTTGAAGAGAGCATTATGCATCGGGTATGTCACCAAAATAATATTGTATTTGTTTGTTTACTTTGGTGGCCTATAGACCACCTACTCCATGAAACTAAGATTGTGCTACTAAAACATTACCTTGACATCCATGGAGCACAATTTCTCAATAGCACAAGAAACCCAAATGACCAATACCACCCTCCATAAAATACGCACAAAACTCAAATGATATACTACACTGAGACACTCAAGAAATCCCTCTACCCCTAAGCCAGGCCTCCATCACACATAAAATACTAGCTCCCAAAATGACAAAAATGGTGGAAAGTTGTGGAAGTTTTATATAATAAACTTATCTGGCAATTGCCACAGGGAGATAGTTGCCATAGTTTCATATCCTATTCTAGATCTATTAAAAAAAAATAAAAATAAAAACACCAAGAGGAAAAAAAAAGAGACAAACCACAGAGGCATTCCCAGGCACTGGAGGGAGGCCTGCCTGCCTCCAGCATATGGACATGCAGCCAAAAATCCCAAGAACTATATAGGGTAAACAAACTCATCTGGAGTACAAGTGACAAGTGTTAGTGACCCTGTTGATCACACTACTAGGACAATTTGCATATTGAAAGTCAGATGAAGGATAGGGAAGAGGATATAGATAAAGAATTAGTTTCACAAGTCTTGTTTCTATGTTATATTTTAAAGTAATATCAATAATGACCTTCTTAGACAAGTCATTCCAAGTGTGTTACTTTATAAGAAAATAAATTTTGTGTTATACCTCATTGAGTCATTAGACTCGCAGGATGCAACACCCCTTAAGTTGATCATGATACCCTCTTGCGGGGTTTCTAAAGCTGCCCCCCGAAAGGAGGACAACAGTAAATGAGCTTAGACTCCTATGCCCACACCCAGTGGTAGGCTGGGTGGCTCAGAGATGGTGGATCCTACAAAAAAGGTAGCCCCACCCCCGAAACCACCCACTTGCCTAAGGTTTTGAGGCAGAGGGAGGAAAAGACTCATAGCGAGCCCAACCTCCCCTGATAAGTCCTCAAAGGCGACAGCATCTTCAGTGCATTGCCTGGCCAACAGCGCCTGGACTAGTGACTCCGGGAAGTGTACGACCATTCCTGTGAGGGTATTCTCTTTGAGGAGGGCCCCCTTGCATCTCCTCTGAGCTAAGCCTGTAGGGCATATTCCTTCAAGCTAGGCGCATGCTCCCTGCCACCCTCTGGGGTATAAGAGTTTTACAACCCCACCACCAAGGGATGGGGGCTGGGCAGGAGGATGCAGCATTTACACAGGCATGATGTTTCCATTCTTCTCTTCGCTTTAGATACCTCCTATCAGGAAGTAGCTGTGCAGCTGCACCTGGATAGGAGGTATACTATTATTTCCATGTATATTCCCCCATCAGCTGACTTTGATGCAGGGGACTTCAGCCACGTTGTGGCACGGTTGCTGAGGCCCTTTCTCTTGCTTGGATGATATGTGAACGGTAGACACCTGGTGAGACTACTCCATTAATCCCAGTGGTCAAGTCCTTGCCGAGCTGGAGATAGGTGTCCTAAATGTGGATGAATTTACTCATAGATGCCCAAGAACTGCTTCATTTTCCTGTCTCAATCTATCTTTGTGCTCTCTGAATCCACAGCCTGATTTGGGGGGGGGGGATAGTCGATGACCTCCATGGTAGTGATCCCTTTCCCATTCAAACATTTTTGGGGCCACTGCCGCCTGAAAGCCTGGTGCGGTGGTCTGCATGTTAGGAAATGACTGATTTCTCTGTCTCAGTTGAGGAACTTAGATCGGTTGATTAGGCCATTGAGTTCTTTCCCGGCAACTTTATAGCTGTGTGCCTAGTTACTATTCCTAGAATGTCTGGCCATTTTATGTGCTATAAGCGCCTCCTGAATGATTTCACTATCAATGAAATTTGTCAGGCTAGGTTCCAGTATATTTCAAAGCATGCCCACTGTTCTTCTTGGCAGGCATACATGTCCTCCATTAAGGGGATACAACATTGATTTTTTTCAACTTTATATGTTAAATTACTATATATGAAATTAAAGCTCATTAAAAGCCCTTTTTATTTCTGCCAAAATCATAACTTTTGCAGCCATTTTTGAGATACAGGGGGCCTTTCAGAGCCCCCCTCTTTAAACCTGAAATCATTTAAATTGTTATAGATAAACTAAAAATAAAGATATTGAACTCAATTCACAAGCAAATGATGCCTATATGATTTAATTATCATTTGAAATTAGTTTTCTTTAGTTCCAAGAAAATTTGTTTAGAGGGTGAACTTAAACTTAAATTTTTCAGGAAAGGTCAAATATAGGTTTCATTCTCGGGGGGGTTAGGTGAATGGTAGGGGTGTTCTGAATGCCCTGGAATTTAGTTCAATCTATATTTGAATGATGCTAAAAATATAAGCCACTTCTTTGCAGCTGGTTTCGTTTAGCAAATATTTAAAATCACATGGTGTAGATTTGGGGTTTTATTCAGAAATTAACTAAAAATCTAAGGAAAAGTGTGTGCAAATGTAAACTTTTTTGCATTATCTTAATTTTCACTATGTTCTAGTCATGGTGCTAAAAAAATAATATACATCAAATGGAAAATAAAATTGGCAATAAAATGATATAAAAATCCAAATATGCATTTTCTGAACCAAAATACTGAAAAGTGACTAAGTGGCTATCTTGAAACCCCTGGCAGACCCCTCTAGCAGAAGTGTGGAAGCAAGTCAAAAGGATTTGGGGCAAGTTTTCACAGGACCCCCTTTGTGTCCAGGAGAATGGTAATTCAATCTCAAACCCACGTCCATGCGGGAATCCTTCGCAACCGCATTATCTAGCCAGGATGCTGCTGTACCAGCATTCAATGCGCAGCTTGATGTTGCGGAAGGCTGCCAACTGGACTTTACCTCCAGAGGAAGAGAACCCTTCAATGACAAGTTTACTTTGAGTGAGATGTGTTCCGCTCTCTTTTCATGCACAGATATCGCCCCTAGTCCAGACGATGATCTGTACGGCATACTTTGACACCTGGGTTCAAGGCATGGCCTTTCTGTTACATTTCTTCAACAGAAGCTGGGTAGAGGGTATCATCCCAGATTTCTGGTGAACACTACTGTGCCTGCCTTTCGCAAACCTGAGAGAGATCACTCTACCCTGGCCAGTTTCTGCCCAACCTCTCTAACCTCCTGCATGTGCAAGTTGATGGAGAAATTGGTAAATGTTAGATTAGCCTCCTTTCTGTACAGCAGCGGCCATCTGTCTTCTGCACAGTGCAGTTTCTGCAAGTTCCACTCAATGTTGGATGCTAGTGCAGTTTCTGCAAGTTCCACTCAATGTTGGATGCTCTGCTCTGATGCGAAAATGCTGTCTCTGAGTCCTTCTTCATAGACAGCACTATGCCATGGTATTTTTTTACCTGGAGAAGACCTATGATAGGGGTGAGGGGATACCTTACAATCTTTATATCTCAATTTTTGCAGGATCATTGATTCTGTGTTTATGTGTGGGGTACCCTATCCAGCCAATGGAGCAGGAAGGTGTCCCACAGGAAAGTGTCCTCAGTATCACACTCTTTGCCCTGAGCATTAATGGCATCACGGTTCTGCCGGAAGATGTTATCGCTACACTCTACGTGGATGACCTTTCAATCTCATTTGGCACGGCCCAGATGCCAACTCTGGAGTGTCTACTCCAACAGGCATCAAACTGTCTTTCGCTATGCCGAAGCTTACAGGCTTCGGTTTTCCTTGGCTAAGACTAAAGTAGGGCACTTATGCCCCCATTCGCAGCTCGACCCTAACCCAGATTTGTTTCTAAATGGGGTTCACCTGGAAGTGGTAGACTCATACCGTTTCCTTGGTCTTGTATTTAACTGACGCTTACCTCAGAGGCTCATATTTGCAGCCTTAGGGACTCTGTACCCACGCCATGGACATTCTTCGGTCCAGGAAGTTCAGCACCTGGGGCATGGATAGGGCAACTGCCTTACTTTTTTATTGATCCTTTGTTCATTCATAGCTCGACTACAGATGTGAGTTTTATGCATATGTAGCTGAGCATGTATGCAGAAGGTGGACTCAATCCAACACACTAGCCTTTGCTTTGTGACCAGTGCCTTCCACTCTTCCCCCATTGAGAGCCTACTTGTCGATGCTAGGGAAATGCCACTAACTCTGCATAATTTGCCTGTACATGCAAGATCGGCACCTCCCTCACTCACCAATAGATCTCACTGCATTCGCATTGATTTTGACAGTACCTATGCCACTAAGAAACACCAGTCATACCCCAAGCCCTTTGGGTTTATGACTAGGAAACTCCTTTGAGAGCTAGGTATAGCTCTCAGGCTGGTGGCACCCCTAGTTCTGCCCAGGAACTCATCCTGGAGGGTGGGGTGGGCAAAAAAAACAAAATTTTGAAAAAGCCCAATAAACCTGGGTTTTTTCAAAAAACAAATGCTACAAGCATTTGTTAATGTAAGAATAGCTATCTCTATTTTTATATATTAATAATTACTTAGTTTAATAATTATATTATAGTAAGAACAGATCACAGTAACTGATCGAGAATTATGGGTACCCATTAGGGCCATAACTTGTAGAAGGAGAGATGAATTATTATGAGTCAGTATGAGAAAAATAACCTTAATTTGATACATATTTGTTTAAATTATAAACATAAATATGAATTTTGAATAAAATAATAAGTAGCATTCATTTCTTGAAAAGAAAAAAGTAATTTTGAAAAATAATAAAAAAACCTGGGGGTTTTCAAATTTCACTTGAAAAAGCCAAAAAAAAACAGGAATAAAACCCAGGTTTTTTTATTTTCCCACCCTGCTGATGGGTACCAGCTCTGACTGTTTGTCTCCTGCTTTTGCTCCTAAAGCTTCTATAGCCCTGGGAGTATTGCGCTCAGCCTGTTTGGAGCATACTTCATGTCAAAGTAGAACCGTGCCACTGTATAAAGATGGCTCCAAGTTCCAAGAGCAGGGTGAGCAAATAAAAAAAACCCAGCTCTAAAAAAAAACGGTTTTATTCCCGGGTTTTGGGGGGCTTTTACAAGTGAAATTTGATAAAAAACAGGGCTGGTTTTTTTTTCAAAAAAAAAATATATTTCAAGAAATAAATGTTACTTATTATTTTAGTCAAAATGCATATTTATGTTTATAATTTCAATAAATATGTATCAAATTAAGGTTATTTCTCTGATACTGACTCAATAATTCATCTCTCCTTCTACAGGTTATGGCTATCATGGATACCCACAATTCTCGATCAGTGGTCTGTTACTGTGATCTATTCTTACTATAATATAATTATTAAACTAAGTAATTATTAATATTATACAAAAATAGAAATAGCTATTCTTTTTCTATGTAATTCTAGTGCATGTAGCATTTGTTTTTTAAAAACCCAGAATAAAACCCGGGTTTTGGGGGCTTTTTCAAAATTACACTTTTTTCAAGAAATGAATGCTACATCATAATTTTATTCAAAATTCATATTTATGTTTATAATTTCAACAAATATGAATCAAATTAAGATTATTTCTCTGATACTAACTCATAATTCATCTCTCCTATAGGTTATGGCTATCATGGGATATAGGTACCCCAAATTCTTGATCAGTAATCAGTTACTGTGATCTGTTCATACTATAATATAATTATTAAACTAAGTAATTATTAATATTATATAAAAATAGAGATAGCTATTCTTTTTCAGATGTTATTCTAACGCTTGTAGCATTTACTTTTTAAAAAACCCAAGATTTGAAAAAACCCAGAATAAAACCCAGGTTTTATTGGGCTTTTTCAAAATTTTGTCTTTTTTGCCAACCCTGCCCAAAAGGGGTAGGTAGTTTATCCACAGTGTATCCCCTCAGCAGGGCCAAGCTGTTGTAATACACTTCTCTGTACACGAGATAACAACATGCACGGTTCGGAGACTGGATTGTGATTTATAGCGACTCACAAAGCGCCCTGGGTGCTCTTGGGGCACTGGAATCTCCTGGTTTGCGATATCTGTGATGGCTTCAGGTTGCTTTGTCGCTACTGCTTGTCCCTTGTACTCAGGATGAATTTGTGTACACACTAACTTGTGGACTTTTTGGAGGAGGCTGGCTTCAACTCTATTTGACCCTTTTTGTGCATTTTTGTATGTCATATGTTCTTGTGCCGAGGAAGACTAGCCTACCCCAGATGCTGGAGCACACTTCCTTCATGTTAAGTTTTTCTTTGTTTTCTTTTGTAGTTTTTTAGTCTTAGATTTTTATTGTTATTTGTTAATTTTATATAGTTATTTGTTTTTCTTTTGATATAGCCTAGTAATAGGCTGTGATACGAGTATGGCAACTCTGGCCTCCTGAAATTTTTTTTTAAATCCATACATGCAAAGGGTCAGTGGAATGTATAAAGTATCAAGCATGTTAAAATCATTTCCTGAATATAGAAATAGTACAAAGATAGATCAGCTTCTACATACCTAACTTCTTGAAATTTTAGAATATTAAATGTGTTTACCATTATAAATTGACTTATTTGTTAGATTACTGATTAGCTGCAAGAAAAAATTACTTTCAAGATAGTAAAGATAAAGACCCTAGTAAAGAAAAACAGTTAGGTACAACACAAAATTTATTTTCTTATAAAATAAAAGACTTGGAATGACTTAACATAACATAACATAAATTCACAGATGACAAAAGCCACAAGGGCCTATCAAAGGTCATCCGCATCCATCAAATCCCACCCACATTATGCATCCATAGGATTTTGTCAGATCATGCATCTACAATATACAATTAAACAATCCATAGGATTATGTCCAACCATGCATCTACAATATATAATTTAAAGCCTCCATAGGAGTCTGTCAAAAACAAAATCAAAGTCCCCCAAAATATACAATAAAAACAAACTGTATGCACAGGAATGAGTCAAGAAACATATCCCCATTCCAAAAAGTAAGAAATTAACCCTCCATCCCCATATAATCATCCAATCTGCACTTGAAAACATTCAAATTTGGGCGCTCTAGAGTCTCAGGTGGCAAACTATTCCAATAATCCACCACTCTGTTAGTGAAAAAATATTTTCTAATATCCAGTCTGCACCTCTATTTTTTAATCTTTAAGTGGTGACCTCTAGTCCTATTACTACCTTCTAACTCAAATAACTTGCTTAAATCCAATTTATCCATCCCAGAAAAGATTTTAAAAAGCTCAATCATATCTCCCCTCACACACCTTCTTTCAAATGAAAACATATTTAATACCCTCAGTCTATCTTCATATTCAAGGTGCTTCAGGGATGGTATTATTTTTGTTGCCCTCCTTTGTACTGACTCTAGTAAGTTTATATCATGTCTAAAATGTGCTGACCATGCCTGTATACAGTACTCTAAATGTGGCCTGACATAAGAGTTGTATAGTTTAAGGATGACCTCCTTACTCTTGTAGCTAACATTTCTTTTAATGTAACCTAGCACCCTATTTGCTCTATTTTTTGCCTCAATACACTGCTTTGAAAATTTCAGTGACCTATCTACTACTACTCCTAAGTCCTTCTCATCTTCAACTGAATTAAGCCAATACCCATCCATCTCATAGCTAAATTCCTTATTATCTCTCCCCATGTTAATAACTTTGCATTTATTAAGGTTAAAAGTCATCTGCCACTTCTGAGCCCAAGCCAACAACTTATTTAAGTCACCCTGCACTTTAAAGCTACCCTCAACCTCTTTGACTACAGCTGCCAATTTAGTATCATCAGCAAAAATTTTCACTTTGCTATTTACACCTTGCCCAAGATTATTTACATAGATTATAAATAATAAAGGGCCTAAAACTGATCCCTGAGGTACGCACTAATAACATTCCTCCACTCTGACCTCACTCCATTCAGTACAACTCTCTGTTTCCTATTTTTCAGCCATTCAGTTATCCAATTTAAAACCTTCCCACATATCCCAAGCAGCTTTAATTTATGAACTAGTCTTCTATGTGGAACCTTATCAAAAGCTTTGCTGAAATCTAAGTAGATCACATCAACTTTCTCACCCCTATCTAATTCTTTAGTTACATAATCCATAAAATCCAGTAAATTAGTTAAACACGATCTACCTTTTCTAAAACCATGCTGAGCATCATTAATTAACCTGATACTCTCTAGATGATCAGAAATTCCCTTCTTAACCATCTTCAAGAATTTTACAGACTATAGAAGTTAAGCTTACCGGTCTAAGGTTATTTGGACCATCTTTGCTTTCCTTTTTAAAAATTGGCACTACATTTGCCAATTTCCAATCATTTGGTATTTCTCCAGACTAGTGATCTAATAAATATGTTCTCAAGAGCTACTGCAATACTTTCTACACCTTCTTTGAGTATCCTAGAATGAATGTTGTAAGGGCCAGATGCCTTACTAGTATTTAACT
The DNA here is from genome assembly GCA_963969495.1 of Ceratothoa steindachneri. Classification (NCBI taxonomy): domain Eukaryota; kingdom Metazoa; phylum Arthropoda; class Malacostraca; order Isopoda; family Cymothoidae; genus Ceratothoa; species Ceratothoa steindachneri. The sequence continues at coordinate 82,738,654 of OZ018327.1, forward strand.
GCATTATAAGCACTTTAATTTCTTCTCTGTCTAAATTAATAGAATTTATCACTACTTCCCTTGACCTAGAATTATCATCAATTAGTCTAACTGGTTTCTCTTCTGTGAACACTGAAGCAAAATGATCATTAAGGACCTCTACTATTTCCTCATCAGATTCTTTCAAAACCCCATCATATTTAATAGGCCCTATTTTAGCACTGTTAGATTTATTATTGATTCTATAATAGCTAAAGAATTTTTTAGGATCTTTATTATTATTTTTAGCTAAATTAATTTCTGCTGTCCTTTTGGTCTTCTTAATAATCTTATTTAGTTCATTCCTGGTTGACCTATAATGGTTTAAATTATCTAAACTACTCTCACTTTGTAATCTCCGGTATGCCCTTATTTTCTCTGAAACTTTATTAGCTATTTCTTGATTCCACCATAATGGTTTCCTACATTTCTTCCTAATAGACTTCATTGGAATACACTGTTCCTGAACCATGTTTAATATAGTCTTAAAAATATCCCACATCTCATAAGTATTCTTTCCATGGAATTCTATATCCCACCTAATCTGATTTAGCATGCTGCGTAATTTATCGTAATCTCCCCTATAAAAATTGGGAATTTTTGTGGAGTTTGTTGTTGTTCTACTCTTAACTATTTGCAAATTAAACCTAACCCTCTGATGATCACTGTTTCCCAATGATTCCCCTACACTCAATCCATTCCATTTCATCTTGAATCTAATTTCACAATAGTCACTATTACCCAAATTTCCTCCAATCTCAGTATCCTTAATAACTTCTTCCCTATTTGTCAGAACTAAATCCAGTATATTATTACCTCTAGTGGGTTCGTTAATAATCTGCCTCAGAAAATTATCTTGGACAACATTCAAAAATTCCTCAGCCTCCTGATCAGCCTAATGGATGCATTATGTGGGTGGGATTTGAAGGATGCGGATGACCTTTGATAGGCCCTTGTGGCTTTTATCATCCGTGAAACTATGTTATGTTATGTCATATTAGGTGAGTTTAGGCCTCAGAGTTATTAGTAATTGAAAATAGGGTAAATATGTAGATTAGCAGCCCGGCCGAAAAAATAATTTGTGTGTAAATATTATCGTTCACTCGTGTCGGAATATTCATGCGCGTTTGAGTCCTTTTTGAATTATTATTCTATAAACAATTAGGATTATATACCCCCCCAATTTAATGAAACTCAGGATCATCGTAGTGTAGTCCCCCTATTGTGTTTACCCCCACACGAGCCGTCAACTTAAATGTACTCCAAAAATGTGAAACATTTTGTAACACGGACGAAATAGTATGTGCCATCGTTCGCGCCAATAATCTACATATTTACCGAAAATAGTATTTTCTAAAACATCAAGCAGCTATTACATGTCATCCAATTTAATGAGTTTTTATGGTTAGAAAATACAAATCAGGTATTATAAATTCCCATTGTTTTGAGATAAGGTGAAGCTCACCTGGTTAGATTGAGAAGCTGGCGACCCTTCAATGATATCATAGACGAGAGGCGGAAGTTCGGAACCCGCGCCCCCAAGAATTGAAAAGCCAAAGCCATAAATATCACTTCGTTTCAGCTTTATGTACTTAATTTTACTACTCATGATTCTTAAACCTAACGTAAGCTTGGGGGCAAGGGGGCTGAATTAAGGTACTTTCACCCAATTCAATCGAATTAATTAGGCATACCCATACCTATTCAACCCCTGCCTAATAGTCGGGACCTACTTGGATTCATTTTCGAGCTCTAGCCAATTGAGAGCGATGTTGGATAAGAATTGGTTGTCTCAATGAGGGTGGGGGGAAAGGGGCTATCTGTATATTTGCAGATTTCAGTGGGTGAGAAAAAAATAAATGACAATTAACTATTTAAAAGGAAATAACTGCGGAAATACATTATATTGTAACATCAGTTAAGGGGGAATAAGACTGAATACAAGGAAAGTGATGAATTCAAAGAAGCAGTGTGGGGGTAGTTAGAGAAATATAGAGCTGATGAGGAAGAGAAGGCATTTAGGAAATTAAATCTCATTTTTCAGGGGATTGAGAAGCCCACAGGAGCAAGCAATGAAGAAAAATATATAGAGTGGTAAATAAATGGAATGGTTTACCGGAATATGCTGTGTCCAGTGCAAGTCCTATAGCATTTAAAAACAATTATGATAAACACTATAATAGTGTGAGAGGAGGCAACTTATGAGCCTGGCTCCATGGCCTCTTAACCACTCATAAGGTAAGCACTCCTAAAGTAAGGGGGTTAAAATACAAATGCTATGTTATAAACAAGAATAATTTGTGTCTGGTCTCATCGTCAGAAATACTAATAATAGCAATTGTAAATACAAGCGTTTTTGTTAGTTCTTCCTACTAAATTCATGTTTCAAAAGTATACTTTTCCGAAGGGGTTTCTTTTGAACCGATAATCCAGCATACAAACATGACCCAAGCATCTTAAACATGATAATGTAGGTAGGTACAAACTCGTGAGAGGAATGGGGGGGTGGCATCATTTTTAACTAGCTTTACTTACAGTTTGGCCACCATACAGTTCTTCTGAGATGTCAAATAATCCTAGGAAGGCCCCAAGGTTCCATGAGTGTGTGAGCTTTGGGTAGTTTCTAAATAGGTGTTTAATTGTATGTGGGCTTTGGTTGCATCTGGTGCATGTTGGTGCAGGGGCAATGATTATTATGTCTTCGTATTGTAGTAGCATAGTGGTGTGGCTTGGCCAGAATCGAGAAAGGATTCCTTTGGGGGGTTTGTGTAGTGATTTCTCTTATCGGTATATTAAGGGGGGTGAATCGCTTAGTGTGTGAAGGCAGTGGGGATGTGTTTGATTAAGTTGGGGGTTTGTGGTGGAGGAGGGAGATTATTTTACAGGTGTTGGAAATACTGTGCTGGCGATTCTTCTTGGTTCTGGGAGGGGGGAGTCTTTGATGTCAGATGGTGGTTTGGGTGGAGATGGGGCAATGCTCTGCTGAAGTGTTGCGTCGAGGAATAGGCCGAGGGGCGGTTGGAGTTTTCCCTGACGATGAGGTAGGTTCTCCAGGGACCGACCTGATCCCACCATTCCGTCACGATTCTGCTGAAAGAAGGCGGTGACGGGAGCTTCTTGTAAAAGAGGGTCCCACGCTCGTGAACTCCGAGGAATCTTGGGTGCCTCTGTGAAGGGGGCGAAGTGACGTATCAACGCGTAGAGTCACGGAGAAAAGCCGGGATGTAGTTTTCTCGCTTAGGGAACCAGAGTGAGGCTGTTTGTAGCTTCGGCTCTGAAAACGTGAGTACGAGCCTGGGTCCGCACTGACTTGCAGACCAACGAGGTTAAGGAGCCTCCCTAACTGGGACCGATCTCCTCTCTGAAGACTTGGTGCTTCGAAGATTTAACACAACACCGAGATAGATGGCAATTCCGGCCCCGTCAGACGCTTTGCAAGCTCTACTACCGAGAGTTAAAAGAATTCATCTTTTATACCTGAAACTCGGGAGAGATTCACATGGCTCAGGAAGTAGATTTGATGTCAAGCGCCTTTGTGAGGGTGAGAGCTGCTTGATTATCTCATCCATTTCGTCCTTTGTAAACTTCCGGAAACCAAGATTGGCTCCCATCTATCGATAACCAGTCCGGGAAGGAATGCGGTGGTTAACTGAAATGGCCAGGGGGAGGCCACCAGACATCGCACCTGAAGGGGAAGGTTTTATATCGCGGCCCACCCGGAAAGAAAGTGGGGAAACGTGGAAGCATTAGGCAATTGTCCTACATCCCTACCCATCCCGAGGGGACATTATTCTAAAGTGTAATGAGGGATAATGTCATAAGATATAACCTACTCGCAGCTACAATATATAGCCAAAATGAGATCCAAGGAAACATACATACTCGAAACACACAACAGAAAATTAACATAATGAAATGGCACTATTTCGCGACAAGGTCTTAGAAATTAGAGGAATAACTAGATATACATAAAAAAATAGAACATACATATATACAGAAGAAGAAAATAAAAATGACCGGACAGTTCCGGTTAGTCGCCACAACTAGGGGCTTCGTCTATCGGATTGCGTGATAAATTATCAGCAATGACGTTATCCGTTCCTTTTACGTAAGATACATTGTATTGGTATTCTGATAAAAAAGGACCATCTCATAACTCTGCCGTTCTGAATTTTACAATTTTTCAAATAGGCTAGTGGCCGATGGTCCGTTTCGACAGTAAAAGGTCTACCAATCAAGTACATCCTAAATTTTTTAATGCCCAAAATAATTGCTAAAGCTTCAAGTTCTATAGTAGCGCATGCCCTTTGGCGAACCAATACCTTCCGGGTCGCATATGCCACTGGAATTGGGGTTCCTTCTTCCTCATATTGTAATAAAACGCACCTAATGCCGAGATTAGAGTCATCAGTTCGGATGCCAATTTTTTTCCAGGGATTAGGCAAACGGAGGATAGGAGCGGAGATCAATTTTTTCTTTAGCTCGCCGAAACTCGCAGTCACTGCGGGATTCCATAGGATGGGGTCTGGTACGGCCTGTTTAAGAAGGTCATTGACGGGTGACGCTATGGAAGCGAATTGGGAAGATGAACTGCCGATAGAAGGAGCCGGAGCCAAGAAACGAAGGAAACTGTCCCCTGGTTTGAGGGAGTGGCATGCCTTCTATTGCCTTAACTTTGTCCTCTTGGGGGGGGGGGTAAATTGTCCCTCTCCTACATTGAACCCTAAGTAAGAGATAGTGCTATTAGCAAAGTGGCCCTTGGACGGCTTGATTGTCAATCCGTGGATCCTAAGCCGGTTTAGGAGTGGGCGGAGGTACTAAAGATGCTCTTACCAGGTGCGTGTGGCAACGTATATGTTGCCAAAGTAGAAAGAGACATTGCTCAACCCATCTGCAATTTTTCGCATCATCCGGTTATAGTTACTGCAGGCAGTAACCAAACCAAAAGTGAGACGCGTGAATTGCATTAACCCCTTTTCGGTGGGAAACGCGGTAAACTTCCTCACGGATTTTAGAAGTGTATTTCAGAAATGTACTTGGCCTTCTCGAATAAGTTCAGGTTCTGGTCGATAAAAGCGATAGGTTCGGCATCGAATACCGTGACAGCATTTAACTTTCTGAAATCTACGCACATACGAAAAGATTGACCCAGCTTACGTTTATCACTATCGGGGAACAATATTCCGACGAGGAGGGTTCGATTATTCCTAATTTATGGAGGTTTTCGACTTCTTCTTTGAAGTCCTTGCGAAGGTGGATTCGAAGAGGGTAGGGTTTACTCCTATTTGATCCGTCGTGGTGAGAGAGATGTCATGCTCAAATTGTGTAGAGCATCCTGGAGACTCAGAGATTACGTCTGGGTATTCGTTCCGCAGCGAGACAAACTGAGAAGTCTCCATGGAACCGAGGTGAGGATTCACGTCGACTGCGGTGGCCAGGTCTTCCTGGGGAGAAGGGGAGGAAGTCAAATCAGGCAAAGGATAATCTTTATCCCCTTCGAGGTATATTGTCTGAACAATATTCAATGGGTCCCAAGGAAAGTATGCTTCCAATGTCCCTTCTTCGTCGAAGACAACCCTATTGTTAACACAAGCTTGCTAGTGATATTTTTTCAACATGTTGATGTGGAACAACCTATTGCCAGATGACAACTGAATGACATAATCCACGGGCCTTCTAGCTTCTATGACCGGGAACGGTCCTTTCCATTGGGATAGGTGTTTGTTGTTGTCCGTGGGGAGTAAAAGCAGAACTTCATCGCCTAGTTTCAATCTTCGTGCCTTAGATTTAATATCAAAATACGTCCGATTCTTCTCTAGATTGATCTCGGAATTTTGCACGGCAACCTCCGAGCATTTTTCCAGCCTGTCACGCAAGTCCAGAACATACGAGTAGGAGGTCTTTAGTTCCTCATCCAATCAAGAGTTCGTGAGGAGCTCCTGGAGAATGCTCAGTGGGCCTCAGACATTGCGACCATAGAGAAGCTCGAATGGGGAGAATCCTAGAGTTCGGTGGGAAATCTCCCTACACGCAAATAAAGCTACTAGCAGGTACTGGTGCCATTCCTGGGGCTGGTCATGGCACAGCTTTTTAAGCATTCTTTTTAAGGTGGCGTTTAATTTCTCGCACATACCGTTTGCAGAGGGGTGAAAATGGGCCTAATTTGGAGCAACTTACTCACATGCTCCATCAATTCGAACGTAAATTGGCGGCCCCTGTTAGAAAGGACCTCTTTAGGGATCCCTACCCGTGAAAAAATAGAGATTAATGTCTCGGCACATGAGATGCTATCAAAAGCCCAGATGTAGTTTTCTCGCTTAGGGAACCAGAGTGAGGCTAGTTGTAGCTTCGGCTCTGAAAACGTGAGTACGAGCCTGGGTCCGCAATAACTTGCAGACCAACGGGGGTGAGGAGCCTCGCTAACTGGGACCGATCTCCTCTCTGAAGACTTGGTGCATGGACGATTTAACACAACACCGAGGTAGATGGATATTCCTGCCCCGCCAGACGCTGTGCAAGCTCTTCTACCGAGGGTTAACAGAATTTATCTTTTATACCCGAAATCCGGAGAGGTTCGCATGGCTCCAGAAGTAGATTTGATGTCAAGCGCCCTTCTGAGGGTGAGAGCTGCTTGATTATCACATCCATTTCGTCCTTTGTAAACTTCCGGAAACCAAGATGGGCTCCCATCTATCGATAACCAGTCCAGGAAGGAATGCGGTGGTCAGCTAAAATGGCCGGCGGGTTCTTCCGGCGGGAGGCCACCAGACATCGGGCCTGAAGGGGAAGGGTTGATTTCTCGGCCCGCCTGAAAGGGAGGTGGGAAAACGTCGGAGCATTAGGCTATTTATTCTCCATCATGTTGGGTTCTAATAATTTCATGGTATCTATGCTCCGGCATAGATACCATGATTTTCTTCGTTGGTTGCTTAAATAGCCCAGACTGTGTTCTCCTGCGTTTCCCTGAGCCAACTCCTTCAGGCGAGCCAGGAAGAGGGATGGGTGCCTGCCCTCCTTGTCTTGGGTGGATCGGAGCTCACGTATTTTCTCCACTTCAGATATACCAAATTCCAATATAAATATTGCCCTCAATTTTCTAAACACTCTCACGCGCTAAAATCCTAAGTACCACTTTGAAAACAGCAGAGATAATCAGGGGCAAATTATGTATGATTGTTTGCCGCTTTCTTTACCCCCCCCCCCCCAATCCCGAGACTATGAGCGTGCATTAACGTTTTTGTTGAGTCTACTCATTTGATGATTTCCGTGGAAGTTGTAGGTGATTTAGAAGTTGAAGCAAATGCGGAATGAGAGATGTAATTGCCGGACGAGGGTAGCTCACATATTGGGAATTAATTATTCGGTGTTGCATTCCTGCCAATATTCGAAAAAATAAGAAAAAACTATAAAGTTATTTTGTTTTTAAATTGGTGAGATAATTATAGGCGAAAATAAAGAGGAAACTCGATATATACGGAGGATGAATAAGATACTCGAGTATTCATTCAAAGCAAGTGAATACTTAAACATATATTTTGACGGAGTATCAGCTGACGACGCGAAATTATGCCTTAAACTGAGTGAAATATTATAATTCTTACAATAAAAAAGGGGCACCACTTTATAGAGTTGCCGATATGCTTAGAAGCTAATACTTTGCCGATCTATAAATAGGATTAAGTAAATGCATAAAAGGTATATGAACATGAATTTCAAAAAAATAAATATTTTAATAAGAGCAACTAAAGAGGAAACGCGAATCCTAATGGTACAATGAATGTAACAAAGATAAATTGTTAACATTCATATCATGGACTTCACTGTTTAAAATAAACCGAATATTATAACATTAACTGTGATATACGTAATTATTTAATAAAAAAACAATTGAGTGAATAGGAATTAAAGATGAGGTTTGAAGTAGGTTAATTAACACTGCTCTGCGCTGTTTAAGGTCTAACACATAATACCTCATTTTAGATTAGTTATTCGCGCTGAATCCGAAAATCATGCTTATTTTATCTAATCAGATCAAGTTTTTAAGATATAAGGACATGCTAGAAATTCCTATGTTCTGATCTATTTGTAGGCGAATGTACATACAATAGTAAATTTTGAACTGATTTATACAGAAAAGGTTAACAAAAGGTTCTAATTGAGACTAAGAAGAGTACAGCATACAAAAAAAAATACTCGTGGACTAGCCTCGGATTCAGAGTTAGAACCCAATAGAAAGGATAAGCCTACAAGACCAAGGGTGGTTCACTTTAAAATCTTTCACTTATAGAGGAGACTCATTTTTCCCCCATTTCGCAATGAAAATGGTGTTCCTATATATAACCCGATAGAGAAAGCTGACCTTTTGTCATCTTTCTTTCAAATGAAGCAATGCCACCGGGATCTAGAACTCCCTCCTACTTGCTTCCCTACTCCAATTTTGTCTAAGTTTGCCTTTAGATTATCAGAACTAAAAAGCTATATGTTAGACTTGGATGCTTATGGTGGTACGGATCCTACTGGTATATTTCTTTTATTTTTCAAGAACAATGATGCAATATTGGCCTCTAAACTGGCAATCCTATTTAGACATCTTATTCATGCCATTAAATTCCCGCTTTGTTGGCGAGTTGCCAATGTAAAACGCTATTCCTAAAGAAGCGTCAGCTTTGCATTTACCATCTGAATGTAGGCCTATCTCAATGACTCCTGTTATATCCAAGATTTTTGAGAAATTATTGGCTAGAGGTCTTAATAAGTTCATTATAAAAGAATCTTTACTACCTTTTACTCAATTTGGATTTAGAAAGGGTAAAGGACTTGTGCTGCCTTGTCTTATTTGGTCTACCAGTTGCAATCGAACCGTGATGCTGGGTCTGACTGAAGCCAGGCTAGTATCAATGTGTGGTGGAGCGAATGTGAGAGTGTTTGAGGGGCCATTCTCCCACCCCGTTTTCAATACCCCTCTGTAAGAATTTGTGTGTAAATGAAAGATGTTTATATATATATATATATATATATTTGATTTCATGATTTGTTTAAAATGTATTTTTTTCTCTTTCCAGGAGCTATATTCTGTAAACATTGTAGTTTGTTTATAATAATCTTTTAACAAAAAGCCAATCTGTTAAATATATAAATTATTATTACTGCCTTTTGTAAGGAGTGGCTGGGATCGAAATTTTGGCAGAAGATCAAGTGAATTTATTGTGAGGCCCGATAGGACGGAAATGGCTTTTAAATAGCCTCAATACCGCGACCAGAGGCGGAGGCGCCAGACCCTTAAGACGTACGCAACAATTGTGCCCACCCGAGTGGAAGCCGGCAGGACTTGGCCCCGGAGGACTTAAATATAAAACCCATGGTAACACGTAAGAATAAGGCCTATTTTTGCTCACTTCCGGTGTGTTTGTTAGGCCTCTTTTGTATGATTGATTATTTGTTTTGTTTGCTCATTTCACTTCTTTTGTATATAAAATATTGTTTGGTGATGGAATTTTTTGTACACACACACACACACACATATATATATATATATATATATATATATATATATATATATATATATATATATATATATATATATATATATATATATATATATATATATATATATATATATTCATATATATATATATATATATATATATATATATATATATATATATATATATATATATATATATATATATATATTTATATGGGAAATATCACGAAAGTTAGCGCGTGATAACTATAAGTATGAATATCTACCACGGAAGGAAACTGAATAAAAGACGGATTGGAGTTAGTACTTTCGTCTATTCGACACTTTCAAACTCGAATAGACGAAAGTACTAACTCCAATTATTCAGTTTCCTTCCGTGGTATATATATATATATATATATATATATATATATATATATATATATATATATATATATACGAGGGGCGGAGGAAGGGGGATGGCTGTTTGTGGGGGGGTTGGGACAAGTTATGACAAGTTAGGACCTGCAGCCGCACGCTCCTGCCTCGTCTATTTAAGAAGCAGTAGCTGATCGCAGATCGTCAGTCACAAATTTTTCCACAATGGAGAAGGTTGATCACCGCGCAGTGATCAAACTTTTTACCATGGAAGGCAAGAATGCAAATGAGATCCATGAACGCATGATTGCAATGTACACCGACACCACCCCTTCCTATGCAACCATTGCTCGCTGGAATAGGGAGTTCCGCCATGGTCGTGAGTTCCTTGAAGATGCCCCCATTCAGGACGCCCGTCAGACGTGACCAACGAAGACAATGTGGCCCGTGTGAAGAGGATGATCCTCGAAAATCGACGGTTGAAGGTCGAAGAAATCGAGTGAGAACTTGCAATATCACATGGAAGTGTTATCAACATCATCCACGACAATTTGGCAATGACCGAGGTCTCTGCCCGTTGGGTCCCTAGAAACCTCACGCCCCATGATCGACTTCAACGTCGTCAAAGTCCACAAGGCTAGAGTTGCATAAGCTGCCCTGTGCGAGTGCGGATTCGAGGAGCTCAACGAACCCCCCTACAGTCCAGATCTGGCCCCTAGCGACTTCTTTAAATTTCCCCAGCTCAAGGCTGCACTGCGTGGATACCGGTTTGGGGGACGATGAAGATGTCCAGCTCGCCGTCCAGGACTGGATTGAACAGCAGTCGGGAGATTCCTGGTTATCGGGAATTCGAAGCCTCAGGGACAAGTGGCGCAAGTGCATTGAAGTCGAGAGTAGTTATATTGAAAAATAATAAAACACTTTTTCTCATATCTCGTTTCCTTATATCCGAATTGCAAAACTTATTGACCGCCCCTCGTATACCTGAGATCTCAAATATATTTATCCCATATTTTTGTAAATAAAGAACTGTATATCTAATCCGTTTCATTTCTCCCTCGATTCTTCACATCCGACTTAGTTTGGGAAGCTGGTTGTATAGATTGGGGCTAGAACTTAGGTTCGTGGCCCGCTACATTTGGCGCCCGAATAGGGACGTGAGATCTCGAAACCGGAAGCGTGACAGGATTAGATTGCAGTCCGTCATCAGATTGGACGTAGTGATTTTTTTTCCCTTTTTCTATCCTTTCTTACTAGCCTGGGAGCATGACGTCTATGAAATAGGGCCTCCATGATGAGATTGTGAGAATGAGGCTGGAGCTGAGACAGAAAGAGGAGGAATGTACGATGTTAAGGAGCGTGATTGATGGATTGGGGAATGATATGGTGTTTATGACTAAAAAGACTGATTGGATGAAGGTGGGGATGGATGAGAGACATAAGCAGGTCAACCAAAGGATGCAGGACCCCTATGACATGATGAAGGGGCCAGAACCGGCCTCAGGACCCTCGACCCTGACCCCTGCTCCGACCGAAGGGGATAAGACTAATGGGATCAATGGGAGTGTGTGTGAGTCTACAGAGGGCAGGATTATTGTGAGTGGTAGGAAAGAAGGCGAATGGAAAAGAGTGGAAGGTAAGAAGGGAAGGAAGAATGGTTTGAATGGCAAGTATAGGAAGAAGAGAGGTAAGAGTGTGGACTCTATTCGGATGAAGAAGAGATTGAATGTATGATTGGCATGAGTGAGAGCGAGAGCAGCTCAAGTGAGAGTGAAGTGAATGTGGGGAAAGGAACTTTGATTAGGGAAGACCCGAAAGTTGATAAGTTTAAAATGCATGGTAGTAAGGTTGTAGGAGAGTTCTTCAGGGAGTTTGAACGCTATTGCAAGTTAAAATTCCCGGAGAATAAGGGATACTGGATGAATGTTTTAGGGGAGTGTTTGGATGGAAAAGTATTATAATTCTTCTGACTGATAACGAGTGTGGGTGAACCGAGGTATGAGGTGGTGAAGGAGAGACTGATTGGACAGGTGAAACGGATGAAAGAGAGTAAGAAGTATAAAAGGGTGAATGAATTTGAGAAGGCTCGCATGGAGAAGAGTGAAAGTGTGAACATGTATGCACATAGGCTTGAAAGTATGTCAAAAAATAGGTATGGTGATGATGGTATGAATGAATGTAAGCAAGTGATGAGAAAGTTCTTTGATACGGTCCCGCAAAAGATAAGTGAATGGCTGAATGCGAAGAGAAAGGAGAGGATGAGACTGACAGTTGAACGGTTTGTGTGGGAGGATGTGTTGGAGCTTCTGGAAGATGGCGATTTGACGAAGAGAGTGATTTGGATGAGGATGGATGGTATAGTGTGAATGTTGGTGGTAGGAAGCCTAGGAGCTTTCCTTTACCCCAACAGTTTGTCAGGTATCGGGATGCCCTGAGGGCTGCGCCAGCTGGGGTGATGTCGAGCTTCCTGGGCCGGCAGACTGGATGGGAAAATGGAAGGGGACATATGACTGGTAAGCGCGTGAATGGGTATATGAGGGAGCAACCGAGGTATGTACCAGCGAATGAGAGGCCGAATGGGGGGAAAAGGATTGTGGAATGCCGTAGGTGTGAAAGGAAGAGACATGTGTTAACGGAATGCAGATGGGCGTCTGGTGCGTGTTTTGGGTGTGGTAAGAAGGTGCATATAATAAAGGATTGCCAGGAAAGTATGAAAGAGTGTTTCGAATGTAAGGAAAGAGGCCATTTGAAGAAAGATTGTCCCAAGTTGAATGGTGGAGCGAATGCTGGGGGACTGGAAGATACGCATGGGGTAACTGTGGAAAGGCCGGTCACTATGCGAGGATGTGTCGTGACCAGAGGAATGTATGTAGCTATTGTGCGGTGGAAGGGCATTAGAGTGAAAGGTGTTGGATTAGACTGAGAGCGCAAGGTGTGAATGAAAAGTCTGAGTCGGGAAACTAAATTGTAAGAGGGTACCTGGTGAAGTATCTTCTGGGTGCATGAGTGCGAGTAATGTGTTGGTAAGTCTGTTTAGTGTGAAAGTGCTGTCTGGTAGGAAGTATAAGTGTCTGAATGTGGAGGCTGAAATGAATGGGATTGAGTGTTTGGCTTTGATAGATTCTGGGTGCAAGACGAGCTTAGTATATAAGGACGTGTATGACAAGCTGAGTGATAAAGCCCTCCTGTCTGAGTGTAAGGGTAGTTTGGTAGGGATTTGTAGTATGAGAGTGCCTGTGAATGCATGGTATGTTGATGAATGAGTGTGGATTCTCTGTGATTGATAAGGTGAGTAGTGAGTATGGTGTGATTTTGGGGTATGATTTTATGAAAGTGACCTGTATCCTACAAGTGATCAGATTGAAAGAAAGATTGGTAAAAATGGGGTGTATAAGTTGTATGTAGGGGAAGATGGTGGTGTTTTGAGGATTGTGTTTAGCGGTATTGAGGCGACTACTATGGAGAATGTAAGGCTTGCGAAGAGTGAAAGGGTGTCTGTTAGAGTGAGTTGGAGTAAGGATGTGAGTTTGAATATGCGTAAGAACACTGTGTCATTAGATGGAAAGGGTGCATATTATAAGGTAAGGCGTGTTGCTTGTGTGTTTGGTGGCTTGATGAGAATGAATGATCCTTTTGTATGTGTGCAGGCGAACCGCAGAGTGAAAGGGCAGGTGAGAGAGATCCAAGTTGGCGAAGTGCTGGGTCCCATTTCCACTGTCAGTGAGGCAGGTGTGGATAATTGTACTGATGTCAGGATGAATGTTGCGAATGAAAAAACTTGTGAGTGGACGTATGATGAAGGGGAAAGGATGGTGAAATTGGATGAATGATTGACTGAGTATAAAAGGGAGGATGTGTATCGAATGTTGTTTGAACGAAAGGGGGTCCTCAGTAGGGTCGATCTGGATTTCGGGTTTGCGAATCTTCCGGAATTCAAGATTGCCTTGAAGGAAGACACCCCAATCTATCAGCGGCCGAGACATTTCCCGCGCCCAGTTGCTGATGAGATTGAGGAGCAGTGTGTGGAATTAGAACGATTGGTTGATGGAAGATTGCGTCTGTTTGTGGATTAACGAAAGGTGAACGAAAGGACTATGAAAGAGAGGTTTCCGATGTGTGTGGTATCTGAGTGTTTGTATAGTATATGCATGGGATGAATTGGTTTACAAAGCTGGATCTGGTACGGGGGTATTACCATATTCCGATTGCTGAGGAGAGCCGACCAGTGACTGCCTTTTCCTCTATGAAAAGGCATTATCAGTTCCGTAACCTCATCTTTGGGTTGGCTAAAGCTCCCGGTGCCTTCCAGCGGGCAATGAATGTTGTGTTGAGTAAGTTTGCGAGTAAGAATGTGATTGTGTTTATAGATGATATTTTGATTATGACTGAGAGTTTTGAGGAGCATAAGAGATTGGTTAATGATGTGTTGAGAACGTTGGAGAGTGTTGGTGTGAAGGTGAAAGTAGCGAAGTGTGAATGGTTTGCTGCGAAAGAAGTGGAATTCATTGGGCATATGGTGAGTGAGAATGGGTTACGAGAGTCACCGAAGTATGTTGAGAAGGTGCGAATGTTTCCGAAACCGGTGACTGTGAATCAGCTGAAGTCGTTTCTGGGTTTGAGTGAGTTTCAGCGAAAGTTTATACGTGATTGTTCTGGTGTAAGTAAGCCTCTGACTGAGTGGATGGGCAAGAAAGGTATTACGATTGTCAGTTGGAATGATGAGATGAATGAAGCATATGAGAGACTGAAAGAGACAGCGGCTGAAGATGTTGAATTGGCATACCCGGACTATAGTGTGAATGCTAAGATGCTTGAATTGTATACGGACGCGAGTGGGTACTATATGAGTGTTTTTCTGATGCAAGAGCAGCGTTTGAATGGAGAGAATGTCAGGCGAACAATTGGGTATGTATCCAAGGCTACGAATGCGGCAGAGTGGAATTATTCGACTGTGGAGCGAGAGTTGGCTGCGATAAGTTATTGTTTGAAAGTGTTGCGTTCATTTTTGTATGGTGTGAGGTTTGTATCTGCAACGTATGAAATGGTCTGATAGTAGGATTGCGAGGACTTTGGAAGATTTGAGTGATTTTGACTATGTGGCGTAGTGCGTGCCTGGTGAGCGGAATGGAGTAGATGATTTGATGTCAAGGTATCCTGGTACAAATGATGAAAATGTGTGTGGAGTGAGGGATCCTAAGTATTTGCTGAAAGGGATTATGAATGGAAAGGAAAGTAAGGGTGGTGATGATTCCTTGTTTGAGAGCGTATGGAATGGTTTGCAAGATTTGAAGAGTAATGGAGTAGATGTGAGAGTGCCCGATAGTGTGGATGACTTAAGGAAGGAAGTAATGAGTGAAGTATTTAGGAAGCCTGAAAGTATTGGTATGGCAAGGGTGCGGAACTTTATGAAAGAATTGAGAACGATGTGTATGCCAGGGGTCCCGCTGTTTCAAGAAGTGTTGATTGTAGTGAGTCGTTTGGAGGGAGTGATTGTTTATGTGCACTTTGTTGGTGAGATGCCGATTGTGTACAAGGATGAGAAAGTGAAGGGTTCGAATACTAATGTGGTGCATCTGCAGTGTTTGAGCAGTGTGCATTACAATTAGGTGATTGAAAAGTGTTCGTATATGATAAAAAAGAATGGTTGTCTGGATGAAGATGACTGTGTGGGGAATGATGATGTAGGAGTTGATGATGGTGTGGATGTCAGTGCTGATGTTAGTGTGGTTGTTCCTTTTGTGTATTGCAAACATGGAGGACCGGATATGATGGAAGCGAGAGTGAAAGTTGGTGAAAGGCTTTTCTGTGGTTTGATTGATACTGGAGCGCAAGTGTCGTTAGTGAACGAGAGGATTCTGAGTAAGTATGATGAGTTTAGATGTTGTGAACGGAAGCCTGTGAAATTATGGATAAGTGCATTGGGGAATGGAATAATAGTGGCATGGGAACAAGTTAGTTTAAGAGTGAGTTTGGGCAGTGGTATGAATGTGAAGCATGACTTTGTGATTCTGAAAGATGAGCAAATGCTGTGTTGTTTCTTGCTTGGTGTGGACTTTATGAGATTGAATGATTTGTCTTTGGATGCTGATAAGGATTGTCTTATGAAAGGTGAATGTGAGGTGATGAGGTTGAATGAGTGTGTGAAGAATGTTGTCAAATTTTGCGGTATGATCGAATTGGTCATGGATGATGAGAATGAGATTTTAAGTGATGATGATATTCTAGAGATGCAAGAGATGTTTCCTTTTGTCAGTGAGTTGAATAGGTGTGTGATGATGCGTGTTGATTTGATAGAATAGCCTGAGTGTTTAAGTGATTTTAAAAGGTATGCTAAGGATTTTGTTGTTTGTATGGATGTTTTATATTTTGTGAGGCATATGAAGGATGGGGATGATATATATATATTCCCGTGATGTCCTTGGTTGGTATGATTGGTCTGGTGAAAGATGTGCATTATAATTATGGGCATATAGGTAAGTTTAAGTTGTGGGAGTGAATGGAGGAGCATGTGTTATATCTGTTTCTGAGGACTGTTGTGAATGGTGTTGCGACTACGTGTGAGGGTGTCAGAAGCGAAAGGTGCAAGCTGTGCAAGTGAAACCGCCGATGTTGAAAGTTGATGAGAAAGATCCGTTTGAATTGGTAGTGATTGATTGTGTCTCTTTGCTGAGTACGAGTGCTGGGAATATTGATATGGTTGTGATGGTTGATCACAAAAGTAAGTTTGTGAATGCGGCGCCTGTGAGAGATAAAAGGAATGTGACTGTTGCGCGTGTGGTTGAGCAGTTGTTTTTTCTTATGTGTGTATGGAAGCCTAGGAGATGTTTGAGTGATAATGGGCCTGAGTTTGCGAGTGAAGTGTTTGAGCGAATGTTGAGAGAGAATGGTGTGGGGCATGTAAGAACGACTCCGCATATACCGTCTTCGAATGGGTTGACCGAACGTACAATTAGGACCTTGTGTGAGATGTTGAGAATGATGAATAAGACTTTGAATGACTGGGATGTATGGTTGGGTAGAGTGTTATGGGCGTATAATTCGACGGTGCATAGTGAAACTGGGATGTCCCCGTGTCAGTTTGTTATGAATTTTGAAAGGCGAGTGAAAGATATGTTTCGTTTGAGTGAAAGTGACCTAGGGTGTATGGCGTGAGGCGCACGGAAGGTTTCGTTCGTTTGAGATAGGTCCAAAAGTATTGAAGGTAAAAGAAGTAAAAGGTAGGTTGAATGTGTCGAAGATGAGTGAAAAGTTTGAAAGACCGTATAGAGTTGTGAGAGTCTGGGAGAATGGTGCGACGTATATTTTGGAGAGTTTGAATGAAGGTGTGACTGAGAGAGTGCGGGCTAATCAGAGTCAGTTGATGAGGTGGAAAGAACCTCCTGACTACCTGGTGAGCCATCTGGTGTATGAACTGTGCAGATAGAGAGATAAGATGCATGATGATAAGATGAAGTGTGATAGTATGGATCTGTCTTGGAATGAGCTTGTCTTGGTCTCGAGGAGTAGAAAGCGTGCAAAGAAGAGTGAAAGGAAGAATGCAAGTACAAATGAAAGTAAGTCTGAGCAGAGTCTTTCTGGTATAAGGGAGCTTGAGAGATACATTAAATGTTTGCATAAGCAGGTGAGTGATTTAGCTGATGTAAGTAGACGAGTGAGTGAGCTACCTGTGGCTGATTTTTCAGATTTTGGGAACAGTATGAATGATAGTGTGTTTGGGCAGAATGAACTTAGTGTGGCTGATTTTTCCTGTTTCACGAATGGTAAGGGTAGAGGTGAGTTTGGCGTGGAGAATGAGGAGGTGACTGACTTTTCTGGCTTCTGGTGGAAACCAGTTGAAGGGGGTGTCCCGTGTAGCCTCTGAGAGTAGAGGGGATCTGAGTGATTTGTCTGTTTCGCAAGAGTGTACTTTTAGTTGGATAAGAGCTGTGAGTGAGGAGCTGCGGAATGGGTGTATGAAGAGTGAAGGTTCTGAACGGAAGAGTATGAAAGAGTTCTGTCGAGAGATGGGAGAGCTAGTTATGAAGGCTAAGAGTATGGTAGACGACATGATCAATAGTGACGAGGAGACTGGCAGGACGAGTGACGATCAACCCCGACAGATTGCTACGCGTAGCCAGGGACCAATAGACCAGTGTGAATGGGTGCAGAAGGGCGCGATTGAGTATAAAAAGTACCGTGAGTAAGGATTGAGAGTGTATTGTCAGTTACTGTAGTCGAATGGCCTAAGGAAGGAGGGGTGTGGTGGAGCGAATGTGAGTGTTTGAAGGGCCATTCTCCCACCCATTTTCCAATACCTTCTCCATCCCTCTGTAAGAATGTGTGTCCGAATGGGAGATGTTTATATATATATATATATATATATATATATATATATATATATATATATATATATATATATATATATATATACATATATATATATATATATATATATATATATATATATATATATATATATATATATATATATATATATATATATATATATATATATATATATATATATATAAGGAGTGGTGGGTTTGAAATGTTTAGCAGTAGATCAATTTAATTTATTGTGAGTCCCGATAAGACGGAAAGGGCTTTTAAATAGCCTCAATACCGCGACCAGATCGCATTATTATATCGAGCTCGGAAGCGCCAGACCCTTAAGACGTACGCAACAATTGTGCCCACACGAGTGGCAGCTGGCAAGACTTGCCATTTGGGGACCTAAATATAAAACCTATGGTAACACGTAAGAATAAGGCCTGTTTTTGTTAACTTCCGGCCTGTTTGTTAGGCCTCTTTTGTATGATTGATTATTTGTTTGGTTTGCTTATTTCTCTTTTTTTGTATATAAAATATTGTTTGGCGATAGGATTTTTTTTGTACATATAAATATAACCAAGATCTTAAATATATTTACCCTATATTTTTGTAAATAAAGGAATGTATATCTAATCCGTTTCATTTCTCCCTCGATTTCTCACGTCCGAGTTAGTGTAGGAAGCAAGTTGGATAGATTGGGGTTAGAGCGTAGGTTCGTGGCCCGCTACAACTGGACTTCAGTTGTGCCTTTGACATAATTAATCATAAAGCTTTGTTATATAAACTTAAATTAATGGGCATAGGTGTCCCTCTTTATTCAATTTTAAAGGAATTTTCATCTAATCGCAAGCAATTTGCGGTTGTTGATGGAAAATGTAGTTCTATGGTTGATGTGGTATCTGGTCTTTCTCAAGGCAGTGTCTTTGGACCTATTTTATTTACTTTATATACTCGTACTACTGATATGTAGCAGAACTGAGAGAATAACATGATGGACTATGCTGACGATGCATCATTGTATTCATTTATTCCATCACCAAGACATTGAGTTGAGGTTGCAAATTCTATAAATAGAGATTTGGTAAAAATTTCTAGTTGGTGTACTCGTTGGGGCATGGTTTTGAATGCTGTAAATCACACTCAATTATTTTTAGAGGCAGTAGAACTTCAAATCCAAATCATCCGCCTTTATTGCCTGCTAATATTTGTCTGGCTTCTTCTGATAATATTAAGTTGCTTGGTGTTGTTTTAGACAGCAAGCTTACTTTTCAAACTCATCTTCGTTCAGTTTCTTCCTCCATTGCTCAGAAGACTGGTCTACTTATAAAATGCAGAAAACTGTTGATAATAATGCCGTTTTACGTTCCTTCTTTGCTTTTATTTTGCCTAAATTTGAATATTGTTCTACTGTCTGGATTGCGGCTGAGGATTGCCATCTTATTGATTGCTCAATAGAGCAATCAATAATATTAAATTTCTGTTGCCCAATCTAAATATTGACCTGCAGAAACGTAGATTGGTCGGGTCATTATTCTTTTTATTTAAGATTTTAAATAATAATGCAAATTCACTCCATCCTCCTCTGCCTGAGCCTTTTACAGCAGTCCGATTAACACGTCACTCTAATAACATCATTAATAGGAACAGCAAAGCGTTTTCCGTTGTTAGATGTAATACAACTCAATTTACTTCGCTGTTTCATTCCTAATATTTGTAAGGAATGGAATGAACTGCCAGAAGAATGTGTATCGGCATCTGATATTACATCGTTTAAATCTAAAGTAAATAAATTTATTGTTTAATCAATGACTTTGTTTTTAAATATTTTTAATATGGTTTTACTTTGTTTTAACATATTTTCTTTTGATATGTTTTTTTTTCTTTTTTTCTCTCTTTTTTATTTTCTTGCAATATGTTTCCCTATGGGACCACCCTTGGTCTTGTAGGCTTAACTTTTCCATTGGAAACTTCTGTATTTGTATAATAATAATAATAATAAAATGAATATTAGGGTATTGAACATAGCGTTTGTTCTTGAGATTGAGGCCTTTCAAATTTATCATGAAGTTCTATCAGTCGGTGATGTGATCTTTACTTTCCCTCCACACCAGTGGGATATCAAATGACACACTCTTCCTTTTCTTGTTACTTAAATCCCTTAAATATTCTATACGTTTTATAGCAAATATGGGGAGCAAATAAATGGCTTATCCTGGTCCCCCAATATCGCTTCAAAGTAAGCATGATTTGCCTTTTTCACAAAATCCGTGATTTTTGCTTGACAGTCTGGAAGAGCAACATGTCCGCAGATGTAACAAAACCTAATCGGATGATTCTTACACGTATGATCCATTTTAATGCAAATCTAGACCTGAAAAGATGATGAAATAGGTTATGTATGGTCACTAACCACTAAATGTGACAAAACAAATGTAATAAACGGTTGGATGATATCCCTATTTTGGAATATACGTTCTAATATAAATCGACCATATCTTAGAAACCAGACCTGACTAAAGAAAACTAATTATATTCTTAAAGTTAGGATGCAAAAATGATTCCAAATCAGTTGAAAACAAAGTTGTGAAATGCAGGCCTGTGTAATAGATGAAATGAATGAAGTGTATTGGTGATCTTGAAACAATTAATTCCCAAATAATTTTTATTTAACTAATTCCTAAATCATTTCCAATGGAATGATTTTGTTGAACAAAATAGCATTAATTACGATTCACGTGGAAGATAAAGGAAAATATTGCTTAACTCCAGAACAACCTTGTTGAGGCTAGGGTTGTCTGGAGAAAACAAGAAAGTGAATTACATGTTACCAATTTGTCCTCTATATGGAGGCCTCAAAATGAATTACAAATTATCCACACTACTTTAAAATATTGGTAACTAGCAAGTTTTCTACTAAGGGCTGAGGATCTTAAATAAGTTACAAAAATAGTCCAATTCTGATTTTAACAATATTTTTTTCTGGGAAACACAATGAACTGGTATTAAAGCGCGCCTCAGCTCCGAATTACAACGTTGCCAAAAAAGACTTAGTGATAGGAGCGCCATCTACAAATACTCGTATTATGCATATTTCAGTAGTGAAAATTCCCGCAAACAATGTTTTTCCTTTAACATAATTATAATAACTAATAGAGGGGATGGGAGTAGAGTATTAAATCAGTGGTGTTTACCACGAGAAAAAGCAGGATACAATATTAATAATTGAAATGTATGACTCTAGGATAAGACAAGTGACTTGCCAGTTTATTCAAGTTCAAAAATCACGTCAATAGTTAGTTATATTATGTAGTGTGAAGTCAGAGGAGAAGGGTATAGATGCACAAATACATCGAGGAATAACTAGAGATTGACAGACTGAGGGACCATTTTCACGAACTTAAGCTATATAGCATCGAGACTATTAGGCATAAATGTAGTATAAATAAATCTGTAAATAAAGTAGTGAAGGTAGACGAAGTGAAAATTGTGGAAGCTATATAGCAGCAGGTCATCTTGTTGGCATTAAACCCGGGAGGATGTGCAACTGCGGTCATTGGGGCCGAGAGTGTGTGCCGTTCATACAGGTTTCAGTTGTAGGAGGAACATTATTACTGCCACATCACCCATCCACTTGCCTGAGACTGAAAGCCTAAGAGACAAGCTTAGTATTTCCATTTCAACCACAATCTAGGTAATTTTCCAACTAGAAACCATTATTGCCACTTAAACCACAATCTAGTGTTTTACCTACTATGACTCAACAAGCCTATATTTTCTATCACTATCAACTATTTATTATTATAACATTACAGCCTCGCTGTGGAAAAGACTTTTCAGGTATTGCCAACCACACTATAGAACTTGGCCACCACATTATTTAAAATATAATTGAAACTCGTCTTCAAATGCAAATCAATCGATAAAAGAAAGATAGCAGGATATACTCTCGTTTAGAACTGCCCCTAAATAAAGAATAACCATTCAGTCTGCTCAATATATGAAGGAGTCTTTCAGCTTGCTTTCATGAGCCCTGTTCTCTAGTAAAGATACTGGTAAAGGCCAAATTTTGAAAAACCGAACCGAAGAATAAAAAGAAATATATGTGTCCACTGGGCTGATTGGAGATTCCTCCTGTTCTTTTTGAGCGAGGTACTTATTCCTAGATCTGTCTCTTCCTTTTTTATTTACTGTTAAAATCTAATTGCTTTATACCTTGCACGACATAACTTGGTCACCAGCAAAGTCTGACCTATAAATGGTATTACGGTATAGTGAATCTCTGCAGGAGACCCCGTTAGGGGGACCAGAAAAGGAAGGCCGGTTATTGGCCAAGAGCCCGAACCCAACTGTGGATTGCCTTTAGGGCTAGGTATAACTAGATAGAGTGACCAAGGAGAGCGCGAATCCTGGGAGGTAGGCGAGTTAGAATTAGGATATTTAGGAGGGTTCTCCCCCTTGTGGAGTGGGATAATCTTTTAACTTTCAGATGTCATATACTAAGAGCCCCACACTAAGTGGCGCATACTAGAAAATTAGATAGGGAATCATGGATTCCACGAATGAATTAAAAAGACTTCTCCTCCATTTATTGCTAAATTGAAGAAAATGGACGTCTCAAAATGTCACACAACACATTTTCTAGGACCTTGAAATACCTTTAATAAAGTGCAAAGAAACTCAATGGATTTTCGTCACCCCCCCCCCCCTCCTCCCTAAGAGAAGGATATAGAACAACTCTTATCGACGGCCAGTATAAAATTAGACCTTGAAGTGAAAATTCTACTGCAGATCACGTTGAATAAGAGCTTTGTGTCTCGAAAAGTGTGGCAAGAGTAGGAGCGATAAAATTAAGAATGAATTGATGGGGGTGCCATAATGGTTAAAACTACAAGGAGTGATCAAATTCAAAGATCACATTCATGTATTTAAAGTAGTGTGGGAGAACATAACACCAAAATGGACGCTAAAGCTCTCGAAAAAGGAATTTGGCTTTCAGCATGCTGCTCTCCCCCGCAACCATTCAGAGAGACGTTTACTGAAATATTCAGACGTGCTTCACGTGCTACTCAATTAAGGACCACATTTCAGTGAACTACCCAAAGAAAGGACAAGTCATATTTCTGAATGTGCCACTGAAGGGCAAACATTCCGCAACTGCACAAAACAACAAAGAATTGCATTAATTTCCAGGGGAACGACCAGACAATGGTCATGGTCTGCCCAAAAAGAAATGAAATTTTTAAAAGGAAAAACAGGAGAAAAAGAGAAGACATATATAGCAAACACCTCTTACGCAGATGGAGCAAAGAAATAAATGCTAAGTAACACAACGCTACCGAACATGACAAGAATCATGTATGCAAATATATATATATATATATATATATATATATATATATATATATATATATATATATATATATATATATATATATATATAAAGGGTGTTCCATTAAGACGGATCGCAGTTAGCAGTAAATATACATCGCATTGCAGCAAAATATATATTGAGTTTTTCCGTCTCTTTCAACACTAATTTCAATCATGAATATATTGATGATTGAAAGTAGTGTTGAAAGCGGCAGAAAAACTCAATATATATTTTACTGCAATGCGATGTATATTTACTGCTAACTGCGATCCGTCTTAATGGAACACCCTTATATATATATATATATATATATATATATATATATATATATATATATATATATATATATATATATATATATATATATATATATATATATATGCGTCATACATGCGCACGTTCAAAACGCACTTCAACTATGAAAATATATTTGAACACATTAAACTCATTACTTGAAGCGAATGAACTAGAAGCATTAAAGATCCCAAGTCGAGTCGATTAATCAGCAATTTTAAACATGCAGATGCCGGTATCCAACAATAAAGACGACAAATAGAAAGAACCATAGAGATCAGTAACAAAAGAAACTGATACCGAAGAGAGCTCGGTATCAGATTTACGGCAGAGGAGATAAAGAAGATAAACGAGTGCGAAAGGAAATGGAAAATCAGTACAAATAGAAACAAAATTAAGATTATTCCAATGTTCAGAAGCAAGGTCGAATTTAGGTTTGTCAAATATGGGCAGCCAACTAGGGCGACATTTTGCTGGGGAGGTAAGCCGAAGGGATGTGGGGCGCATCCAATACCGAGAAAAGGTGTTATACTGGTTTTCGAGGTATGTCTTAGTTTAAGCTAATCAAGTCCTACTTGAAATCAACCATATCCCAAGAATGGCTGACAAGTCTCAGCGGGATTAGCATTAATCCAATGGCGGATCCAGGATAAAAATTTGAGTGGAGCTAATTTTAATTCTTCCCACTGATTAGCCTGAGAAAAGGGCATTGATCATTCATTAATAATGTTTATTTTATACAAAATTTATAATAAATTACAGTAACTCATATAGGAGTAAGTACTAATTCTCTTAGATCCGATTTCTTTTTCACACACCAGAAAACTATGAATTGTAATTTATTGTAGTCTTGGGACGTCAGCAAAACTATAATATTGAATTTAATAATTATTTTTTTGATTTAGCTCTATTTTAGACATGTATTATATAAGATACATTCGATCGCAACGGTTTAAAACTGTTATATATATATATATATATATATATATATATATATATATATATATATATATATATATATATATATATATATATATATATATATATATATATTATATATTAATACATAATTCTTTCTGAATAGCAGAATATAAGTATTGCATAAAAATAAATAAACATAGACGTGTCTGAAAGTTGGGGGGGCTTCAGTCCCCTAACTCCCATCCTGGATCCGCGCCTGCATTAATCGTAATCGCTCGGTAGATTGGTAGATTTCTTACGATGATGTTATTGATGACTTTGCGTCAAGGAAGGCAAAGATGGTCAAGCTTTAAATGTCAGTTGAGCAATTTAGTTGTTTTTTTTAAGTGAAGTGCACCAGAAACTAGAGGTCGCTCAGAGAGCCCATTTCTCCGCCAGCGACATATAAATGCTAGCATTAGACATTTTAGCCAGTCTCTATGCTTTGCAAATGGAGAAAATGGTTTCTTAGAAACATATCTAACCCGCTTGGTGGATTCTTCCCTAAATATTACCACTTCGTGCCTAGGTTAACCTAACAAACCTCGAAATTTCATTGAGATTCGTTCCTTACTTTTTCTGCAATCCTGTTGACATACAGACAGACAAAGAGACAAACGGAACCAAAAACATATTTCATCCAATTCCTGTAAGTAATATGTTCTGATCTATTTGTATAGTGAATAATTTGTACAATTTATTTATTTCGTTCTCTATTAGATGTCTTTTTATTTATTCATTCATATAGCCTACTTTTTTTATTCAAGTTATTTTGTTACATAATTATTGTTTTAATTTATAAGTATTTATTCCAAATATATGCACATGTGTGTAGTTTTAAAGGTTAAGACTATATGCTTACTAAGCAAGTTGGTTTGTACATAATTGTTGGAAAGTTTCTTTATAAGTTTTTAATTCTATATGTTGTGTGATAAAGGAAAGTAGGAAAAAGGGGCTAAGAAAATATAACGGAGGAAAGTAGATTGGGCGAGTAGCGAACAGCTTTCAGTATCGCTGGGCCACTGTTAGTGGGCAGTGAATCCACTCTGCCATCCTGAGTCTCAAAAAAAGACTCATTTAAGGGAAACTTTTAAGCCGCTCACTTGCACTTCTCTTCACGCTACACAACCCCCCTGCTAGAAGTGGAGTGTATTTTAAAGGAAGGAAGGAACGCCGTTTGGAAATGTTATCCAAGGGCTAACGCTCCCCCTCTCGGGTCTGGACATCATTGTAGATAGAGGGGGGTAGGAAAATGGGCAAAAATAATAAAGAAGGAAAGTAGGGTCGTCAAATTGCGAAAAACTTCCTGCGCTGCTGGATCACTGTTAACGAGCGGTAAATCCATTTCGCCATCCTGAGTCTCAATAAAGACTCATTCAAGCGAGTTTTTTAAGCCGCTCGCTTGCACTTCTCGTCCTACAGTTGGAAGTTGAGGCTTATTCAGAAAGGGGGCTCATTCAAAACGGGATATAGCAAGCATATGATGTAAAGAGTCAAAGGCAGAAAAGGAAGTCTGAAACTACTATATAGGCTCATATCAGTCAACCGAAGTGTGGAACCGTGCAGTAGGAGTGAAGGGGGGAGGAGCAAGGCAGCTGTGCGGAGGAATACGGAATATATATGTATATCTGTGTGTGCATAGGCTTGGTGGACGGGTGGTCAGAGGTCAGAGGCCTTTTCGTCGGTGGCGCTGGTGATGCAAGGTTGTTTACCACGCATCTATGTTATTAGAGTGTGTCGTTTTCATTGCTGTTCTCTGCTGTGTTGCTTGTGGTCTTTATAGTTGTTGTTTGCTTTTTGTTCGATTTATTAGTTCTTTTCTCGACGTCTGATTGTGTGTTGCGTCAGACGGAGGTGCTGGATCAACACAGAACTGCCGGTGAGTTTGAACCACCTTAATATCTTGTTTATATTCAACAAGCTATCTAAGCCTTCGCTTCACTAAGTTGTTATGGCGACCGTGAAATTGACCAATATTATGAGGCCGTTTGACGGGACCAGCAGTGTTGTGAAATAGTTGGAGAAGTTCGACCTGCTCATGATGCTGAGAGAGTAAAGGATGTAGAGGCTATTTTACCCATGTTTCTCGAGGGTATTGCGTTGTCTGCGTACACTGAATTGGGTGAAGGTCAGAAGAAGAGTACACAAAGTATCAAGGATGCACTTCTAAATGCATTTTCTGTGAACCCATTCAGAGCATATGAGCAGTTTACCAAGTGAGTTTGGAGGGAAGAGCCAGTGAACGTGTACATGGTGAAATTTTGGAAATTAGCACGGCTGGCCCGTATTAGCTCAGAAAAGCTTCTCCTGCAGGCATTTGTGACTGGATGGCCATTAGTGGTGTCAAGACAGCTTCGAGCGACGTCGGGCATAGAAGATATGAAGTTGTCTTTTGTAGTTTCAGAGGGCCAGAGCATTAATATCGGAGCTAATGGAGCAACCCTGTGCCGCCCTAGCCACATAACTAGCCGCTAGCAGTATCAGGCGAATTGCAGTGGACAGGCTCAACCGTGCCCGAGAGGAGCGTAAGTGTATTTGGTGCGGTAGGCCTCACTTGGTTCGTAATTGTCCAAAGAAAGACTCGGCAGGGAGAGAAGTGAAATGTTACAAATGTATGGGTGTTGGGCTCATGTGAAGGATTTGTCCCAGCAACCAGGGAAACTGGCGGGAAGTAGCCTCTGCGCCAGAAGCTCCTTCGGACAAGGAATAACGGTCTTCCAGTTGTTAACGGTGTTGTGAGCGGAAGAGCTGCAAAGGTGTTGGTAGACATAGGGTGTACAAGGTCTGCGATTGGGATGGTGGGTGATCAGGGACTTGTGTGGTCGGGAGGAAGACCTTGGTCGGAGTTGACGGGCGGGAGGTGTCCAGTGATGGCAACGCTGTTGTGCCCATTAATATAGGCGAGCGGTCCTTTACCATTGACTGCGTGGTTATGAGTGACTTAATTGGGGGTATTGATGCTATTATTGGGTTGGGTTTCATCAATCTTGAAGGTGGTGTGGTGTGGAGTGGAGGCATGGTAAAGTACGGTTATTGGCCCATGGCCCAGGTGGTGAGAACTAGGCTGTTGTTTGTTGCAAGTCTTCACCCGTGCTGTTTTTGGAGGATAGGGACTTTACGGCTGCAGCTACATCAAGAGGGTAAGTGAGGGGGCAATGATGGGATGATTATGTGGGAGAGCAAGCAATGGGTTTGATCAGAATTCACTCGGATAAACTCGGAGGATCCAGTGAGAGGAGTGTTTCACGTAGCACCGTACAGGCCGGGGCACATTTGGTGTAGTGCGAGCAGTCTTGCTTTTTGGGTTGCGCTGGAAATCGGGGGTCAGATTGTGGAGGATGCTGCTTGGCTAAGCAAAAGTGATGACTTTTCTCATATCAACATTGCTGAGTTGGATGCGGTTGTCAAGGGGTTGAACCTAGCTCTCGAGTAGGACTTGAGTCATATTGAAATTATAACAGATTCGATGACTGTCCTCAGGTGGTTTAATAGTGTACTCCATGATGAGGGTAGGATAAAGGTAACCAATATGGCAGAGATATTGGTCAGACAGCGGTTATCTGTTGTGCGAGACATGATACTTGAGATGGATTTCGACTTGTCTATTACCTTTGTCGCTTTGGAGAGAAATAAGGCAGATATCTTAACACATATTACCCAAGGTGTGGCTTGGGGACGCAAGGATTGCAGTGGCACTTGATGTTGATATTGAAGGTTTACACTTGCAATACCATTTTGGCGTGGAGCGAACTTTGTACTTAGCCAGGTTGCTCAATCCCACGATAAAGAGAAAGAGGGTGAACTGAGTTGTGAAAGCATGTAGGTAATGCAAGGTTATAGATCCTACACCAGTGAGACGTATCTGGGGAGTTAGGAGCTGAGGGCTCATGGACCAGGCTCACGCTGAATGCGACACATTACTACGGCAAAGCATTTTTTAATGCAATGGATAGTGGACCGAGTAGGTTTGCAATTTGGCGGGAGGTGCGATCTAAAAATGTTGGGGAAATCTACCAACAGTTGGAGCAGATATTCTGGGAAAAAAAGGCCTGCTAATGAATTTTTAGCTGACAATAGCAGGACCTTTAGATCTGTCCAACCTTTTGATGTCTGCAGGGAGTGGAATGCGACTCAGAGGTTTCGAGCAGCCTAAGAACGTCAGCACCATAAAGAGCATGGTGGCAAGATCAGGAGAAAGTCCACTGCAGATGTTGTTTTGGTACAACCTCGGGCGAACGAGGGTGTGAATGGAGAGACCACACCTGATTTTATGTTTTACATATATCAGTGGGGACGTCCAGCATGCATTCAGGAGGTGCAGTGAGATGAGTTTCAGACTGAGTTCACAGTGGGGGACGCGGTGGTGGTAAAGCCGGTGTGTGGCCGATATACTTCTCGGTGGATGGAAGGTGTGGTGACTGATGTTACATTAGAGAACACGGCAGAAGTTGATGGCGTTTCACATCATGTACTAGACATCCGACGAATTTTCCTCGATGAACCATCATCTGATAGGGAGGAGCCATCATCCTCATTGATGAGGATGATGGATCAGTTTGATGATGCGGAGGATGTGGCTCAGAGGGTTTCAGTTGGTCAGAGGCGATCTAAGCGAGTCAAGCGACCCCCAGTCTAGCTTCGCGATTACGAGCAGTGATGGTGAGATCACGGGGTGGTGTGGAGCCGTGCTGTAGGAGTGAAAGGTTGTTTAAATGGTTGTTTACAACGCATCCGTTTTATTAGAGTGTGTCGTTTTCGTTGCTGTCCCCTTTTCCGTTGTTTGTGGTCCTTATAGTTGTTGTTTGTTTTTTTTCAATTTACTGGTTCTTTCTCGACGTGTGATTGTATGGTGCTTCAGATGGACGTGCTGGGTCATCACATAACTGCCGGTAAGTTTAGGCCAACTTAATCTTTTGTTTATATTCCACACGAAGAAAAAAAGAAGATCTACCAGGTAATTATACAGTCAGCAATGGTGTACATAGTTATCCCAGTGTAAACCACCTCGAAAACAAACATTATTAGACTGCAAAAGATCAAATACAAAGCGACAGGGCTTATCATTAACGCAAGAAGAAGAGATATGCAAAGACAACGTGACATTCACAGATAAGTTGTTAATACTGCTGTTTTAATTTATTAAGTTATTGTTAATTGATTAAGTCCATAACTAACCTGTTTCTTTCTTTAGGTTTAATATTAAATCAAATTAAAACAGATATGTAGTGTGTCGTAACGTGCGATGGTGTGCATAATGTATGGAGATGAAGATCTTGCAGTTCCTCTACTAACTGCACTCCTAAGTTTGTGAAACCAACATTATGCCACTTATATTAATTGTTTGTCTGTGAAATGTACATGTGCCTATATTTGTGTGTGCTTATGTGAGAGTGTGTTCAATACATGTATTATTTTCTTTGTATGTATATTTATGTTCTGTGTTTATTTCAGTGAAATATAGCCGAACTTTGGAACCCTTCTTAACATTTGGGCTACTTCAATTTATTTCACTAATAGGAATGGAACGTGGTTTTCGTCCCAATCGAGGTACATAGCGCCAACTGAAGGTACAAACGATTTGTATTTGAGCCTCCTAGCTAATTCAGTTTCTCCTGAAAGGTTCGAGATAATTTCCGAATGTACTACTTTCGCGACTAGTAAACAATCAGATGGTGAAACAATTCATGAATATATATGTGGACACTCAGTTTGGATTGCAATTTCCAGGCTGTGATTGTCGAAACGTATAGAAACGAGTAGATTCGAGATGCCTTAATTACTGGGCTTTCATAATAAAAAATCCGAATGAGACTTTTAGAAAACAAAATTCTTACATTATATTCGGCTGTTGGTCAAGCAAGAACGTTAGAGAGTGCCACAAGGGATTCAGAAGCCTATGCATCATTCACTTCTGGTCCTCTAGCTTCAGTAGAATCGCATGAGCTTGGCGCTAAAGTCGACTCTTCTAATCCTAATCCTGAGGGTTCGAATTGTGTTGCAGCTCCTTTGCTTCGAAAACATAGAATATGTTATTATTGCAGAAATTCCTCCCACCAGGACCGCGCTCGCTGTCCGACAAGTGACGTTACCTGCTTTAAATGCAAGAAGAGACGAAATTTTTCGAAGGTATGCAAGTCATCTAAAAATGAAGTCTCAGTATTAACCTCCAATCCCGTTCTCACTAGTGTGCCATCAATTTTGAAAATGTCATATTTAGAGGTGGAGGTGAGTGGCTGTGTTCTCACGGCTCTTCTAGATACCGGCAGTTCCGATAACTTAAATTCAAAAGATGTTGCGAACTCTTTTAATTTCCACCTTAAACCTTATAAGGGCACACTATATCTATGGCCTCTACAAATTTAAGATCTCCTGTCACGGAATGTTGCGAGGTTAGCATAAAAGTAGGAAGCCGCGAGTACCTTACTGTTCGTTTGATCGTTTTAGCTGAATGTTTCGCTCACACTATTTTAGGAATTTCTTTCCTAAGTAAGCCTTCCTCCTTTAAGCTAAACTTTGTAGTTCCTCAAATTTACCTCGAAATGTGCTCTCTAGCTTATATGATTACGGATCCTCCAAGAGTTTTCACCAACTTGTCATATGATAGCGACCAGTCATTACGAAGTCATGCAAATTTAAGACGTTTTACTCTGATGAATTTATTCGTTCTGAAGTAACACACATGCTCAAGGAAGACATCATCGAACCGAGCACCTCTCCCTGGCGAGCTCAAGTTCATGTTGTGTCGAATCAATCAAAGAAAAGGTTATTAATTGACTATTCTCCGATGATTAACAAATTTAATTACTTGGATGCGTATCCATTACCCAATGTTAAAGAAATGGGTAATAATATTTCGACCTATAAGATATTTAGTACCATCGACCTTAGTAGTGCTTATCATTTTGTTCCCCTTCACCTTGAGGATAAAATTTACAGTGTTTTAGAGGCGGATGAAAGGCTTCTTCAACCTAAACGCTTAAGTTTTGGTCTAACCAACGGCGTTGCCTGCTTCCAGAGAATTATTGGACGATTTCATTCGTAAATTAATTTTGAGGATACGTATGCTTACCTAGATGATGCTACTATTAGCGGCCACACGCAAGCGGAGCGTGATAAATACCTAACTAAGTTTCTCGAAGCTGCGAGAAACATAAAATGATCTTAAATAAAAACAAATGAATCTTTTTAACTAAAACTATATGTATCTAGGTTATCAGGTTCGCCAGAATAGACTTCGCCAAGATCCTTCACGCCTGCTGTTCTCAAGGATATGCCCGTACCAACCAGCCAAGAATCATTATCTCGATTAGTCGGATTGCTTGCATACTACTCGCGGTGGGTTCCAAGATTTTCTCAACGAATTCGTCCACTAATTAATTTCCATTTTCCACTTTCTGAAGAAGCTACAAATGCAATCTAGGAATTAAAATCAGCTATTATTAACGCTGTTAGGGAGAAATTAGATGAAAATTTACCGTTTAAACTGGAAACTGATGCCTCAAATAGCGCCATTGGGGCCACTTTGAACTAGAATGGACGACCCGTTGCTTTTTTTTTGAGATCCTAAATTTCTCCAAGAGAAATCACTGCCTATGCTATTGTTGAGGCGATCAAAATGTGGCGTCATTTTCTTCTCGGTCGTAAATTTACTTTAAAAACAGATCAAAAATCTGTATCTTACATGTTTGATTCACGTCATAGGAGTAAAATAAAGAACGAAAAGATTTTTTATGGCGTTTAGAATTAATGCCATTTTGTTGCGAGGGTATACATCGTCCTGGTTCGCTCAACAGAGCTGCTGACGCCCTCTCACGCACTTTCTGCTCAAGCATGACCCACAATAATCTTGTCAAGCTTCATAAAGCTCTCTGCCATCCAGGAATTACACGATTTCACCATTTTGTTCGAGTATGAAACTTGCCTTATTCTGTAGATGACGTTAAACGAGTGATGTCAGGGTGCAAAAACGTGTCAAAGGTTAAAACCTCGATATTATGGCCCAAAGAGGCAAAAGCTTATCCGTACAATGCGCCCTTTTGATCGAATCCGCCTGGACTTTAATGGGCCACGACCCTCTTCTTCTCCCAATAAGTATTTATTTATTCTGGTTGACGAATACTCGCGTTTTTCCTTTGCTTTTCCTTGTAAGAATATTTCTTTATCAACTGTTATAAAATGTATTATTAGTACGTTATTTTCTCTTTTAGGGTTACCAGGGTACGTGCATTCGGATCGAAGTACTTCTTTCATGTCTGCTTAACTAAAATAAGTTTTCACGAGAAAGGGATTCCAACGAATCGTTCAACACTTTACCCTCTTACCGGGAATGGACAATGCGAACGCTATGTAGGAATTGTATGGAAAACTGTTACCTTGGCGTTGAAGTATAGAAACATGAGCATTAACCATTGGGAACATGTCCTCCCCGATACTCTCCATTCCTCGCGTTCATTGTTATGTACTTCAACAAACGCAACTCCTCAAGAACGTTTTTTTTTTTAATTTCTCGAAAGACCACAACGGGAATGAGCATACATAGCTGGATGGCTTCACCTGGTAGAGTACTGTTAATACGCCATGTAAGTAATAAGAATTATCTTTTAGTACTAGAAGTGGAACTAATCGAAGCCAATCCTAAATATGCACACGTCAGATTTCCAGACGGCCGAGAAGATACGAGTAAAGTAGTATCCATGATTTAACCCCAGCCGGAGAGAGCCAGTTAAACGAGATCGAAGATATTCCTAATCTTAATTCCGATACAAAATCCCCCTTTCCATATCTTGATGCTCCTGTAAATGTTGAAACTAAACGAGATCCTCATTCGTCATGTCATGATATTCCTACTCCTGTTGCTGTCCCTGAAGCCTCCCGTGAAAATATTCCTCGTCGATCTACTCAATATAGAATGCTTGTTGACTCTTCTATTGAGAATGATACATCTCATGATGTTCCTCCTCCAGCTGTCCCCTCTGACGCCTCCCCTGAAACTATTCTTCGTCGCTCTACTCGACCTCGAATGCCTGTTGAACGTTACATTGAAAACTGGTAGATCCTGTAATACTCGCATTAGACGCATGATCTAGTATTTCATTGTATTTTAGCCTTTTTATTTTTGGAGAGAGGGAGATTGTTATAAAATATTAAGTTATAGCTAATTACTTAAGTTCATAACTAGCTTGTTTCTTTCTTTTGATTGAATATTAAATAAAATTAAAACAGATATGCAGTGTGTCGTAACGTGCGATGGTGTGCATAATGTATGGAGATGAAGATCTTGCAGTTCCTCTACTAACTGCACTCCTAGGTTTGTGAAAACAACATTATGCCACTTATATTAATTGTTTGTTTGTGAAATAGCTATGTGTCTATATATGTGTGTGCTTATGTGAAAGTGTGTTCATTATATGTATTATTTTATTTGTATACTTATGTTCTGTAATTGTTTATTTCAGTGAAATATAACCGAATTTTGGAACCTTCCTTAATCTGTGGACTACTTCAACCGCTCAACAAAACTACAAAAAAAAAGAGTAAAGAGAAAGCAAAAACAGCCATAGAAAGACTTAACACCGCGGTTTGAACGCCTAAAATAATACAATTAGAATATAAATACATGAAATAACAATGAAGAATAGCCCCATACTCTGGCATCAACTTGCTAAACTAACTATTTTCAAAATTATATTAATCTACAAAACGGAAACAGATTAGTATGACATCCATGTAACCTAGATTTTACTTACAAATCTCCTACTTCCTTTCACTTCTCACTACACTTTTTCTACTATCCTTCAATCTTTATGGGCTGAGCACTTTATACGTGGGACAGGGGAAATAAAAGAAATAATGAATAGGTAAAGACATAGTACACACTGTGGTTCGGAACCCACGTAATTCTGTAAGCTCACCGACCGCCGAGGTCACCTGTCAAATCTACGCGGGTGTTTCCAGCTTTGCTATCTCTGCTATCTCTCCTTCTGTCACCCGCCTTTCGCCACTACGATCATAGACCGTAAGGGGTCAGGGAAAAGGGGCTCGGCGAAACCTTCGCTGTCCTATACATTCCATCTTTCCTTTTACTTCATTTCACTTAATATATACAACGAATATCTCACCACAGAGTAATAATCTCCATTTTTCACTAATATATATTACAAGAAGATTTGACTCGGCGGGAGGAAATCATGTACAAAAACGCCGCTACGCAAGTATGAATAACAGTGGAAGAAATAAGATTAATAAACGACTATGAATTAAAATGAAAGATCAAAACACAAATAAATTTAGGATGGTACCAATAAGAAAATGCTTACTATCAGATGTGGAAGTCGAAGGGCCAGATACCCTTTTCAACCGAATGCATGGTCCTAGAAACGAAAATTATTAACAGCGGATACAGGACACACATTAAATAAAAAGTACAAGAAACGATACTAGGTCTAAAATTGATAAATAGTTTTAAAGAACTAAGCTGGAAAAATAAAAAAGAGGTTATTTTTCAGTTTATGCCCGCCCTGCATATATTATAGATGTATTTTTAAAGGCCCAATGAAATGAAAATTGGTGACACAACCCGGGAAAACACTTAGGAGAATATCACGTGAACCAATCAAACCCTATGAAGAAAAATGGGAGACGTAGAGAACGTGTTTTGAGAGCTCTGTTGAATTCTGAGTATATATTTTGTCTTTTTTGGGGGAATATTTAGATATATTGAATTCTTTTTTTCCTTCCCTGTTTACGTGTCTATAGTATGAACAAGATGAATAATTGCGGAGTATGTAACGATGGTGTGACGAATAACAGCGGTGGGGTCGCATGTGAGCGCTGTGATAAGTGGTACCACATGGCCTGTGTTGGGGTTAGATCTGGCAATAAAGTGATAGGCCTTGAAAACGTTATATACTTATGTAATGCGTGTTTAGCGAAAACAAGGAGGGAATGGAAGAAGGTGGACAATAAAGTAGATAAACATATACAAACTGAGAAAGAGGAGGGGGTTGATAAGGGCATCCAGGCAGACCATAGTGGGACCACGGAAAGGATCAATGAACACGAGAAGAAGAAAAATAACTATAATAACGTACATCAAAAGAAAATGGTTGCTAAAAAGGCACCAATAAAAATAATTGGAGACAGCATGGTAGGTAGAGTGGGGGCACACGTAAAGCTCAAGATGGAAGGTAGTGGGTGCACCAGCCTAAGGGGGGCAAAAATAAGGGATATAAAAGAAACGGTGGAGAGGGAGGCAAATAGCATGGGGGATTGTATGCTCATTATACAAGGTGGGGGTAATAGCCTGGAGGAAGTGGGTGAAGTGGACACTGCTAAGGAAGTTGTGGCAGCAGTGAGAGCAGTGGAGGGAAGGAATATGAAAGTGGCAGTGATAGGAGTGATGAGAAGACCACGAGCAGGACAGCAGTATGAAAGAGTGAGGAGGAAGACGAACGAGAGGATATTTGAGGAGCTTATGAAACTGAAGGTTGCGTGGATGCGAGAGAAGAAAGGGAATGTCAGCTTCATTGATGTGGATGCTCAGCTTGCAGACAACCATATGTTTACGAATGATGGTGTGCATCTGAATGATATGGGAAATGACAGGCTCGGGCGACGTCTGTGCGAGTGGCTGAGGGCAGGGGCGATGGTACCTGTGATGGAATGACAGACTGGAATAAATCACTGGACAGAAATTGGAATGGACGGCATTTGTACTGACTTTGAAAACGGGAGGGAGGTGGGGATAGGAAAGTATGAGAATATGGGAATAGGGCCTCAACAAGGAAGAGAAACCACTAGCCAGACAAGTGGATTCATGAAAATAGGATGCCTGAATGTCAGAGGATGGGGAGTTGGAAAGTTGGAAGACATAAGTAGAGAGTTGAATGACTGGAAATTTGATGTAGTAGGCATTAGTGAAACACATCTGAGAGATGATGTGCAAATAGAGAGCAATGAATATGTAATGATTGGCAAAGGTAGAAAGAAACAGGAGAAACTAGGAGGAGGCATTGCCCTTCTCCTGAGGAAGGAGTTGAATCTGAAAGTGGAAGTGTTAGACGTTGGAAACTGTGCTGAGAGTGAGGATGTATTAGTAGTGAAAATAAGATGCAAGGATGTCTCTGGCAAAGATGAGAGCATGATAGTAGCCCTGGTGTACATGACAGTAGAGGGTGTGAGAGCGGGTAGGGAAAATTCTAAGAAGTATGAGGTGTTGAAAAAAGTTGTGAGAAAGCATAGAGAAGAGAGAGTGATTGTTATGGGTGACATGAATGCGCACACGGGTCTGCTGAATGAACAGCCAAACAAAAATGGTGAGATGCTGTTGGACTTCGTAGATGAGATGAACTTGGAAAACTTGAATGAAACCATAGCAGAAGGACGAGTGACATGGAGTGCACGAAATCAGCAATCTGCGATTGACTATATGCTAGTGAATGGGAAGATGCGCGACATAGTGTCATGTATGTGGATTGATGAAGAAGGCGTGATTGATGTAGTATCTGATCACAACATGCTGGTGATAGAATGCAAGCTGTATGGAAGTAAAGAAGTAAAGGAGAAAAACGGGAAGAGAAAATGGAGGCTGAGAGATGCCAAGTGGGACAATTTTCAGATAGACCTTAGGGACAGGGATTGGGGAGCTGGAAGTGGGTCCTGTGTGGATGAAACAAATGAGAGACTTACTGAGACCTTGAGAGGTGCCGTAGAAAGGCATATAGGGTACGTAAGAAAGAATAGGAGGAAAAAAATGGGCAAACCGTGGTGGAGTGATGATATCAGGGATGCAAGAAAAGAGAGGAAGAGGCTGAATAAGTTGTGCAGAAGGCTGAGGAAAAGGAGGCATGAAAGCGACCAGGCAGAGGCAGAGTATCAGGCGACCTGGGAAATGTATGTGAAACAACAGCGAACAACCAAACGCAAGATTAGAGATGCAAAAGTGAAGTGTGAGAGGGGTGTGATTCATCTGCTAAAAGAAAAAGGCCTGGAAGGGGGTCGTGAGTGGTATAGATTCATGAGAGGTGAGCGAATGATAGACAGGGAAAATGTTGAGAGTTTAAAAGTGAATGGGGAAAGTGTGGTGGACAAAGATGAGATGAAAAGGGCAATCAAGGAATTTTGGGAAAAAATTGGCGGTGTGGGGGAAGTGTTTGATGTGAGACCAGAGTGTGTGACTTTGGAGAGAAAGGATGCGAATGAACTTAGTGAAGAGATCACACAAGGAGAGGTGGCTAAGTGCATAAGTAAACAGAAAAATGGAAAGGCCGCAGGCCCGGATGACATACCGTATGAAGTGCTCAAACATGGAGGTGAGGCTGTGATTGAAGCGTTGACTGAATTGTTCAACCGTGTTTGGTACGAAGAGAGAGTGCCAAAAAAGTGGAATGAGTGCAGGGTTTCATTGCTGCACAAGGGAGGCCACAAAAGTAGAAACGAGCTGAAGAACTATCGACCTATCTCCCTGGGGAATACGATTGGAAAAGTCTTCAGTGCAGTTTTGAATGAAAGACTGTGTAGGTGGATTGAAAGAGTGAATGTCTTAGGTGAAGAACAGAATGGTTTTCGCATCGGTAGAAGAGCAGAAGATAATATTTTTGTTGTGAGCGAACTGATTGAAAGCAAGAAGAAGAGTGGAGGCAAGCTGTACCTAGCCTTCTTGGATATTGAGAAAGCGTATGATAGGGTGAACAGAAGGATGCTATGCACTGTACTTGAAAAGATTGGGCTTAGTAGGAAGATAGTGAGGATTGTAGAGAGTATGTATGAGGACACAAAGGCAAGGTACACACTAGGAAACATAGAGACGGACTGGGTGAAGAGTGAAAGAGGTGTTAGGCAAGGATGCATCCTGTCACCTACCCTCTTTAGTATATACACTGAAGAATTAGCAACAAGAGTGAGGAGAATGAATGTGGGTGTGAGAGTACGTCAGGACAAAATATGCATGCTGCTGTATGCAGATGATGTGGTAGTGATGAGTGAATCAGGTGATGAGCTGCAAAGGACACTGGATGTTGTAGAGGAGTATGGAAGGGACTTCGATGTGACTTTCAGCACTGAAAAAACGCAGATAATAGTTGTAAATGGATCAGAGGAGGAAAGGGATACCACTTGGAGGCTTGGAGAGAGAGAAGTGAGGCAGACATTAGAGTATAAGTACCTCGGAGTGTGGGTGAGTCCAGAGGGGTGTGGAAGAACGAAGAATGAAAAGCAAAGCATAGCTAGCCAGTGGGTGGGTAGACTAGCTAGTGCCGCAAGAATGAGAGCCAGCAAGTATGATGCCTTGCGTGAGGTATGGAAGTGTGTAGCAGTGCCTAGCATCATGTATGGTATGGAGGTGATGGCATGGAACGAGACCGAAATGAACAAGCTGGAAGTGTGCCAAAGCAGAGTGGCGAGAGTTGCTCTAAATGCGCCCAGGTATGCTGCGATAGAGGCTTTGAGGGGTGACATGGGGTGGAGCACCTTCAAGGAGAGATATATGAAGGCGATTTTGAAGTACAAGATACGTCTGGAAAGAATGAAGGATGAACGGCTAGCGCGAAAAGTATACTTAGCAAATGTAGGAA
Source organism: Ceratothoa steindachneri (assembly GCA_963969495.1). Taxonomy (NCBI): domain Eukaryota; kingdom Metazoa; phylum Arthropoda; class Malacostraca; order Isopoda; family Cymothoidae; genus Ceratothoa; species Ceratothoa steindachneri. The sequence goes on from OZ018327.1 coordinate 82,778,018, forward strand.
CAAGTAAATGGGAAAAAAGGTGCCTGGCAATCGTAAACAGGACTGGGCTACGTATCGGTTTGACTCGCCGGTTTATGGAAGGAACCCATGATGGCTATGAATGGGCTATGGTGAATGGAAGTGGAGAAGGGCCAGAGTGGGATGGGAGGAAATGGAGAAATGAGATAGAGAGCGTAGTCAAAAGGATGGGAATGAACAAATGGAAAAATGACATGTTACAAAAGAAGACCTTAGAGTTGTTCAGAGAGAAAGATACCCCAATGTATGTCAAGTGGTATGATGGAAGCCTTGGTGGGGATCTTCTCTTCCAAGCTAGGGCCCAATGCATGGATGTAAATGCAAGGAACTATAGGTGGTCTGAATCACATAGTAAGGTCTGCCAGAGGTGTGATATGGGTGTGGACGAGACTGTGGAGCATGTATTGCTGGAGTGTGCAGAGTACCACAGAGAGAGGCACGAAATGATGCAAAAGGTCTTGGTTGAAATGGGGTGCGCAAGGAATGACAGAGTTGAAAAAACAGGAAGAGAATGGATGATACTAATTCTAGGTTTGGGGAGAGAGACGACTGATAACATGATTGTGGTGGTGAAGGAATTCCTTGAGAAGATGTGGTGTATCAGAAGTAGAGTACAGTAATAGAAAACGGAAGTGGCTCAGTTGAGAACGAGAGAGTACTATGTACCTTTTTTTTTTCCTTTTTTTTCCTTTTTTTTCTTCTCTCCTTTTTTTCTGTTTTTCTTTTTTTTTTTTTTTTCCTTTACAGGTGCCGCCGCTACAAAGGCCAGCCTCCCATCAAGTGAGGCTCCTGTACAATCAAGATCAAGATCAAGATCAAGATAGGACAAACTATTTTAACCGTATCATTAAGCGCTCATCGCTTATATGACCAAGACGCTGATCGCCAGAGCTACCATCTTCAATATACATATATATATATATATATATATATATATATATATATATATATATATATATATATATATATATATATATATATATATATATGCAAATTTTGTTGAAGACCATTGTGTATTTCGTCTTAATTAATTTCCTTTGACAACTTTCTCTTCTTCTAACTATCTTTTTTATTCCATCTTGTAGATGGTGGATCACTTATCCTGTATTCATCTCTTTTAAATAAATGTGTTTGGTAAAATCCCAATTAAATTGCTGAGTTTTCGACCTTATTCGATCTTATTCGATCATATTCGGAGCGTTTTGATATGTTCTTGCCTCCTTTGCCGATGTAATGAGTGGGGTGAGGATCTGACAGGACAGAGTGAAAGAAAGCGATTATTAAGGGATATTTATTCCGCCTAGGTTGAGCGTAACGTTAGAGGAAACGGGCCAGTCCGGTGGGTGGAATTTTAAAATAATTTTAATGTTCGATTCCAGTTTGTCGCTTGACTGTTAATGGCCGGCTTATCTTTGTTTATTAAAATGGCTTCTAAGATGTTCAGCCTAGCTTTATTAGCCTCTTTTCTTTTAATAACGGTGTTGTCAACTAGCATATCTCTCGTTAGGTTAATGTTATGTATCCTCTCCATATGATTTTTAGACCCTCCGCTTTGCAGATGCATGGTTAATTAGTTGTCATCCCACTATATTTTGAGTTGTTATAAAGCTTACATTCTTTATCGGTACAGATGAACTCGTAAGCTATTTTGGTTGACTTGAGATTCGAGGAGTTTAGGCAACTGTTGTTTTTCATCAGCAGATTGCTGGCTTTTGTTGTGTTATAATAAATGATAAGTTGAATTTTATCACTTTGATTTTTAACCTTGATGTTACAGGTAATAATCTCCTTGATGTTTTTTCAGCTATTTTATAGGCCGTGGACATCTGGTTTCTGTAGTACAGCTCGATGTTGTTTACTGCCCCCTGATTACTTTTCGTTGTATCCGTATCTTTGAAGCGATTATTTAAAATTGATTAGAGTTGTTTGTCAATCATGCCGTTCAGGAAACCGTTGTTCACGAGTGTTTGTTTTACACGTAAGATTTATTGGAGGAAAAGTTCCCACATAGAGCAGCATTTATATGCTCGGCGGATGTATGAGCCGATTACACTAATTTTATATCTTTCAGAGCATTCGCTATCCGCATTGAGGCATTTTCCTATGTCCGTACTTTTTCTATATACTTTTGTGATATAGCTAACATTTATGTGTAAACCTCAACGTCCAAAAGAGGGAGTTTCTTGCCCGAGCTCAATTTATAAGTGAATTTTAACACGGAGTTCTCCTTAAATTGCTGTTTGATGTTTATCAGATGTTCTTCGTTTTGGACGTTGATGCAGATGTCGTCTACGTCTCGGCAATATGTGTGTGGCTTATTTTCACTGTTGTCCAATAATCTCTCTTCAAGTTGACCCATATAGTAGTTGGCGAAGGTCGGCCCTAAGGAAGACCCCATAGCCACTCCATCCACTTGCGTGTCTAGATTACCGTCCGGTGTTCTGAACGGAGCCTCTGATGTGCATGCACGTAATATGCTCCTTAAGATGTTCCTTAATATGTTTGGGTTGAGATTTGAAGGGGACATTGTAGGATGTTGGTACACTTTTTTTATAATGATATCGATGGTCTGGGCGATAGACACGTTCGTAAACAGGCTTTCCACATCAAGGAATGTTATTAATCCTGCCGGTCTTGTAGAGTGGAGTACATCAATAAATTCCTCCGTGGATTTTATGTTGTACTTCGAAGAGATGTACGGTTCGACACCAACGTACCGTTTCGCTAAAACCCTAAACGAAGTAATAAAACCCTACATCCCTGGAGGAAAATCGACAACCTTCTCCGACATTTTCAGAAAACACAAATACCAGAGTAAACACTATTTTCAACTACCCATTTTTAGTGGAAAAAATCAACAGGGGATAGTGGAAACACTATTGTACACATCATTAATACTGACAACGATTTAAGAAAAGTAACCAGCTCCTTATGAGCTTTACAGAACATGTTAACCACTAACCAAACATGACAAAAATTACTTAATGAGTCCCACAAGTAAATTGTCCCCGAAAAGGAATAACTTAAGTGAAACAGAGTAGAAACTAAATGGTGAAATAAGTGTAATATAGTAGTAAAAAGAAGACAAAAAAATAGTGCAAAAAAAAGCTACTACAATGAAGAGACACAAGAAAGTGCTCAGCTATAGTGACGTGAAACAAATAAAAAGTAATTTCGTGTTCTAAAAATCAAGGATCAGAGATTCTAAGTGCCCCCAAGAACATACCTGTTTCAACGGCTTTTTTAATGCTAACATCATGATGTAAAAAGAAATGGATGTAAGGGTTAAAATGGGTCGGTTTCCGATACACAGTGAAGCTATTTTGGTCAATGACTCTTACAATTTTGACATCAAGAAAGGCTATACGATTTTCTTTTTCCCATTCCACTTTGAAATAGATGGTGGGATGGAGGTCGTTAAGGTTTCTAAGGAAGTTATCAAATGAATTTAAACTGTTTCTAGGTCAAATGTATATTACATCGTCTACATATCTAAACCCTGAAAAATTTGGATGTGGAATAACAGAAATGACGAAGGTAACTTGAAAATGCTCCATAAAAACATACATAATATAGGGGATATGGAATTGCCCATGCTAAGTCCATATTTTTTGACGGAAGAAGCCCATTTCACTAATGAATACATTATCAGTAACACATAGTTTTACAAAATTTATAATTTTACTTTTGCCTAGTGGGGGTGGGGGGTAATATCGGATTGTCTAAAACCATAAATAGAACATCAAGGGCTTTACATTAACTGGGACATTGGTGAACAGGTTATCTACATCAAGGCTAACGAGGCGGCAACTTTCTATGTTAATTTCTCTAAATTTTTCAATGAAATCTGAAGAATGGATTATGTGCGAAGGAGAGATGAATTCAACAACGCCAGTGAGAAGGAACGTTAACCACTTCGAGAGTTTATATGCATGAGAGTCAATACAGGAAATAATAAGTCAAAGTAGCGTTCCTCTTCCGTAGGTTTTTGGCAAGCCATACATAAGGGAAAGTGATGAGTTGGTAAGTTTAAAAACGATGTAGTAGGTCTGGGTTGGATTGTTTAAGCAATTTTGTGAGAGTTTTGTTGAACATCCGCGGGGACATTCGCATTCCCGTTATAGCAATGCCCTATGGGCATTCCTATAATAAAATCCTCCTGGGAAACTTAAATATATAATTTATGTATAACTTAATAATTCATTCATTTATTTTACTTAACTTTTGTCAATTCAAATCATTCACTTATTTTACTTAACTTTTGTCAATTCAAATCATTCATTTATTTTACTTAACTTTTGTCAATCAAATCATTCATTTATTTTATGCATTACTTTTTGCAATTCAATCATTCATTTATTTTATGTAACCTTTAATAATTCAATCATTCCGTGACGAGGAGCTGATTTCATTTAACGCACTGATACAAACAACAGCTCTTAGAATTTCACCACTTGTGAAATAACACGATATTACTCTCTCACTGGTGTTCTCGTCGCCGTCATATAAGCCCCATTTCACTAGTTATAGTCGCTACAGCAAAACGATTACATTCGCTACAGCAAAACGATTACATTCGCTACAACAAAACGATTACATTTGCTACAACAAAAGGATTACATTCGCTACAACAAAACGATTACATTCGCTGCATCAAAATAGTTTTCCACATTTAACATCCATTTACAAAATTTATACGTCACACTCACTTCATCTCATCACGCGAATTTATATTCAACTCATGTTTATTTTGTATAATTGAATTCAAATTAAACCAATATATTTCAAATATGTTCCATTCTTGTTAATCTAACATAAAATATATTTTGTTTTATCCTCGTTGTATTTCATCCATTCCTTAACGATTTCGTGTCCAACCATTAAGCCTAACTTCGCCTTAAGCTTAGCCGTTCGAGCCTTTTTACGATTCAATAACTCTCCACAAAAACTTATAGATAAGGGTTTGTTGTGAAGTATCTATCTAGGTTCATACCACGAGGGCCCTATATCTATAAATTGGTGCCCAGAATTTGTTCAATTATCTCCTGTACCTTCATCTATTCTTAATTATAAAATCAAATATAAATTTTCAACTCAGTCACATCCTTTAAACTAACTCAAGGGATAAACGTTAAACGATAAACGGGTCAACATCTACCACCTACACCTCACTTCACTTATTCAGGTAGGTCCTCACTTTGGCATTTTGACCCACACTCAATCCTCACTTCATATCGTAGCAATTCATTCAACACTCATACAGCTTCAATGGCAACACGCCATCATTTCATTCAGCACTCATACAGTGCTATGATAACACGCCACCGACTCATCAGCATTCAAACTGTCCTATGGGAACACGCCATAAATCCATTCACCAATCATACAGTGCTATGGCAGCACACCATCAATCTATTCAGCACTCACACAAACTACTGCAACATGCCATTACGTCACTCACACACAGCTATGACAACACGTTATCAGTTCTCTCGCACTCACATAGTGCTATGGCAACACGCTATGAAGCCCGATTATACCGAAAATGTTCATCTAGAACCACTATCACCTCATTCTCCTCCTACTACAGTATACCCCTTTATGGCACAGTAATTCCCCCAAACAACCTCAACCCCTCCCTTATAACCACCCCTGCTACTCCAACTCTACCTTCCATTTTGCTGCCTCCTCCTCTTTTGTTGCAGGAACCCTCGTCGGCAGAAGTGGTCAGTCAGGAGCAAATCTTCTCCCTACTGGTCACTCCGTCAGCGGAGAACAGGACTCAAGACTCCCACATCCCACTTGACGCCATCTTGGAAGGAACCAACAAGCAGATCAATTTCGCTCCACCGACCTTCTCTCGTGCCGGTGCCTCGTCCAACGCTACTGGCACTGTCAAATCTGTGTCCCCGTACTTGCAGCCAAACCAATGGCACTGTCATCACGCGCTCCGGCCGCGTCGTCAGGAGGCCTCGTCGGTACTCGGACTTTCAATCTCAAAATAGAAAAGGGGGTAGGCTTCTTAGGGGATGGCGGGGTTGTAGCAATGCCCTCTGCGCATTCCTATAATAAAATCCTCTTGGGAAAGTTAAATATATCTTTTATGTATAACTTAATAATTTATTCATTTATTTTACTTAACTTTTGTCAATTCAAATCATTCATTTATTTTATGCATTACTTTTTGCAATTCAATCATTCATTTATTTTATGTAACCTTTAATAATTCAATCATTCCGTGACGAGGAACTGATTTCATTTAACGCACTGATACAAACAACATCTCTTAGAATTACACACACATACAACCACACGCATTTCACCACTTGTGAAATAACGCGATATTACTCACTCACTGGTGTTCTCGTCGTCATCATATAAGCCCCAATTCACTAATTATAGTCGCTACAGCAAAACGATTACATTCACTATAGCAAAATGATTGCATTCGCTACAACAAAAAAATTACATTTGCTACAACAAAACGATTACATTCGCTACAACAAAACGATTACATTCGCTACAGCAAAATGTTTTGCTTACACTCGCTACATCAAAATAATTTTCCACATTCAACATCCATTTACAAAATTCAAACGTCACGCGAAGTTATATTAAACTCATGTTCATTTGCATAATTAAATTCAAATTAAACCAATATATTTCCAAATATGTTCCATTCTTGTTAATCTAACATAATATATATTTTGTTTTATCCTCGTTGTATTTCATCCATTCCTTAACGATTTCGTGTCCAACCATTAAGCCTATCTTCTCCTTAAGCTTAGGCGCTCGAGCCTGTTTACGATTCTATAACTCTCCTCAAAAACTTATAGATATAGGTTTTTTTGTCAAGTATCTATCTAGGTTCATACCACTATGACCCTATATCTATACCATTTTCTGTTAAAGTTCCGTTAAAATTCTCTTTTTAGAGAAATAGATGGTTGCCTAGTCGTATATATGACGAAGGTCGGCTCTGGGTCATTTGGTGCCATATGCGGGAGTGTACTTTGCACCCCCTCCCCCCAAAAAACTAACTCCGCGGCATGTACACATTTATTATTTTTTTTAAATGCAACACAACAGCCTGTTTAAAAAAATACAAACTATTTCAATAATTATATTAATAGTAATATAATAAGAAACCTTAAGTGCAATAAGATTCATCTTGGCTGATGTTTCGCTCTTCTGTATCTTCCTCAGAGTAACAAGAAATTAAGACAAGAAATGAACATCATGTATTTATAAAGTGGCTGCATAATTGTGGTGTTGGGTTAGACTCTGCGTAGGTAAGGGAGGGTGGAAAGGAAGAGCCACTAGTAAAGGAGCATGATATTTATGATGCTGCTAACTCATGTACAAATTGTTGTTCGTTGTATGTAATCGAGTTTTGTTGGGTATCTTAAAGCCAATGCACAATGTTGTCTGGCATGTATTTGGGTATATGTGGGGGACTCTAGTGAGTTTTTCTAGCTGTCGTGTTGGGCGGGTATAGGTGCACCGGGTTTTGAAAAAGTTCACTGTTACATTTGCTTTATTTGTATTTTTCGAGAGGTTTTCCTGTGTGAAAGAAAAAGTCCCGACAAACAAGCTTAATGTTCTACCTTTTTATCACTTGTCATTAAAATGTCTTTTCCATTGTGTGCAGGTGTATCGAGATGGAATTGAAAATAGTCGAGATCTCTGCTCCTTTGCGTGGGGACTAAAACAAGTCTGACATTGCCAAGCGGCTCAACATCAGCAGGATTATCGTAAGAAATAGTCACGGAGAGGCTAAATAATGGTATTCTATGTCTTCACCAAATTGTTGGATATTTTATGCATTGGGAGTGAAATTCAACTTGATTACAACTTCGAAAGGAAAGAATGTAATCATGTAAGACGAGTCTGCAACAACGTTCTTACATTTTATCTTGCTATATATAATCAAACAAAGGCTATATAAATACAACAACAATGTAACTGAGCCATCTCAAATGCGCGCGCCTGCTTCGCGCCAGCCTGGAGCACTTGTCCAAGGTTCTCCTCAACTATATTGAATGACATTAGATGCCATGTCTGTTATGAAGGAATCTTTAATGGCCAATTATTCAACAGTATTTGCGTCATTTCTCTACTAATTGGTACAGCATCTAATTTGTGAATGGCCACGAAGTGTCTGTCATAAACTTCATTCCTAGGGTTCACAAAACGTGGCGAAAACTCGCTCGTTCTACTTTCAGTTAATCTGGATTCAGAAGGAGATCTATTGCTTAGATGAATGCCTAGAAGTTGGAGCTTCTTGTGTACCACTCCTCTGCTCAGAGCCGTAGCAATGTCTAGTGCCCCCCCCCCCCGCAAAAAAAATCAAGATTGTGGGAGCCCTATAACAATATTCTTGTAATACAAATATTCTGGTCTATCATTAATGATACAGTTAAAAAGGGAATAGACAAATAAGATAATTACACAAAATGTGTATTGAAAAATTTTATATTTGCATGAATAAAATATTTGGGGGGTTCATAGTGAGGGCCTCTTCGAGAGCCGCATCCCCCGGCCGGAGGGGACGAAGGGCGGTTGCTACGGCTCTGACTCTGCTGGTATTGATGACTCTGGGTCAATGTCCATTTTACGCGGACGCAACAACTTATTTATCGTTGGGAGCTGGCTCAGTACAATTCTTTAAACTGTGGTTTGCTTATACAGTTTCGTGTACACCAATATTTATTTATTTAAAACAACTGAACATCCACTTGTAGAAATGAAACAAACGGAATACGGTAGTTACAAATATGTATAAATTAATCAAATATATACAATTAGTCCTACATATATAACATAACGTTCACCACCAACACACTGGAGCTGAACTGGTGGAAGAGATTTATTATTAAAAAAGTGAACTGAGACCCCTGTAGTACAGGAGTTTCAAAGAATATGAAAATTTGATGAAGGAATGGCAAAAGTTTAAATGAAATTTAATGTGAAACGAATAAAAAAATGTAAACTATTGGCATTTGAGGAGAAAGCTAACGATATATATTTCAAAAAATATAAAGAATGTACATTTTATAGAGCAAAACAAATTTACTATTAGAAGAGTTAAGTATGTGGTTATTCCGATCTAAGTTTTATTGGTGGCACTTTTTATTGGAAAGGTCACCATAGTTACTTACAGGAGATGAAATTTGTTTTCATTGAGACACTTTTTGAGTCACCGTCAGCAAATACTGCCCTCTGTGGAGAAACTGCGAACTTATTTGTCACGTGACAATCGCGACGTGGCAGAAGCCGCCCTGTGTTTATCATTTACGTCGCCATTTTCACTACTCGGCATTTATATATATTTCTCCTTTGAGTTGTGTAAATAATTATTTTATAGATATTTAGAAGGTCTGTATGCTATATTAATTTTCCCCAATTCTCCCTCGATAAACCTTATGTAATAGGCTTATAAACTTCGTTGTAGTTTAAAAAGTCTTCATAAGACAGGTAGGAAACAAAAGTTAGGTCTTCGAAAAACAGTAGAGGTTATAATTCCCTTTAGATATATAGTCTGAATACATTACCTATCTAATCTGGAATTTGTTTTCCTAGCCTTTTGGAAAGATTTCGTAATTCTCTGTTTATTCACATCTTTTTGTATTTATTTAATATCTGCCGGCCTATTGTTTATATGACCTGATCAGATAGGCCAGGCTATACTCGCAGAATATCTGGTATGGGCTAACTAACACTAGTATTGATTACTAGGATAATATCAAAGATCTGACTCATTACTAATCATCCGATTATACAATTGAAAGCTAATTTTTACCAAAATTTCGTAATTCTACAGATTAACAACTTCGTTTTTGTAGAAAATTTTACTTTCGGTAAACATGTAGATTGGCGGCGTGCCCGAAAGGGTGGATTTTTGTGTGTTTATATTTCGTTCGGTAAATATGTAGTTTGGCAGCGCGAATGATGCGCTGTAAACTATTTTATCCGTGTTCCAATATGTTTCACCTTTTTGGAGTAAATTTAAGATGATTGCTTGTGTGGGGGTAAAGGTAAACCTGAAAATCCATACTCTGCGAGCTGTACTATGGGTTGCTATATGGGGGGGTGCTATGCCCCCCCATACCCCCTACTCGCTTTGCTCACCCTCATGAACAAGTAATAAAACAAATTAATCGCACAGTTGAGTGAAACATCGGTAAATATGTAGATTAGTAACTCGGCCTAAAAAGTGGGGTTTTTTTGGTAAATATTTTCATTCACCCCTGCTGGAATATTCATGCGTGTTTGAGTCGTCCGACGTCAGACCCCACCCCTACCCCCATTATAATTCGCAAAACTATTAAAGGCGCTGACATGATGTGGTTAAATCATTCACCTCTGTAAACATTAGGACATTAGTCTATAAACAACTAGGATTATATACTGGGGGGTTGTGCCCTCCAGAACCCCCAAATTTAATGAAATTCAGGATCATCGTAGTGTGGTCCCCCCCATTGTGTTTACACCTACACGAGCCGTCCCCTTAAATGTACTCAAAAAATGTGAAACATTTTGGAACACACGAAATGGTACGTCCCATCGTTCCATTCGCTAATCTACATATTTACTGAAACATGTTGGGAAGTGGAAGAAATATGTGAATGCAAGTGAGAAAGCTCATGGGGTATGAATCTTCAGAATTACTGGGGTAAACACAATGTAAGGACCCTCCTACGATGATCCCCTCCCAGTATATAATCTTAATTTTCTGGCATTTTTGTAAAAAGAAATGGTGCCAGGTATATTTGAAATAGGCTTCAAACGCGCAGAAATATTCAGGCAAGGGTGAACAAAATATAAACACACAAATCTTAAAATATAAACACACAAATCTACTTTTATGGCTGAGCCACCAATCTACATGTTTATCCAATTATGATTACATACTGGGGGGACATCACCCCAGACCCCCAATTGATTTAAACTCAGGATCATCATAGGGGGGGGGGGGTCCCCCTGCAGTGTTTACCCCACATGAGCAGTCCCCTTAAATTGATTCCAAAATGTGAAACATATTATTTACCTTGAATCCCGGTCGATGAGTACCCTCTTGGGTAATGAGACTGTACTGTTTTTAGTTATATGCAGGATGGATTTTTCAATATGAATATATAACTGTAGGTCTTTGTGGTTTTGCCATTCTTTGTCTAATCTTGACTTAAAGATGTTTATAGTTTTGCTGGTTACGGTTTCTGTTGAGAGTTTGTTCCATACTGAAGTGACTCTTGTTGGGACAAAATTGGCTCTTGGACTGGATGAGCTCTGCACTTGGTACTTAAAAAGCAGTGTCCTCTTGTGTTAGTCGAGAGACCCGCAATAAACATTGACCTGTTGCACAGCTTACAGTGGTTTCTTATTTGCAGTTCATCGTGCCCATGTGAAATCTTATATAATAATACCATCCCTGAAGCACCTTGAATATGAAGATAGACTGAGGGTATTAAATATGTTTTCATTTGAAAGAAGGTGTGTGAGGGGAGATATGATTGAGCTTTTTAAAATCTTTTCTGGGATGGATAAATTAGATTTCAGCAAGTTATTTGAGTTAGAAGGTAGCAATAGAACTAGAGGCTACCACTTAAAGATTAAAAAACAGAGGTGTAGACTGGATGTTAGAAAATATTTTTTCACTAACAGAGTGGTGGATTATTGGAATAGTTTGCCACCTGAGACTGTAGACAGCCCAAACTTGAATGTTTTCAAGCGCAGATTGGATGATTATATGTGGATGGAGGGTTAATTTCTTACTTTTTGGTATGTGGATATGTTCTTGACTCATTCCTGTGGATGCAGTTTCTTTTTATTGTATATTTTGGGGGAGTTTGATTTTGTTTTTGACAGACTCCTATGGAGGCTTTAAATTATATATTGTAGATGCATGGTTGCACATTCCTATGGATTGTTAAATTGTATATTGTAGATGCATGTTCTGACAAAATCCTATGGATGCATTATGTGGGTGGGATTTGATGGATACGGGTGACCTTTGATAGGCCCTTGTGGCTTTTGTCATCCGTTAAATTATGTTATGTTATGTTATCCGACCTCTGTCTTCTAAAGTGTTAGGGTAGGTAGATTAAGGGCTTTTAGTGTCTCCAAATAGGAGAGATGAGAGATACTGTGAACCATGCATGTTGCTCTATGCTGTACACCCTCTACCATATCTCTCTCTCTTAGTTTTGGGAGACCAGATTACTGATGCATACTCCAGATGGGGTCGAATAAGACTCTTGTACAGGGGGAGGAAGGCAATCTTTGTCTAGATATTGGAATGTATGCTTAATTGCCCCAATTATCTTATTGTATTTGTTGACTTGAGCTTGGACGTGGTTACTTGGCTTAGATTGCAATCAATAAGGACTCCCAGGTCCTTCTCTTCTGTGGTGTTCTGTAGTATGTGATCTACATAACATCACATAACATAATTTCACGGATGACAAAAGACACAAGGGCCTATCAAAGGTCATCCGTATCCATCAAATCCCACCCACATAATGCATCCATAGGATTTTGTCAGATCATTATAAAGGCATAGAATGTATTGACCGATTTGTGGAGCTGTTTTTAATGTTTTCAATTATTTGGTTATTTAAATCTTTTTCAAATCCAATCTCATCAAATGATCTTTCGTAAACCATTAATTTTCCAATTTCTAATGGTACAAATCGGTGAGACTTTTGTGTACCTACCTGCTAGTGTACTCATGTTTATAAATCTGTCTTTTAAAATTTTTTTTCTATTATTTCTATTTCATTGTGATCTATATAAAAAAATCCTTTGTTTTTACCTAAGTTTTCTTCACAAAACTTAAACATATCTTCAGTATTTAAAATTTGATTACAAAAGGTTCTTTGTAAACTAGCTTTACACACACATCTCTTGACAATTGCTCCTATAATACCATCACAGGAGGATTTGCCATGAGATGGTGTGTGGAAACGCCACTCATATTTTACTCCAAAATCTTCAAAATGCTAGGTTATGTTCATAAAATTGAATTAGTTTTTGTCCCTCCCCCCCCTGTTGGAATCAGCATCAAAAACTCTCTTTATCAAAATTTGACCAGAATCCCAGACATGATGGTTTCAACCGCTGGTTGATCTCACATTGAATGCCCCTCTGGCATACATAAAAACAAGAGGAGACATCATCGAGCTATACAAGATCATGGCTGGAATTTATGACCAGGATGTGAGGCATCTTTAAACAAAGAGAATTGATAACAAGAGGCCATAGTAAGAAAATCTATTTACAATGGGCAAGATTAAACATCTCAGAAAGTATGCCTTCAGCGACAGAGTGGTGAACACTTGGAACTGTCTCCTGGCAACAGTGACTAATGCAAATTCAGTGGTACAATTTGAAAGGAGGTGGTTGGACAGGTTGTGGGCAAATCGGCCAAGAAAATATAATAGACCCCCAAAATCAAGGGCAGACATTTTCCAAAATTTAACCAGTATTTTTAAAGAGCTGTTCTTTCCTTGGGACATGCCTGGCTTAATGAAATACAACATAAACATTCTAAAACTTGAATGTTTGACCACATCTTGTTTTGCTTACAGGCATAGTCCCCACATATCAACATACTAGTCATGCAAAGGACAGTAACAAAGATGATACCTTCCCTGAAGTACATTGAAAGTATAGATAGACAGAAGGTACTGAATATATTGAGTAATTTTGAATAAGTGGCATGCACGTTTTAGGCTACTAAAGCCTGTAATACTGCTCATCATTTGTAATTGTGTTCTAGGAATAATATTTTGAAGCTCAATATGGTATATCACAATTTATAAAATCACAAAACATCAATAATTCAACCTGATTTTGCAACTGAAGAATTTTTCCACAATGCTATATTGAATTGTCATGAAATGCCTAATTTACGCTCCCTGCATTTATTTTCATTTTATGTTTTTACTTCCCTGCATGTTTTAAATTACTAAAGCATGTTATATATCATTGTCATAAGTGGTGTCTATAACTCCACCTTGCTCATGTGTTTCACTTTGTTTGAGAGTCGGACTAAGTTATGCTTGCTTGTACATTTATGGTAAATTCCAGAGAACTTATTTTTATGATTTTAGGTTAGTTTACCAATTTATGATTGTCATTGTTTCTGCAAATCTGTGATTTTCACAAAAAATTGCTTATTGGCTTCTGTGCTCTCATAAATGTGAAGCTAACTCGATAAGCCTAAAAATGTTAGAAAAACCCATTTTATGGCCCCCCAAAATTGTAGTGGGCTTCTAGAAATTTCTCATTACTTTTGGTATTTCCGGAAAATTACATCTTCATTCAAAACTAAAAAAGTAAACTAATATTAACATTAAGAACAAATGCAGGAATGAACTTAAGCTCTCACATGACATTTCAAGATGCATACTCGTATAGCCCAACTCTCAAACAAATAGTGAGACAGATATAAACATGAGTGCTAGTCAAACATCATTTCAAGATGGTGTCCTAGAAGAATTATTGTTTCAGCATAGGATTGAAATATTGTCTTTTTGTGACTTTATTATGTAATAGATCCTCTCCTCCATCAGAATATTACTCCCAGGATCCTATTAAAGGCTTTAGTATTAGTAGCCTAAAAAGATTTGCTACTCTTATTCAAAATTATAAAAAATTATCAATATGCTCTCCTTTGAAAAGTGTGAGAGAGGTACATGATTGAGCTATTTAAACTTTTTTTTTCTAAGATAAAGTGATGACCAGGAGATGATCACTTTATCTTAGAAAAGCTCGAAAAGAGTTTGAGGAGACTTGATTGGGGTCTTGAAGTGGGCAAAAGGTTATAATAGGTGAGACAAGTGAAAGTTTTTAATTTTAAGCTGGACAAGTTTAGGTTTAGGAAGGAGATTGGTACAAATTGGTTTTCAAATATAGTAGATGAATGGAAATGGGTTCACTATCCATGTGATAGAACCATCCTCCCTGTGGAGTTTGAAGAATTATGGATGAGGATGATAGGTAAGACTGAATTTGAAGTGAATAGGAGTTGCTTTATATAGGCTCTTCTTTAGCTTGTTGCAGATGCCTTCTTTTCTTATGTCCTTCCAAGAGCTTCCATTCTATATTTCTGTAATTAAAATCACCCATTATGCACATGTGTACTTCTACGTGCATGTTTTATGTCTGGCCACAGAGGACACAAAGTTTACTCAAGATTTGGCGGTCTATATACTAATCCTATGACAAGCTTATCCCTTCTTTCCTTAACATCTAGCCATAATGATTGTTAGTGTATTTTAATGTTAGTGTTTTTACAACCCCTGAGATTATCCCTAATATTAATAATCACCCTCTCCTCCTGTTCCTATCTCTATGAAACATTATAACTATCAATTTGGACCTTTTGTAAAGTTAATTTCTGCCAAATCAAACCACAATTCTACATCTTTTGCACCTCTTTAAATCTCTCACTATCTTTTTCACACATGGATAGACTCAAAAAGGATGAAAAAAGGAATTAAATGTTCCAAAATAATTAAATCTTTATCATGAAATCATGTATGGTATTCTTTTCATTTATTTCTACTGATTCTCAAGATAGGGACTGATCTGTATTGGTCTACTTTTTTAACCTTATGAAACATGCTTTTTGTTAATAGTTATAGCCTTATTCTTTCATTTTCTATGATGCTACACTATTCTTTTCTTTCCTGGCAACTTCTGAAAGATAAAATGCCTTAGAGACGAGTACCTTTTAAAAGTTTTCAAATACAGGGTAGATGAGAATAGGTTATCATGGTCTTTCAGTTGTATTAGGGCAAATTACATACTCTAATATCTATATTTTGTAGGTGATGTTCTGAATCCATTCCTGTGCATGCAGATTTTGGTAGTGCTGTTTTTAAAAATTCTATATATGTGTGTGTGTATATATATATATATATATATATATATATATATATATATATATATATATATATATATATATTATTGATAGTGTATTGTAGCTGCATGATTTAATTTGTGGATGCAGTTTGTGAGGCGAGTGTTGACTGGGATGACATCTGATAGGCCCTTGTGGCTTTTGTCATGTATTGAGTTCTATTTGTTAATAAAATCAACTATTATCATGGTTACTTGTTTTTCCACTCTTTGGATTTGGATCTGAATACATATCTTTTTCAACCTATATAGATGTTGCTTATTGTAATTCTAGGATAGAATTTTTTTCACCAAGTATTTTCATTACTGCATTTTTCTTACTAATTTATTACATCCCAAACTTTGGCATTTGCTCCAGGTACATACAGTACTGGCACAATTATTATGGATTTTTGAAAAAAAAACATACTTTTTCTACAAAAGTGTGATGTAAAACAATTTTAGTCACTAATAGTTCATTTACTTTACTGCACCAGTACAAAACAAATATTTAATAGTTATTTTAACTGGGTTTTATAGTCTTGTATGGCAGTTTCAGGCAATACAGAGAGAAAATGTATGGCAACACTGACACAATCACTGCATCGTCTTGTGAGAGCTCAGTAGTAGTCTTGCATTTGCATGGGATGGTGTGTGTTTGTTGCGTTTCCACCCTTTTATTTGGCTATGATTACTTTAGTTCTGTGTATTTGTTTATTTATTTTTAAAACCAACACCGTATTTTCAGTTTTCAGAATAGTTTATGTAATTGAGTAGAGATGGGCAAAGTTAGTGATTTGAGTCCTCAAAAGGTTATTGAAAGAAAGTACATTCAAACAGAAAGAAATAGCTAATAAACTTAGAGTTTCAACTCAAATGGTCAGTAATATTAAGAAGAAATTGGAATATGGCCACAGTTTTGAATCAAATAGTGAGAAAATTTGGTAGAAACAAGAAAACAACACCGAGGATGGATAGGAAAATAATTAAAATGGCAATAAACAACAGAAGAGCATCTTGCAGAATGATTACCAACGAACTGGCAGCAGAAGGCATTACCATTGCCCGAAGAACAGTAAATAAGAGAATATTGGAAGCTGGACTAAAAGCATATTGTCCCAGAAAAAAGCTACGACTCACTGACAAGATGAAGCAGGCTCGTAAGGCCTGGGCACAGGCTCACGTTGATTGGACTTCTGAGCAATGGAAGCATGTAAGAGTTGAACATACAGTATTTAATTACTCTATTAGTCGATATTCTATTGCTTCCATTACTTTCTTTAGCTGTTTAATGCCTTATTTTGTGTTCTGTATTGTTGCAGGTTGTGTTTTCTGATGAGTCCACTATTGCTTCCATTACTTTCTTTAGCTGTTCAACACGTTATTTTGTGCTTCATATTGTTGCAGGTCATTTTTTCTGACGAGTACCATTGCTGTGCTTGACGATTGTGTGCAGAGTGTAAGAAGGCAAGCAGGTGAGAAATTTAAACTGGAATGTCAAAAGAAGGCAGTGAAATTCCCTCAGAAGGTCATGATATGGGGAGTGATTTCTGTGCATGGAACAAGCCGTTTGCAGATTGTTGACAGTACCATGAATCAGTTTAAGTACATAGAAGTACTAGAAAGACGTTTGCTACCTCAAACAACGGAATGGTTTGCGGATAAACCTTGGATTTTTCGACAGGACTCTGCCCTGTGTCACATGGCGAGGTCAGTGAAGACCTGGTTTGAAGAAAAAGGTGTAGAAGTACTTTCATGGCCTGGAAATTCCCCAGATATGAACCCCATTGAGAGTTTGTGGTTTCTATTAAAAAATGAAATACATGAAGTTCCCATTATGACCAAAACACAACTCATACAACGTCTTATCCAAGTTTGGTTTCATTCAGAAAGAATTATGGAATTTTGCAGAACGTTAATCACTGGCATGCCCAGTCGTTTTAAAGCAAAAGGTGGACAAACTAAATATTAAAATAGTTGTTTAAATATTGACGTGTGAGCTATTAGTGAATAAAATTGTTTTACATGACACTTTTGTAAAAAAAAGTGTTTTATTAAAAAATCCTTGATAATTGTACCAGTACTGTAGTTCTCGAAACTATCATTCAGAAGTGTCCTCTGTCACTATTTCCATTTTCTTAATTATGTTACTTTCACTATTTTTAAGTTTGATTTTAGTTTCATAAGCTTTTTTTATACATGATTCCCATCTCAAATTCAAACTACAAAGTAAAGAAATATTCAAAACACATCTTATGTTATTTCAATGTCAAGTCAAACTCTTATTTCAATATACCTTTGTGATAGTAAAGGACTAACTGCACTTATTTTTCTGAATTTTAATTAAATCACAAATTCACATTTATTCTGAAAAGTAATTAAGCAAATTTTTCAAATTTCATTTTTTTTCAATCTTTATAAAATAAACTAGTTATACTTGAGATGATTCACCCCTAGCATCATTGTTTGTCAGTTCTGCCACTGATAATATTGAATACATTTTAAACTACTGAAGCCTGTAATACTTTGTATTGTAATAGTGTCCTAGGAGTAATATTTCAGAGGTAGTAGTAGTGGTTTGCCACTCAGTCCCTATCCAGGTGGATCCCCGACTGAATAATGAAATAGATAGAAAGGTCAGTATGACACTTGCTGGTGAGCTTGAGGGTACCAAGGGCTGGTCCTCTTTTGGGAGAGTTGCCAAGAGGTATTATATTGATATAGATACCCATTAGAAGGATTCCTTGGAACGGTGTGTGTTGTGCTGGGAGAGGAAAAAAAAGCAGTGTTGTAATTGGCTATGTGGATGACCTGAGCACAGTGCATCCACCAATTGGTAGCCAGATCTCTACGTGGGCTGAAGTTTGTGTCCACTCCTACCAAGATCAAACTGGGTACTGTGATGTTGGGAGACCAATGCTATATTTCAATCTTATTCTGCCCCACAAAAATTCTGGGATACATCGTGAAATGTTATGCTCTCACATTTATTTTTATTAATATTAAGGTTTGTTTTTTTAAATGAGGTGGGTATGTCTGCATATTTAGTATAATTTTATTTTCGAAAAGGAAGTTAATAATTTTCTATATCCTTACATAAAAGGATTAGATTGTGAACATAAAATTATACACTCTCCTATCTGATGTGCCAGTGAATATACTATTAATGAACACTTTTATTATTTTTGTTGTGACAAATGTTATTTCCATAGCTAATGCAGTGTCTGCATCAATATGCAGGTTTGATAAATTCAAAAGAGAAAGTTCTGACCAATGATGTACAAGGTTAAGAGTAGCAGGTTATCTAAATATGTATAATTTTGGTAATTTTACTGATTAATATCCCCCAAATTCTCAACCAATCATGTTACTAAATATGCTTAAATACCCTACTAACCACTCACCATCTACATTGTTTAGAAAATAAAAATGAATTATCAACATTAAAACCAAACACACACATATAAATTAGGCCATCTCATGGCATTTCAAGATGGTTTGCTGGAGAATTTTTGGTAAATATGTAGATTAGCGACTCAAACGATGGGACGTACTATTTCGTCCGTGTTCCAAAATGATTCACATTTTTGGAGTACATTTAAGGGGATGGATTGTGTGGGGGTAAACACAATGGGGGGGGGGGGCACACTATGATGATCCTGAGTTTCATTAAATTGCGGGGTCTGGGGGGGGGCATAGCCCCCCAGTATATAATCCTAATTGTTTATAGACTAATGTGTTAACGTTTACAGAGGTGAATGATTTAACCAAATCATGTCAGCGCCTTTAATCGTTTTGCGAATTATAATGGGGTGCGGATGGTGAACGAAAATGTTTACCAAAAAACTAATTTTTCTGCCGAGTCACTAATCTATATATTTACCGAATTTTTGTTGCAGAATCAAGTTGAAAGTATTTTTGTGGTAGTCCCTCTCTGCCTTTGAAATATTACTCCTTCAACATTATTATATTGAAACAAAGTATTTAAGGCTTTTGCAGTCTAAAAACCTGCCACCTAATGAAATGAATCAAATATTTTCCAAATATTCTTTAATATAATTTATTCTTATGCCCAAAGAAACTTGAGATTTTGTTCTAAATTACCTAATCAACATTTTAATGTTAAAATTTTAATTTTTTTCTTATGTATCTTTAAAGGTAATTCTTAAATATTTTTTGTTTGAGATCCAGTGAAAAATAATTTTAAGGGCTACTCAAGCACTTTAATGATAGAAAATTCATTGCTCTTAAGCCCCCCCCCCCCCCAAAGGACAAGAGCTTGCAATTTGTATCTCAGTAACCAAAAAGCTACCCTACTATTATTACATTTGGTACCTGGAGACCTGCACATCTTCCCAGACTGAATGCAAATTAAGAAAGCCCATCACTGGTTTGATGTAACTGACAAGGCTGTGGGAAGTTGGTGTTCCTCAAAATGGCATTCATTTTATCCACAACTAACCCTCAGCCTTTATTCTAGGCTTAAAGACCTGACCAGCTACATTGCAGGGATCAAGGCTGCATGGCAAAGAAGATTGATGGTCACATTTGGTGCATACCATTTCACCATCATCTGCCACATACTTATCTCCTCAATAGTATCCAGTCATTTTTTGTCGGTTCTGAATCTGGTTCACAGCACAATCTGATAGATTGCCCCTAACCTGTCAAACAAGCTTTTGAGGAAGAAGATGCAGAAATTAGCTCAATTAATGTTTTACTATAGCTCTGCACTTGTAAGTCCTTTATAAGGAAAATGGACCATGCATTCGCCGAGCTATTCCCCACGAATCACACGCACACGTGTGCTGACTTTATTGCCCCAAGACTCCCTAGGTAGCAAGGGAATGGAACTTCCTTTTCCTACTTTAGAGATGGTCCCAGATACAAGTGTGCTTAATCTTGCCCCACAAACAGCTCCCTCCTAAAAATTCCCTACTCGTTCCATTTTCTTCTCTTAAAACTATGGTCCATTGGTTTTTGGTGGTAAGGTCTCTTTTCCGAAGCTGCTCAAGGTAAATACACAATTTCTCATTCCAGGAGAACAGAACGAGTCCTTCAAATTTTCCATATCTCCCCCGTTTCATTTAAACTGTGAAGAAACGAGGGTTCTCTGAGCTTACATCGCTTAGAGCATCTCCCCTGAAAAGACCACCTTTATCTTTTCAAAAACCTTACTCTCATTTATCAGTTTGTCTTTTCCCTGAACTTCAACCACTCCACTTTTGTTTACAACCCTAATACGTTGGTTTCTCACCTTTCAAGCTAGGCATTGGCCCTAACACCTTTAATTTCTATCAAGATCAAAAACTTAATGGAATAATGGGTATCTACAGCATGTATGCCACTGCCACAAAATTTGCCTGAGTCAGGACTCCCACTAACACCCAAATGTGACACTTTGCTGAAATCAGAAGCTATGTTTCCACTTGGATATGCCAAAGCTCTGTTAAAAGAAGAGCTGATCTAAGGTAACAAGCCATTCTTATTTGCAGTAAAATGGTTTCCAATTATGCACCCATTTTGAGCTTGCTAAATTTCAAGTGCTGGTGTGAAAATAGCTAAAGCACAAATATTAATATTGAAGATTGATTGCCTATGGCTTCATTATTTGAGTAATGGATAGATGATTTCATTTGTTGATTGTTGATGAAATTGAGTCTCCAAAAATGAAATTCACAGAATACTACAAGGAATATCCATATTGAAAACAAATAATACAGTATTTATTGTAATACTGCCTGCATTATATATATATATATATATATATATATATATATATATATATATATATATATATATATATATATATATATATATATATATATATATCTGGTTTGGTTCCTGAATTCTCCAGAGGTGATATTTTAATTAATAAAGTATTCTGCAATATCTCTTTTCCACTTTTACCTTCACACTAAGAAATTAGTAAATTTTTATATTTAACCAAGCTCATTAATAATAGTTTTGACCTGTTTTTAATCCAGTCATTGTGCTTATCTTCTATGCACTTCACTTCCATTTTCATGCAACCCTTTAATGATATTTTGGATCATTCTCTTCTCATTTTATTGTTAAGAATATTGTTTCATATACTTGAAAGTTTGTAGTTCAAGTGTAATGCTGTTCTTTTTTCCTCATGCTGGCTTTTTACCTTTACAGATTGCTTAAAATGGGCAACATATTTGCCAACTTGTTTAAAGGCCTTTTTGGCAAAAAGGAGATGAGAATTCTTATGGTTGGATTAGATGCTGCTGGAAAGACCACAATTCTATATAAACTTAAATTAGGAGAAATAGTAACAACAATTCCTACTATTGGTATGTATCTTCTACATATTAAAATTTTGTTTAGCTGCAATATTCATATTATTCGTCTTAGTAATTAAATGTATTAAATTTCCCATCTTCATTATAGATGCAATATAGGTATAGAAGTGTTGCTGAACCCATAGTATTTTGTTGCCATGTGATTGTATACTTCCATTGTATCTTTGTGTAGGGGGCTATGGCTGGATATTATACTTTTTCCACACTTTCACAGGCAGAATACCACTTAAAACGAGTCATGTATCCAATAGACCAATCTAACATCCCTAAAAAGGACTGTATGAATTGGGTATTTTGCCGTCACTTGCTTAGTCTGGATGAAGATCATCCCCCCAGGTATGCCTGAGGCATTGCGAATGTAGTTAGTCATTGCTATACTAACCATACCATTACTGCGCGCGCATCCATTGCAGTTTTCCTTTCACTCAACTTCATTTACCCCCCAAATTTTCTTCCATTTGAAAGATAAATAACCACACAAACCTCTTAAACTAAATTATTTAACCTACACTCATGTCCTCCTTTCAAACCACCTTAAACACTTTTCATTACTATTAACACATTACAGCATATGTGCCCTCCCCCCCCCCCTCCAAGCTCAATATCTCGAAATTTCTATCAGGTTAAGTAGGAGAGGGAGGAGGAGGAATCTTTTGCTGGTGCAAAGAGAAAGTGGGGGAGGGGGCATAGGAGTACTTTTGGCTACCAATCTTTTGTCTGTCCAGGTGGGAGGGACCCTTTGTCAATATAAAGACCAGGGGCTATATAGCAGGGTGTGCCTTTCAAATTTTCTCAGTAATCTGTGAGAGCAGTACCAAATAGTATACAAACTGGTCCACCACTTTTCCAGTTATTTTGTAATTCAATTCACAATACTTGTTTGAGCTATTCCTTATTTATTTATTTTGCAATTTTTCTTTTCATATGAACTTTTTTACTAAAAATTGTACATCATAAATTCCTCTGCTAAGCCTCTCAATTGCATACATGAAGAAAGGTTCAGTGTAAGGACATTGCTTCGATTGTTAAGTTTTTCCAATTTATATCATTGTTAAGTTTTCACATTTTTACTTTAAAGTAGCCTAGTTCTAGGCTGTCGTGTTTTTCGGCGACTTATGCCCAAGTGGGTAATTGCCAGATGGGCTCCATAAAAAAAAGAAAAAAGTGTTCCTCAATGTTAAGAAAGACACCCTCTGCTCCTGGCCCATCCATGCCTACGAACATGGTAGTTTCCGCCTATTCGGAACACTTTTGCGGGTTCTACCCACCCTGGGCGCTTTCCACAGGAGGTAACACCTCTGAAGTTGCTGTAAGGCCATCTTCCCAGGTTCCTAAAGCTGCCCCTCGAAAGGATGACAGCTGGGTGGCTTGGAGACGGTGGATCCTCGAAAAGAGGGAACCCTGGCTTGCCTAAGGTTTCGAGGCAGAGAAAAGAAAAGACTAGCATGGCGAGCCCAACCTCCCATAAGTCCTCGATCTGGCCAGCAGCGCCCTGACTTCTGCCTCGGGTAAGCGTACGGTCATTCCTGTGAGGGTCTTCTCTTCAAAGCTGGCCCCGCATCCATTGAACTAGGCCTGGAGGGCATATTCCTTCAATGGAATTGCCGCAGAGTCCTGGCCAACTGGGAGTACCTGCCAGGCTTGTTCCCTCCTGTCCCCCTTTAGCTATGATTTACATCTGGCATGTCTCCGTTTTTTCTTTTCTTTAGATAGCTCCTTTCATGCAGTAACTGTGCATATGCTCCTGGTATACTGTTATTTCCACGTACATTCCACTGTCAGCCGACTTCGATGCGGGGGACTTGTGCCGCGTCGTAGCATGGTTGTCGAGACCCTTTCTCTTGCTCAGAGATCTGAACGGTAGATCCCCTTCTGTGGAGACTACAGGGGTCAAGAACTTGCCCACCTAATCGATGAGCTGGAGATAGGTCCCCTAAATGTGGATGAGTTTACGCATCACTGCCCGAGAACCATTTCATTTTCCGCCTTGATCTATCTTTGTGCTCTTCTGATGCACAGCCTGATTTTGGGTACGGGGTGGTCGATGACTTCTATGGTAGTGATCACTTTTCCATTGAAATATCATTTTCTAGGCCGCTGGTGCTTGGCGCCGTGGTCCACATTTCAGGAAATCGCAAATTTTTTATGTCATTTGGTAGATAAGGCTGTTGAGTTCTCCGGCAACCTCATCGTTGTGGGCCTAACTACTATTCCTAGAACATCTGACGGTTTTATGCAGTGACTGCACCCACCCATGGCAGTTAGCTGATTGTGAGGCGGTCCTCAAACAGAAGCCTACACATGCTATAAGCGCCGCCTGAATGACTTCACTGTCATTGAATTTTGTTGAGCTAGGGCTAGGTTCCGGTATATTTCGAAGCATGCACGCCGCTCTTCTTGGTGGTCATATGTGTCTTCACTTAACGGAAAGACCCCATCTAGCAGAGGTGTGGAAGCAAGTCTAAAGGATTTGGGGCAAGTTCTTTCGGGAACCCCCTCCCGTCCGTGGCAAAATCCTTTGTGACCGCTTTCTCCGCATTCTCTAGCCGAGATGCTGCTCTGCCAGCATTCATTGCGCATTGTGATGTTGTGAAAAGCCGTCACCTGGACTTTATCTCCAGAGGCGGAGAACCCTTTAATGACAGGGTTACATTGAGTGACTTGCATTCCACTTTTGCTTCGTGGCGAAACCGGCCCTGCTCCAGATGATCCCCCATACGCCATGCTTCGACACTTGAGTGAGTGAGGCATAGTTTTTCTGTACGTGCGATCCCGCGACTCCCTCAGTTGCCAACAGCTCTCATTGCATCTGCAGCTGAGAGATGCCAGTTATATCCTAAGCCCTTTGGTTTTAGGGCTAGGAAACTCCTTCGATTCGAGAGCTAGATATATGTAGCTCTCGTGCCAGTGGCGCCCCTGGTTCTGCCCAGGATGCCACCCTGGATGGTACCACCTTTTACTATTTTTAGTCACGCCTCTGCTCCCAAAGCTTCTACAGCGCCGGGAGTATTGTGTTCAGCCTTTTTGGAACACACTTCGTATCATGCTGGAACCGTGTCAGTGTATACAAATGGCTCCAAGTCCCAATAAGGGGTCAGCTTCACGCCGTATCCCCTCTGCTTGAAGTCAGTGATGCTCTGCCATTGCTGCATCTATCTTTACAGCTGAGCTGGTTGCAATACACCTCTCGGTATGTGAGATAATGTGATGTGCCCCATTTAGAGACTGGATTGTGATTTATAGTCGCTCACAAAGCGCCCTCACTGCTCTTGTGCGATTAGAATCTCTGCCTTCTCTAGTTCGCGATATCTGACACTACAGTTTTGGCGAGCTGGGTGGATGTCGAGATTATCATATGCTGAGTTCCTGAACATGTAGGAATAGCGGGGTATGAAAACGCTAATGAGGTCCCCAAAGAGTCCACGAAGACTGTGACCAGACCAGCCATACTCTTCCTCAAACGGACTACATTGGAGGAATACGGCCGTCTTGGGAAGATGGGAACTTAAAGTTCCATGGCAGTGCTCGCCGTGTCCGTTACCTGTCCATGTACTGTGCCAAGCGCCATCGCTAGCGCTTGTCCCTTGTACTCGGGACTGGTTGTGCATGCGGACTATACAACTTTTTGGAGGAGGCTGACCACCTTCACTTTATTTGACTTTGTTGGTTGCATGCTCCTGCGCCGGGGGGAGGGTGGGCCTATCCCCGATGCTGGAGCGCGCTTCCCTTTTGCTTTTTGTTTTTAGCCTATGATCTTTGTATCCTTGTTATTTGGTTTTTAATGTAGCCTACTCATAGGCTGTAGTGAGTACGACGACTTATGCCCAAGTAGGCAGTCGCTAGATGGGCTAAAATAATAATAGAGTTTTGTATTGACCCACTGGTGGATTTACGGAATGGTGGGAAAACTTGAATTTAATATTTAATCACTTCCCTTCTCTATTATTGTGCTAATCACTTACCTTGTCATTTCCCAGGTTTTAATGTTGAAACAGTAGAATATAAAAATATCAGTTTCACAGTCTGGGATGTTGGTGGTCAAGATAAGATTCGTCCCCTCTGGAGACATTACTTCCAAAATACACAGGTAATTTATATCATGTGCCCACAATGACCAGGTACCTTTTCATATCTAAATAGGCAGGTACTTTATATCATGTGCTCACAACAAAGTGAAAATCTACAGCAGGCTGTTTCAGTCTTATCTGGAAGTCCTCTCTAATAACACATTCACATTTAGGGAATCCCTTGCTACACCTGAAACCTGGATGAATGCCATGCCCTCCCTACCTTAGTGTGTATGTACCCTTCAAGCAAGTGTCAGGTGTAGCATACTCCAATGTCTACAGAGAATCTGTAGACATTTGACTTCCTTGATAACTTTTTTTTTTTTAGAGCTTTCCAAACTTGTGGAAATGCCCTTGTTGGTTTATGCTTTAACTTTATTAGTAAAAAAAAAATCCAAAAGCACACAACTCTAAAAGACCTTGCCCTCATTTCCATATAAGATATGTTTAGTAGAATTGCCTGCTTTCCCCAGTCATCCATAGTGACCCAACTATTCTAATTAGACTATTTTCCACATGTGGTTTGCTATTGTAATACTAAGCTTTGCCACTACCCTTGCACTGTTGCTCTAATTTTCATATATGGATTCCACTTGGGTGAATATGCATATTGTCCTCAGGGGATTATAGAAGGCAGCAACATGGATTAGGGTCTGCTGGCATAGGAATCTGTGTATGTAAAAGTTTTGTTCCACCAGCACTGATGTGCACCATCCCCACATTTTGAGAGCATGCTCATGAAGATATGCAATTTAATTTTGGTTGTTTTAACCAAAAATGCCTCCACAAGTCATGGCTACCATGACTTGTGGAGGCATTTTTGGTTAACTTTCTAGGGTCTCTTGTATTGAGTTGTGTGTTTGAGCAAAATTTGATTTAACCTGGCCATGTTGTGTGTCTGTGAGGTGTAGGATAGTTAATTCATTTTAGGGTGTGGACAAGTTAGATGGGTATGCAGGAAGTTGTGGTTTCTTTGATTTGAGGATGGGGATGATTATGTGTAGCTAGTGCTAGTTGAAGTCTGTGAGTAGATATGGTTATGCGACCAAGATGTTGCAGATTTGGCACAGTGCACCCTCAGTGGTGACTTGAGGTGTGGGTTTCTTAATGTGTAGACTTTTATGTTATTAAATTCTCCTAATATATACTTAGCCTACCACTATCTTGGCTATATGAATTTGCTAATGTTACTAATAAAAAATAGCTCATATATTTTTTTTTCTATTTTCAGGGTCTTATATTTGTTGTGGATTCAAATGATCGAGAAAGAATTGGTGAAGCTAGAGAAGAACTTATGCGAATGTTAGCAGAAGATGAATTGAGAGATGCAGTATTATTAATATTTGCAAACAAACAGGTAAGTTTATTATTTATTTTGGTGGTCCCATTAGCTTGAAAATTTGAGACTATACAATTTAAATGGACTGCAACTATCAAGATAGCCCAAACATTTTTTTGAAATGAAACTTGTCTTTTTATGGTTTGGAAAAGGCTTGCTGTAACCATGTAATATTTAATCATTTTCGCTCCTTAGTTTATTTTGTCTTAGTTTCTTCTTTGAATGAGTAATAACACTATTAATTGCGCCCTTTTTATTACCAATGTCAGCTAATTTTGTCTATACTAAAATGTGTCAGGGCAATTTTCAGGAAGTATTTAGTGTTCTAGGTTGATGCATCAGTCACATTCATTGTTGAACTAGTTTTTAAAAATGTAACCCTGAATTCATTTTGATAACTCCGGGCAGTCTGCAGCATGAAGAGCTGGAGTCATCTCAAATTTGATGGGATTTGTTATTGAGAAAGCTGTAAGAAGTATGAGAGTTGTACTGACGGTTAAATCAGTTAGCAGCTGGTTGTAAAATCAGTGAGAAGGAAGAATATGAGAATGCTTGTGAGATAAAGAAGGAAACTACAAACATGTTCTAGTGCAACTGGGAAACAAGTTTAAGTGCTCTTGGGTGTCACTTTATTACCCCTGATCTTCTGAACCCTTTATTTCTCAGGAGTGTCTACATCTTTAAGTTGGATCTGGCCCTTAGGTTGCTACAGCATGTCACAGGTGTTATTGATTTGGCCTTTAGCAGGTCCTCTTCATGTGACTAACCCCACACCTGACTGGAATAACTTGGCTTATATTGGAAGCCCTTTCCACTTGTCTAAACCATACTATCCCTGAAAGTGGAAAGGATGTAAGTTTGGATCTTGCAATAGAGGAATTGTCCATGTGTTTGCAGATGAACATGTTGGAGATCTGGATGTGTACATACAATGTGAAAAGAGGTGAAGTGAGTGATCATTCAGTTTTAGAAGAATGTAGCAAATATATTGCTTGGAAAGAAAATGAATGAGGATCTAGATGTTCAACTGGAAATTGTTTTTTAAAGAATTGAAGACCCAAGACCATGGCTATTTGGACATGAAGGGTAAAAAATCTGGGTATTTTTGAGCCAGTACTTCAGTTGTATGATGTGGTAATGCAAGTTGAATGAAGTGCAAGTTTCACTTTTAGTGTGCAAAATGGGTTCCGTATGTTTATGAAACTATTAATCATGACAGAAGTTTTAGTGCTGCGAGGGTCTGAAAATTGCAAAGCAGTTAAAATGTGTGATTAGTAGCCATGATGCTTTTAAAAATGGAGGGAGTGGGTTGTGAGGTTTTTGAACAATGCTATAATGGAACCCATTTTATATATGAGGGTGGGGTGATGCAGACTGACATGTGTGTTCCACTCGGCCAAGGGAAAGGTGTTTTCAAAAAAGGAGGACAATAATTCTGAATATTGTAGTGAATGTTTTTGTTTGAAGATTTCGTGCATGGAAGTTTGACTGAGGCTATGTTAGGGAATAAGCAATGAGAGTTTAGTTTGGATAGAAGGTGGTCTGGGTTTTGGCAGACATGGCAAAGATGTATGATCATAAAGAAATCGTATGGCAGCAGGTCCCAAAACTTTTATAGGGAGTGGGTGATAAACTGATGGTTTAAAAAGTTGTAGTGTAAGCTTGGCTTTGGAGGGGGTGGAATATTGGTGGTGTGTGTGGTTTCGTATGTTTTACATCTTGGCTGCTTAATATGTATGGAGTTTAGAGAGAAGGAAAGGGGCTCCCATTCAACAGGAGTAGAATGAATAGGAAGAGGTTGTTCTGCTCCTTATACGTCCCTGGAACTGGACTGAATATAATTCTAGGGACATGAGAGGCATACCCCATATTTTTTTTTTTTTACCATAGATTAGTCAATTTCCCTGGAGTTGGCCAATGGTGTAGATTTTATTTTTCTATAATATAAACAATATATGATAGTAATAAGTAAGCTTTGACTACCTTGTTGCTGACCCAAGCTGGACACTGAGTAGCTTTAGGTCAGTGCCCCTGTTGACCTCAATAACAGCTGACACTGCCAATTGTGTGTTCTATGGCATGCCGGCCCCTTCGAGTGTCCAAAACCAGTAGGCTACGGCCCTATTGAGTTCCAGTCGGGATTTGAGATGCCTTCAGGGTGTGAGAGTGACGATTAAGTGGATGTATAACTTGGTGACTCTCTGTTGACAACATTGCTATAAATTTTGTGAAAGTAGTCTTTCTGCGGGAACTCGACTACTAATTGAATATATATAAAAAACTGGCTGGCCAGTGAGCGTTCAAGGTCGAACGTATGCTGAGAAAACGGAGGGGTCTTGAGCTCCATTCCTTACACTCTTACCACTTATGACTGTGACAGGCTTCCTGAGTCTGCATACTGAGTGGTATCGCTACCGTGTTGAGGCATACATGCCTCAGCTTCGTTATTACTGTAAAGCTTCAGCCATACTAATCGTTTTTATAGACATGCAAAGTCGAATCACTACATCATGTGCGATTTGCGCAAATTCCTTACATTTTAAGGCAGTTATCCTATACCATGTTACTTCAAAGCAATCTAGCTCTTATCTTGTAGGGAAAGAATTCCTGGCTGTTCAAGCTGTGGACCAAATTTCATTTTGAGAGGCCAAGGAATGGGGTCTCGCGTTCTGCATTGCCGTGACCTTCCCCCTTTGTTAAAAGAAGGCACCCTCTCCTCCTGGCCCTTTGCGGCCTATGATCACGGTAGGCACTGCACCCACATGAAACCCTTATGCAGTTCTCAGGTGACCATGGTAGAGCTGGCAGCTCCACAACCTCGCGATCCCTTTGCAAAAGAAGGGGCTGTCCACCTCACCAGTCATTAATCGTAGCAGGAAACCCATCAAGGTGGTCATGAGATTATCCCTGGGTTCTCCTAAAGGAGGGCAGCAACTAGGGAGCTTCTGCTACTGAGCCTGGATGCCACACACTGAAATGTGTAAGCTTGACTCGATCAACCACGGTGTCTGCGTTTGACAACCTGTGCCTTCTAATGACCCCATTAAACTATGCTTTTCAATGCTGCGTCTTATACACTGCATTATGTACTGGCAGGTGCCAGCTGCGTCTCCATCAGCTGCTAACGGCTCTCTTCTCATACGCCATGTCACACTGGAGCCATGCCAGTGACACTATGACTCCAAACCCAATGACTAGGTTAGCTTTCACACCGTCTTTCCCTATTTTGAATTCGGTTGTGATTAATGGTCTATCTGGTTGCAATGCACTATAATGGGAGATTACTTGTGCCCAGTTTGAAGACTGAATACTGATTTATAAGGACTCACAGAGACCCCTAAGTTCTCTTGAAATATGGGAATCTCCACACCCCTCCAGTGCTAATCTCAACTGGTAGGGTCAAAATTGAAGGACTGGGCGACTGGACCAGCGTTTCGCCCCTCTCCCCTCTGATTATATGGCAAGAATCAAATGAGCCTTTCTGGCTGCATGGCACATAAGCCAGGAGATGGTTGATGGGAACCTTAAGTTGCACACCATTGTTCTGTGACTTTTCTAGTGAAACCTCCTACTCACTGCATCAACAGATTCAAGTCTTTTTATGTCTGCCTAATTGGGCACACTGGAGCGACGGCTGCATGTTCCCCCAAATGGTCTGGCACATTCTTATGGAATGCCCCAGCTTGGAAATCACGTTACTTCTTGCTGGCATTCACCAAAAAAAAAAATCCCCCCAGCTTCACTTCTATCATTACAGGGTCCATACTCTATGCAGTGTTCACCCTTGTAAATTTTAACTTGCACTTCATCCCCCTTACAAACTTCATTCCCTATTATCTTGGTCTTGCATAGACTAAACACCTGCAATCTCTCTGTTTTAAAGAGATTGAATACCATTCAGTTCACTCCTTTCTAGAGCGAATATACCTCTCACATTCCACCCACCCACCCTATTCATAGATTGACTGCACAGTATCTACAGTGTGTCTTGCGCTCGAAAGTTAATCCTGTTTTTCTTTATTATCAAAAGTTTATTACTAGCACTTCTTTCCTTTTTGCTGGCTGCCAGATTGGCTCAAAAGACTGATGAATTTTAATGTAGGGGCACTGCCAGGCATGGCCTTTCACTTTTTGTTCAGCAGGTTCTGGACAGTGAGTATCCTCCCAGACACCTGCCGAATAGCTACTATGCTTGCTTTTCGAAAACTAGGGAGAGATCGCTTAAACCCGGCCAGTTTCCACCCAATCTTTCTCTCCTCCTCCGTCTGTGAGTTGGAGAAATTGGTAAACTCTTTTTCTTAGACAGCAGATGCCACCTTTCTTCTGCACAGTGCAGCTTGTGCAAGTTCAGTCCACGTTTGATGCTTTTCTCCGTTGGAAAATTCCATCTTCAAGGCCTTCCTTTGTAGAGAGTGCTGTGTCAGTGTTTTTTTGATCTGGTGAAGGCCTTTGATGCCGATACAGTATCGTGGAGAATCTCCACACAATGGGGGTTAGGGAATCTTCCCAATATTATTTCTGAGTCTTTACAAGATTGTTGATTTAGTGTGTGGGAGTGGGGAGCCCTCTCTTGCTCAATTGAGCAGGAAGAGAGTGGCCCGCAAAGAAGTGTTCTCAGTGTCACACTGACCTAAGCATCAATTGTATCATCTAGGTGCTGCTGGAATATGTTCTTGCTACCCTCTATGTGGACAACCTTTCACTCTCTTTTGGTGTGGCCCACATTTCAACTCTGGAGCGTCGACACCAACGTTGCATTGAACCGCATCTCTTGCTATGCCGAAGCGCACCGAGTTCAGTTTTTCTTAGCTAACCCTAAGGTGGTGCTCTTCTTCCGCCATCTACGGCTCCACCCCGATCCTGGCTCGTTCCTAAATGGGGTTAGCCTGAAAGTGGTGGATTTGCAGATTCTTGGGCTTTTTCTCTTACCGTTGCCTCACCTGGGAGGTTCATATTCGCAGCATTATGATCTCTTGAACCCGAGCCATGGGCATTGGCTTTTGTACAGATCCTTTGTTCTTTTGAAGCTTGACTACTGATACGAGTTTTATGCATCCGCAGCCTAGTGTGTATTGCGGCAGGTAGACTCGATCAACCACACCGGCCTTCGCCTGGCAACCGGTGCCTTCCGCACGTCCCCTATTGAGAGCATACTTGTCGATGCTGGGGAGATACCACTCGCTCTGAGCCGTGCACAGTGCATTATTCGCCTCTACGCGCGAGCCCAGCGTCTTCCTCAGTCGCCAACAGCTCTCGCTACATCCTCGGCTGATCTCGACGCTGTTTATCCCTCCGAGAGACTCCAGTCATACCCTAAGCCCTTTGGGCTTATGGCTAGAAAATTGAGAGCTTGGTATAGCTCTCGAGCGGGCCGGTGGTGCGCCTGCTTCTGCCCAGGGCGGCACCCTGGAGGGTACCACCTTTTGACTATTTGTCGCCATGCCTCTGCTTCCAAAGCTTGTACAGCGCCGGGAGTATTGCGTTCTCCCTTTTTGGAACACACTCCGTGTCACGCTGGAACCGTGCCAGTGTATACAGATGGCTCCAAGTCCCAAGAGATGCTCAGTTTTCACGCCGTATACAGTTTGTTTGAAGTCAGCAGGGCTCTGCCAGGCGCTGCGTCTTCACGGCCGAGCTGGTAGCAATATCCCGCTCGGTACGGTATATAACGAGATGTATCCAGTTCGGAGACAGGATTGGGATTAATAGTGACTCACAAAGCGCCCGAGTGCTCTCGGGCCATGGGAATCTCCGCATCTCCTTGTACGCGATATCCGTTACGCCACCATTATGACGATCCGTGCGGAAGTCGAGATTATCTAATGCTAGGTTCCTGAACATGTAGGAATTGCGGGGAATGTGGGCGCCAAAGAGTCCCCGAGGACTGGGCGTCCAGACAAGCGTTTCAAACGCTCTTCCTCACACCGATTACATAGCAGGAATACGGGCATCCCTCCGGGTGGCTTGGCTTAGAAGATGGGAAACTGTCGAGGGGAACTTAAAGTTATGTGCCATTTTGGCGCGACTATTCCCATGGACCTACCCCCAATGACGCAACGGCTTAGGGTTGCCTTCTGTCATCTCCGAATTCGACACATTCGGTACACACCGCCATTTGATGGACCGCTCGCCTGCGCTTAATTGTGACGACTACGTTGTTGCCCAGACTTGGGCACATTCTTTTTGAATGTCCCAGTCTGGGTGGTTTTCGCACGTGTTACTTGGTCGCTACCGCTTTTCTCTTGTACTCGGGACAGGTTCCTCTAAATAGAGTTGTGGACTATGACTTTTTAGAGGAGGCTGGCTCTTTAGCATGCTACTACATGGACCAAGACCATGCTACCTTGGCTTTTTACTCTTTTTTTTTTTATCTAGCCAAGCATTATGCAGTAAGGTGATTACAGCGCCTTTTGTCCTAGTGTATCTGCATTGCATGGTCACCTAAAAATGCTTTGCCAATTAGACGATCCTAGATGTCCAGGATATTGAAAGCAAAGTAGGTATCGTTGCCCTCTGCTTAATGGATTGCTGTCCTTGATTGATAATCACACACACTCTTCGGGCGTAGAGTGCCACCTCTTGGGTTTATTTGCGACCTCTCCTCTTTGATGCCTTTTCTTTGCAGGATCTTCCTAACGCCATGAATGCTGCTGAGATCACTGACAAATTGGGTCTGCATTCTTTGCGGAATCGCAATTGGTACATCCAGGCAACTTGCGCTACCAGTGGGGATGGTTTGTATGAGGGCTTGGATTGGCTCAGCAACCAACTGAAGAATGCCAATCGTTAGGGACTTCTTATATTGCCCAATTTGTAATCACCCCTTTCTAAATGAACGTGACGTTGACTGGTGAACCTGATTGAACTTCAGCAACTTTGAAGCAGTGACCATTTTAACAAACAGGAAATAAATAGAAAAAAAAATGTGAAAAATAATTTATTGTATAAAAAGAGAAAAGATTGAAACAAAAAATCACCAGTGATGTGATGTAAGAAAAGCAACTGCTCCTCCAATGCCTATATGTATAATAAAAGGGTGGCATTAAAGAGAGAGAGAGAGAGAAAAAGGAAAATTTTAATGAGGCAAACGTGACTTTTTAGACTGAATATAAATGTCTCTGGGTTGGGAGGTGTTTGATGATGTGTGTTCAGGGAGGGTCTTCTTAGTTGTCAGTTAAGAAAAACTAAATTTTTCAGGCCGGATTGAAGAGGACCTTCAGACTATTATTATTCATTTGTACATGCAGTATCATCAGTTAAAATTAAGTATATTATTGTTATACAAGGAGGGTGGATAATGTGAAGAGTTGCTGTTAATAATCCAGTCCACAGGTGTATTTAAAATTGCAAGTATCGAGTTTATATTAAAAATCAAGTTTAATTTCCTTGCACTTCCATCTTTTGTTTTTGAAAGATCTCGCAGTATTGGGACTACGAAGGGCTTATTTTAACTGACTGCGTTTTTTTTTTTCTTAAATACGATATAATTTATTTCAAACTTTCTTACTGATGATAATGAATGCGAATTTCGTTTTTGCGGGGCTTTAGATTCGGAAGGGGCGTTGGTTTTTTGAATATGGTGACAGTGGTTCAAATATTAGAAAGAGATTAGGATTTAAAGATAAAAAGCCTTTATACCACTAAAAAATTCTGTATTCTGTATCAGGAATAAATATCTTTTGAAATGATAGGTTTATTTTTTATCTTCGTGATAATCCTTTATAATGCGTAAATTTCTTCTCCTGTTATTTATGAGTAAGGTTTTTATTTATTCTATTTTGACCTCTCTTATTTTTCCTTCTCCTTTCGGTTCTTTCTTCCTTAACGGCGCACTCTGCCATTGCTTTACACATATTTATTTTATCTTGCACGAATTGTAATGGCTTTTTTATGAATTGCAATTCGTTTTGAATTAAATGTATAACATTCCTCTTAAAAAAAATATTAAAGATTTTTCTAAGATTTTTTGCGATCAATTTTACAACAGTTAAATATATATAAATATATATATATGAAAAAAAAGAATTTTTGAGTAGGTTATGTATAATATTTTCTCACTAAATTAGATTTTACTTGTAATATTTTTTTTTGAAAAATAATAGTAATATGGTTTCTGAATTATGAGCTCTTTTGAGTTTAGTATATATATAATAAAGTCTTAATTTGTGCTTCCCAATCGTTCTTCTTAAACCTCCAACGGCCCTGCGAACTTTATTAGGTTGGGGGGTCTATATAATTATCGGGGGCCCGTCTATCATAGGGTCATTTAATTCCTTGAAACTCCTTTAATCTACCTACCCACTCGTTATGTAAATGTTTCCCCCTTCCCCTCCTAATGACTGTGGGTGGCAAATAGACGCCCTTTCTATTTATCTTATTTTCCTCCTTTGTCCCTAGTGTTTGTATGCATGAGGTTGACGGACCGCACTATATTGGGTGGGTGTCTCCTTCCTGTTGGTCTTTGCAATACTTTCGGATATAGTATGTTTGAATCGGGGCCGTGGTGAACTTCGTTCTGCTGAGGTAAAGTGTTTACGCCGTCTTTGTTGTGCAAGAGTGCTAACAGTGCCAGTGTCTGCCGTTTCTGCAGTCTATATTGCATTTATTCAAATGCACTAAACGTAGCAGTGACTGTAGACTATTCAACAATCGTTAATGTTTTGCTATCTTCTGCGATGCAACAAATATCCCTTTTGCTTACTCAGTCAGTCGATTCCAATCGTCCCAAATCAGAAACGTCCACTGAATTTTTTTTCAGGTAGTCTCGATTTTCCTCTGGCCCAGAGACCATCGGACTCCTTACCCTCAAATCATAAAAGGTTTTATTTCATGCACTACATGCTAAAACATCGATAGGGAAGTTTAATATCGGACTGGTCCTTACTATTTAAGTCCCTTTCTCTTTTGAATCCGAAAGAAGGCTCTGTGCTCACACCGACCTGACCCACAAATCTACTGCTGCCGTGGTTTTTAGTAAAATTGAGAATCTAATTTTACGGAGTGCATCAGTTACAGCACAAGACGAGAGTAGCGCCTACGGCACAGGAAATTGTGCAGTACCCTGATTAGCTGAATTGTATGACTAGTATTGCCCTGAGTTTTTTCGACTCTTCCAAATATATGGGAGGGGCAGCGCTGCTCGTTTGGAAAGGTGTGATAAAGAATAGCTGCAGTTGGAAGGAGGAAAAGTTACCATCCCGGAGACGTACGGAAAATAGTACGACATACTTCGTGACTAGGTCATTTGGGTCTTAAATAAAAAGGAAAGTGCTACACTGGCGCGAGCGTGTGTTTTCCCTTTGGTCTGTCTGGGTGGGTTTACAGGAGTTGAACACTGGAAGTAGGACAGTGTCATTTGGCATAGCTCATCCTTGTAAGGACATTTGGCTACTGCAGTCCAATTGCATTCAACATTGTATTATTCTCTTCGCATTCTGTACATTATATGTGCATACAACACGCAAACTGCATTGGTTAACTAAAACTAGGTTAAGGACATTTTTTTAGGTAATCCGAACCGGTTAACGATGCCAACTAGTAAGAAACTCCTACAATAAAGTCTCTTCTAATTATGATTTACCTGCATGTATTATAAATCGGTTGAGAAGCCCTAGTATGAAGGCAAGTATGCTAAATGACTACTTTTAAAAAATGTCAAAGTATTTTTACTATTTTCAAAGGAGCGTAGCTTAAAGTCGACTAAAATTGATTCGAGTGGTTACTATGCTCGGTAAAATGAATCTACTATTCAAACATCATTTGCAATTTCTCTGCACCTTTAAAGAAATAAAAAAAGCTCGGACTATTGTCGAGGATTCCGTTAAACGCTTAATCGAGCAACGATGCTTATCCTTGGCGAGGAGCAAGCAAAAAAGGGGAAGCGGATTCCGATCTTTGACACAATGAAAAGAGATTTCTAGTAACATTGTTGAAAGGTAACAACGGAACTTAAGAGCAGCCCTTCCTTTGCTATTCAACTACGAATCTACTGATGTATCTTCACACAACTGTATATGCGCGCTACCTGAAAGAGCACTCATTTGAAGCAGAATACATGTTCTCGGACTCTTGCTACAACCACACGTAGCAATGCTGTGTTTGAAGTAGTTGAGCATAGCTGCCTTGCAAGCTTTTTATTGTAATGATAGTAAAGTATATTCAATTGTCCCTTTTTATAGGGTTTAGGCAATTATTATATTCATGATGCATCTAGAAAAGAAACAATATTGTAACGAATACAAGTCACTCCCACCAAAAAGAATTTATTCCTTTTCAAAATTACAAAATATTCAATACACTAAAAGAAAGTTAAAGTAAGACATCAAAATGAATTGATAATCGAAAAAGTACAAATTTAAATGATGCACAGGTTTATGAGCGTTTAAGGATCTAGGGCCAGGCAACTGTATTGTCAGATTGTCATGACTATTCACACTTAGCATCATGAACATGATCTTATGTCTGGATAATTTTTTCTTGCTCATCATCAGTAAATATAATTTAAAGATTTTTTGTGTATTTGAATAATAATTTCATCTTAGTTTGGTTATGACGTTTTTTTATTAGTTATTTCTTATAATCTTTTATAATTTCGAAAAACAAAATGGTCAAGTTCAGAAATAAGTAAAAGTATCGAAATTTTGTGAATTTTTTAAATGAAAGAATTACAAATGGTGAAGTTCAGAAAATGTATTTTTATATATCTTCTATAACTATATTTTGGCAAGGTGCTATTTTGAAAGGGGGGTGGGATTTAGTTGAGTTACTTTTGAAAATTATTATAATTGGCGAAGTTCAGAAAATTTCTAAAAATTTAATGATGGCTGCTTTTTTTTATATTTTAAATTTTAATCTTAGTTTCGAAGCCATTGCCTGGTTTCCGAATAACTTCTCGTTGGCTTGAGGAAAGTTAGTAGATGGGAAGCTGGATCGGCGTGATTCGGAATTATTAGTTGGAATATTCCTATAATATGGAGCTAAATTACGCAGTGCTCTCTCTCTCCCATCAGGGAATTTCACACGAGCATGTGTAGGGTTAGCATGAGAGATCAACCACGCTCGCAGCTGGTTCGTATTTACTGCGATTCCCAAACCTCTTGACTTCTCGAGGTTTAATTTGCCAAGAGGGTACGGCTGAAACACTCGCTGAACGTCTCTTAAAAGCAAAATGTCGTTCATGTTTCGTGGTATTTATAGAGGTACCTGAGATACAAACTAGTGAGCGTATGGCATGTAAGGCATCAGGTAACACATCCTGCCATGCACTTAATGGCGAATCTCGAGATTCAATAGGCAACTTCACAGTATTCTAAATGTCGTAGGATTCTTTCTAATAAAAACCCTACTAACCTGACACCACTTTTATAATAGTGTGTCGTATAATGCCCCCCCCCCCCTTTTTGTTCTATTCTAAGAGTGCTAAGAGTGTCTAATATATTTTGATATCTGAATATATTTACGAACAGAGCCGTTCCGAAACACGTAAGGATATCGAGAGAAACGCACAATAATCCCAAAATAAACTTATATTTTAACTTCATTAATTGAATACACAACGTTTAAACATTAACTACGGCAATACTCGGAATATTATTATATACAAGAATTAATTAAATTAGTTTACCCACAAAAATTGGTTAATTTCTCTACACACCAATAATATAAGAATTAGGCTTACGGACTCATC
Source organism: Ceratothoa steindachneri (assembly GCA_963969495.1). Taxonomy (NCBI): domain Eukaryota; kingdom Metazoa; phylum Arthropoda; class Malacostraca; order Isopoda; family Cymothoidae; genus Ceratothoa; species Ceratothoa steindachneri. The sequence goes on from OZ018327.1 coordinate 82,817,363, forward strand.
TGGAGTTTAAAGGCCTCAGAAATGTTATTGACTCACGACGCGTGCCTTCTTGCCAGATGTAGCTGGGCGAAATCACACGGTTGTTTTGGCGAGGGGGCAGCTGGGGGATCCACACGTTCTTCCGGGGGGATGGGGGGGTCTTCAAGGACGAGAACAAATACGGTGCTTTATGCAACACTTAGGCAGTCGTGGTCTCTCTGGCGAGAGTGAGTCGAACTTGGTTCTTAAATCAAGTTAACTTGGAGTGCGGTGTGACCACCAAGTAACGAGCTCGAGGAGGAGCTTTTCTCCTTCATTACTTATTTCCTCATGGACGAGGACTGAACTCGGGAAGGGTCTTCTTCAAGGGCGAGGATCGATGAGACGGGGTTTCTCTGACGAGAATAAGTTACTTAAAGTTCGGTTTGGTAACCAAGGAACTAGCTCGAGGATGAGCTTCTTCTTAGTTCCAGTCTTCTTCAAGGGCGAGTATAACGGAGGGGGATTTCTCTGACGAGAATAAGTTGAACTTGGTTCCTCACCAAGTTAACTTAGGAGTTCGGTGTGGCCACCGAGTAACGGGCTCGAGGGGGAGCCTTTCCCTTCTTATTTTCTTAATTCCTCAAGGACGAGGAATACCCCTGGTGTTTAAGGTGCACCAGGATATGAGGAGTGTCTCTGGCGAGAGTAAGTTGAACTTAACAAAGTTAACTTATCGTTTGGTTTGATAACCCGGGACTAGCTTGAGGATGAGCTTCTTCTTAGCCCCTTAAGGTAGGTAACCCTGCCTCTCTTGCAGGGTACTTCTTGGTCTGGCGAGCTAAGTACACTACCTCTCCAGTCTCGGTAGTTCGGTTTGATCCGAAGACTTCGTCACCTAGACTGACGTATACTACCTCGATTTTCCTCAGTTCCTCATTTATACCTCGTCACCCCACTGGGGGAGTGGTAAGGTGGGGAAGGGCTTGAGGACGGCCCCAGGAGAGTTCTTTTTCCAAACGGTTTTTCACACGAAGTCAAACATCGGCTCCTCGTTAGCCTTCGAGATTGGGAGAAACACGTCTCCAATTTCTTTTTGAAGTGAAACTGGATATCACTCTCCTGGGGGAGATCTTACATTTTGACCTTTAGGTCTTTCATGGCACCGAGTTGAGCGACGCTGTGGTCACGCTCTTGGCCCACTGATGACTGGGGGGAATGCCTTTGCGGTAACCGCCTTGTGACTGCACCAAGAGTGAACGGGGGGAGGAGGAAGGAAAGTGACGATTCCCCTACACTAAATAATGCCATTATAGCACTCACATTGGCTATTCCCACGGGGGTTGTATGGAAAGGTGTGGCTGCTGTTTACACTTCCTTGGAAATGAATGATGCCGCACTCTGAATGGATATATGCGGCTAGATCAAATAACGAGAAAAGATTTGTAAGACATTCAATAACTACTTTGGATGACATATCGCGGCATGGAGACGCAAATGGAAATCGACTAAACTCATCAACAATTGTAAGGAGATAACGCGACGAGTACGGGGAAACTGGAAGTGACCCCTTAAAATCAAATGAAAGGCGCAGTCGCCCGCATCAAAGAAATATTTTCGGGTTTAAAGAAACGCGGTTTAATTTTAGCATATACTTGACAATTGGCAGTAATAAGACGTATTTCATCGATGGAGCAAGGAAGGTTTTTAACACTCGCCAACAAATTTTAACTTTTTCTCTGCTACTTGAGTAAATGTTGTAACTAACTAATTTGGTGCGCTGATTCCAAATCTGTGAACCGTGCCAGTGTATACGGATGGCTCCAAGTCCCAAGAGGGGGTCGGCTTCCACGCCGTATTCCCTCTGTTTGAAGTCAGCGGGGCTCTACCATGCACTGCGTCTGTCTTCACGGCCGAGCTGGTGGCAATACATCACTCGGTACGGGAGATTACGCGACGTTCCCGGTTCGGAGACCGGATTGTGATCTATAGCGACTCACAAAGCGCCCTGAGTGCTCTCGGGGCATTGGAATCTCCGCATCCCCTGGTTCGCGATATCCGTGATGCCACGGTTTTGGCAACCCGGGCTGATGTCGAGATTATCTTGTGCTGGGTTCCTGGACATGTAGGAGTTGCGGGGAATGAGGGCGCCAAAGAGTCCGCGAGGACTCTGCGACCGGACCAGCGTTTCGCTCTTCCTCACACCGACTACATGGCAGGAATATGGGCCTCTCTTGGGGCTGCTTGGCAAAGAAGATGGGAGATGGTCGAAGGGAACTTAAAGTTGCGTGCCATTGCGCTGCGACAGTTCCCATGGACCTTACCCCCCAATGCCGCGAAGGCTTCAGGTTTCTTTCATTCGTCCCCGAATTGGGCACTCTCGCGGGACGCACCGCTATTTGATGGAGCGCTCGTCAGCGCCCTACTGCGAAGACTACGTTGTCCCACAGACTGTTCGGCACTTTCTTGTTGAATGTCCTAGTCTGGGCGATCTTCGCGCACGTTACCTGTCCCGGTACCGGAATGGGCGGGGTCGTTACCGCCCGTCCCGAGTGCGTGCACATTGGCTGGTGCACTTGTAGACTTTTGGGGGGAGGCCGGCCTTCTCCCTTTTATTTAACCAGTTTTTTTTTTGGTGTTGGTTTTTTTTGTGTGTTTTTGAATTTGATTTAAAGTAGCCTAGTACTAGGCATGTTTTTAATACGGCGACTAATGCCCAAGTAGGCAGTCGCCAGATGAGCTCTTAAAAAAAAAAAATCCAAATCTGTTTTCAGATTTGTCCTAACACGTAAGGTTCCTGAGTTATGCAAGTATCCTATATGGCCCACTTTGTCACCTTGGATCGATTAATTATATAATTATTACGAGTTTAAGAAGAATGAGTCGTTTCTGGGCAAAGGTTTGGAATCGGGGCACCCTATTTGGCATTATGTATGTCCTTTTGCAGACCCAGACAAGATTTGTATTACATATAAAAGAGGTAGTACTCACCTAACTATAAATTTCTTCAAAAATGTTTGAGACTCTTGCTCTTGCGCTTGTACGTGAATATAGGATCCTCCCGTTGTAGGAACCAGCAGTAGTCACCCACCATGTTTTCGTTGAAGCGGCCTTGATACCTGTTTTCCATCATTGCGATATCTTGGTGGAACCTTTCCCCATGTTAGTCACTAATATCACCCATATTTGATGGAAAGAAATCTAGATGCGAATGCAAGAAATTCATCTTAAGAGACATCCGACACCCCATTCGTTAATAGGCTTTTAACATGTTGTCCACTAGTTCTTCATAGTTTTCAGCCCAATGATTACCAAGGAATTTCTGCGCTACATGGACAAATAAATTCCATGCTGCTAACTCAAGTGGAGTTAGTTTATTTCTGAACTCCCTTTGCCGTATCAATTCTCTGATCTCCAGCCCTACAGAAATGCCAGCTTCAAGTTTAGCATCGGTTTTCTTTGCACCAAATTTCTCTTTGAGATACTAGAATCCATCAGAATCATGGGCCATTGCTTTAACGAAATTCGTGATAAGGCCAAGTTTGATATGAAGTGGAAGGTAGAACTGTGGATGTACCAAAGGCATGTGCTTCACATTGTATCGGCCAACTATCTGTTCTCTTTCGGGCCACTTTTTGACAATATAATGATTCCTGTCGTCATTGTTGTTCCATAGGCATAAGAAGCACATATTCTTTGTATATCTTAGCTGCAGTCCAAGAAGTAAAGAAATTAATTACCTTTAGATCATCACAGACCATTTCACTTATGATGCGAGTAATGAACCCTTCCAAAATAAATTTCATTGAGTCATATGTCTCTATCATCCCAACAATAAGTGCGACAGGAATTGAAATTTTTTTTATAACATCGTTGTGTAGCAACACAGCTTTGAGGCTAGCAGTGCTTGCATCGATGAATAGTCTCCATTCATCATGTAAATGATCGTTTCCTAGCTGGTTCATGAGGCCATTAACATCAGTACAGAAATAAGCACCATCTTCTTCTTTCTCGAAAGCAGCTAAGGCCTTATGGCGTTTACGGAAAGTAGATATTTTTGCACCGTCCTCTAGAAGGTTCCATTCCTGTAGTCTGGAGCCCAACAGTTTTGCGTTCTCCTTTGACAATGACAAATCCCTCACCAAATCATTCAATCTTTCTTGATTTACCAACTGATCTTCTTTTTCCTTAGAATCATCCTCATACATTTCATCGTCATTGTTATCCTCCTCTTCAGGCGATGAGTCATCTTTAACTGCACTAGCTGATGGAGGAGCTGGGAGTGGCATCTCCATATTATGGGGGACTGGTTTTATAGCTGACTTACAATCTGGATATACAATTTTTGACTTGTTCTTATTTGAGAATCCCGCAATATTTGTTATATAAAAGTAGCAATCAAAATGATGATTTGTTCTCTCACGCCACACCGTTGGTACAACAAAAGGCATACCCTCCCGTTTGTCATTTAACCACTGTGTGAGCCCCGTATAATACACAATACAAGATTTTTGAGGTGCCAATGGCTTATCTTGGTTACCAACTTTACAACCAAAATAATAATTGTATGCAGTTTTCACTCTTTTAGCTAAATTTTTCCGTGGTTGCTTGGAGTATATCTTCCACAGATGTAACAAAAGTTGTCTGAGCTATTTATACATCCTCGCCGATTCATGTTTTCAACTTAGTTTGTATATATCCGGCCATATACTTTTGACAATGTTATTTCATTTACAAATTAATTGAGAGATAAATCTGAAAGAAAAATGCAATTAATCACTATGTTAATACCGTTTCAACACCACTACTATAATGGCTAAATTTGACAACGTGATAAAGCAGGAACCAAACACACACAACACATCCTCTCACTACGGTAGCCGAAGCAACACTGCCCATATGTGTAACTCAGGAACCTTAAGTGCTAGAGCAATTCTGATTACAGATTCGGAATCAGCATATTCGATTTAGTATAAATCGCAAGCTAATACCAAAGTAGCAAAATCATTGTTGACTAGTGTAATGTAGTATCCGCTGGATTCCAGGGTGAAAGAGACACTCATGAAGCGATTTTAAACTTGTAATATGCGAAGTGGCGTTACAATATGACCGTGGTAATATATCAGCAACAACTTTTTCGTGACCCAAGCGACGATTAATATCGAAGGAAAATTGAAGTAATTCCATACGACAGCGCATGATCTTATCATTCTTGATTTTACCTTTTACATCGGTATCAAACATGAATGACACGTCTCTTCGATCCGTTGCTACGTCAAAATGTCTCCCAGCTAAAAAAAAAAGGTTTCCATTTATGTATGCTCTTGTAGATATAGGGAAGTAGGAAAAGGGGCAAACAAAAAAATAATAGCGTAGGCGAGTTGCGAACAGCTTCCCGCGTCGCTGGACCACTGTTAGCCAGCTGCGAATCCACTCTTACATCCTGAGTCTCAAAAAAGATTCATTCAAACGAAGCTTTTAAGCCGCTCGCCTCACTTCTCGTACGTTATACAACATCCCTCCTAGAAGCGGAGCGTATTTTGAAGAAATGAAGAGACCTCGTTTGGAAATGTTATCCAAGGGCTAACGCTTCCCCTCCCGGGTCTGGGCACCATACTCTCTACCACCGCATCCACTTTTTCAACGGTGCGGTGTCTCATCTCTAACCGGTTGAATGAGTGTGAGGAAAAAGAAAAGCCTCTGGTCGTCCCTACTGTGATAAGGTGGCACCGATGGCATTATCTGAAACGCCTGTTTCTATAGAAAAGGGGGCATCTTCATCAATAACTTTCACTGAAAATTGGCAATGTCATTCTTTAAAGTTTCAAATGCTTGAATAGCCTGAAAAGATTAATGAATTCTGCAGCAATCTACAAGAGGCCGTACTTTCTCTGAATAGTTGCGAACCCACTTAGCGTAGTATGCAAATAAGCCCAAACAACGCTGCAAGGATTTTTTACTAGATGGTATGGGTAATTCTAACAAAGATCTCATTCGTTCAGGATCAAATTTTAGATTGCCATCAGAGATTTAGTAAGCGGGAATATTAATGCAGGTTAGAGAAAAATTAGAATTTTCAGAGTTCAGGGAGAGACTGTATTTAGAAGCAGCTTCCATTAAACGCTTTAGAATGCTGTCAGGTTCTTTCGTTTTTCAACAGACTGTTATGTCCTCGAGATAGGCATAAGTGTTACATAGTTTCTTATCTGTTATAAACTGATTCATAAAGAATGAAAAGCGGAAACTCCATTCGTAAACCCAAAGGTATGCGCTTGAATTGATATGAGTGTTTCCGGCCTGAAAAGTAGAGTGTATTGTCGGTCCATCTCTGATTATATTTCTATCTGATGATACGAGGGGCGGTCAATAAGTTTTGCAATTCGGATATAAGGAAACGAGATATGAGGAAAAGTGTTTTATTATTTTTCAATATAACTACCCTCGACTTCAATGCACTTGCGCCACTTGTCCCTGAGGCTTTGAATTCCCGACAACCAGAAATCTCCCAACTGCTGTTCAATCCACTCCTGGATGGCGAGCTGGACATCTTCATCTTTCCCAAACGGGTGTCCACGCAGTGCAGCATTAAGCTGGCGGAATAAAAAGTAGTCGCTAGGGGACAGATCTGGACTGTAGGGGGGGTGGTTGAGCTCCTCGAATACGCACTCGCGCAGGGCAGCTTGTACAACTCTGGCCTTGTGGACTTTGACGACGTTGAAGGCGATCATGGGGCGTGTGGTTTCTAGGGACCCATGACCTTGGTCATGGAAAAATTGTCGTGGATGATGTTTATAACACTTGACCTTCACCCGTCGATTTTCGAGGATCATCCTCTCCACACGGGCCACATTGTCCTCGTTGGTCACGTCTGACGGGCGTCCTGGACGGGTTTCATCTTCAAGGGACTCAACACCATGGCGGAACTTCCTATTCCAGCGAGCAATGGTTGCATAGGAAGGGGAGGTGTCGATGTACACTGCAACAATGCGTTCATGGATCTCTTTTGCATTCTTGCCTTCCTTGGTCAAAAATTTGATCACTGCGCGGTGCTCAACCTTCTCCATTGTTGAAAAATTTGTGACTGACGATCTGCGATCAGCTACTGCTTCTTAAATACACGAGGCAGGAGCGTGCATCTACAGGTCCTGACTTGTCATTACTTGTCCTAACACCCCCCCCCCAAAAACAGCCATTCCCCTTCCTCTGTTTTGCCCTAGCGATTCGTAAAATTTATTGACCGCCCTTCGTATTCATTGGATAAATCAATAATATTGAAATAGTGATTCTTAGCGATATTTGCAAATATATCTTTAATCCTGGGTAGCGGGTAAGCGTCCAAAGGGGTGTACTTATTTATCGTTCCAGAAAAGTTTACCACTATAGTGTATGGTTATCAATGTGATTTATTTTCCGTTAATAAATCAGCCTAGATAGCGTTTCGAAAACCATAACCATAAATTTTGTTTGATCGAAGATGTCTGCCGTTAGCTTTAAGCCTAAAGGCGACAGCGAAATAAATTTTGGAATAATGACTTGGGCGTTAAGAAAGACAATTACACAAATATAAATATATTCATAAAATCAACGAATGTACAATGAAATGAGTAGGTTAGGTAAATATGGTAAATAATATGGTGAAACAATAAGGTGAATAATATAGAGAATCTTTGAGTAAATAATATTGAGTGACTATGAGTAAATAATGTTGAGTAACTATGAATAAATATAGTAAATAATTTAGAGTGATGTAGAGTAAATAATGTAGTAATTTAGTATTTTAGAGTATCTATAATGGACTGAATTGTGGGCAATGAGAATTAAATTTTCATTAGGATCTAGTCTCGTATGGTCGTTTGCAAAGAATTTGAGAGTGGAATTAACTCAGTATGATTTGTTTGGAGGTAAATGCATAATTTTAGAAGGAATAGTTACCGACCTTTATACGAAGAAAGCAGCGAGTCGGGTAGGTACGATAGCGCGCTCTTTTGATCGTGCTGGGAACGTGTGTTTGTTTGTTTGCATGTGAAATTTAAGAGATTTTGTTTGGAACAGTATACGCTAATTGAATTGACAAGAAAATAAATGAATTAATTAATTATTAAGTTTAACATAAAGTGATTTAATTTACAAAAGTTGAAGTAAATTAGTTGAAAGATTAAATTGACAAAGTTAGAGTAAAATAAATGAATGATTAAATTAACAAAGTTAAAGTAAAATAATTGGATGATTAAATTAATAAAGTTAAAGTAAAATAATTAAATGATTAAATTGACAAGTTAAAGGAATGCATATTGAATTTAAATGATAAAAGAATTGAATTTTATACATAATAAATGATATATATATATATATATATATATATATATATATATATATATATATATATATATATATATATATATATATATATATATATATATATATATATATATATATATATATATATATATATATATATATATATATATATATATATATATATATATATTTCCCAGGAGGTTTTTATTATAGGAATGCCCAGAGGCATTGTTATATAGCCTTAGCCATCCAGCGTGCATGATGAGTCGCTCCTGGGGCTCTTAATGTATCTTCGGTCTTATTATCTTCGAAAATGATGCCGGGAATTCTGTTATGGTGACAGGCGAGCGATACCGTGCCATGATAACCAACTTTTTATGGCCTGAATTGAATTCTATGGATGTCAAAGATTTGTGGTTTCAACAGGACGGCGGCACGTGCCACACAGCCAATGCAACAATGGCTTTATTGAATGAGAAGTTCCCAGGTCGCATCATCTCTAGAAACAGCGAGGTCAATTAGCCGCGACGATCGTGTTCCTTGACGCCTTTAGATTTCTTCCCTTAGGATCATCTCAAAAGTAAGGTCTATGCCAACAAGACAACAACAATACAACAGCTGAATGATGAGATAATAAGGCATATTGGTGAGATCGAGGAGCAACTATGCAGAAACTTCATCATAAATTTTGACCATCGAGTGGAGGTGTGCCGCCGAAGTCTTGGCAGACATTTAGGCGATATTACTTTTCACACATAATTGCCATAACTCAATAACATGACTCAATAGTGAAATCAATAAATTTTCACAAATAACACTGTTTTATTTACTGCTAACTTCGATCCGTCTTAATGGAACACCCTTTATATCCAAAAAAGTACAGTAGCGTACGTGTAACTATAGAGATAAACCACAGTAATAGGACTAATTTTATATGCGAAACCAGGTTTCGACGGAGACATCCGTCATTGTCAATCGATAGTGAACAAGTGAGATACAGAAGTTGCTTAACGTACAAACACACAAATCAGTGGTGCTAAGGTGGATTATGCGAGAATGTGTCGGCATTTTTGAGAAACGGAAGTATGAATTTCTTGCTTATTAAGGTATTAGTATTGAATTGGCCGTCGGAAGTATTAATTTTTGGAATTTCTTTTATAAGTGCAGATTCAATTAAGCGTCGATGTATATAATGCTAAAATAGTTTATAAGTTTCACAATTATATTCATCGACGATTAATTGAATCGGCACTTATAAAATAAATTCCCAACCCCCTTTCAGAGAGGCCCCATTATTTCTAAACCATTCACTCGTGTGGCCATCGACCTTGTCGGCTCCATTCACCCCCCATCTAGTGAAGGGCACAGCTATATATTCACTCTTGTGGATTTTGCCACGCGTTTCCCCGAGGTTGTCCCACTAAAGAGGATAGATAGCATTACCTGTGCCCAAGCCCTCTTATCCATTTTTTCGAGAGTAGGCGTTCCGAAGGAGGTATTGTCCGACAGAGGAAGGCAGTTTACTTCAGAATTAATGGAGCATGTGGGAAAATTAGTGATGGTAAAGCTCCTGTTTACCACTCCTTTCTATCCAGAGACCAATGGAATGTGTGAGAAATTAAACGGTACTCTCAAGTCCATCCTCATTAAGATATGTGCCGAACAACCACGTGAATGGCACTGCTATCTTCCTGTGGCGCTCTTCGCCTACAGGGAAATCCCGCATCGTACGCTTGGCTTTGCCTCGTTCGAGTTGTTGTGCGGTGGTAACCTAAGATGCCCCCTTAGTATTTTAAAAGAGTTGTTCGCACAACCTCAACTCGACCAGGAAGTTCAATCTTGGTATACTTATGTGCTGGAACTCCGCGAAAGGTTTGCACAATGCGCCAGCATCGCGTCTCAGAACGCCGAAGTAAATTTAGAAAAATACAAAACATACTTCGACGCTAAATCCAAAGACCGCCGTTTCGAGGCAAGAGACGAAGTGCTCTTATTGCTGCCCACCGAGAGCAATAAACTCCTAAGCCAATGGAAGGGCCCCTTTCCCTTTTGGACGTACGAGGACCTGTGGACTATCTAATCCGAACACCTTCCGGAGAAAAATTATTCCACATTTATATATATATATATATATATATATATATATATATATATATATATATAAATTTGAGATATTTGATTGATGAATTAATATAGGATTATTTGAGATGATTGATAAGTTATACATTAGATTATATAGAAATGGTTGAAATTAATTGGGAGAATAATTTGATATTTTAACATTGGATTTAAAAAATAAAGTATGGTGATATTTTATAAGAATGCCAGAGGGCATTGCTATACGTGATAAACCAAATATTTATACTTATTCATATGTTACCTCTCGTGATTTTTACACATACACACACACACACATATATATATATATATATATATATATTTATATATATATATATATATATATATATATATATATATATATATATATATATATATATACCAGGCAATGGCTTCGCCACTTCCCCTTACGGGGAAGTTTGCCCTTCGCTACTAAGATTAAAATAAAAATCTAAAAAAAGCAGCCATGGTTAATTTGTATGTCATGAGCAAACTAAGAAGAAATTATTATTTAAATACTCAAAAAAATCTCTTCCTAAATTATAGAGTTAGTGATGCTATATAAATATATATATATTTTTTTATTTACACAAGGCCCCTCCCCTAGCTGGTGGTAGCCGGATCATACAGCAAGACAAACGCTCACTTACATACACCTTGGCCTCCAAATCCAGAAACCTAGTCTGCCAGACTACAGCAGCAGAAGGAGGGGTACCCACTGCTGGTGTCGTAATCTTTCAGCGGTACACCCAATGCAATGCAAATTTCTGTGCACCTCGTCATATGGCTGTCTAAACTCCTCGGACCAGCTAGACTCATAACTGGGTCTATCTGATCCGAGGTATCAACCTTAGGCTGCGTCATTTAACAATTGTTCACAAACATTCTCCATGTATCCCTGTCTTGGCATACGAGTTTAGCACGATCCATACTGATTCCTCTCTTTTGTACAGCATCCTTCACCCCGTTTAACCATCCCATAGAAGGTCTACCCCGTCCTTGCCCACCACTCACACTTGATTCATACAGTCGTTTCACCAATCTTTCGTTGTTCATTCTTTCTACATGACCATACCAGCTCAACACTCTTTTATCGACTCTCTCACCTAAATTCACACTTATTCCTATTCTCGCTCGAATGTCCTCATTCCTAATTCGATATAATCTAGTTACACCACACATACCTCTCAGACACTTCATCTCCATTATATTCAATTTCTGACGATCACTCCCCTTCAGTCCCCAACACTCACTACCATACAAAACAGTCGGGTCAACTATACACTCATACAGAACTTTCTTTACCGCAACTCCTAAACTCCTCTCTCGCAAAACACTTTTCATAGCACCAACTCTTGTCAAACCAGCATTCACTCTACTTTGAACATCCTCACTCACACCTCTATTCTTACTTATCACACAACCAAGATATTTAAAGGATTCTACCTCCTCCATCACTTCACCTTTCAGCATAATTTCCATTGCTGCCGTTTCATCTCTACTACACAACATAACCATACTCTTTCCAACATTTACCTTTAATTTACGTCTTTTGCATACTAGGCCAAACTCCGTAACAAGTCTCTGTAACTTCTCCTGTGAGTCAGCAACCAATGCAGTATCGCCTGCAAACAATTGGTTTACTTTCCACTCCCGTCCACCAAGATCTTTCATAGCCAAACCTCTATCCAATGCTCTCATTTTCATCCCTCACTACTCCATCCATATAGAGATAAAAAAGCCGTGGCGACATCATCGCACAACGCTGTCTCAGACCCACTGTCACTTTAAAACTCTCACTCAGCTCCAAACTCACGCTTACACAAGCTCTGCCACCACTATAAAAACTCTGAATTCCTCTCAGTAAATTTCCACCAACACCATATATTCTTAGTACATTCCACAAAGTCTCCCTGTCTATTCTGTTGTATACCTTTTCCAAATCCATGAAAGCAAAGAATATCTTCTCACGTTTCCTGGTTGCTTTTTCACATACCTGCATCACTGCAAACACCTGGTCACTGCACCCTCTTCCTGTTCTAAAACCACACTGTTCTCCAATTGACTCGTTTGTAAAATTTCTCACTCTCTCAATCAAAATCTTTCCATACACTTTACCAACCACCGATAACAAACTAATCCCCCTATAGGAAACACAATCACGCATATTACCCTTTCCTTTATATAAAGGCACAACTGTTGCACACTTCCAAGCCTCTGGCGCACGTCCTGCTATAAAACACACAGTCAACAGCCTTACCAACCATTCAATAATGGCTTTTCCACCATACATTAAACATTCACCCTGTATCTCATCCGACCCGCAGCCTTTCCTGCTTTCAATCTCTCCATTTGCATCTTTCACACACATTTCCATACCTGATTCAGCTCTCCTTACTCTCTTTATTTCATACCAGAACATCTTTTTATTTCATTCAAAACTTCTCACTAATCTTTCACTCCACCGTTCTTTCGCCATTCTCTTCGCTTCTTTCACCACCCTTTTAACCTCCTTTCTTTTCTCCTTGAATACACTATAAATTTCAGCACTTTTATCTTGCAGCCACCTTTCAAGTAACAATCGTTTCTCGCATACGACCTTTTTCGCCTCTTCATTCCACCATATATATATATATATATATATATATATATATATATATATATATATATATATATATATATATATATATATATATATATATATATATATATATATATATATATATATATATATGATTTACAGATACAGATACCAGTTACATTGAAGTACTCGTAATAATACGACAAATTATTTAAATTACTTTTGGAGTATTGCAGATTTACATGATAGTAATTTATTTTTATTTATTTGAGTAATACAAAAATCGTTATATACACGTACATTATATATAATGCTACAAAGCAGTATATGTCATGTTGCCAAGGATAAATAAATCGATAGGTAAAATATGTATTGTTACCCTCCGGCATCCACCCCGGAACTCAAAACTAGATACCATGAGAGATGGTGGCCGGGCACACAGCAGCCATATTGTTAATGATGGTAACCTTGTTGTTGGTGTTTCTTGTAACGTAAGAGAAATACAGGCAAGTGGCTTAAAAGCTTCGCTTGTATGAGCCCTTTTCAAGACTCAGGATGGCCAAGTGGATTCGCCGCTGGCTAACAGGGGTCCAGCGATGCGGCAAGCTGTTCTCAACTCGCCTACACTATTACTATTATTTTTTCTTTGCTCCCTTTCCTACTCCCCTCTACCAACAATCGTGCCCAGACCAGGGAGAGGGAGTGTTAGCCCTTGGATAACATTTCCAAACGGGTTCTCTTCATCCACGCTCCGCTTCTAGGAGGGGGGTTGTGTAGCGCACAAGAAGTGCAGGCAAGCGGCTTAAAAGCTTCGCTTGAATGTCTTTTTCGAGACTCAGGATGGCCAAGTGGTTTCGATGCTCTCTAACAGTGGTCCAGCGATGCGGGAAGCTGTTCGCAACTCGCCTACTCTATTATTTTTTCTTGTCCCCTTTTCCTACTCTTCTATTTACACTCTACATCCTTCTCGACCAACATGATGAAGTCAAGTCTCTTGTCTCGTCCTCTGTCAGCATCTACTCCCACATGACCTTTAATCTGGTAACAAATGTCATACGCTCTAATGCACTTAAAAAAATAGGACCCTAAATGCTGTAACCTAAACTTGCAGATCAAAGTGTTATTAACGATTTTGACGTTTCTAAGGAAAGTCAATGGTGCCCAATTTAAACAGTTACGCTATTCCTAACTTTTGACCAGCAGCAGTTGCCTACTAACGTGAAGGCGGAATATCTAGTCATTCCTGTAAATGCTTCAACTGCTACATCTGTGGCCGTGTGAGTCAGAATTATCGCCATAAACGTGTTTGCGTCGATGCAGACTCCCCAATCATGGCAAATCTCGCAACCACAGGAAATGCGCACCAGCTGTGGATAAGCTCTACTTCCCCCTCCTGTGCCAAAATTCTTTCATTCAGAAATACGCACAAAGTTCCCATTCGCGAATACTGTAGTATGGTCGCGAAACCTTTGTCTCAAACTGTATCATTTTTTTGGACGTCGTCCAGAGGGCCACTTCCTCGTGTTCTGTTTCCTCCCCGATAGCTCACTCAGGCCCCTCCCACGGTAAACCGGAAAATTGATCCTTCTGTGACTTCGGCGCCTTACATTATAACCACTGTTCGTGAGCCTTCTTCCTTCCAAAGGAAACTAACGCAGACCAGTTATCTGCGGCACCTTCAAATGCCCAGAAACTATTGAAAGCATCCAAGCATATTTTGACTTGTCTTCCTGGAGGCATCCAGAACAGCCGCGTCATTTGGGGGGCCTAGGGGATCACTTGTCCCTCAAGACGCTGATGGCTCCCAAGATACTGATGACCCCCCCCCCCAACCTTTGAAATAATTATAATAATAGTAAACAGTAAAATTCCCTCCAGTTGTGTGTGTGTGTGTTGTCTGTGTGTGGGGGGCGGGAGTGGCCTCTGGTTGAAACGAGCAAGACTTGATCTCGTTCCATCTTGTCGCCAGCACAGGGGATAAGGTGAGGTAAAAGTGCAGCGTCACTTGTCTGCCAGGTCTGGTTATGTATAGTACACTGCACACTGGCCTACCATCATGGAGTAATCACAGCAAAGTATCTCTAGCTTTTTTACTAAAAAGAAGAAAGAATCTGAATCTTCTGATGCTGCGATTGTGAAATAATTATAGTTATTATTTTCCCAACTGACTAAAAATACGTATGGTCCTCACTATTGGGCAGGGCTGTGTGTGTGTGTGTGTGTATATACAAAATATCTCGTGAATGGAAAGACCGATTTTCATGAAATTTTGCGGAAATTACAGTGTTGTTTATTTGTACTTCTGTTGCAAGAAGCATCTTCTATCTCTTGCATGTGACCCTGATAGTTGTACTTATGGGCTGGACATCAGTACATCAGAAATTGAAAATCCCGTCCAACCCCATAGCAAAGTGTTTCCTCTAAGAAAAAAGAAAGTTCAATGTAGGATACTGCAAACGTATGAGTGGTTGGATATTTACGACGACAGGACAGTGTCCTCTGTTTTACATGTAGACATTTTGGCAGTAAAGTAGTAGGGAAAGGTAAGGTTTATGGTAAGTGAACATTTATTGATGTAAGATTTTGAAAATGGAAGGATAGTTCAAGATTACCAGAAAAAACATGCTCAAAGTGAAAGGCATATAAATTATATGCACGAGTGGTTAAACCAGAAAGTTGTAGTTAATAAACAATACACTTTTATCAATAACAAACTGTGTACCATTAGAACGAATGAAATAAAAGATAACCGAGAACATGTGAAATGCTTGCTTCATGTAACAGGTTTACTTGGTAGACAAGGAGTACCATTTCGTGGCCATGATAAGAATGGAACACCAGCTAATAGAGGAAACTTTATTGAAACACTTCAGATGCTATCCTAGACTAATGAAACTCTGCACAACAAAATGGAAAAACGATATGGCCATTACATATCTACTGAATATCAAAATGATTTAATATAAGTGTCTGGCAACAAAATTGTGAGTAAAATATCTGCACAAGTTAGAAAAGCAAAATAGTTTTCAATATTATTGGACGAGACAAAGATCAGTCTCAAAAAGAGCAATTAAGCATAATTTTTAGATATTGTGATGGTGAAGGAATTCAGGAGAGATGTTGAGGCACATATCACATGCAAAAGTTAGATGCACAGTCGTTAGCAAACTTCACATTGAAGAAAATAGAAGAGTTAGGATCAGATATGTCAGAGCGTATATCGCAGTGTTATGATAGAGCAAGTGCCATGAGTGGATGGGCTACATGAGTTCAGGCCCGTATTGCAGAGAAAATTCCCCATGCCTTCTATGTGCATTGTGCACTGCCATGCACATTGGTTGAATCTAGTGCTTACCAACTGTGTCAAATATCTTGAAGACTATGTAGATTTCTTTTCAACTATTCAAACATTGTATAATTTAATTTCAAATATAACACTAGACATGAACTATTTGTCAAATCACAGAAAAAACTTGGGCAAGAGCTATTAGAGCTAGAGAGAACTGTAGCAACAACATAGTTTTATTGGTAGAGAATTATCCACAAAACTCGCATTCGTTATGAAGCTATTCTTGTTGTACTAACTTTTTGTCAGATTATAGTAATGAATCATTTGTAGAAACAGCAGGTCTTGAATCTACACTGGGATCTTAGAGATTTATAGTTTGCCTTTTTATTTCTGAGAAATTATTTATGCAAACACACTGCTGGTCTAAGCAACTTGAAGAAGGTGGCATATCTATTGTGCGGGCTGTTGATCTTATCACAACAACAAAGGCAAACTTGGTCAAAATGAGAAGTGACAGTGAGTATGATAAAATATATGATGAAGCAAATGAGTTTGCTAGAAAACTGAGAGTAGATGTGCGAGAGGTAAACACAGGTAAGGTGGGATCAGCTTGTAGCTAGAGAGTGCAACTAATATCCAATAGGTTGAAAGACTATTTGTCCAACATTACCCTTGGAAAACTAACATAACAATTAGAATGTGCTACAAATTTCAGCCTAAAGCGGCAGTTAAAGGACCAGTGGATTTTCCGTTGATTGACAGATGCAATGATGAATATGATCGTAGGTTTAGTAATAACATAAATCTCTTTCAGTCTCTCTCCACTTTCGATGTTCACTCAGAACAATTCTTTGATGAAGAAAAGCTCACAATGTTTTCCAAGCATTACAGTACACGCATTGATTCAGTCACTTTGGTTTCACAAATTCATTCAAAAAGGACATTACTTAAGCAAAAGAAACCTGATGAACTATTTGATGTGTACAGTATTCTGAACTCATTACTCACTGCATTTTCTGAGATATTAAGTATATTGCGAATATTGCTAACCATCCCTGTTACTACTGCTGGCAATGTACGATTTTTTATGCTCTTAAAAGAGTAAAAAACTACTTGAGAACAACAACTGGAGATGACCAGCTATGTAGCTTGATTTTAATGGCCACTGAAAAGAATATGGTCAAGTCTTTCAAACTCGAGGAGCTAGCAGATGATTTTGCTCATCTGAAGCCTCGTCGCTACCCTTTGTTCTAGATGGGCTACAAAGGTCAAACCAGTTACTGTATTATCATATTTATGATATTTTTAATGTATATGCGAGATTAAATTACCTGAATTACACTTTTTTTTAAATATGATGCAATTATAGATATTTTTTAGGAATCCTTTGGTATTGTAAAATGGTTTTCTTTCTTTTGTCTAAAATTTTCTTAGCTATATTTGTATATTAATGATGATGGTAATTAAAATGGACACACAAGTATAGTATCTTTTTCCTTGGAATTGAATCATAACGGTTGTTTGGGATGATTATATATATATATGATGTGGGTGGGTATGACACACCTGCTTGCTGTTTTATTTAACCCAATACAGCTCTTATATGGCTTTAAAATGCTCCAAAATGGGCTAATAGAGTTCGTTTTGTTCGCCACTCCACCCGCCCCCGTAAAACCTGAAATAACACCACTGATCCAGAAGAGAAAACCTCACTGGCGCTGCCCTCCTAAAATCATAGTCAGCCAAACGCCAAGTTTCGCCTATCTCCTCTCATCCTGCTGCGAAAATTATCGCTGTTACTTAAGATTTGTCACCCCACAGAGATCTACCACCCGGTAAAAAGATGGGCTATTCCATGCTTGATATCCAAACATCCGTAGAGCTGTTGCATGGACTGTGTGGGGGAATCCCACATGGAATTCCTTGTCCAACACGGAACTTCCATGCGCTGTAGAAGCTTCTGTTAGGCTTAAATTGCTAAGCCTAACCCCCTTTCCACAAGCGGTAGCCTCGAACCGCGTCCACCACGGTCCACCTTTACACGGGTTAGAATAGCTTCGGCAAGAAGATTCGAGGCCATTTGAGAGTAGAGCTGTTTCCCACTAACCCCCCTCCCCCCGCGGGGAGAGCCTCAGACATATATAGTGCTCGTTTCCCATGAGACAGACACAAAGTTGATAAGTCTCGCCCGGACCCAAGAGGATTTCCCTAGTTCCAAGTCAGGTGCTAACAACAAAGCAAAGTGACGGCTGAACTATTTGTGTATTGGAATTAGCCCCAGCCGGTGAGGTAATTCCATTTAACGATCGCTTCCGAGTGATTTTTCCGACTTCTCTCATCAACTCCTGTCAAAGCCTTCCTCATTTGCCCCTCGTTTTCGGGTGGCCGAAATACTCTCCCCTGGACCGGACGTTACCGCCGTCCCCCCTTTTTTTGAGAACCGTCATCACTTTAAATTCCCGCTCAGAAGTTTTGATCGCCCTTGCCTCACGTACAGAAGACATCCGTGAAGCCTTACCCCGACGTCTCACCCGGAATCCTCCGTAAGCCAACCCCTCTTCCCCTTCAGTAACCCATTTGAGTTAATTCTCCCCCTCGTTTACTGATGTAATTTTGCCCATTAATTCTCTGATGTAATTTTGCCCATCAATTCTCTCATTTTTATGTAAATAAAATTATATTTTTTGTACATGCCTCTTCAAATAACCTTGAGCTTTGCCATTGCCCATAATTTACCTGACCTCGTTGCACTCCTTCTCGCTATTCAGCCCGTCTAAACTCGTGTTGTTCCGTCCCTTTGTCTGTTCACCTTTAAGTTATTGGTCCCTCTCCCATAGATATAATATGGTATTGATGTAATATAATGTCTTACCACGACATATATATATATATATATATATATATATATATATATATATATATATATATATATATTAATATAGATATATAATTTTGGTGTCAAGTGTGTTTGGGGTTTTTACGAACCCGTGTCATTTTAATTTCGACATTAGAAGTTCCCTTATTATTCACGTACATCCCTTTTATTTTAATTTTTGTATTGTACTGGCAGATGGCAAGTTCAAGCTAATTGAAGAGCAGTGGAACGTTATCTTTTTAGATTTTGTGTAGGACCCCAGGTAATTATTTTTTTATTGTGTGTGAATTTTGGAGACTCTCCTGGTTATTAATCCAAAAGAGTTAAGGTCTTTGGTGTCCTAATTCCGGTAAGACCATTTAAATTTTTTTCCCGCTTAGAAACAGCAGAAGTAGGTAGCTGTATCCTAATTTTGTTTTTGTCAACAAGGCCTTCACGAATTTTTCAAGTATTCGTTTCACGTGGGTAGTGTCCTAGCTCGTTCGCGTGTCAGTGTTCCCTCAGTTAACTGCGTATCAATGTCATCCTTCGAAAAATTCAAGAGTAAGGGTGAAATGTTAGGTCTTTCGGGCAAAGACCTGTTAAATTACGTACAGGAAGAAGAGAGGAACGAACGGGCAGAGCGAAGGGAGGAGGAACTAAGAAAGATGGAGATGGAGGAGAACAAACTGAAGATGGAGATGGAGGAGAACAAACTGAAAATGGAGATGGCGAACAAAATGGAGATGTAGAAGGACAAACTGGAGGAGAACAAACTGAAGATGGAGATGGAAGAACGTGAACAAATTAGCAGCATGAACTGGAAATGAGCCGAAATCAAATGGATTCTCAGTCAATCGGTTCCCGGGCTGAAATTCATCAAATTCCTTCAGTCCACTTTCCCGCTTTTAATGATGGAGAGGACTTTGGGTCATTTTTGACCCATTTTGAGAGAATCTTTCAGATCAATAGATGGGATCTCGAAAATAAGGGCGTCGCTCGCTTACTTTTCTTCCTAAATGCCAAGTTAAGGGATATCTTCGTATCCCTTCCCCCGGAAGCAACTTTGGACCATTCCACGTTAAAGTCCGAATTCTTAGCCGCTGTTCATATGAATAGCGAATTATACCGCTCCCGATTCCGCCAGGAAAGGATCTGCCCTGGCCAATCATTTCGACAACACGGATACATCCTACAAAGACACTTTCAGTGTTGGCTGGATTCGTGCAAGATTCCCCATATCTACGAGTCCTTTCTGGACTTCTTCCTTAGGGATCAGCTTTTAGCTGCTGTGGCTCCCGAAATTCACGCCTTCATTAAGGATAAACGTTGTTTCCCTTTCAAGGAGTGCTTGAAAGAGGCCGATGTATACGCGGGTAGTCACGATTTATACCCTAAGGATGAAGTTCCTAGTCCCTCGAAGCCAAGAAACTTCCATCCATCTGAACACCGAGACGTTAAGCCCCTTGTTTCTTCTCCCCGGTTGTGCCTTACCAAAAGAACCCGATCGTCTGCTACACCTGCGGAGTTCCCGGCCATTACCGCGCGAACTGTCCTAAAAACTCCCGATTCGCAAACTCTCAAAATCTGGGCCGCCCTTGATCCTCCTCCGTCGCCTCAGGAGACTCCCGATCCTCCCTCGCCCGCCAAAGACCCGGTCCATCAGGTAAACTTTCTCTTTAATGAGAACAACCCTGGTGGATTGAAGTTCGAGAACGGAACTGTGAACGGTCGCCGAGTATCCACCCTCGTCCGTGACATCGGGTGCACCTGTATTATAGTGTCTGAGGACCTCCTTCCCCCTGTTGGGCCCGACCACAAGAAATTTGCGGTGGTCCACGACTACCTTGGTCGGGCCAGTCGTTTCCCAGTAATTCGTTGTCACATCGAGTGTGACTATATGTCCGGTTGAGCCGAAGTGGTAGCGGCGCCAATACAGTTTTGCTCCGTTTTGTTCGGTCAGAACCCCGTAATCCACGACCATCCCTTGCCCAGCCTGTGATTACCCGTACACAGGCAGCCCTGGAATCCCTTGCACCTGTTTTCCTGGAAATCCCTATCGACCCGAAATTCCAAGCCCTCCCGAGCGACAAGTTTTCCCGCGCCCAAAAGAAGTGCGCAACTCTTCCCCCCTTTGGGAGAAAACTAAAACCCTCGAGCGTGAGTCCATCCGAGGTAAGAAACGAGTGTCGTATCTCGTGAAGAAGGAATTATTGAGAGGTATATGACCTACTTTGACTTTAAGTCACGAGAACGAAAATTCAAGCCTGGCGTGGAGGTGCTGGTGCTACTTCCCAGGGAAAGCAAACAACTCCTTAGCCAGTGAAAGTGACCCTACCCCGTCCTCGAGGCTATATGACCCTTGGATTACCCCATCCATACTCCAGCGGGAGCGAAGGTTTTCCACGTGAATTGTATATATTATCTTATTAATGTTCTTAATTATGATTTTTTTTTTGGTCCACTAAATTGTTTAGTCTGTAGTCGCATATTTATGCCTTGATTTAATTGTATCCTTTTTTTTTTGGTTCCACTTAAATGTCGCCAATGTTCTGTGATTTTTTTTGTTTAAAATTGTACTAGTTAAATTCTCTAGAATTGACCTGTTTAAGGCTTATGTCCGTAAATTCCCCGCGGAACTCAGATTAACGTTTTTTTTGTGTGTACACCTGTCGTAGCAGGTCAGAATTTCCCTAGACCCTTGATAATTCTAGTTTGACGGGTGGGATAATCCTTTCCTACGCAACTGCTCTGTAAAGCATCATTTTTCGGTTGGGAGATGTGTGGGGGAATCCCACGTGAAATTTCTTGTCGAGCACGGAACTTCCATGCGCTGTAGAAGCTTCTGTTAGGCTTAAATTGGTAAGCCTAACCCCCTTTCCACAAGCGGTAGCCTCAAACCGCGTCCACCGCGGTCCACCTTTACACGGGTTAGAATAGCTTCGGCAAGAAGATTCGAGGCCATTTAAGAGTAGAGCTGTTTCCCCCTAGCCCCCCATCCCGCGGGGAGAGCCTCAAACATATATAGTGCTCGTTTCTCATGAGACAGACACAGAGTTGATAAGTCTCGCCCGGACCCAAGAAGATTCCCCTAGTTCCAAGTCAGGTGCTAACAACAAAGCAAAGTGACGGCTGAACTATTTGTGTATTGGAATTAGCCCCAGCCGGTGAGGTAATTCCATTTAACGATCGCTACCGAGTGATTTTTCCGACTTCTCTCATCAACTCCTGTCGAAGCCCTCCTCGTTCGCCCCTCGTTTTTGGGTTGTCGAAATACTCTCCCCTGGACCGGACGTTACCGATCCCCCCTTCCTTTTTTTGGAGAACCGTCATCACTTTAAGTTCCCGCTCAGGAGTTTTGAGCGCCCTCGCCTCACGTGCAGAAGACATCCGTGAAGCCTTACCCCGACGTCTCACCCGGAATCCTCCGTAAGCCAACCCTTCTCTCCCTTCAGTAACCCATTTGAGTTAATTCCCCCCCTCGTTTACCGATGTAATTTTGCTCATTAATTTTCTGATGTAATTTTGCCTATCAATTTTCTCATTTTTATGTAAATAAAATTATATTTTTTGTACATGCCTCTTCAAATAACCTTGAGCTTTGCCATTGCCCATAATTTACCTGACCTCGTTGCACTCTTTCTCGCTATTCAGCCCGTCTAAACTCGTGGTGTTCCGTCCCTTTGTCTGTTTGCCTTTAAGTTATTGGTCCCTCCCCTATAGATATAATATGGTATTGATGTAATATAATGTCTTACCACTAAAGACTGCAACAAAAGGAGGGTGCTATAAATTTCCCACAGCCTCAAACAGCCTCCCTCGACTTTAACCTTTTCCCTGAGGGCAGTTTTGCAAAAGACGAGGCCCCACCTAATTGCTGCAAAGTTGACAGGGGTCTATAAAACAGGCTGTAGGACCAAAGCTTTTTCCTTTAGCTTCTTAAGCGGTGGGAAGGAGGAGAGGTCATCTCTGCCTCAGGGAACAATCAACAACAACAACAACATCCGTGAAAGTCCACTCGATTCTATCCGAGCTACTAATTACTTCCGATCCCTCGTCTCCTAAACCTAGCGGCTATTTTCAGCTACCTCGGCGTCATCTCCGGGGCGTGGGTTCGATGAGGGTGACGAGTTCGGAATGGTGTCTTCCTCGCCTTCCCACCTCGATGTTGGACTGAAACCCTTATTTAGCCTTCTGCACGAAGAAGAAAACAAGAGGTAGAAATCAAAGAGGACAAGGGGTTCATCTGCCTCCGCAGTGGTGTGGAGACTTACTGGTTTGATGTCGTTTTGGTATGCGCAACCAGCCCAAGAATTGCACGTCCGTTCCCGAGGCCCTCCTCAGGAGGGGGATGGGGTGTAGGAAGAGACAAAGATCAGAGTCACAAGTGCAGTGAGCGGAACTTAGC
This sequence comes from Ceratothoa steindachneri, assembly GCA_963969495.1. NCBI lineage: Eukaryota > Metazoa > Arthropoda > Malacostraca > Isopoda > Cymothoidae > Ceratothoa > Ceratothoa steindachneri. The sequence continues at coordinate 82,840,869 of OZ018327.1, forward strand.
TACCTGGCATTTTTTAGCTTGATTACTTCAAACACTTTCTAGTTATTCGGCCCACGGATTTCAACATATCGATCAAAGGCCGCATGCTCCATCAGAGGAGAACATTAGCTAAGTTAACTCGTAAAGAGTCAAAGTTGACACGTTTTTCGGAAGGTAACCTTCCCAAGTGGCCATTATTAGTGCCATTTGGACAATATCTCACCGGTGAGTGTAACGCTGCACTCTACCATGAATTTCGTGAAAGGAGTAGTTTATGCGTGGGAACTCGTGGACTACTCCTTAGAAGATATCACCGAAGAGCTAGCTGATCAATGAGCGGGCAAGGTCGAACATTTGATGAGAAAATACGGAGGGGCCTCAAGACCCACCCCTATACTCTTTATATATATATTTGGGTGGGGGACCAATACAAATGTATTGGTTTGAAACGTATTATATTTATTTAATTTGTACCAAGATATTTCATTCTTTCAACTTTTTCTAAATATTATGATACAATTTATTAGTGTGATAGTAGTCTCTGGCAAAGAGGATATACACATCAGGGAGAAATTCGAAATTGCCATATTCTCAGATTAGAGAAAATAGAAATCTTCTTCATCCTGGTAAAACCCCAGAATTGAGAACTTATTTGTTATTATTAAAAGTAATTATGGCATTGGCATAGTCTCGGTGAAGCTTCCCGTCGAACCTGAATGAATGTGTCACACGCATCTGCAGATGTCCGTCAGACAGGCTCTTTTGAGGAGCCGGATCAGCCAAGGTCGAAAGTTCATAGTCATTCTCGCGGTGAACCCTAAGTGAACCCCCTGCTACTCTGCTACTGGTGTGCCAATCTTTCCCCTCAACACTTTTCCGTCAATACGCAACGGAAATAATTTTATTCTCTAAAGCCCTACACATTATACAATCGTTGCAGTTTTCACTCGATCCATCGAAGTGAGCTAATAGGAACAGGCCAATGCACGCTTTGTAGGTTCGCTTTTGTGGAGCCATCTCATAACTTTGAGGGAGAAACAGTAGGAGTGACGAAGTTTGTACGTCGTAAGAGAAAATAAAATAAGTATATGCCAAATATCTTTCACATTATAACTTTAGTAATGGAAAATAAAAAAGTTAGATTTATTTTCAATTATTAAAGCAAACGTGAAGGCTATTCAGGAATAAAAAAAGGGGTTCTTAATGAATCGCTTAAATCCTTTCTCAGATTGTGCCGGAATGAAGGTAGAAATCGAACATTCGGCAACTCGGAAAACGCGAATAAAAAATAATGTGGTGCTTTGACAAAGCTACTTTCGCACATCGAATCTCTTCCAAATTCCAATACTGAAAGTTTTCAAGGGAATAGAAGAGAAAATTATGCAATTGAACAACTTGAAAGAACAAAAGCATTTAAAATAGATCACATCACAAAAGGGAAGGAAATTTTCAGCCAAATTTTGTACAAAATCATTTCAGTGGGAGACGTGGTTTGAATCACGATGAAACATTTAAAAAATACTAAACACAATTTTCTATAAAACACTCAAGACAAAATATCAAGCTGCCGTAAACGCACCAAAAGGCTTTACGATAAACAAAATTAACTTACAAACACCTTTCAATCACGAGTAATCGATTACAAAATTTAAATGATCACAGATTTTCACAAAGCACTAAAGACAAAATATCGAACTTTCGTAAATACAACACCTGTCAAAACAAAAACAAAATTGATTTTTCTAAGCATGATTTTGAATGCTTCCTTCCAGTAAGGAAGCAGGTAAGCTAGCGAGGAGATAGCTAAGCGAGTGAAGAGGCAGGTAGGCTAGTATGGATGTTGATGTTGCGTTGACATGGAAATGTGTCTCATCAGTGAATAATAAGATTTGGTTGATCCACCTGGCATTGCATTCTAACCTGTTGTTGAGACGATCACATATGACTTGCCACATTGGTATATCGTCAATCGTTAGTTTTTATTTTATGTGATAAGAGTTAAAGGCGGAGCTCTTTAATTTGTGTCGCGTAGAGGGTGGTACTATTAAGCTTTTAATGGGTTAGCCTAGCAGGTAGTCAATGTTCATTTGTTTTTATAAGTATTGCTGCTAGACATCTAAGAGTAGCCGCGTTGGTTCTATAGGTGTTGTTGCCATGTTGTGAGTGGTTTGGTTGCCAAGTAAGATTTGTCACTGAGTTTTTTGGTACTACTCTGGGTAGCCAGATAAGTTTCTTGATTCGGCTTGTTAGGTAGCGATTGGTTTCTTTCGGGATGATTTCTGGGCGAAGCACTGACTCCAGGGGGTAAAGTTATCTTATTTCTTGATTGTAAGGTGAGTAAAGGTATTCATAGATTCTTTAAGAGTAAAGAAATCTTAGGCGCAGGATATAGTATTCTTTATTTGGCGGGAACTTTGAAAGTCTTCAGATGTTCTTTTCTAAATCCACAGGTACTTTCCAATTTACCTTCAATTCACCATATATTTTGGTTAGACGTGAATCCAGTATAGAATTTCATAAAATTTATTAAGTGCTCATCTTTTAGGTTTCTTTCGAGTTTCTATTCCATATTGCAATATCAGCACCACAGTTCTTTATTTTTTCTGCAAGACAGACGTATAATGTTTCATAGTAGTTATGATGCTACAAAAAAATACATTCTTCAAATTAAATCTCTTTCCTGTTTTCGCATTGGCCTAAAAAAAATTGACAATAGACATTGCCAATATGTTGGATTTCTTCTGATCACATAATTTGATTATTTTTTTTTTTTTGCTCCGTTTTGAAAAATATTTTGACATGCAATTTTGGTGGTTCATTAGGGGCCGAATCTCTCGTGGGAGTTTTGCCAACTTGTGGTGGAAGCAGCGATCTGTTTTTAAAGCAGGATACTCCCAACAGGAGTAAAATGAAGATATAAACATAAACCTCCTCACAAAATCATTTCCCTAATCTTTTTATATATATTTTTCATTCTCGAATTCGAAATACCCAAAAAAAAAAAAATAGAGGAAGACATTTCTTAATACTTTTCTTAGAATAAGGCAGCTATAAGCAAATTAGTAAAGGTGTTCTATTATACTTTTGATATACGAAAACGGAATGAAAACACCCTTTTTAAGGATTAAGTTCCTTTGGGACGCATAATCGCTGTTGTGAATGTGGACAATGCAAACAAAAAAAAAAAATTGTTGGTGTAAGAATTTCATTATAGTTACGGCCCATTTTATTTTATAACAAATGAGTTAGAATTTTAGTGAAATGGTTTCAATAACACGTCATAGAAAGAAACTAAATAGGGCCGCGAACTATAGGAAACTTTCTTTTCTACAATAATCCCATGATATCTAAAATGACCTATGATTAAAATGAAGACTAGGAGGCTCCGATTTGACCTATGTTATTATTTTAATTTTCTCTTCGTCTTTTAACACCGATGGATATCAACGTCCGGGGAGCATGGTATTTATGTTGCCCTTAATAACTCCCTCCGTCGAATAATACCATCTGATTTCAAACATGCTGTTGTTTAACCTATCTTGAGGAAACTGAACTTGGACGGCAAATGCCCAGCAAGCTACCGCTCACTCTTTCAACACCCAGTACTCTCAAAAGCCATAAGAAGATGGTTCAGCCCGGAATTTAGATAACCTCTCCTTAACCAACGCTGATGAGATCCTTTAGTCTGGTTTTAAGGCAGGACACAACACTGAATCAGCTCTCCTGAGTGTAACGAACCGAACCGCCATCCCTGTGCCGCTGACGCTTGCCAGCTCTCCATTCTGGTACGTTTGACCTTTGGACAGCATTTGACACTATCAATAGCAATGTTTTTTTTTCATCTCCTCAGTAAATTTATGTGTCTCTGGAAATGCACTTAACTGGTTTCGTTCATATTCTTCATCTCGTACTTAATCTATTCATTTTGAAAATGTATCTGGACTGGCAAAGGCGCGTTTTGGTATTCTTCATGGATTGGCTCTTGGTCCGCTTTTGTTTCATAACTATCGTTTCACCTTGATGATCTTATGAATCTTTTGATCTATCATTTTATTTCTATTCGTATTACATGTAAATCTTTCTCTTCTTTCTCCTAGTCTTATTTGGTGAGTCTTAGAAACCTATTATCTGTATATAATTGCAACATCAATGAATGGCTCTCAGAGAACTTTCTGAAACTCAACTATGACTATACAGAGATATCATTGGTCGGCACTATAACGGATGTCCCTTGCTGCAATAATATTGCTCCCTATCTTAACCTTAGTACCTCCCATGCGCCTTTTCCGATACCGTAAAGATCTGGGTCTTATCCTTTATGGTCAGCTATCTCTAAAAACTCATGTTTCTAACATCTGCAAATTTGCTCTCTGCTTTTTTCGTAATCTCAGCCGCATCCATTGCAACTTTGACCACATCAGCTCTGAGATTGCCATTCATGCTTTCTTCACCTCCCGCCTTGATTGCTCCAACTCTCCTCTCGCTGGACCGCAAACTTCCACTCGTCAACCTCACCAAATGATTCCAAAACACTACAGCCCATGTTCGACAAAGCCGGGTACGTTACTCTCGTGCAACTCACTTGCTTCGTAAACTGCCATAACTTCACATTCAATATATATTATCCATTGAGAATTCTACGCGCTGACTCTGCCTCCCCCCCTACTGATTTTTCTACGTTGTTGTCAGTGCTTCATGGCTGATCGTGGTTTCTCTATATTATCCACAAGAATGTGGAATGCTCTGTATGTTGCAATACGTTCAAACCTCTCCCTTAGTGAATTAAACACTCACGTATGTAAAGGCTATCGCGGATCCCGGTTCACACGGCCCAAAGAAAAAATACACACATAAAATTTATACAAGACCAGGGATCTAAAGGCCTACCAGAAATTCACCAGAATTAATCAGGACGGTGCTAAATTATGAGGTTTCCGCAAGGGGTTAAGTAAATACACACACAAAAAGTATTTACAGTATTATTTACAACAAAATTAAAATGAAATAAATTAACTGTTAACAAATTATACGGGAGTCATCAAACCATAAGAAAAGTCACAAATGCTTAACACCATCGAACAAGTCATTTTAACCAAAAAGATATTCGCGCATCCAGAAATGGGTTCTATGGATAAATTGTTTAAAGCCCAAACGACACGCGCCGTTGAAGATGAAAATAAGCTTCGCTACTCTAGTGACAGGTGTTCCCGCAATAACTTCCCTGTCTAACGCCCCTTACCTGAAGGCACAAAGTTACATGACTAACACTTATAACACTTAATTAATTTAAAAGGGACGTAAGAAGAAAGAGATACTCCAAAATACCTGATACCAGAGCAGTGAAGCAATAACCCACGTCTGGAACCCAAGCGAAAGAGGCTCGGCGACGATGAGAGAATTCAACCCAAGTCGACAGAGGTGAATGCGATGGCGGTATTCGGCGAGGAGAAACCCACAGACGGCGATATCGGGGCACGATGATTCGAAGGCCCAACGATCCGAGAGAAGGAATTCGCGATGACAGAATTCCCCAAAGAGCAGATGGTGAGGTGACTAGGGGAGAGCTTTCACGTGCCCAGTGTGAACGGCTTCACAAGGAGAACACTTGCAAACGTAACTGGAAGAGTACAATTCGATGCAGCCGACAGAGGGGCAGCGACAACGCTGGCAGGAATAAATGGCAGAAAATTCTCACTGCACGAAGAAATCCAGTACGGGTCTCCAAATATTAATGACGTCAAGGTAAGTGACGGGCAACGATTCAGCGGAGCAATCAGGCAGAATTCTCGCAACAGAATAATTTTAAAGTGCTCCCGGCCCCATTTATATCCTTCAGTTCGAAAGGGGAAAAGGGAAAAGGGGCACAAAGGGCGGGATGAGTCGCTTTCCCTACGCAAATTAGACTGGTAGGTTGCAGAAATTTAGGTCAAAAATGGTAGCCTCGAAGCGGGTCGACCTGCGATAAACACCATAAACTATGATGAGAGATGAAAAGCATGGGAATCCGAGGGCCAGATCTGTTTAAATAGCCTTTTGTGGAGATTGTGGGGAATTTAGTTGAGCAAAAATTTGCAGCCAAAGGAGAATAACAGAATAACGCCAATTCATTGTAAAGAGCAATTTTCTTTTAGTTGATGGATCTTATAGTAGATGTGTGTTTCTCTATGTTGTATCCTATGAGAGGTTTGCAACGTTTACTTGATTCCTGTTTAAGGGCTAAAAGTAGTCCTAGGTTCAAATTATTATTGAAGAGCACTTCGCAAAAATCTCTTCACTTCACTTTGGAACTTCAATTCCACTATTTGATATCTTTGTTCCTCACTCAATATCTTTTCTCTATAAAAAACGTAGGCCATTGTAAGTCTATTTATCGTCCACTAGCATAGGTACCCGGCGGTGCCTGGGATAGAAAGTCCTGCCGCTAATAAATTCAGATGCATATTGTTTCAAATCCTTATATTGTGGGACAAAAATATCTTTACTTGCTGATTATTATTATTTGGGGGGAAGGCAGATTCAAGAGAGTTGCGCACTCTCTTTATCATATCTTATCTTCTATATAAACCATGCAATGGCTTCGCCACTGTTCCCTACGAGAGGAGCTTGCGCTTCGCTACTAAGATTACAATTTAAAATTTAAAATAAAGCAGCCATGGTTAAATTTAAATAAATTTTCTGAACTTCATCATTTGTAATTCTTTGGGTTTTAAAAATTCACAAAATTTCGATACTTATATTTATTTCTGAACTTGACCATTTTGTTTTTTGATATTATAAAAGAATAATTAGAAATAACTTTGATAAAAAAACATGTCATAACCAAGCTAAGATGAAATTATTATTCAAATACTCAAAAAATCCCCTTCTTAAATTATAGAGTTAGTGATGATAAAAGCGAATGTGTGCGCGTGCCCACCTCAAAAATGGCTCCACAAATGTTTTCAAATTTTGCATGCAGACGAGATTTGGAGCCAGTAATACATACATATACTCATTGGGGCCCACAAAAAGGGGGTTACGCATATGTAACCGAAAGTCTTTGATGACGTCATAAGCCTGAAAGAAATTTTATCATTAGAAACAAGAGGAGCAGCTTCGCCACTCCTCCTTACAGGAGCTTGCGCTTAGCTGCCTGATTTTCGGTCTCTGGCCTACGGCCTATCATGATTCTCTTTTCCTCCATCTAAATTTGCTCTAATAATTTCCATGGCAAAATTTTAATCAATTTTCTGAACTTCACCATTTGTAATTCTTTTAGTTTTAAAAAATTCACAAAAAATTGATACTTGTATTCATTTGTGAACTTTATTTTTTTTTCTATTATAAAGAAATTATTAGAAACTGGCAGTTGTCTGCCCAGGGTTTGTTCTAATGAATGAGTTTACTTTAAAGTTAATTGATGTTTGTTCAGAATCTTCTCTTTAGTGCATCAGTCTAATATTGACCAATGTCGACTTAGAGAAGTAAATTTTTGACATTACTTGGAATTTAAGAGGATAATAAATCTTTATACCCAAGAACATGAGGCCAAGAAAATGAGAAAAAGTTTTGAAAAACCTTTCCAAATTTAAAACGAAGCACACTTTCAAAAGCGTAGATGATGTGCCTTCTAAATAGTTAAAACCGGTTTCAGGGTCAGTTCGATGTCTGCGGGTTGCATTAAACCTTCTTGCGTCAGCCATATGGGAATGGTTAATAATGCAGTTGTCCACACAGATATTGTGCATTATTTCATTCTTTTAGCTAACCAGTTTGATTTTGTTTATGGAAGCGCACTTAGGGATGACAATTGTTTATTTCATAGCCTTGCCAAAGCTTTGCAGCGACTTGATATTGAGGCAGATCATCTGTCGCTCAGAGCTCTTGCTTCAGAACTGTTGGTATAAAAAACAGAACCTTTCTTACTCTTTCTTGATACAGACTCTGGTGACCATCAACTGGCTTTCAAAGACTACTTGAAAGCACTTCAATCTGGGCAAAAATAAGGGGGGGGGGACCACATTGAAATCCAGTTATTGGCCGAAGCCTACTATGCCATAGTACAAATCTTTAATGAAAGCAACCTATCATTGATAAATATCAATGCTGAAAACGCAAATAAAATCATTACTTTAGCATATTGGAACAAACTGCATTACGATGTCTTCTTGCCATCGCATGAAATGTTATCTCACTCAAGTGTAGAAGAAGAATATATAGGCATTGAGCCTGGGTATTATTGACAAGACTATCGTGATCAGTCTCAGAGCTGCTGAAGATCACAATCAAATGCAAACCAGAAGAGTATTCAAAGTTGGAAGAGCTGAAAGAGCGCGCCAAAGAAAGGCCTCTGGAACTCCAGATGACTAGCGAAAGAGAATAGAAACTAATGCTGAAAGAATGAGAAGAGTCAGGGCTTCTGAAGACACTTATCAAACGCAAGACAGAAAGAAGAGCAACCAACGCTGCACAAATGAGACAAGTGAGAGGTGCATTTTTGTCCGATCTGCATAAAGCAGCATTTAATTATGATCCTAAGGAAGATTATTCAAACCACCCAAAGTTGTCCATTGGAAGTTTGGAAAAGAAATGTAATTATTGCAAAGCACTAAAGTTCAAGGATGAGACCAATGGTCTTTATTGCAGAAATGCGAAAGTTGAGTTGGAAGAACTACCTATTCCAATTCACCCATTAATTTCCCTATTAAATGGATCAAATCCAGATTCAGTTGAATTTTTAAGAGTCATAAGAGCTTACAACAACTGCTTTTCTATGACATCCTTTGGAGCTAATGATGTAACTTTGCCAGCGTGGAAGTCAACATTCAGAGTCTAAGGCCAAATCTATCACAGAATTGGTTCAATTTATCCTTTGTTCAATTAGCCAAGCAAGTTTATTCAAATATACTTCATTGACGACCATAAAACTCAAGCACATACCAGAGCAAACATGTGCAAGGATATAAAACTAAACATAGTGCTTAATCTCCAAGAATTCCTTCACCAAAACAATGTCTATATCAGAAAATTCAAGACAGCCTTGGAAAGAAGTAGAGATGAAGAAGTCAGATTGATCATCAGAGCAGACAAATCTCCGAATGGGGAACATCAAAGAAGATTCAATTCTTCTACAACAAATGAAATTGGATTTTGATTGTAGGACAAGACTTTGAAAAAAAGAGATATTGTTCTACAATATAAAGATAGAAATCTGAAGAGAGTCACTGGAACTCATAGAGCTTATGACTCCTTACAGTAGCCTTTGATATTCTGGCAAGGAACTCATGGTTATAATTTTCTCTTTTTATGCAAAGAGATCCAAAAACTGGAACAAGGAATGACAAGAAAATATCTGCTCAGGATTTTTATGCCTATAGAATAATGGTGAAGCAGGAAAATTTCAATTTGCTATTGAGATTTAAACAGTTTCTTAATCAATTCTTAGTTGATATATATGCCAATATTGAGTTGAGAGACTGTTGTTCATCAAGCTGCATCAGAAAAAGCTCAGAGCAGAGGACTACATCCACCTAAAGAATGCAATTTTAAGTGATGACACTGCAAATATTGCTGGAAAAATGGTGATTCTGCCTTCGTCTTTTACTGGAGGTCCTAGGTACATGGTGGAGAGAGTACAGGATGAAAGAAGCTATGTCAGACATTATGGCAAACTTGACCGATTCATTACCTTTACCTGTAATCCTACATGGAAAGAAGTGCAAGAGAATATTCTTCTTGTATAATCTGCTACTAACAGTCATGACATTGTGGCAAGAGTATTCAAGCTTAAAGTGGAAAACTCATATATCTGATTACTAAAGGAAAGCTCTTTGGATAAGTGAGATGTCATATGTATACAATTGAATGGCAAAAGCGAGGCTTGACACATGCCCATTTACTAATTTTGCTGAAGAGCAAAATAAATTCCAATGAGATTGACCTTATATTCAGTGCAGAATTACCAAATCCTAAAACAGATCCAATGTTGTCTGAAATTATCAAGAAGAATATGATCCTTGGGCCATGTGGTTCTGTTAATCCAAATAGCTTCTGTATGGTAGGCAAAGGCTGCAGCAAAAAATATCTAAGGGACTTAATTAAGGAAACATGGACTGATACAAATGGATATCCAATCTATAAAAGAAGAACAGCAGAAGATGGAGGATATTCATTCGCTGTGAAAAAAATGGAAATGATATTGTAGACAACAAGTGGGTGGTTCCGTATAGTCCCTTCCTTTTCAAAACAGTTAATGCCGACATCAATGTGCAATTTTGTAACAGTGTGAAATCGATCAAATATGTTTGAAAGTATATAAACATATATAAGCAAGTATATAAGCAGTTTTCAGCCTAGAGAATCATAATCAAGTTGAACAATTCCAAATGGGAAGATATATTTCCAGTAATGAGGCAGTCTGTAGAATACTTTCTTTCCCTATTCATGACAGAAGTCCCTCAGTTCAGCACCTGGCTGTGTACGAGGGGGAGTCAAAAAGTTCTCAGATAAATGGCATAAAATTTTTATTTGTAATAATACTGTAATCATTTTTCTACATAAGCTCCATTAACATCTATACACTTTCTTAATCTATGAATCCAACGGTAAAGACCATCTTTGTAGAATTCACGGGGTTGTCTCTGGCACCAAGTAATGACCTGCTTTTTTGCTTCATCTAATGATTGAAACCGGGTTCCTTTTAGGTGTCCCTTTAAATTTGGAAACAGAAAAAAGTCAGAGGGTGCTAAATCAGGGCTATAAGGGGGATGAGCAAGAGTTTCCCATCGAAATTCCCGTAGCTGAGATCTCACAGCTTTGGACGAATGTGCAGGGGCATTGTCATGGTGGAACAAGATTTGCTTGTGGAGCTTTCCTCGTCGTTTTTTGGCTATTGAAGTTTTCAGCTTCCTTAAAACTCCTTCGTAATAGCTGGATGTAACAGTTTTTTGTCCTTCTAAGAAGTCTATTAAAATAATTCCCTCCGAATCCCCCAAAACTGTAGCCATTATCTTCTTAATGGACCTCTCTGTCTTGAACTTGATAGGCCCTGCTGCCCCCCTTGGGTGCCACTCTTTTGATTGATTTTTACTTTCAGGATCAAACTGATACACCTAAGTTTCATCTCCCGTTACGAGGCGCTCAAAAAAACTATCCTCGTTTCCTTCAATCTTGGTCAAAATAGCCAAAGAAAGGTTGGCCCTATGATTCAGCTGGTCTTCTCGCAACGCTTTTGGGACCCAACGTGCTGAAAGCTTGCTCAGGCCAAGATTTTCAGTTAGAATTCCAAATGCTGAGCCATGAGAGATTTCACATGCATTGGCAACTTCATCAATAGTAATACGGCGATCTTTATCCACTAGATTCCTCACAAGCTCGACATTTTCTGGGTTAATGGAGGTGGAGGGTCTCCCTTCACGTGGATCATCTTCAACTTCTTCTCTGCCCCCCTTGAAGCGCTTAATCCAGTCGTAAACTACCGCTCTACATGGCGAAGAGTCACCATAAACCTGTTGTAGAGCGTCAATAATCTTAACAGGCTTCCAATCAAGTTTAGTCAGGAATTTAATGTTCGCTCTTATCTCAAAATTTGCCATTTTATGGGTTCAAAAAAGTAACCTTTTTGAAGCACATCTAATACAAAGAGTCTCGACAAATTGAATGACGAATTTTGTAGGAATTGTTCAGAAAACATGAAAGTCGTGTTTGACCCTGTATTTACTTGTACAAAATCGAACATTTCAATAATCTGGCATTTGTCTGAGAACTTTTTGACTCACCTACGTATTTGGAAAATGGCCAGAGAGTCTATTACACTGAGGAAAATGCAAGGGAGCTGACTGAAAGGCCAAAAAACTAACTTAATGGCGTTTTTCAAACTCTGTACAGAAGACGAGTTTGCCAAAACACTTCTATATCCTGAAGTATTTAAATAATTTACATTCAAAGCAGAAAGATTTTTTAGGAGGAAGCAAGGAGAACCACATCCAACAACTCCAAGAATCAGATGCAGTGATGTTCTTGGTAGGGAATATACTGGTCACCCAAGAAATCCAGAATATTTTTTTCTAAGATTATTATTGTACAATGTGAGAGGACCAACTGACTTTAAAATGCTTATAACGGTTAATGGAAATGAAATGGAAACCTACAGGCAAGCATGCATTGCTCTTGGACTAAAAGAAAATGATGAAGATTGGGAGAAAACTTTAGAAGAGGCAGCTACCACACAGGCTCCAAAGACAATGAGAGACTTATTTACTGTGATGATTGTCACCTGTGAGCTATCTAACCCATTGGCTCTCGGAGAAAAGTATAAGGAAGATCTATCTGAAAATATTCTCCATCAGTTCAAGTTGCAACAACCTTAAGCAGAAATGCGCCCATTAATTGCAAATATTGCACTCTGTGAGATAGAAGACAAAGTTATATCCTTAACTCAAAGGGATTTGAGTCAATTTGAGATTTCGAAACGAAACAGATATTCACTTTCAGTGAACAGAGAAACCTTGAGAGAGACTATCTATAATATTGAGGAACTTGCGGTCATGGTTCAGATCAATGAGCCACTTTTAAATCAGGATTAAAAAACAGCGTATGAAATGATCCTAAAAAAAATGTAAATTCCGTCAAGGGTGAAATATTCTTCTTGGATGCTCCAGGAGGAACTGGAAAAACTTTTGCTATAAATTTGAATCTATCAGCTGTGAGAACCCAAAGAAAGATTGCACTTGCAGTAGCCTCATCTGGCATTGCTGCCACATTTCTATCAGGAGGTAGAACAGCACATTACACATTCAAGCTTCAATTGATTTTGAATGTTAATGAAAATCCAATCTGCAGCATACAGAGAGGAACCACTGTGTCAAATCTTTTGCAAGAAACAACCAGCTCATGGGCGGAGTGACCCTTCTTTTGTCTGGAGGCTTCAGACAAACTATGCCAGTGATTAAGAGAGGAACAGCAGCTGATGATCTCACTGCCTAATTAAAGAATTCTTACCTTTGGAGTCATGTTCAAAGACTGTCCTTGAATAAAAACATGAGGGTTCACCCACATAGAGATGTCAATGCTGGAATATTTGCTTCTCAACTTATGGAGCTAGGAAATGGTACAATTGAAAATAATGCAGATGGGGATATTTCACTTGCAGAAGGTTGTGAAATTTTGGTAAGGATATTAAAGAACTGCAACTTAGAGTTTATCCAGACCTACAGCATCACTTTCAAAATAAGAAGTGGCTCTTCAAAGGGCAATTCTAGCCCCCCAAAATGAAACAGTGCATGCCATAAACTGGAGACTTCTTCAAGAATTGCAAAGGAGATAAAAATTATTTATCTTATGATTGCACTGTTGACCCTGACCAAGAAGTTAACTATCTCACTTAGTTCTTTAACTCCCTAGATCCTCCTGGAATGCCTTCCCATAAGCTTTCCCTAAAAGAAAGGGCGCCTGAGATGTTGTTAAGGAATTTGGATCCTCCGAAGCTATGTAATCAAACGAAGACTAATTGTGAAAAAAATGATGCCTCACCTTCTTCAAGCTGAAATTTTAACTGGTCAGGGAAAAGGAGAATTGCTTCTCATTCCACGGATTACACTGATAGCTCCAGATATGCCATTTGGATTCAAAAGATTGCAATTTCCTATTAGAGTCAGCTTTGCAATGTCTATTAACAAAGTCCAAGGGGAGTCTCTGAAGGTTGTGGGAGTTCATTTGCTACAGCCTTGTCTTTCTCATGGTCAGCTCTATGTTGGATGCTCAAGAGTTGGAAATGGGAGAAATCTATTTATTCTCACTCCTAATGGAAAGAGAAAGACAACAAATATTGTATATCCTGGAGCTTTGCAGTAGTTGCCATTATTTGGTTTACTAAATTTTAGTAATGTATACATGTTTTATTACGTTTAAATCGATACAAATTGTTTTTTTTCCGATTTAACAGTTGATCTCATTTTTTAATAAAAAATAAATAAATTTTCCTGTGCTTTTGGGATTCATAATTTTTTATTCTTGTTTACAATAAGTTTCGAGCCAGAGGTCCCCAGTTTGCTCTCAGCAAGATGTATCATAAAAGTCATCCCAGGAGATGTTAGAAACAAAGATTTTGATTAACATTATCAAGTTTACTCATTATATAAATATTTCAATGTCCTTAGTGCAATTAGCCTCTTCATTACTTTAAAAAGGACTGTCACAAATAATATAACTAATACATCCATGAATGGTTTCTTCTTTCGACGAGGGAGTACGTGTAAATTCAAAAAGGAAATAACACCCAGAAAAGAAATGATGTCGGATATCTACTTCTCAGAGTGACGGAATGCAAATAGGCCTCGAAATGATACCCTTACAAAACCGAACGCCGTCGCGGAGCTACGGCAGGCACCTGACCGCTAGTGATATTATAAAAGATCATAAAATATACTTACAGTGAGTAAACGTTTCACATCGTGCGCCCGGCAGTTTACGTGCACGCGTGAATGACCGTTATGAGTGATCAACGTTGTGACCGCAGAAATAGATCGAGCGTTCTATAGATACAGTTCACAATACTACGTTTATTACATATCTCAGGAAAAACCGAAAGTTTAACGTAGGTTTGAAATCAATCCTATTACAACACTATTTCATTCACGTTAACTCGAATCATATTCCCGACAGATAACTAACCATACAAATTGAAATTGATGTAAGAAGTAAGAAAATATGTAGTATGGGTATATATTGCCATTCACTGAGACATCCACACGTCTTCGGCGGTTAATTGGAAGGATCTGGAACTTTAAGCGGTTGGTCTTGATTTTCCACTTTCGTCCGTATCCGTTGATGTTGTCGATTTCGATGGCTGTCTGCCTTGCTTGATATCCAGCATGTTTGTAATAACTGAGGACGATTTGTGTGATGTCGTCTGCAAACTGCAGGTACATCACTTACTCCCCTACCGGACTACCGGATCAGGTAAGTCCAGTGTGTACAAAAGGTACAGCAGCAGGCTGGAACAGCCACCTTGTGGAACACCCGCCTCAAGTTCAAACTCGGGTCCTCTGTAGCCCTCGATCGAAATTCGGGCTTTTCTGCGCATGATGTAGTCGCAGAGGACCCTTTTCAGGATTGGATTCAGCTGGAGGCCTAAGATCTTGTATTGTAAGCCTCTTAGCCAAACCTTATCAAGGGCCTTTTGTACATCTCGCATCACCACGTCTACGTATTTCCTCTCAGCTTTACAACGGGCGAGCTTTTCGGTGAAAAGGGCAAGGGATGTGTCAGTCCCCCTTCTCTTGCGGAACCCGTGTTGCTGAGGGCTGTGGGCTTCTAGCTCGGTCAGTTGGTCTTGTAAGGTGTTGGCCAGAAGCTTCTCGTAGACTTTGCCTATAATCTCCAGGAGGGATATTGGCCTGTAGTCCACCAGTTGATTAGGCTTCCTCCCTTTAGGTATAAAGATGATTTTAGCTATCTTTAAACCGTCGGGCAAGTAGCCCGTATTCAGGGAAGCATTGTAGATGTTCGTGATTCCCTGAATGATCTGCGGGGGGGTATGTACCAAGTTATTTCTGGTGATGCCCGTCCAGCCTGGTGCCTTCTGTTTGAAGGATTTTATGACTGCCATGACCTCTTCAGGTGTAGTTGGTCGACCATGGTCTTCCAAAATCTTCCCTTTGTCGACATAGGCATGTGGGAGCGTGCAATGCACAATCTGATTCCGATCTTCAATCAGTTGGCCCTCGAATTCCTGGTCGAATTCCGCATTTTCTTCTGGTGTTATCTTGAAGACATTCTTCCAGAATATGCGGAATATTTCTTCCATTACCGCTAGGTATTCCAAGTAGTCATCGCCCTCCTTAATGCGGGTCTTTTCTCTACTTGTAAGACCTTTCAACTTGCTTACAAGTCGCCAGAACACATCAGGTCGCACCTCGCTGTCAATCCTTTCAATCAGGCTGTCCCAGATTTCAGCCTGTTGCTGATTGATAGCCTGCTTAAGTTCTTCACTCAAGCGTCTTAGCAGCGTTGTTCTTTCTCGATTTGCACCTTCTCTCCTGGTTTCCTCGTACACCTCCCTGTGCACTCTAGCGATCTCTCTCATTTCTTCGGTCTATCTGGATTGTGGGAGAGTTTTGTGCCTCTTCATTGGTACACTCTCACGATCTGCTTCGATGATGCGGGCAGTTATCGTCTTCAGCTTCTCATCTATCCTCACTAGCCTTGCTCCGTTTAGGTCCGCTGGTTCGTATCTAGCAAGGATGTCCTTGTAGCGTTCCCAGTTGGCCGAAGCGTAACATTTTCGAAGAGGGATTGGGTGCTGTATTCGCGCGAGAGAAATGGTCGTCAAGATCGCTATGTGGTCGCTAGGGACTGTCGGGCCTGGTAATTGAAAGGGAAGTCATCGCTTGCCATGATTATGTTGGGCTTTGTTGAGGACCTTACGGTGAAATAAGTAGGAAAATCCGGCCCTATACTCTGGATGTTTTTCCTTCTCATAATTATTTCCAAGTTATGGCCTCTTTCGTTCGTGTTCCTATAGCCAGACGTTCGGCATCTGGCATTGAGGTCGCCCCCAAGGAATACCATTCTGCCGTGGCCAAACAGGGTGTAGAAGTTTGTGAGAGGAAGATACTTTCGTCAAAGTGGTTGGTATGCCGCCGCTATTATGAGCTTGCCTACTAAAGTGTGCAGCTCTACCGCCACGAAGGACTTGTCCATATCCAGAAGGCGTTTGAAAGAGAGATTCCTTCTGACGGCAACAGCAGCATCATCGTACCTCTCCTGAGAATGTTTTTTTGAGATCACTCTGTAGCCTGATCTCTTCAACTGCTTGTTGGTCGTATCGATACCATGCTCCGTGATTAGTATGATATCGGGATCAAGCAACACGGAATATGCCCTGGCTTTCCCCTCCCATCCGTTCACGTTGAGTGTTAGGACCTTTAACCTGTTGTTTTTCGTTTCCATTCTCTGTTCTGGCTTGTGTGGATGTCCTAGTGTTTACAGGTTGTTGGTTTACGTTTCCCGTTTCTTTTCTTCTTGTATTCTGCTGGGGACAATTCTACAAATGTTTCTCAGCGGAAGGCGATATTTTGGTTATACAAAGCCTCCTCAACTGTTTCTTCGTCGCATTGAGCATCGAAGTCCCACTTATAGTACTTCTTTTTTATCTCCACACAGATTTGATTTGTGTCCCAGTCCTTCGGGAAGGGGAACTGTTCCGTGGCGTAGATATTGAGATTAACTCTGTCGGCGTCGATTTTCTTATTGTTTTTCTTCTTCTTCTTTTTGGGCTTCACCTCACATACGGAGCCCTCTGAGTCCGAGGTGTCCGTGGTATCGGATGACTCTAATTCTCTTTCCGCCCACTGTGGTTTTGGTTGGGCTGTCTTGGCGGCCACCTCTCTCTCTCTTTTGGCCTCGATCTTGGGATCCTGCCGTTTAACTTCTTTACCGTTTTTCTTCTCTATCTCCTGATTTCTACTTCCTATTTCTTTGGGAACCATTTGTAACTGGAGTACGTCTCCCGATGGTGGATTATCGGGGAACCACATTTCTCTCATCCCGTTTTTTGCAAGCATCTGGTTTAACTCTTTTGCAAAGGTTCCTGGGTTTGTGAGGTTTCTGACGTGCGCGTATAAGGTGCATGTCAGAATTTGGTGGAGTTTTCATTTTCCAGCCTTAGATACATTTTCTTAGCCTCCGTTGCCGTGAGAACTGACTCCGCTGCCTAAGCGTACGTAGTATTTTGTCTCTTAGTGTGCTCTTCTTTCTTCTGCTGGACTTTCTTCTTAATTAGTTCTTTTTTTTAAAGGGCAGGCCATAGCCATGGAGCGATGTCCCTGATCGCAGTTGGCACACTTTTTCCTCGGACTGCTGCAATTTTTCCACTGGTGCCCCGCTTCACTGCACCTTGAGCAGATCTCCTGTGGTTCGGGACAGTCCTTAGTCACATGGCTCTCCATTTTGTAACAGCGAAAGCAGAACTGAATGGGAGTAAACTCTTCCCTTTCTATCTGCTCTCCGCTGATTTTCGCGTTAAATAGCAAAAGTCCATTCTCTTTTGCTTTTTGAGCCATCGTTGTGTCCGTAAAAACAACTTTGAACACATGTGAGTATTCCGCGTTCTCTTTCCTGTTCCAGAATTTATTTTTTTTCTGAAACCATGGCCCATGGTTGGTCCTCGTTATTTCTTCTTTTTTTGTTTGTTCCTTGGAATGCTGCCCAATCCAAGGATCTAGTTTTCTGCATACTACGCTCCTGTGCCTCTGTATTTGCGGGCTGGATTGCAGGTTGAAGACCTATCTCGCGCAGTGTCTCTACTGCCTCCTTCTTTGTTATTTCCTCCACATCTTTTTCCTTCTCGCAGACCGCCACATATCCTGTGGGGACCTCGAGCAGACGGAGCATAGCGATCTTCAGTTTCCCGAAGACCACTTCGAACACCTTCTCACGGCTTGGCCTGACTCTCCACTGATGGTGCGCAGCGGGATTTTGTTGGTTCCATTGGGCTCCATTTTCCCCTCAGGGGAAGCCCCCCTGGGTTGAATTTCCTCTTGTCCTTTAGGTGTAGTTTATATTTCCTAGTGCTTGTAATGGTGATCCTTCCTTCTTGGTAAAAATTGTGATTTTTTTATGGAGTTGTTTATGGAGGGCGACCCACTCCCCTTCCCTTTGCAAGAGAGCTTCAGTGAAAAATGAACTGCGGGATGGGATGGATGAATGATGGGTGTACCCGGGGAGGCCCCTCAGACGGATGATATGTGGCGGACTTAATGATGGGTGGTGATTGAATCAACTACCACCACCCGGGGGTGCCGCCCAGTCTGGGGTTTGGTCATCGATGCTGCTTCCAACTTACACAGGGACGGTTATATGTCCCCTGTGGTCTTGGCCGGAAATTACCCTTAGAGATTAGAGCGTACTCTTCCCCAAAGCTTTCAGTATCGCCTCGTAACCGGGCGTTCTCTTCCGCAGAGTTCCACAGTGGGCTAATCCTCAAACTTGCTTTCCTCTACGTCTCCAATTATGTTTTTCAAAGTGGACCGACATAGTTGGGGCCGAGATTGAGGAATGACAGTTCAGTTCACTTCCGCCCTTATGCTCCGGGGAGGGGGGGGGGGGGGGCTGCGAGGGGGCTTAGCCAGACATGAGTTGGCTATACTTGGCTCCGAATAAAAAAGTTCTTATATTCCCCGTGGGGAAAAGGCAAAGATCGATGACATTTTCTTCGTTCCATGCCCTCGACTTTACCGCCTTTGCCGGCTGACTTCTTGTTAAGCGTGAATTAAATAAATTTTCTTCTAAGTCAACCATACAATATGTGGCTTTATTTCCTTTATATGTTAAGAAATTTTCTAACTTAAGGTCGTGATTCAATGAAGACAAAACCTTATAATTTTTTATGCAAGGTAGACATTGAAACATACAAAATTACAGTATTTCAGCCTTCACAACGAGAAATAAGTAGCATTATATTCATGACAGTATAAATGATTAAATATTGTGGAAAAGAAAGTTGAATATGACTTGTCATATATGAAGGTCGTTCATAATGAACTATTTTGATAAAAATATAAACTGCAAGATCTTATCTTTATACAACTTAGACAATTTTGCTGCAATGGTTGTCTCTCACATTTAGGTAGTTATTGTGTTTATGTGTGCCTGTTCTCTTTGTACGATTTTGTATCTAAATGATTTAAAATACGTCCTCCCGATTAGCTTTGATGTAGAGGTCTTTTAAAACACATCTTTTTTTCTCTGGTCACTTATTATGGGTTGGAAGTATATTTTCACTAGGTTTCTATTTGAGTAACGGCAAACTATTTTATCGATATACCCTTTTTTTCCCAAACTAGTTGTTATGATACTACTACTACTAGTTCGAGCGTGGTGGCTATGATGCTTTTACTAGTTTCCAACAGATATAATTTTAATTCCTTCTGTAGATCTCTATATGGTTTGTTTCTCAAAGTTTGGCGGTATGACGCTTGTTATCTATAGCTCGCCAGGACCAGCTACGCTCCCTCTCACCGCTTGGAAGAATAAGGAAGAGAGCTAACACCCTACAACCCGTGTTGTAGGCCCCATCAACGTTGCTACAGCAATAATGCATCTTTTTGTAGATGTGAAGAGCAGAATTGAAGAGCATAATCCAAATGAGGATGAACAAGAGATTCACATAGAGGTATAATTATAGCCTTATAAATAAAAATTACGTTAATAAATCGAAACAACTTTCAGCCCTTTTTAGCTGCCTTGAAAAACTGCTTGGTAAATTTCAGATTTTTTTCTGGTAACCAGTGGGAAAACACAGCACCAGTGAATAAATATAATAAGGGTAGGGGAGGGAGAGGGGGACAAATGCTGACAGTTGTACATCTTAAAAACGTGCATGCGCGAGATCGCTGAGGCTCAATTGCGATTGGGATATGGTAACAGTGGTGATAGAAGTATAAGGGGTAAAGTAGAGATGGATTTGAAAAAATGACGTTAAAGTAGGAGGAAAGTATTAGATTTGTAAACGGATGCATAGGTGACGCCTGGAAGACCCGCTTCTCTATATAAAATTTCCCCTAGTTGGTACCATGGGACTGGTCGATTCTATGTGTGTATGTGTGTTACTACTTTTTATGTAGACGACCCTCGCTGAATAAGTACTCTATGCTAGTGGTTTCCAAATTTTGGACCAGACGTCTTCTTTCTCAAAGTAGGGATGTTCTAAAAAAATAATTCTCCCGATGTCTTCTTCGGTCACCAAAAGCCAATATAGGAACATGATAAAACAACACATATTCACCTTCTAACAACCTTAGATTTAAAATAAATATATATAGCAATTTAAATTTAAATTAACATTTTAGCTAACGCAAACTCCGTAATAATGCAGAATAAGAATTAAAAGAATCCATACAGATGTTACCATAAAGAATATCTCTGGTCCCAATTATTGACTGAAAATAACGAGTGCAATTCTGGCTTCGAACGCACGGAAATAAACTGATTTTTTTTTTCAATGTTAACGCGCCTAGAAAATGCGCCTGTAAAACTGGATTAAGCATAAGTTCGCGATTCGGGCATTCTCACGCTTTGTTTTCTTTTTTTCTAGGAGGGTTCTGCATCTCCCTAGAGAACCCTCCTCTTCCTAGATAGCATCCCTCAGCCCGCAGTTTGGAAACCAGTGTTCTAAAATATTTTATATTTTTAAGTGCCTTTATAACAAAGTACTTTATCTTCAACGCTTTGTTTTAGGCGGGTTTCGCTTTATTGTTTTAAGTATATTCGTAACTATTATTTTAATGACAAATACTAATAATATTTTACTGTACACATAAACCTGAAGAATAGCTAATTTAATTCGGTTAAATTTCCTGATACTTCTCCTCTATAAGTGCAAATAATAAACCTACTCATGACTGCATATGTGTTCAAACTAAGGTACTATAAGTATCATAATAGCAAATTTATACTTCCAAAGACGCGGTAAGCAAAATGCATCGTTTTGTTTACCCTGTGGCATGGTATTATTAATAGCTATTATTTATTTTCCACTCGTAAAATGACCGTTATGCTCAAATTTTAATAAGCAAAAAGGTTTTTTTTTTTGTCTAGGAGCCTCAACTATACATAACTTTTACATACACACCCATAGTTCAGCTTCAGATAAAAAAATGATTTGCTAGGTTCTCCCAATATGAACTGACCTTTTTTTATCACATTTGAGCATCGGCAAAATTGGTTTATATTCTAAGGTTTAATCAAAAAAAGGTTCGATGGTTCCTCGTTGCCTTTTTCTAACTATTCAATAAATATTTATCAGGATATGAATTAATAAACTTGACTTTACTACCACAGGGAAGGCACTTTGTTAACCTGATATTAATATAAAAAACATTATCTCTAGCCCTGTTCATAAGAACTAATTTTTTGGAACAATTGTCCGTATAACCCATTATATACAATTCTATAATTCGAGGCATAAATTCGCTTGGAGACAACAGCTAAAGTGTTATAAAAGGGTAAACACAAATAATAATACTAAAATAAGAAGGTAATAGAGTTTTAGACGAATAAGTGAACGAAATTTTTCGATTGCAATAATGGGTAACATTTTATCGTATTAATTAGTTGCAAGGATGTTTAAATTCAGACTTTTGAGTACATATGGCTTCCGTAGGAACTTATTTCTGGAGGATTCGAGTCCCCTCCTTACTCAAATATTTGGGATAGATGACATTTAGGTAGCAAATAGTTTTTATATTAGTTTTATAACCATTAACCTTATTTATGTGAAATGCTGCAGTTAAACCACTTAAAAAAAATCGATCTCCTCCAGGGGGCTTCATTTTGTCATTTGTTAAAGTAAGAAATTTTGAGGATAAAATTGATCCTGTAGCAAAGGACCTATCAGTGTATTTCTCCAATGATTCCTATTTTAAATTTGAATTGAGTCTCCCCTTTACCCTTTCTTTCCTGATGTATTTTCTAATTTGGGAATCTTCCATCTTTGAAACTCTCAATTTCGACCTGTTTATAAGAAAATAGGGAGGAGAATTTTTAATTGATTTCTCTTTAAATTGCTTAAATAAATGCTAAGTTTAGAAAATTAGGCAAAATAAATGTAATATTAAAAGAAAAATTACGTTTTTATGGTTTGTGGGCATTTAATAAGTATTTTCTAGTCACTTTGATGCCAATTGAATTCCAAAAGGAGTCTTTTGGACAGACAAATCCCAGTCCTGAATTTCGTTCCTACTTAGGGAAAATTTACACAGTAATTAATTCCATTATAACGGAGTGATTTTAGTCCAAGTATTGGTGTCGTAATCACATCGGAAGGTGGAATTTGTGTCAGCCGCACATGGATGACTGTTTCACGAAACAAGGTCAACAGACCCAAGTCGTGTGCTCTCAATTATTCTGACTTATGAACATATGACCTTACGACTATCAAAACTTTCAATAAGTGGGGCAATCCGACAGATAGTTAGTTTTATTTTAATAATTCCCGGACTAACATTGGGAGGACATTGGCAATTATATCATTTGAAAGAGAATGTAAAACAACATATGGGTTTCATAATTTCGTTAGAATCGGCCGAATAGTTAGGATATTATTGCCTAAACAAAATAATTCCTTGGTTAACCTTGGGAAGATCTTGGCAATTATATCATTCGAAAGAGAAGGTAAAATAACATAAGGGTTTCAAATTTAGTTAGAATTTGCCGAATAGTTACGATGTTATTACTAAAAAACTAATTGAAAAGTAAAATGGTATCATCCGACCGACGGACTGACATAGCAACTTATAGAGTCGCGTCCACGCGACTAAATCTCAGCTTCTAATCAAAATCGTCGAGTTTAACATCGCATGGCATTGAAACTGTTGTGAATTATGGTAGCATGAATATTTTGGGGATGTTTTTGGCCACAAAGCCTCAAACTGATTATTCTAAATAATATAGAAATTAAAGTTAAAAATCTGGTGATTAATGAATATGGTTCAAATAGAGTTGCATTGTCACAATATGGCACTTCGTTCCTGTATGGTCTGCTGAAGGAACGATCGATTCTTTCATTTATGCCAGTCATTTTCATGTCTAATAATACAAAAAAACATGGACATAGATGACGTAAATATATGAATATTAACTTACATAATACTGATTTTATATAATTGGATCTGAGCTCATAACTCCGATAGATTAAGACAATCTTTACATTTACATTCCCACCTATTAAAATATTTGTATATTTTAACGATAAAATTTATATTTGCGAATAAACTACTCATAAATAAGTTTGGCAAAAGGAGAAAGTAGAAAAGAGAGCTTGGTGGGAGGGAACACTTGCTCTCCCTCGTGAGGCTAATAAATATATATGTAAGTCACCTCAGTCTTGTACTCTTTATCGAAGGAAAGGGAGCATCTCCCGCTCCAGACAACCTATTCTTTGTCTTCGTCCAGTAGGCTGCTCCCTAACCGATGTACTTTCTTCCTGAAGGCAAGGGAAGCGGTGAGGAATGTGTACATCTGCCTACTTTGGCGTTTGAGTTCCTTCATTTCTTCTTTCATGGTGACCAAAGAACGAATTATGTCCTCTTGAGAAATTTCCTTCGATTGGAAAAAGGGGTTTTGTTAGCATTTGAAGTCTGGTGGGAGGTTTATTTAGGAAAATGACAACTTTAAACCTATGATATCCCCCAAATATTGAAAAAGCAAACAAGAAAATATTAAAACTAATAGAAATTTCGATTTAAAAAGAGGAAAATTATGCATTTTAATCAGCACCATCATGTCATTACATAATAAAGGTGTTCGGGTTTTTAAGGACCAAAAAGGCAGAAATAAAGGCTAATCTCGACATTTTCGTCTCGAAAACTTCATTATTCATGGACACGTGAGACTAATCGTCTCGTCAGATCAAGATTGCATCCCACGGATGATACAGCTTTAAATTCATGTATCATACTGTACAAGATGCTTCCCGCTTACTTAGGGCAAATATATGTTTCTTCCATGCTACATCGAGGCAATCCATCTTTTTCTCTGCCAACCCACCACACAAAACTGAACTATCGATATCGATTCAGATTAGTCACTAAACAACTATCATTTTATATTCCACACAATTTATCCTTTTATATCAAAAATTAAATTGTTTTAAATTATACAAATTTTATCCTTTTACATTCCAGAACATTTTTCCTTTTATTTCCAACAAATTCTATCTTTTTATAGTCCGCAAATTGATTCTTTTATATTCCCAAATTTTATAGGAAGTAATGCATTTCGAACTTGTTCCAGGTGGTTGCGCCATCAACTTAAACGCACAGCTCTCTATCACATATTTCTTCTTCAAGATGATTTAAATATAGGAACTCTAGATGGATATAGTGTTGGTCGATCTTCCTTTTGCTCACTCTCTGTATCCAAATGAATCAGTCACAATTCTGTTTTGAATTTAACTCTTACTCATCCACATATTTCCCACTCTCTCTTATTTTGACCTTTTCCAGTCAGTGACGAGGTATTGCTGAACTTTCCTATCGATGTTTCCTAGGAGGACTTTGGTAGTGACCACTTTCATGTCTTTTCTTAGCACCTCCACCACTTTCCTTCTCTCCTGCAGCATGGATGATATTTCTGTAAGATTATCTGAGTAGATTTCTACGCGAGCCAGAGTATGGGTTCCTCAAGGTTGAAGTAAATTAGCTTTCTCTAACTCTCTGATCATTTTGGCTGCTGCTTCTTCCACTCTTCCATCAAAGTACATCCCCAATTAGTTCCTTGGCGGAGCTCCAAATGTGCTAAGAAGCTCGCATCCATCTAACATTACCGCATCCTTTTTTTCATTCCCACGGTAGAAATGTAATAAACAGCCGAGTTACTCTCTCTTATCCGGATCTGTCACTCATCTTAAGTGATCTACCACTACCACCATATCATGTCAAGTGGCAGTTTCTTTTCGGCTTGGTGCAAGGCCATTAATGTGCATATCATTCTATCTTTTTCGGAGCACTCAGATGCTGCATCATATTGCTCATAACCAGGGCTTGCTGTTCATTAATGATCATGTAAATATGGTAGCATCAGGCTTTTCCTTTTATGCTCAGTCTATTTCCCTGGTATATGAATACCAAACTGGCTTCACCCAATTCCGTATTGAACTGAACCCCCCTTACGCTTTAGACATAGGCTTCGGGAGGTATTCTTACGTAGTTTATCTTTTTTGCATGTTTCCCTCACAGGTCATCAGCTGCCATTGTCATAGAGACAACCAAAGCTTCTCTTTCTTATGACTCCCGCTTTGATGCTCTTCATACTCGGCTGAACTGTGTGCGAAAAGAGATGGACTCGATCTTGCACTCCATCTCCGCCTTGTTTAATACTCACAGCCCCACCATCGGATAAACAGGATTCGTCTGTTGCTACATGCAATTCCTCCCACAACTTGCATATTGGTCTGTGTCTCCTGTATTACTCCCCCCCTTCCCACTACAACATTTTATCTTCTACGTTTCCATTACTTCCATCCCAGTTCACACCCTCACACTGGGTGACCACACCCTCGACTTGGTCCATTCCACCAAAGTGCCTGGCGTTACTATCGACAACAAGCTCAGCTGGGACTCGCACATGGGCAACATTGTTAGCTCTGCCTCATATAGGATACACATATTGCGTAGACAGAAGTCCCTTGGCATCTCTGCCCTTGGGATGTTTATTCTCCCCAAATTAATGTATGCGTCTCTTGCCTGGTCCCCTTGCCTCACCGCTACCCAGCTTGGCCGCCTAGAGAAGGTACAGAAACGCGCCATGAAGATCATTATGGGCACCAATTACACGAACTATGACGCAGCCACCTCTTTCCTACAACTCACCCCTCTAGCGGCTCAGTACTCCACCAGTCTCGAACAGTTTGGCCATAAACTGCTGAACAACCATCGTCATCGCGACATACTTGCCCCTGACGCTCCACGTCCCCGCCTTGCCCTTCGTGCCTACAGCAAGCTCGTCCCAATCAGAGCCCGTACAAAGCGCTAAAAGAACAGTGTAGTTTCCACAATAACTAAAATTAACAATAATCATTAACATCTGATATGTGTTGCTATTTTCATATTTCACTATGTATGTGTTTTTCATTTTTGGTGTCTATATATGTTTTGCTGTTACTTTAAATGTATAATTTCAGCCAAATGGCTGCCAGCTTCTGGAATAAACCGTTAATTATTATTATTATTTTATCCATCCCAGTAAGGATAGTTACCATGTATCCTAACTAAAGGCCCTGTTCCCAAAGCTTGCAGGGAATCTGCGGATATAATCTTTCACACACTTCCATTTTCCCCTCTTAACCACTTTCTTAACAGATCTTTCCTTATAAACCTTCTGCGGGAGATTCACACGTTGGGTTTTGCTATAGATGAAAAAAAATCACATCCATAACTTTATTCTCCTTTTGACTATCACCGCACACTAACTAATTCATGCTGCTGGAGGGGGGACACACGAGCCTCAATTGTCATTCGTAACACTTAAAACAATCCACACCGCCGCACTTTTTATTAAAAATGTCTTCTTCGTTGGCGTTGAACTTCCAACGCCTAGGTACCAAGTTCCATTCCTTCGAGAGCGGACACAAAACTTCAGCGTAGGGAAGGAACTGGGCACCTCCTGGTGGAGTCACTGAGCTTACGCGTAGGGGCAGGTAGTTCCTTACACAGGTTATCATAGGCAAAATTAATCACAACACCGCTGTCTCTTTCATCGTCTTCACACACACAACATATCTACTCTTCCTTCCCTGAACCTGCCGAAAGAGTATCCTTATTCACACTCCGTGGTGATGGGTACATCCCCTTCCTGTGGCAGGAATGATTATTTTTTATTTTCTCGCTGCTTGGTGTCAAAACGTAATACTACCCCCCTTCCCCTCAATGAGATCGGCCCCTAACGCCCTCGGGCTTGCCAGAGATTGTCCTTCTGATCTTTATGCGTATTTCCTTATCCGGTCGGGGGATCTCGTTTATGCTTGAGCAAGGAGGGATAGCGTAATTATGGACTTATTATTAGAGAGGGGAGGGGGGAATCTCGAATTGAGTTTCTCCACCCATTATATTGGATGCAATCACATCTAATCACCTTCCACAAGGCGCAAATAATACCATGTTGATGGTATTATTGTTACGATCGGCTGCACCAAAACACGCTTTGTCCACCACGCTTCACTCCAAAAGCTTCCTTGGTTGTGGCAACCAGGATTAAAATGATCCATATGTCAAGAATTCCGCTGAGTAAATAGGTTCGAAAGATGCCTCTCACTTTTTTCTCCCCGTTGGCTCGAGCTTGACCCCTTCCTTCCATCTGCTCTTTCGCAAGTAGCCAATTCACCTTTGTCCAGTGTAAACTACTGCATGTCCGTGAATACATGTACTACCACCCTCTTTCCCATTAAACTTATAAATTTGGATCTGTTAGCACCCATTCTGTTCGTACAATACATTAATTATATAAAACAAAAGATAGATTAAGTCATCAACTTACTATTTCTTCATTCTGCGAGTAATCCACTGTGTAGAGAAGGTTAAAGTCACTAAATATCTTTGCAAGGCTTCGACGCTTCTTGTTAGGGAAGAATTTCTTGAAAGCGATCGCTGAAGAACGGCGTATTGTCTCCGGAATCAGAACTTCCACATCCATTATTAACTGAAAAAAAAACAGTTTTACATTAATAAAACATGCAAGCGCTTCTAAGATGTTGCTATGACAGGTTTTTTTTCTATCACGAATGCCATTAGAAACTGTTTTACGCTATCCACATTTCTATTCCACCGAGTTTGGGAGATTTGATTCGTTTGTTGTTTTTTAAATAAAATATATCTTATGAGACGAGAGCTATTAATTAGTTAATCTTTAAATATATAAGTCGTTTTAAGTCATTGGAATGAATTAACATGCATATTCGTTAAAAATAATTGGTTAATTAAACACGTCAAATATTTAAAGTTCGTCGGTGAAATCTCATCTTGATTCGGATACTGTGAAATAATTGCTTACTGTGAATTAGTCCCAAATTAAAAAGAATTCGAATAATGGTAATTCTTGCGCGCATATTTATATATAAACAAGCCTCACCTGGGTTTGCATCGCCCTTCTCTTAAGAACTGCATTATCCTGGACGGCCTTAATGTCATCGACAGCTAACCCGACTAAAAGATTCATGACGATGATAGACATCAAGATGAGGAAAAACACGAACAGCATGTAGGAAACAACAGGGTACTGAAAATAGTAAAAAAAATACGCATATCTAAGCATACGATTCAATTCGAAGGGGAGGGTTGCTTGCTTCTCCCACGGATAATTGATTTGCCTCGCCCAAGGGGAATAGATTTTTACAAATCATTATCCTCTGCCTGGAATTCAGAATTTTCAAACTACCCCAATTTTAGAGTCGAAATCATACTTAAATGAAGCTAGTTAACGTTTCATAGTTCACAAAGGGATTGCAATAGGTGCCTATAGGAGTTGATGCACCTACAAATGAGATTTAAATAAACAAAGGGAATAAATATGTACATTTATGGGCCTTCTTTGAATTTATTTGCGGAGAATCAATGTTTCCTATTTTGGGATCAACGAAGATTGCTTTGCCGCTTCTTTACATCCCTGATATTTTTTAATACTCATGCCGGGATCGATCCCAGCATGAGCGGACACAAACGTCAGCGCACGTAGAGATCACCATTTCAATCCAGAATGCATTCAAAACCTCTAGGAACTAATCTAAGCAAAAAGGCACCGACCCCCAACAGTTTGAATTGAAACTCCATCGGAATCAAGAATCCACCAGCCTTTTAAGATAATATTTGAGCATAGGGATCACTCAATTATATTAAAATAGTTCACTTCCTATTTGATGCCTTTGTTAATTTCTATAATAATAATATTAATAGTGAAAGGTCAATTGCACATCTATTGCATCATGGCGGATTGTTAAAAATGACCGTTTTATCTTGACCCCTATATCACCCCTCGCCCTTCCTGCGTGCTAACTCTAATCAATACGATAACTGGATTCCTTCCTGAGTACTAAAAAATATATCGTACCTGGATTCCTTCTGGTGTACTGAAAATAGAGTCGTATTCAAATTCCCCAATCATCATAACGGACGTTTTCAAAATTGATTTCCCGACATACTCAAACGAAATTTGAGTTCTGAACAACTGAAAAGGGAAACAATTTTCATTTACAACATAGCTTCATAAGAAGTAGAAAAATGCCGTTTATAATCTGGAAATAAACTAACATCCTGCGTTGAGCCGCCTGTAAGGGGCAGTAAGGAACAGGATAAGCATCATGTTATGATCAGAAAGTCATCTACAATCCAAATGCAAATCTATTATTAGCTGAAGAAAAAAGTTTTACATATCATAATAAAATATGCAAGTCTCAAGGATGTTAATAAAAGGGATCGCTTAAAATTTCAGTTTTTATAACTGGTATTTTTAATTATATTTCTTTTAAAAAAAGTTCCTCTGTAGACAAAATGAGTCATCAAGATTTCAACTCAAGCGTAGCTTATTGCTAGCAGTTCTTAAGAGCATTATCCCTAATGGAGTAGAAATGTGAGTAGCTAAAATTGTTTCTTTCTAATGGCAAGTATGATATTATCCCTACGATTAAGCCCAGGGGAGAATCAGTAAAGTAGGCGGGTATTTAATTCCCTGTGAATCTACAGACTGTCTCCCTTTCTATATATTAGAGATCGGGAGATCGTTCGAAACAGGAATTTATGAACATAAAGGTGATGCCGAGCGAGGTCGTAATACATCCAGTATTTTTAACCACATCCAGAATTATAACCATGAAATAGATTATCCCAAGTCTCAAATAATCTAACATTGCAATGATTTTCGCAAAAGAAAATTGTAGACTCAAAATTAATTAGAGAACTCGCCAATTTCAACCATTCAGATGGGATAATTAAATGTAGCTCCTATTTCCCGAAGCTCAAAATAACTACGCTCGCGAAAAAGAAGAATATCTCGGTTGCCACGGTGTCCAGGGCGGCAAGAGCTTGGGGTGCGGAGAAAGGCCTCTGTTCACCGATGTATTCGAGAACAACATCGGGAGAGCTGTGGTCACCTTCTCAACGACTTGAAAGATCATGGCAATCGAATTCTCATTTTTATGATGAAAAACCTTCACGGTCGATCCGTTCATCAAAAAGCAGAACGACCGCGTGCTAAGCTTTGGCAAGGACGTCTTCGAGGTTCGCTACGTGTCCACGACCAAATACTTGGCCTCTGTGATGATGGTCTGCGTTGTGGCCTCGAATGAAAAGAAGAGTCCGTGTGTGGTTCGCAGTCGGTTACAGTCTCACTGCGCCCGATTAAAGTGACATCTTGGCCACGAAACTCGTGCCGTGGATGAGAAAGATCACAAAGGAGCCTGACTACGTATTTCAGCAGGACGGTGCCTCAGCCCACAGGGCCAAGACCCTGCATGAGTGGTTGGGGTCGAAGATGAACATTTCTGGTCGAAGGACTTTTGGCTGCCACAGTCGCCCGACCTCAATCTCCTCGACAATAGCGCGTTGACAAATGTCGAAGGCAAGGCCTGCAAGGTCCGCCACAGCAGTATCGACGAGTTGAAGTCCTTAACCAGGTGTGGACCAGCATGAGGAAGGACTTCGTCCACATAGTGCGCGCGGCCTTTAGGTCTCACTATGGACGCTGAGCGCGGCCTTTAGGTCTCACTATGGACTTTGAGCGCGGCCATAGTAATTAATATTACAATTTAAACACATTTAAATGTTAAAACAATCAAAACGTGGTTAACTGCATCAGAGCTAATATTGTTTCTTTTGTTAAGAGCGTCGTAGCGAGTGTAACAGGACTTTTTCAATACCTGGTATTTAAACTCCCCAGGAAGGAGGATTGATACTCACCAGGGAGGAGGAGTCAGATTTAGCATTTTTATTTCTCAGCCTTCACTACTTTTTGAAGATCTTATACTCCACACGTTCTGGTGATGCCTTCGTTGGTTTTCACTTTAAATTTAATTTAAATACTATGTGGAGTCCGCAAGTTTATTTCCTATATATACTCGCGTTTGTCAATTAAAAGCGTAAGATTAAACCAATTAATAAAGTCCCTGGTTGTGCTTGAAATGCTTAGGCTTTAGCCACCGAAAGCCTTCAACCATTGTTAGACAATTGTCCTTTATAAAAATAAATACCATCTTACCATGTAAAAGCTGAGAGCGAATCCCACGATGAAGAGGAAAAAAACAACGAAGAACCGCGCAAATGTAGCTAAGATGTCAGTAAACATGACCACGTAGATCCCAAAGAAAGGCAATTTTCGCAGGAATAAAACGAGATTTAACCACGCCAGGAATATCACGATAGCTCCTAATTGCCATTGCCATACCTGTCATAAAAATTAAGATAGAAAATAACAGCTTGATTAAGGATAAAGAAGGGCAATTTACGGCTTATTTGGACTTCGTTTATATTTTCTGTCGGCATTTTTGCATAATATGTTAATGTAGTGTTTGTTGTGATGAGATCTCGAGTTTTAATCATTTGTTTTATATAATGATAAATCTAAATTTCAGTAGGCATTTGAGAAAAAAATATTTCAAGTAATTAATAAAAGAGTTTGTTTGTCTCAGGAATTTTAACCAGCTTCTTAATTCACCGTGTCCTAATTTTCGAATCAAATAGATTAATTATTATTAAAGGCAACATGATATAGAATGATTAATTGTTGCATTAAAGGATAGTGAATAGAAGAGCACTATCGCAAGCTGAATCAACATAAGAAGGGGAGATAGGAGTATAAAAGTAAAAGATTAAACTACCTGAACTTGTCTTAACCTAATGGTTTCACAAATGTTCATATATAGAAGGTTGTGACCCTCTTGTATAACAGTCAGCTATTTGACCTTGACGGCGATAAAATTGAGTAACTTGCAATCAAAACTAACTCGATAGCTCTGATTGCACTTTTGTACTAAGTGAATTGGTGAGGCATAAGGGGATTTACTGTACCTAATTTTTATTTCCGCCAATAGATATTAATTATTCCGCACGCAACATTACATAGTTTGGGAGAGAACCGACAATGTCTACAGGCGATTGGGGGACCGTTTGTGATAATTCGATGGAAGTATGATGGGGAAAAATTCTGATTCTTGGACGTTTTCACATAATTATGGCTGTTGCCTAGCTTATATACTACACTGTACTTTGAAAAGCCTGCCCCAACGAGGGAGCGTGCTTCCTTCTTGTTTTTTTTTCTTCTTATTTTGTTTTTCTTTTGGTTTGGGGGTTGTTTTTTGTTTTTGTTTAACCTAGCCTAGCATTAGACTATAAGATAAATTACGGTGACTTATGACTTTGAATGCAGTCGCTAGAGGCGCGCTTAAAAAAAACACTTCGCAAAAGAAAAGCACTTAAAACTACTTGTAAGGGAAAAAAGAGGTGATGCATTGCAGTTTTCACAAAAGTCACTATCACACATTTAGTTTCACATCCTATCAGGCGCGCGTGCTTTAGGTCGACAATGATATAGTGAGATAGAATATCAGCTTCCACTATCGCACATATAACATCACACACTAGGAATTTCTACGATCTCGATACTGTTAGGAGATGGATGCACGATTCGGCGCATTGTTAATCGGTGTGGGTTGCCGGAATTATGAAAATGACGGATCCTTAGTACAGAAGAAAGCTCATGCTGGTGTGGTCACCCTGGTAGAGCAGGCAGGGCTCTGTGGAAACGACAGACGGCATGCTCTTCACTTTCATTCCCTTTGAGGTTTGATTTGCTAGCATCCAGGGGAGAATCGCCAAACCTGCTCTCCAAACTCCTTATGAAATCAACAGATTCTGTCTTAAATAGAGAGAGAAGTACGGCAGCTGTAAGGAAATTGTTCCTGGGTGGAGTTCTGGCTCGCTCGAGTTTAACCAGTCGCCAGAATAGAGTTACAAGCCTCTCAAAAGAACTCAACGTTACTTTCATCCGTTCGAAGAATTGATGCAAGGGGTCCTTTGCCACAGAGGTTCCCTACTCTGGCTGATCCTATCGAGGGCGCAAGAGGCAACCGTCGCCAGGTGGTCCCAAGGGGTCTATTGAGTCAAAGTTTCCAGTATTTCCTGGGTGTAAGAGGGAAGGCGCGGGAAGAAGGAAGCCCGAAGGGACTCTGGGTTCATGTTGTCCCCCAAGGTGTCACGCAGCCTCCCGAGAAAATTAATTGGTTACGGGTGGGAAATATTGTTGGATTTAACGAGAGAGGTTGAGCTGCTGGGATCACTCAAGCTGAGTGATTGATGTCTGAATTGAATTGTGTAATTTATAAAGTGAGATCCTTTTAAATCTCTATATAAAATTATAAGACTCTCCTATCTGCCTTGTCCTAACCCCTCTCAACCAACCAGGTGAAATAATTCGCTTGTGGGGAGTGATTGGTGGAATTGAGTGTGGATTGGGTTTAATGAATGCTTGTTTGTAGCTTATTCTATGATCGCTTTTTGGCTTATCTGCCTTGGTCTTTCCTTTGTTAGGCATGACTTTTGATAACGAAAGCCGGGAATATTATTTGTCCTGCGACATAAATAATTACAAGGTGCTGTAGATTTTTCAACTTAACACAAATTAAGTAACTATTGGTGCCTACAAATTATCCATAAATACATAGATGTACCTTTCATGATAGTTCTCCTGTGAGAAAGATGAGATACATCTTCCCTTTCAGATTCACAAGTCCTGAAACTATCAGTCGGATTATAATGGAAAAAGGAGGCCTACCTCTCTGACGAAGCATTCTGACTCTTGCGTCCAATCCCAGACTAGTAGAAAAGATCCTATATAGCAAATCCATTCAATCATATTTTCGACGCCGATGTAGTTGAGACGAGCCTGAAGTAATTAAAATATGTTGCAATATCCTAAAAGGGAATTTGATCATTTCTAGTAATTTACAAACTTTACAATACGGAAGTTATTTGAGTTTATAACGGATGGACGTAAGTCTCACAAAAGTTTTCACAAAGCCGTCATCAATTATTATAATCTACACCCTGTATTGAAATATCTGTTTACTTGCTAGTGATAAAAGTCTGTTTAATGACATTGGGGCTGTGAATGGCCAACCATTGAGCAGTGTGGTGAGAAGAAATAGGTTTGTCTTGTTTTAAATGGTGAAGTATTAATTATAAATAATGAGCGGTTCCATTTAGTTAATCCGGTAAACCTTACGATGCGCTGCCCAGCCGCGATTGTGTTTTTTCTCGTAATGTTTCGTCCAATCTCCCAATATGTTTCACCCCTGTCTCAAGGGGGAGCACAGCCCCCACCAAAACACAAAAAATAAGGGTGTGGGGGGCAACCCCCCCTGTCATTTTTATCCCGTCATTTTTACAAAATAAAGTAACTAACGTAAGAGCGGTCGCGGGTCCATGTAGTTCAATTTAAAATAATTTTTTTGGCGTTGCGGTTTATATTTTTTTCTTTTTTCTATTTTAGCATTTTATAATTTCTTTCTTTCTTTTTTATATTCTATATTTTTTTCCCTTTTTTGTATACTGACATGCCTGTTTATTCCAGATGGAATCGTTTCAAGGTTTACTTAGTTTCTTCATATTTATTCTTT
The DNA here is from genome assembly GCA_963969495.1 of Ceratothoa steindachneri. Lineage (NCBI taxonomy): Eukaryota > Metazoa > Arthropoda > Malacostraca > Isopoda > Cymothoidae > Ceratothoa > Ceratothoa steindachneri. The sequence goes on from OZ018327.1 coordinate 82,875,982, forward strand.
ACCCATGTTTTTTTTAGCATTTGTTTAGTGTTTATCACTTTTCAAATCTGCATTCTTTATGGATTTACCTAACATTTGAAAATAAATAATAGATGTATTTTGGGAACTAGTTTTTGTCGCACATTCAGCCATAATACAAATCTTGAGTCGTTAGAGTCAGTCTTGATCATGGCTTTCCGCGTTAGTTAGCGATCGCGAAAAAGTGCTACAATTTTTAAGCGACCACAATTTAATTAAATTATCTATTAACTGTGGGCATTGTGATCATCCCCTCGCTATACAACGGGGTTATATATTTAAATGCTCCACGAGCAAGCATGATGAACAGACCGAAGAGAGCACCCGACACCATTTTTACAAGTCGGGTCTCAAAGGGACAATTTTTAGTCGCGTGCGAGTCTAGTAGCGAGCGACTTTACATCTATCTCACTATATCGGTCGGTCGGTCCCCGTTTTGATTTTCTTTTCTTTTTGTAATAAGTGCAACTATTAGACCGATGCTAACGAAATTTGAAACCCTTATGTTTTTTTTTTACATTCTCTTTCGATTATATAATTGACAAGGTCCTCCCAAGGTTAGCCCTGTGATTATTTTGTTTTGCCAATAACATCATAACTATTTGGCCGATTCTAACGAAATTTGAACCCCATATGTCGTTTTAAATTCTCTTTAGAATGATATAATTGCCAAAGTCTTCCCAAGGTTAGCCTGGAAGTTATTTTTGGGCGGCAATAACATCATAACTATTCGGGCTATTCTAACAAAATTTAAAACCCTTATTTTGTTTTACATTCTCTTTCGAATGATAGAATTGCCAAGGTCCTCCCAAGGTTAGTCCAGGAATTATTGAAAGTTTTGAAGGTCGTAAGGTCATAAATCAGAATAAGTGAGAGCACGCGACTTTTTGGTCAGTAGACCTTTTTTCAAGGTCGTGCCTCTCTATAGAAACAATCTTGAAGATTATATATTGGTTTGCTGTAAACCTCAATATTTTGGAATTTATTACTCATGAGGTTAATGTTTTCGAAAACAAAACAATTGACTTTTGTGAAAAAAATCTTAAAAAATTAGGCGGTGTTAGGGAATTCTAGAGCGATACCACGCTTTCCTCGTCGCTATTTCGGAACTCTATCCGCCCGAATAATGTAATAAAATTCATTTTTCATTTTTTATTTCATTCATTTGTTTAGCTAATTCTTGTGTTCATTTAATACAATAAAAATGGCGCTATCGGATTCGAAATCGGTCTTAAACTTGTACATAAACCACGTATTCATGCGCGCTGAACGAAACCTAAAAACACACACGAAAACAACAATAATCGCGGCCGGGCAGCGGATATTCAGGTTTACCGCTCATCCATCCAAAATTGACTTTTAGGTGGTAATAAATTTCAGTTAGAGGATCGAAGTTTTAAAATTCAATTAATACATACCTTTTATTATTATTTAGTCAATAATAATACCTAATAGTATTTTCATGTTACGTAAATATGAATTTAATGAGTGAAATTCGGTAAATTCCTACAAGTTCGATACAGAAAATAATCTTATGAATCTTAAGCCAATCTTAGGAATCATGCGTGAAAAAGGAACTTAGGACTGCAGGGAAGTTTTTGATTAGGGGTAGAAAGATGCAAACAAAAATTCCATTGGTAGAGTAAATAAAGGATGATGAAAAGACAGAACCGAATGTTGAGTTAAATGTTTCCTAGTACAATCAAAGTTGCGGTTAGCCATCCCACGGGTGGGTGAAAATGATCCTGTGTCCTGCGATGGCAAAAGTGAAGATTAAGATATCCAAAGGATACTGTTCTTTTTAGTGCTGTTAGATTGGTCTAGTGGATAAAGTAACTTACCGTGGAAGAAGAGTATCCGCCAGACGTGCTCGATACAGCGTGAAGGTGAGTACTTATTGTCATACTATCTCCATACCATCCCTGCATACATTGCAGCTTTCCTTAAAATCTAGGTTTAAATTGAAGTCCTGTCAAAGGACACTTATATACGAAGCTTAAGGTGCTGAATTTTGAAAGGGTGTTGGTGCTGTCGAGGTTTATTGGATAATTTTTTCGATGCTGATCTGATTTTTACCTGCGGCGAATTAAGCAGGTCTATGGGTCATGCAAATCGCGTGTTGTGTTCATCTTCTCTCCGCAACGAGTCGCTGGTCAATGTAACCAGCTAAAACCAATGCCACTAAAGATAATTGAGGTTACTGAGTTCAAATATGATATAAATTGACCACCGGTGGCGCCACCTAGTGGCTAGAGGTGCTGAATCGGCCATTTTCGCAGCGGATCCACTAGATCATGTTCCTCTAGTTCTTGGATTGAATCGATCGCAAAAAAAAATAAATACAGAATTGCTTCCTCCTTTAGTTTGTTTCCTGGCAATTCTTCAGACACACAAAACACTTTTTAGATCGAAGTATCTTATTTATTAGCTCGATTTTGAAATAAAATTCTCCATTATTTTTTAAGACAAAGCATAAGTGTATTTATTTCCAATTATGAAAATTCTCCCGAGGCCAGGATCAGAAGAGCTGCGCGCTCTTCGTAGTTACTTTGGCTATGTAGTTTCCACATACTTTTACATTAACCTTTTTGCTTTCATTGCTAAATTACCCCCCTTCCCAAAACAGGTCTTAGCTGAGAAGCCCTCGTTTGTTTACGGATTTTTCTTCATCAATATTGTGAAAAAGATTGGTTTGTTCCTTGACGGATTGCGGGTTAAATAAACGGTTTGTATTAATCGGAATACCCGAGTCTCCCAATTGTTCCCTAAATGAGAGAAGAATGGAAGCTTTTCTGGATTCATATCAGGTCCTTTCCTTAATCAATTTAGTGATGGAAAACAGTTGGCCCCCATACAACTCCTCAAGCCAGGGAAGGACACTTCTCCTCAAATACCCACCCCTAGGATGTAAGCCGCTCGGTTCCTATTGAATGCCCAAGAAGCAGTTGAGTCCTCAAACCCCCCATGCCGCCTCCCCTGAAACGCAGGGTACATTTGGATGGAGAGATTTTAAAATTGAGATTTCCCGCGAGGCAAATAAGCGGAGAGAAAATCTCACGTCCTCATAAAGGACAGCTGCCAGGGTCCATTGAAAACCATAGAGATTTATGGTTACACTATTTCAGAGTGAAAAGGTGGCGGTTTAATCTAACTAAGAAGATATTTACCAAACAAGACAAATGTCAATGTTAAAAGAAATAAGGAAGTGATAGTAGGTAGTGTAAAGCGTGAGTGTGGGTGTGCTAAAACTGGAAATAGAAAGCAAAACGCGGAATGATGGAATGACGACATGGAACATGTAATAGAGACTAGGGGTATTTAAAATAAAATAGACTGTATGGAAACAAAATAAACTGTAATAGACTGGAAATATAATGGAGGTGGTATGGGCATTTAAAAGGAAATAGATTGTATGGAAATAAAATAGACTGTATGGAAAGAATAAAGAGTGAGCGTCAGGGAGTGTAATAAGGTTTGGATGAGATTTCTAGGATAGATGTGCCTAGAGAGAGGTTGATTAGGTCTCTTTGCCCATGAAAGAACCCTGTCTGGATGACATGCCCGGGCATATAGTACCCCATCGATATGTAGGGCCACTGGGCGTGGACAAAATGGTGAGTGGTCCTGTGCTTAATAAAACATAAAAGGGGTGAAAGAGGACGGGTATTTTCAGTATGGTTGAAGCGCGCTCCCCCACTTTGTTGGTTAGTGGTAGTATTAGTAGTTCGCCATCCTGCCTTGACCATGGCGGACCCAGACTGGATAAGGGAAGATAACTAAAGGTCAGTATGACAGTCACTGGTGTGCCCGTGAGCACCAGGACCGGTCCTTTTGAGGGAGAGGTGCCAGGAAGTATTGTATTTTGACACCAAACGGCGTTCAGGTGGAACCTTCGTCGTCCAGGGGCAGAAGGTCTTGTTCCCTGTCAGAGGTATGTGGATAGAGATACCCATCGGCAGGATTCCTTGGGGCAAAGAGTGTGTGTATTGTGCTGTGAAGATGGGAGAGGAAAGAAAACTGTTATAATTGGCTATGTAAGATCTACCGACCCGAATACAGGGATGAGCACAGCGCGTACACCAGTCGTTAGCCAGATCTCTTCGTGCGCTGACGTTTGTGTCCACTCATGCCGTGATCGAACCCGGTACAGCGATGTTAGAAGATTAACGCCGTATTCATTCGGTTAGCGAGAGCTCTAGTGTGAGTTAGTGGTAGATGTTGACGGTTGCTGGCAAACTGAGGCACTGTGGTTGGTATATCATTGAGTACCCACCTCCACACTCTACCGGGTACGCCTGACGGACGCACTTCTCCCACGAAAAGAAAGTGACTCTATCCAACTAGCAGATTACATACAGTTATTTGCTTGACTGTATCCAACTAAGAGAGTGGATACAGTCACTTGCTTGGCGTGGATGAAGAGCGTCTCCTAGGTGTGCTCGATGTAGTGTGAAGATAAGTACACATTGCCATAGTAACTGCATACATTGCGTTTTTGCCTCCACCTCTATTTTATCTTTCCCACCTCCTTCGACCAAAGGCAGGGGGATCCCTTCTTTAGCGAGGCAAAATCTCAGCTTGCAAACCTAATCTATTCGCCGCTCCTATTTGTCCTTAACTGATGCCCTCTAATAAAGGTTGAGATTGAATCTTGACTAAATTGAATGGGATCAATTCAAAGAAATCAATAATTTGCACGACCCTAACAACATTCAAAAACTATATCTTTCGTGTGGCTGAAGAGATTGAAATTTTCCCATGCTTGAGTGAAGAATTCTTTTATGGTGTGATGGACATTCAGATTCTAGGTACTTGTGTGCCTTCATTCATTTTATAACATTGTTTGGAGTACATGTACGTTTGCAGACTACGATGTGCTTAATGTATGTGTGCGAGGTTTATGTGCATCATATATAATACCTTACCAAGATTAGACTCGGGAATGCCTGGGTAGCAACAAATAATTAACTAATTAAATTATAACGACTTAACAGAGTTTATGTAGACATTAATACCAGTTTCTTTTAATCAATTTTCTAGTCGAAACTTTGCGCACACATGATAATGCATACATACATACATACATGCACGCATACATTCATGTACAGATGCATAGGTGTATACACAGAAACTTATATACAAACATCTCTTCTTGTAAAGGAGTCACTTTTCCAGTATTACTAAAATGTCATTGATAAACATTAAAGACGATCTTGAGTGTCGAAAAATCATTTTGAACAATACAATGATTAGTAAAATTGATTACTTCTAATACATAAATTTTGACTCTTCACTATCATTACTACCCGTTATTAATGAAGATAATTAAAATATCAGTTAAAACTATAAACCTAAACACACAAATTTCGAGGATCAATAATATATATACATTCACACACATTTAATTCCTTAAAAAATATACACGCACACAACTTTTTTACACCTCCACAATTCAAGATTGACATCGAATCTTAAACCAACCTGGAAGATTTGAAAAAGTTCTCGAAAGATGTTGAGAAGTGTCATAACAATGATGACCCATTTTCCAATTGTGATGAAAAAGTCATTCTGAGGCAGGAGAAACCTTTCCACTTCTTCACAGGTCACTCCAGAGGAACCAATGGATATGTTCATCTCCCGAAGTGTGTATTCGGCGTAATCCCAGTCTCTATGGAGGTAAAAAATAAATCGTTTGAGAGGCTTCATAATAAAGGAAAGGGAGGTTTATAGTAATGAAAATAACTAATGATATGGAGATCTCAGCAGGGTATTTATCTACAGCATCAGGAAAAGTCAGGGAAATTGTGCGATACCTACGCCACTATTGCCTAAACTGTTCAGAAGCAATGTAATTTTCCAAAAACTTTGCCACAAATGTTGAGCAAGAGCTTGATGGACGTTACTTTATTATGTTTTTACGTAGTTATAAAAGTAAATATTAAAGTATCTGTCAGTAGTTCATTCACTTTACCATGAAGTTAGTAGCAATGGACATGTTTGCTGTCATCTAATTATTTTTAACATCACACAGAACCCACAGTTTTTTCTCAACCTGTTAAGCGCAATAGTAATGAGGCTCTATCACGCAGAAAGTTTGTAAGGTGAGATCTGAAAAGTGATGATAGAGACAAATAAAAATCAGTGGAAGATATAAAGCTACATATCCTCTTCCATTGGGAGGCGGGAGAACATACTGCAGGTGTTTAGGCTGGAGGCCAGAATGGCACATGAATCTTCAGATTTCACTTAACATGTCCTGTGCTCGAGAGTTGTTACAACCCATTCTAAAGCAAGCTAATTCGGATATAAGCCCCCCATCCACCTATCAACAGTTGCATGGAATAAAGCTCACAATTATGCACACGAGTCAAATTATGAAAAAAAACCCATAAAGGAAAAGTAAAAAAAAAACGATTTCGAGCCCTTTTCTCTTTATTCTTTAAGATATTTCCAAGGAATAACAAAAAAGAGGTAAACCATGGGTTAAATAGTATAAAACAGCAGCAGCTTAATGTCGGGAAACATAGTGAATAATCTGCCCTCTTCATGCAATGTATCCATTTAACTACACACTCAACTGGAATAGTGGAAAATCTGTCACTAAGTGCAACAATTATATTTCTTGAATCATTTTAGAGTATATTGATTATCACTTAACCAAATTTCAACATAAGCCCTGGTTTGTTCTCGCTAGACTCAATAATTACTTCCTATTAGGTTGGAAACAAAGTCCCCGTACAACTAAGCGAAAACTACGGTTGGAGACTTCCATAATGGCAAACCAGTTATTTTTTATAACAAAGGCATTTATGATCTATTCCGTTGTTGGAAGCAGGTGCTCAAAAATAACGGCGATTACATTGTTCATGTAAATATGTATCTATTTAAATGCTCAAGGAAATGAAAACTGGTATCTCAACCCGGAAAAAACGTTAAGGAAGATATTACGTGAACCAGAAAAAGCTCAAGAAAGAAAATGGGAGAAATAGAAATTTATAAAACATGGGAAACTATTTTAACTGCTATATGAAGGTGAATAAAGGAGTTGAATTCGAACCTGTGTCATCAAGTGCTCATCGCTACCAGAACCACGACGCTTATCGACTGAGCTAACCATCCTCAACCCCCAAAAGGTTGATTCAAGAAGTCTTTTGAATGGTTCACGTAATATCTTTCTTAGCGTTTTTCCGGGTTGTGATACCAGTTTTCATTTCCTTGGGCCTTCAAATACATCTATTGTATATCACGTGTCATGTGATTTTCACTTATTATTGTTCATGCATATGTTTCTTGTACTGAATTGTTTCGTTGTGAATCATTGCCAATAAAAGTTGTACGACAACTTTATTTCCAACCCAATAAGAAAAATCTCAAATTAAGATGTTACAAGATTTTGTACCCCATAATTAGCATTTGAGGAAAGGTCGTCCAAACCACAACTCTCATTCACTAAAGTTCCGTATATTAAGCTGGTGCTGTATTACACTACACCAATGACTGACCTGCCTTTTGTTATTCCTTGAAAAGTTCTTTAAGAACAAAAACCAAGGCGCTTGGAATCTCCTTTTCACTTTTCTTTTGTGTTTTTTATCATTTGTATGAGTATCATTATTGAAATAAATAAATATAAACTCGTATTCTGTTTTATCAACTTCGCCATTGAAAAGACAGATTTGTGTGTGCTATGCTGAGTATGAATTAATCATTGTGGTTGTTTATGAATCTAGAACGTTATCACTTACGTTGATGTGCACACATAACCGGTAAGGAAGGTGAGGAACACGATGTAAAAAATAAGATTGAAGTAGTAAATAAGCCTGAAAAAGAAACTGTCATAAGTACGAACTATCAATTTCTTAAAATATTTTAAAATGCCACTTGGTCAGTCTTGTTAAAACGAGCTTAGATGGAATTACGTGTTTCACAAAGTAAGCAATTCTACCCTCATTCGATAGTATAGATTGGGACTGACCTTTCAGTGGACTAAGTAATCCTTGCTGACTCCCTCTAACTATGTAACTACTTTTAATTGCCTGTTTTGCAGAATCAAAATCTTTCTCCCTTAATTTCCTAAGAGGTCATCTACTTGTGGGAGCTTTAACCAACAACTTGTACGAATTTGTTCTTGGCGATTTCCAATGGCCTCTTACTCATTACCACACTAGCTAGACCCAATTAATGCAAATAAAAGGCTTTAAACACCTTAAAAAATATAAACTTTATGCGTACATATATTATGTCACATAATTTTACAAATAAGTCTACCTCTAAAAATGAGATAATGACGAACCTGGTATATTTGACCCATTTGTGCTTTAAAAGAGCGACCGAAAGAGGATGGCCGAGTAATCCGCTTCTCTTGTGCTTGACCATCAACATCAGAGGATGGTTCATTTTAAGGTGACGAGCGTCGTTTGTGTAGGCTTCAGCTTCATCCAGGAGCTAAAATCACCAGTAAAATATATTTGCTACTGAAGATGTGAAAGAAAAATGGTGTGATCGAGTAAAGTAAGGCTCACCCAACACAGAAAGAACTAATGGAATAGGAAGGATGAATAACAGGAGTTACAGAGTTACAGGCTGGCAAAAAGACAAGGAACCACTCTAAGGCTACTCTTGAGGAAAAAAGAGGCGAGTTGAAGAGGAGAAATTAAATATAAGAGGTAGGATTGGTTGTGGTTACTATTACAACGAAGAACGCTGATGCAGCTGTATATATTCATAACTGGTACCATCGACTCACCAGTGGTAAGTAAGTAATGGTTCGCCAACCTGCCTTTATCCAGGAGGATCCCCGACCGGATAATGAAATCAACATAAAGCTCAGTATGACAATCGCTGGCGAGCCCGAGGGCACCAGGAGAAGGTCCTCTTAGGGGTAGGAACTTTCGTCGCCCCGGGGCAGAGGGATCTGTTCCGCGTCAGAGGTATGTGAATATCACGTCGGCAGGATTTCTTGGAACAGAGAGTGTCTGTGTGTGCGTTGTGTTGCGAGGAGGGGAAAGGAAAGAAAACGGTGTTGTAATTGGCTATATGTGTGATGAGAAGTATAAGATCTACCCAACCGAAGACATAACTAAGAACAGCGCGTCCACCAATTGGTAGCCAGATCTCTTCGTGCGCTGACGTTTGTGTCCGCTCATATCGGGATCGAACCCAGTACCGCAAGGTTGGAGGACCGACGCCGTATCCACTCGGCGAGCAAGAGCTCTTACTCGCCAGTGGTGCTTTGTGGTATTGGTGTGTCTGCTTCCTCACGTGTTTACCCAGTCAATTTTTGAAAACTTCAGAGAAGTAAAATGATCAAAGATGTGGCTGAGAGAGCATTCAAAATTTCTATGAGTACAAGACTCAAAGTTAATCAAAGGAGGAAAACTTTTTCGTGGCTAAACAACAAAAGCTGATTACATTAAGACAAATAACGATAGAAATATGATAGTTGCTCGAATTTAAAGCCTATGAGGGAGTATCCCCCAGAAAGTTTGCAGTGAGAGAAAACTATGAAACTAGACAAAGTAAAAATGTTTGGAAGATATATAATAACATATCCTCTTGCAGGCATTGAGGCCGGGAGAGAACATAATTCTCCATATGGCTGTGTAAGGTTGGCCTAGTGATCATATTACACCTGATATTAGTAAGGAAAACTGCGGATGCCATAGTAATGAGTCTAAGAGAAAAAATGAAGGTTAAAAAATACAATTAATACAGGTTTTTTGGGGGGAGGGGGGGGGGGTCTGTTAGATTGGTCTATGGGATACAATTGCTTGGCGTGGGTGAGGACTTCTTCCAGGTGTGCGTAATGCAGTATAAAGGTGGGGACCGATTGGTATCCTAACCGCATACACCTGACATCTATTTTCGGTTCCGCATGAAACTTTCGAGAAAGGGTTATCGACCACCTCTAAGAGAAAATCTTACCTTGCCATCATCATCAAAGGCCGAGGTGGGACTCAGGCTACTTTGCGTGGACATCACTTCAAAATTAGGGTTGTTGATATCGTTAATTACATAGGTGTCATCAATAAATTCAAAGTTGAATTTGATTCCATAGTCAATGTTGTCACTTTCCAGGCCATTGGTGGTCATACATCTGGTATTTTGGGAGAATCAGTTAATGACCAGAATGGTAAATACCATTCAGCAGACTTCATTTTTTAAAGGAGAAAACCAATGAATGGTTTTCCGCCACAAAAAGACTTTGAGAAGATTTTTATAATGAAACATAAAAATATACTGATTATCAAAAAGAGGATACTATTTGGGGAGGGCAGAGGGGATAGAGCTCTGAAAGGCGTATAACTCTCTCGGCTACATTGCTTTTGAAAATCTTGTTCTCAACTGAGCCCATTTAAGCGTGACTTATCACCTAGCAAAATTTCTTAACTCTATCATCATGCCCTACACCCCATCAGACTACACGCTGCCCTCCTCTTCAACTCTTCAAGATATCCTTCAGACTTCTCAACCAGCAGCCGTACTAGCTTCTATGGACGTGGAATCTCTATTCACAAATGTTCCCGTTGATGAAACCATCGAATTGATAACCAATGCCATTTACCATACTGAAGGCTCCACACCCTTCACCATTACCGAAGACATATTGCGACAGCTCCTCCGAGCATGCATAAAAGAAGCCCCGTTCTACGGTCCCGATGGGAAAATGTACGTGCAAATCGATGGCGTCGCGATGGGGTCACCACTTGGCGTCCTCTTTGCCAATTTTTACATGGGCTCAGTTGAGAACAAGATTTTCAAAAGCAACATAGCGCCTAAGCCTCCCATCTACGCGCGCTATTTCGATGACATAATTTTGAATACGAATAACCTCGAACAAGTGAACGGCCTAGTTGAAACATTCAAAAACAACTCGTGTCTGAATTTCACTCACGAAACGAAAGATGAAGGATCCCTTCCCTTCCTTGATATCCTCATAAGTGCCCAGGAGTCCAAATTTGTGACCCAAGTATACGTTAAGGTCACGAACTTGGGCTTCTGCTTAAACGGTTCTTCTGAGTGTCCTGAACGTTACAAGAGATCAGTCATCAAAGCCTTAGTTAAAAGGGCAATTTCTCATTCATCCTTGTGGACGGCTGTTGATCTCGAACTTAAGAGGGTTTCCCGAGTTCACGTTAACAACGGCTACCCACAAGAATCCATCGACGCCACCATGAAAGAGAAAATGAACTTGGTTGTTGGTCCTGGCGTCAGGTCTACTTCAAAGAAGAAGAATAATATTGACCTTTATTACAAGGCCAACATGAACACCGGCTATCGTGAAGACGAAAAGGCTCGCAAAGCCATTCTTCATCGTAATGTGACCCCAACCGACCCTAATACGGATATAAATCTAATTATATACTACAAGACCAAGAAAAAAAGTTGTTGCATCATGAAGAACATCTGTTTCCCTCCAACGAGCGAACTCCAGGAGACTAACGTCGTGTACGAATATTTGTGCAAAGTCGGTGACTACGAACTTCGCAATTCAAAGTACACTAGCGTAACCTCCACAACCCTGTCAAGGCGACTGACAGCTCATATTCAGGATGGCGCGATTAAAAAAAAACATGCCCACTCTCATGGCACTACCCTAACTCATGAAAAACTGAATCAGGACACCCCCATCATCCTGAGACTCCAAACCAGCAGAAGATTGCGGATGGCCGAAGCCGTCATTATTTAAATGAAGAAACCGGCAATTAACGTGCAACTTTAGCCGTAAACCATACTCCCGACATCTCAGCGGCTCCGAGTATACCGCTGTTAAAAGAAGCACGTTTTTAAACCTTCATTTTCCTTTGCCTCCTTTGCCAGTGAACTAGATCGGACGTTTTGTCTTTCCTGTGACTTTGATTTTGAAAATGGCCGATGAGTTGACTTCTTTTTGGAATTTCATCGGTTCGAACCCGTTTTCCTGTAACATGCTGTCACTGTTGTTGCGTAACTTCCAGGCTTAGCTATGTTCATCACCTGGGCATATAATAAACAAGTGAGTATTTTCATGTTGAGAGTACCATCCAAATTTATTTTTTGTTGCCGGTCCTTGTTGTCAAATTTTTGCTATTGATGCGTATGAGTTTTTATTTACGTTAGCATTATTTCTGTTTGGCTCTGTTTCTTTTCTCTTTATAATTTCTCTTCTTCTGGGACAGATCATGGCCATAGTTATATGTCCTTCTTGGCAGTTAATGCATCTTTTATCTGTGTTGGTGCAGTAACGCCAAGAATGGTCTTTTTTTAGAGCAATTTTGAGTCGTATGTTCCTCCAGCGCATAACATCTGAAGCATATCTGTATGCTTGTGAAGACGTCTCTTTTTATGTGAGCGGATGGGAATCTCATATTGAAAGCGAGAAGTCCCTGTTGGATGATCCTTGAAGCCATTTTGGTAGATTTACAAATGACCTTGAAAGCGTGAGTGTGATCTATAAATTTGACCACCTCTGCTATCTTGAGCCATTTCCGCCTCTCCTGAAGTGCTTCTTTTATTTCTTGGCATGAGGGCTCAACTACCCAGGACTCGATTTTTCGGCAGATGACACTTCTGTTAGTCGTGATTTTTGGGGGTACTCTTGCTTCCAAATCCAATTTCCTTAGCGTAATGCTCCCAGCTGATAATAGTAGCTTCTCAACGTCTTTATTTTCTGGGCAAATAACTGTGAATCCAGATGGTGTGTGACCCAACTACCGACTAGTGGTATTTCCAGATCAGTAAATATGCATTGCACTACTTCTTGTGTTGGTCTTTTCCTTCCATGGGTATGAGTTTAAGGGGGAGCCTTTTGAAGTCCGGTGGGTCCATCTTCCCTGGGAATCGTCCCCTATCCGAAGAGAGGGGTTCTTCTGTCGATCTTCAGCTGTGGAGAGACTTTATCCAGTCTGCACTAGTGGTAGGAGCCCTTCTATCTGTCCTAGTTCTATCTCGCCTACCTTCCAACTTTAGCACTCTCCTTGGTCAACCCTACCTCTCTGGGCCTAACCCTAACAGCGATCCACAGTTGGGTTCTGGCTCGTGACCAAGAATCGGTTCCCCTTTTCTGGCCCCCTAAGAGGGTCTCCTGCAGGAGTTCACTATACCTTACTACCAACTGCAACTCAGACCTTGCCGGTGACCAAGTTATGTAGTGCTAGTGAGAAGTAAGTTTGAGGTAAAAAGTATGAATAAGTAGAATAAGGAAGAGCAACCCCTTCGGGTGAGGGTGGCATTTCGCTCAGGAGGAACAGGAGGAATATACATTTAGCCCCTGGAGCGCATATATTTCTTATTAAAAGTTTTCTTGAGAAAGGCGTTTTTAAGTCCTTCCTAAAACCTTTCCTGAGATAGCCTTTACCAATTCGCAGCGAGAGAGCATGCATACAGACTGAGTAAATTTTTGTAATACTCTTGTTCACTTAGAAATACTATATATAATGCAGCAATTTGTGAATAATTACATTTCCATAAGGTCCTTCAAACAAAGGGCACCCGGTTGGTCTGGGCTCACAAAGAACAACCTAGTGAATGCCCCACGGCAAATTATTCAGGGCATGGTCAATACCATAAACGCATCCCTGAATACAGGCTACTTTCCAGGCTGGTATAAGCCTGGGAATAAGCCCCCAGACCAAGCGGCCAGACAGAGAGGGTGGTGGTGCAATGTTGTATGTCAAGGATACAATCAAATCTACGAACTCCAACGTTATATCCGACCACGAGCTCCTAGACGTTGACCTAGAGATCGGTCATGTCAGATACAGGACCCTGCTGCTTTACAGACCCCCTTCCCAACCCGTTGAGAAGGACATGGAACTGTACCAGCTGCTGGGTGAGCTGGTTCAAGGCAGAGTGTGCATCGTTATGGGCGATTTCAACAGCCAAGTTGACTGGGAAATCAGAGCAGCCTGTGGTGAGAGCGTGCTACTCTTGGAGTTCGCCAACAACGAGTTCCTCACCCAATGGGTCAGAGAACCAACGAGAGGAGACAATATCCTGGACTTGGTTTTCACCTCTGAGGATGATATCGTTGAGGATCTCTCTGTAGGCGAAGAACTCGGTTGCAGTGATCACCAGCTAGTTAGATTTAGCGTTAAGATCTCGAAGGTAAGGTCTGTTGCCAGTCAATCAAGGAAACTTGACTTGAGAAGAGCAGGCTTTGCAAGCCTTCGTGCTGGACTGACTGACGTGAGGCTAGAAGTGTGCGATGCTGTTGAAGACTCGTGGAATAGTTTCAAAACCACATTCATGAGTCTTCAATCGCGTTTCATCCCTCTGAAATTTCCCCGTCGGTTTTCTGTTCAACCAAAGTGGTTTAATCGAGAAATCGGCCAACTGCTTAGGGAGAAGAGAACTGTGTACCGGCAATCAAAGATCTCGGGTGACTTTGACGAATACCGGAGGCTAGCCAGGAGAGTGAAGTCCAGCATAAGGGCGGCTAAGCGGTCTGAGGAACTCCGAGTGGCGAGACTCTGTAAAGAGAATCCCAAGGAGTTCTTTGGATATGTAAACAGCCGTAAACCAATCCGTCGAACGATTGGCCCTTTGAGGAATGAGAAGGGGACATTAAAACATTCAGATGCAGAAAATGCTAACCTCCTCAACGATTCCTCTTCTTCAGTGTTTACTAAAGAATGTGGTCCCATCCCCCAGCCGACGAATTCCTACTCGGGGGGAAAGCTGGAGGATATGGACTTCACCGAAGTTGAAATCAAAAAGAAGATCAGTGACCTAATGACGAATAAGTCACCTGGCCCGAATGGGTTTCTACCTAAAGTGTTGAAAGAAGTGCGCGATCAAGTGTTACGACACCTGAGCGCAATCTTCAACATGTCAATCCGGACCAAATGCGTTCGTAGAGACTGGCGTGAAGCGGAGGTGACTACTATCTTCAAGAAAGGAGACCGTAACCAACCGTCGAACTACCGACCTATCAGTCTAACTTCGATAGTCGGTAAACTCATGGAAAGCATCATAGTGGACAAAGTGAAGTCGTATTTAGAGTCAAACCTGCTACTGAGGAGTTCCCAGCACGGCTTCCGAAGGCAACGGTCATGCCTGACGAACCTTGTGGAATTCTTCCACTTCGTTTTCAGTAAGCACGATCGGGACAAGGCGGTGGATGTAGTCTACCTAGACTTTCAGAAAGCCTTTGATAAGGTACCACACCGCCGCCTTCTCTGGAAAGTGCGAGCGCTTGGCATAGACGGAAAGGTAGCCGGCTGGATCGAGAACTGGCTAAGTGGCAGACGGCAACGGGTGTTGGTAAATGGACAGTCTTCTGAGTGGGTACCCGTTACTAACGGGGTGCCTCAAGGTTCTGTCCTGGGACCACTACTATTTATCATCTACGTCAACGACATGGACGGTGACATGGTTGCCAAGATTTCCAAATTTGCCGATGATACCAAGCTTGGTATGAACGTTGCAAAGGATGGAAATACCACCCGCCTGCAGGAAGATCTTGGGAAGATTGGGGAGTGGTCGGACACGTGGCAAATGCCTTTTAATGTAGGGAAATGCAAAGTGATGCATATCGGCCACAGAAACCCCCAATCTCAGTATATCCTTAAGGGCACTGCTATTGATTTCAACAACACTGAGGAGGACTTGGGTGTAACAATCACTAGTGACCTCAAGTTCTCGAAACAGTGCATTGAGGCGGAGAAAAAGGCCCAAAGGATGCTAGGCTATTTTAAGCGCCAGTTTGGTTATCGGGACCAGGAGATTGTACTGTGCTTGTACAACTCACTTGTCCGACCGCACCTGGAGTATGCCGTACAATTTTGGAGTCCTTCATTGCGAAAAGACATCGCAAGGTTGGAATGCGTACAAGCTAGGGTAACCAAACTGATTCCCTCTATCCGAGATAAAAGTTATGAGGATAGACTAAGGGAATTAGATCTGTTCTCGCTGGAAACCCGTAGACTGCGTGGTCAGCTCATCGAAGTTTTCAAAATACTTCGAGGGTTCGACAATGTTGACTACCGGGATATTTTCACACTTGCTGAGAACAGAACGCGTAATCACAGCTTCAAACTTGAACTGAAGCGTTATAACCGCAATCTGTGTGGAATTTTTTTCACCTACAGTATTTGCGGTAAGTGGAACGCACTTCCAGTGGAAGTTGTCAACAGTGAATCTGTTGACCAGTTCAAGTCAAGACTAGACAAAGTCTTGAAAAATGGCCGTTTAGGGACTCAAAACAATTGAGCAGCCATGTGCCTGCTCAATTGCTAGTCCAAAGGTACCCTCTTTGAATGGACCGTAAGGTCTCCTAGGGTACTTTCTTTCCTCGTAACTCCTTGTAACTCTCTCCTCGAAATATCCGGCAAGATCTGTAATAAGATTATAGCCGGCAGGCTACAATCTCAACTCGATATGTTAGGAACACATAACCCGCAACAACATGCGTTCCGACCAAAAAGGGGCACAGAACGGCCTTGGCGCTTCTAGCAAAAAAGATCGAACATTGCCGAGCTAAGGGTCACTATGTAGACATCATGATGAGGAACGTGCAGAAGGCCTTCGCAAGGTTTGGCTGAGAGGACTCGAATACAAGATCCTAGGCCTCCAGCTAGACTCAGTCCTAGAAAGAATCCTTTGCGACTTCGTCAAGGACAGAAGGGCGCGTATCATGATCACAGAACACAAAGAACCAGAATTCGAACTCAAAGCGGGTGTTCCCCAGGAAAGCTGCCTGGGCCCTCTCCTTTACTTGGTCTTCACCATCGACCTCCCCACTCCAATACACAGGGACACGATGTATCTGCCGTACGCAGATGACGTCACGCAGTTCGTCCCCATCAGGGTGAGGAAAGCAAGGGATCAGGCGATAAACATTATAGCAGAGATCTCTAACATCAACCAATACGAGAGAAGATGGAAAATCCGGACAGATAGGGACAAATTTAATATCCTCCCGCTGTGCTGCAAGTTGACGTGGCCCATTGTAATAGATGGGAGGAGATATGGCTACTCCATCGAAGGCACCATCCTAGGCCTAAAAATCGCCGACCACGGATACTCGAGTCACTACAAGGAGAGGCAGAATATGACGAAGAGAGAAATCTCATAGCTATATAGGTTTAGAAATCTTAGCTCGGCGAATATCAAGAAAATATACCTGATGTTTATCCCGGCTAAGCTCATGTACCCTGCAGTAGTGACTCAAACGACCAGCAAGACCGCTATGAGGAGGCTCCAGTGAGTGCAGAATTTTGAATCCCAAGGCATATACAAAACCAGACGAAGAGAGTATCTTCGGCAAAGGGACCTGCACCGCAGACAGCGTCTGGAGCCCATCAATGTCGCAACGAAAAAACTGGCCAAAAAGGTCTGGTCAACAATGGCCAATGAAGAAGAGGAACAGGTGGCAACATAAACATCCTTGCTAGATTGCGTGTGAAGGTCGCCCGCGAAATCGACATTTCCCAAACACTAGACTCTGCACCGAGGAAAACACTACACCACTTTACACATAAACAAGATAGAGTACGACACAACAAATATAAGACGGAAATTAAAATCGCAACTAATGAAAAACAAACAAATACAACCAGAACAAAACACGAGGTAATACACTAAATTAGATCACTAATAATGGTTTGAAAGCTCAAATATACACGAAGACTAAATAAACTGACAGAAACAAACAGACAAGTCAACAATAATAAAACAAAATGAGCATAAAAATAAAAATCAGTAGTTAAAATAAAAAAATGCCCGTGATTTCCCTGAAACTAGGGCAAACCCTACCCTCTTTTTCATTATCTATCTTCTACTACTATCCATATCTTCCACCATTGACTACATCAGAATTACACGGTCGAGAGACGTCTAGGAATAGAGAATGTCATTCGCGGATGTTTTTTTCTTGCTTCGAAGACCCCGTTAAAAAACTTGTAAGGAATATTAAGAAAATACAAGTTAAACTTAATAACACTGCCACAGCTGTGGACTCATATATATATCCAACAACCTGCAAGAAATAGAGAACGGGACAAATTTTCTTCGGAAAATATTATTTCCTAATTCGCAAATATTCCGTACAGGGGTGGGATCGAACCGTGCACACTGTGGCAACGAGCATCCGCGATGATCTCAATTTAATCATCTCTTAGGCCACTTGACTACGCAGATTCATTTTCATCATTCTTTCGCGCTCATGAAAGATATATATATATATATATATATATATATATATATATATATATATATATATATATATATATATATATAATATATATATATATATATATATATAAATATATATATATATATATATATATATATATATATATATATATATATATATATATATATATATATATATATATATATATATATATATATATATATATATATATATATATAAACAATAAAAAACACAAAGAGCAGGAAAAGCAAAAAGGAAGCAAGGAAGCGAGTTCCGGCGTCGGGAAAAGGCCCGCCTTCCTGTGGGGCAGGAACATGCGACCCGTAGCAGTCAAATAAAGTGGAGGAGGCCAGCCTCCTCCAAAATGTCGTAAAATCCACAAATCAGTGTGCAAAAACCCGTCCCGAGTGCTAGGGAGAAGCGGTAGCGACCCCGCTCGTCCGGATCCTGGGACAGCTAACGTACTCGGAGATAACCCAGACTGGTACATTCAACAAGAATGTGCCGAAGAGTCTTGGGGACAATGCAGTCTTCACAATAAGGCGCAAGCGATCGCTCCATCAAATGGCGGCGCGTCTCATGAGTGTGTCCAATTTGGAGACGATAAAAAGCAACATAAAGCCTTCGTGGCATTGAGGGGTAGGTCCATGGGAACATTCGCGGCCCAATGGCACGCAACTTTAAGTTCCCCTCGACTGTCTCCCATCTCCTTTGCCAAGCAGACCGAAGAGTTGCCCGAATTCCTGCTATGTAATCTGTGTGAGGAGGAGCGAAACGCTGGTCTGGTCGCAAGGTCCTCGCGAACTCTTTCGAGCCCTCATCGGCGTGCTGATTCCGCGTAATTCCAGGAACACAACAGGAAATAATTTCGACATCCGCCCCACTCGCCAAAACCTTGGCGTCACAGATATCACGATCCAGAGGATCCGGAGATTTCAATGCCCCGAAAGCACTGAGGGTGCTTTGTGAGTGGTTATAAATCAATGCTGGTCTTCGAACCGGGCACGTCGTGTTATCTCCCGTAACAAGCGATGTGTTGCAACCAGCTCGGCCGTGAAGACAGACAGACACCTCGCCGGGCCGAACCCAGCTGACTTAAAATAGGGAGGATACAGCGTGAAAACCTACCTCTTCTGGGACTCCGTATACACTGGCCAGGTTCCAGCGAGACACGAAGTGTGCTCCAAAAAGGCCGAACGCAATACTCCTGGCGCTGTAGAATCTTTTGGAGCAGAGGCGGGACAACAAATCGTCAGAGGTGGTACCCTCCAGGGTGGGTTCTTGGGCAGAACCAGGGGTGCCACCGCCCGAAAGCTATACCGAGTTCTTGAAGGAGTTTCCTAGCCCTAAATCCAAAGGGTTTATGTATGACTGGCGTCACTCGGCGGCATAGGCACCGTCGATATCAGCTGCGGATACAGTGAGAGCTTTTGGCGACAGAGGAAGGCGCCAGGCTCTGCGTACAGGCGAGTAATGCACTGTGCACTTCGCAGAGCGAGTGGTATCTTCCCAGCATCGACAAGTAGGCTTTCAATGGGGGAAGTGCGGAAGGCACTGGTCACCAGGCGAAAGCCGGTGTGGTGGATCGAGTTCACCATCCCCAATATACGCTGGGCTGCGGAGGCATAAAACTCGCATCTGTACTCGAGTTTCGAACGAGCGCCTCAGGCGCCGCACGTCACGGAACGAACAATATCCATGGCGTGGATATAAGAGACTCTAAGACTGCGAATATGTGACCCTCAGGTGAGGCGTCGGTCAAACACAAAACCAAGGAAACGGTGCGAGTGTAGATAGATGGGAGTAGGAAAAGGGGCAAACAAAAAATAATAGCATAGGCGAGTTGCGAACAGCTTCCCACGTCGCTGGACCACTGTTAGCCAGCGGCGAATCCAATCCGCCATCCTGAGTCTCAAAAAAGACTAATTCAAACAAAGATTTTAAGTAGCTCGCCTGCACTTCTCGTACGCCATACAACCCCCCTCCTAGAAGCGGAGCATATTTTAAAGAAATGAAGAGAGCCCGTTTGGAAATGTTATCCAAGGGCTAACGCTCCCCCTCCTGGGTCTGGGCACCATTGTAGATGGAGGGAAGCAGAAAAAGTGGCAAACAAAAAATAATAGCGTTGGCGAGTTGCGAACAGCTTCCCGCGTCGCTCGGCCACTGTTAGCCAGCGGCGAATCCAATCCGCCATCCTGAGTCTCAAAAAAGACTCATTCATACGAAGCTTTTAAGCCGCTCGCCTGCACTTATCGTACGCTATACGAGTCCTCTACTTCCAGGCGAACACCATTTAGAAAAAGTATGTGTTAGGGTGGAGCCGTGGATAACGGCAGAAGTGCACCTCATTAGTCTTAGCCAAGGAAACCCAAGTTTGTTGGCTTTGGCATAGCGAGATACGCAGCTCAAGGCCTGTTGGTCTCGACGCTCTAGAGCTGGCACCTGGGCCGCGCCAAAAGAGATCGAAAGGTCGTCCACATGAAGTGTAGCGACAACATCTTCCGGCAGCACCAAGGCGATGCCGTTGAAGCTCAGGGCAAAGGGTGTAACACTGAGGACACTTCCCTGCGGGCCAACCTCTTCCTGCTCCATTGGGCCGGAGAGGATCCCCGGCCCCCCACCCATACGCGCAATCGACGATCTCGCAAAAATTTCAGATATAAAGATTGGGAAGCTTCCCGTCGCCTCCATCATATGGAGAGTTTCCACGATACCTTATTACCCTGGGGTAGCACAGGCCTTATCCAGAAGGAAAAATACCATGGCGTAGTACTGTCTACGAAGGAAGGCCTCGCAGCCGCATTTTCCAGTCGGAGCACAGCATCCGACGTAGAGTTGAACTAGCGGAAGCCGCACTGTCCACAATAGAAATGGCCTCCACTGCCTGTCCAGAATGAAAGGATAATCTAGCATTTACCAATTTTCGATCAACTTGCACGCACGGGAGGTTAGAGAGATTGGGCGGAAACTGGCAGGAGTAGAGTGATCTCTCCCTGGTTTGCGAAAAGCGAGAACAGTAGCAATTAATTCGCCAGGAATCTGGGTGGATGCGCTCTACCCATATATTTTTTAAAAATCTAACAGAAAGGCTATGCCTCGCTCACCCAGGTGTCGAAGCATGGCGCATGGGACATCATCCGGAACAGGGGTGGTGTTCGCAGACGAAGCGAAGCCGGAACACAACGTACTCAGAGTAAACCTGTCGTTGAGAGGGTTCTCCGCCACTGGAGGTAAAGTCCTGTCTGCGGCCTTCCGCGGCATCATGACCAGCATTGAATGCTGCCGGATTAGCATCCCGGCTAGAGAATGCAGAGAAAGCGGTCGCGAAGAATTCTGCCACAGACGCAGGGTCCAAGATTGCGGGCCCATTCTCCTGGAGAACGGGAGGTGGGTCCTGCGAGAATTTCCCCCGAATCTTTTTGACTCGCTTCCACACCTCTGGTAGAGGGGTCTTCCCGTTAACTAAAGACACGTCTGCCCGCCAAGAAGAGCGGCGGGAATGCTTCGAAATATACCGGAACATAGCCCTAGCTTGACGAAATTCACCGACAGTGAAGTCGTTCGGGCTACGCTTATAGCTCATGTAGGCATAATGCTTCTGTTTGAGGGCTGCCTTACTCCCAGCTAACCCCCACGGAAGTAGTCGCCGTGTAAAACGGCCAGACGTTCTAGGAATATTAGTTAGTCTCACGGCGATGAGGTTGCCGGGGAAGAACTCAACCAACTCATCTACCGAATTAAACTCCTCGACTGAGACAGAGAAATCAGTCATTTCCTGAAATTCGCACCACCGCGCCCGTGCCAAGCACCAATGGGGGTGGGCTCTCGAGCGGCAGCGGCCCCCAAAATGATATTTGAATGCGAAAGTGATCAGTACCTGCAGGTCATCGACTACCCTCACCCAAAATCAGTCTGTGCATCCGGAGAGCACAAAAATAGATCAAGGCAGTAAAATCAAGCGGTTATTGAGCAGTTATGCGTAAAATCATCCATATTTAAGACATATCTCCAGCTCCTCGATCAGGCCGGCAAAGATTTGGCCCCTAGAATTAATCGAGTAGTTGCCCCAGAGAGGGTGTCTACATTTTAAATCCCACAACAAGAGATAGGGCCTCGGCAACCGTGCCACGACGATACAGAAGTCCACCGCGTATAACTCCTATCCAGGTGCAGCTGCACAGATACTGCCTGAAAGGAGGTATTTAAACAAAGAGAAGAACGGAGATATCAATGTAGGGTGGAAATCGCACATCCTTAAGCCCTGCCCCCATCCGGTGTGGTGGGGTCGCAAAACCCTTATACCCCGGGAGGGTTGTCAGGTGGCACGCGCCCAGCATGGTCTCCTGGAGGAGATGAGCCTCCGTAGCTCTCAGCTGGCCTGGAATCAGCGGTAATTCCATTGAAGGAGGAGATTTGGAGACCCTCTTTTAAGAGAAGACCCTCACGGGAATGGCAGTACGCTCCCCGGAGGCCTAACTCCGGGTGCTGAAAGCCCTTTGCCTTCGAGGCCTTATCGGGGGAGGTTGGATACGCCATGCCAGTCTTTTCCTCCCTCCGCCTCGAAACCTTAGGCAAGTATGGTGGCTTCGGAAGCGGGAGTCACTCTTTTGGAGGGTCCATCGTCTACAAGTCACCCAACCTACTACTGGGTGTCGGCATAGGAGCCGAAACTCCTTTAGTGCTGTCCTCATTTCGGGGACAGCTTTAGGAACCCCGGAAGATGGCCTCACGACGGACTTCAGGGGTGTTGCCTATTGTGGGTCTAACGACTTGGTGGAAGCGTACCGCCGTTTCGCCTTATGGGTAACAGTCACGCTGGCGGGCGGGCGAGGGGGGAGGGGCTGGTTTAAGCCGGGGCTTGGTGTGAACCCTTTGTTCAGCCAGCTTTAACAGGAGAGCGCCCGGGGTGAGTAGAACCCGCAGAAGGCACTCTCCTGTTAAAGCTAGCTGAACAAAGGGTTCACATCCATCTCCGGCTCCACCTTAGGCACAGCGTAAAAATTGATAGACAGTAAAAGGAGAAAGAAAGAGTTTGTGAGGAAGGTGTGGGAGGGGGTGAAGCAGGTTGTTAAGAACCCACCACCCCAAACCGGAGCTCAGGGGTGAGGTGGCGTTGTCCCTCCCCCCCCCCCCCCCCCAGCCCAGATCTAGGTTGGTTGGTGAGAGGAAGCTGGTCAGCGTCTAACCTGTGAAATTAGAGGCTGACCATAGAATGTTGTGCGAGAGGTTGTATAGAAACTGTGGAAGCAGGGCAAGAATCACGGTGGCCAGGAAAGCAAATCGCCGTGTCCCTTACGGGGCCCAGGTCGCAATCGAAGATTCTTCGTTAATGATCGATTCGAAGAGAGACTTCAACATGTTTTTCTGCTTCAAGGCATAAGGAGTTTTATTCAGGAGACTTATATAAACTTCGATTTTGTAGAATTAATTCTATTGTGCAAATTGATTTCATTTGCCTACGTAAGATAAAAAAAAACACGGAAGCTTTCGTGGACTCCTGATAAAAAGATGTCACTACCTGTCAAGAACAACTTTAGCGACATCTGGAAATCGCTGGATAAGAAGTCTGAAGGGAGTGATGCGCCGATTCTTGATTGGGCAAACGCGGACATTTCTCTGGGCTTCCAACCAATCGGGTGATTTCACGATGGCCATCGCAACATCCCTTTAAAGAAAGAAGTCAATCATAATTTCAAAGAAGAAGTAATTCTATTTGTCATGTTTGGACAGGAATACGAATCATTTATGCTTGTTATCCTTAGAGATGAAGAAGAAGCAATTCTATTTGTCATGCTTGGACAGGAATACGAAGCAATTCTATTTGTCATGCTTGGACAGGAATACGAAGCAATTATGCTTGTTATCCTTAGGGATGAATAAGAATCAATTCGATCTGTCATGTTAGAGATGAATAAGAAGCAATTCGATCTGTAATGTTAGAGATGAATAAGAAGTAATTCTATTTGTCATGCTTAGAGATGAATAGGAAGCAATTATATTTGTTATGCTTAGAAATGAATAAGAAGCAATTCTATTTTCATGCTTAGAGATGAATAGGAAGCAATTCTATTTGTCATGCTTAAGAGATAAATAGGAAGCGATTCTATTTGCCATGCTTAGAAATAAATATAAAGCAATTCCATTTGTCATGCTTAGAGATGAATAAGAAACAATTCTATTTGTCATGCTTAGAGATGAATATGAAGCAATTCTATTGGTCATGCTTAGAGATGAATATGAAGCAATTCTATTTGTCATACTTATAGATAAATATGAAGTAATTCTATTATTTATGTTTAAAGATGATGAAGAAGCAATTTTATTTGTCATGTTAGAGATGAATAAAACTTGGACGTTACTGAGAAGAAAATATATAATCGCGTGAGATGTTAAGGCGGTAGTCAGTAGGGACAACAAGCTGTGTCAAAAAGATTCAGTTATACCCAAAATGATGGATGGAAGTCGACAAACGATGCTACTATATGAGGACAGAGAACGAGTCTCTTTCAACTCTTCAATAGTTTGTGATTTACTGATTTTTAAAACGATACGAACACCAGAGGGGGGCATTTCCACTGTAAAGTTTGTGTAAATAATTTCGTTAAAAAGTAAAGTAATGGAAAGTGAAATTGTGTGGAAGTTACATAGAGCGAGTTTCTTGAAGGGCACTAAATTGAAAGGAAATTCGAGGTCGCGCAACTCTTTTGAAACTCCCACTGGGTAAATTATTTTAGTGGATAAAACATAATCAGCTTCCATTTATGGTAGGGGAAACACGAATACCACTACGGTGGGTTTAGTTGCCCGTCGTAGAAAGCGAAAAAAGGTGATCGCTCGTCATGCGTGGAATAGGTGAAAGGACAGGGGCGCACTCATTGGTCCAGCAATCATATGTATGCGTTAAATGATCTTGGTTAGAGTCAAGGTTGTCGCCAATTTATGCGACGCTAACTATCCCTGTGTTTGCTCAGGACGAACCAACCGTCACATTTCTCTCTTACGACGGGTCAAGAAAGGCAAAATAATATTTGATAAAGAAAATCAAGAATTAAAAAAGGAAGAGTCGACGAAGGCAGTTAAAAACAAAAATACCAGCTACCTAACATATTTTAACTACAAACAATTAACCCCATAAACAAATAAGGAGGAAAACTGACACCCAATAGTTTCATGCTTAGAAGCCACAGTGGACAGAATGGAGCCTGATAATTTGGAAATGTTCCTAATTCATTAAAAAAATGATAAAATTTTCTTAAAAATATGGAATGAAGGAATTAAAATGTTATTAAGGACAAAAGAAGTGGCGATGCAAAGGCAATACTTCAAAACTGAACTGAGCTGAGAAAGGAACTATTCGAGAAGCCTCCAGCCGGTTATGCACGCTTTAGCGATTCTTCGCCCAGTCGTTCGTTTTATTTGTTTAATTCTATTTATTCCATTTAGTAGCTTTACTTAACCCACCTTTCCAAATCTAAACGCTTTGCCTTCAGAGTTGATACCGTGTTGTAAATACTTTTGCTGGGGTCACACAATCACGATTTTTTTCCCCGACAGCTCCCGCACGTCGAAATTTCTAATATTTTGTTCATGCGTGAGTGTAGGGTCTGTTGGTCCCCCGATCCATGTGGATCATCAACATGGTCAGACAGTCGTATATCTTGCGCCGACCTTGAACGATTGTCGAATCATAGTCGTGTTGCAATGTATAGGCGTTTTCGACTTGCGTAACCAGGTCCCGATTGCTAGCCCAATTGTCGGGACCACAGGCCACGCCCCCACAAGACGTGCGTAGCTGAACCCGTACATCGTAGAACGTAATACGACCGTGTCCGGACAGTCTTTGCCCCACCCCATATGTCAGGGAATAGTCTTTTTTGTTAGACCCCGTAGGTCGTGGGGTAAATTGGGAAACTACAAAAGGGCAGGAACCACAACACATCATTGCGTTGCCAGTTCCCCTTCAGCAGCAGCAACATCTCCTGGCCATTTATCAGGGAGGACTTTGACATGATCATTTCCCTAATAACACCTCGAAACTTAAGTAACAGGAAGCTAATGAAAGTCATCATTGACTACGTGGACGCCATTGAATGAGTGGCAATAGCCAAGGCCATGATCGAAGAAGAGGAACAACAGGAACAGACGAAGGAGCCGAGATGAGTTTGGGTGTGGCCCTATCTGCGACGAAGAATGGAATATGGCTATTACGAAAACCTAATGCAAGAGTTGTCCCGAGAAACTCCAGAACTTTAAGAGAACTTCACGAGAATAGAACGTATTCCTCGTCGTCTTCGTCACCATAGTTGTCGTTGTCCTCATCTTCGTCATCATCAAAGGACGGCTCGTTGTCCATGATAACCTCTATCTCGGCGTGGTTGAGGTGTAGCACCACATAGTCATCGCGTGGTGGAGTAGCAGGGCTGGAGTCAGCAGGCAAGGTGCTGGCAGGCAGGGTGGGAACAGTGGGGGTCACAGGTGTTGATGCATGCCTGGTACAGGTGGAGGAGGTGCCTGGTACTGGCGTCTGAGATGTGGTGGGGGTGGCTGTCGGCGAAGTTGTACAGCTAGTGGTGGTAGTAGTAGTAGCAGGTTGGGTAAAACTATCCTTCGGCAGCTTTTTCATGTCCTTTCTCTTCATGGTAGGGTGGCAGGGAAGGGGCAGAGTGGCAGGGGGGCGCAGAGGGAGCTGGTGGAGGTCTTTTGTAGTTGCTGAAGGTGCTGGGAGCTGGTGAAGCGCTCATGTAGCCGTTGAAGGTGCTGCGAGAGAAGAGGCGGCGGTGTTGAGCTGCAAGATGGTCGGCTTCGGTGAGAGGACTGTCAGGAATGATCAAGGATCAATGATGGAGTAAGTTGGAAATGTGTATGGATAGATAGTAGAAGAAAGTATGAAGGTGTGTATATAAGTATAAGAAGTGTGTACCAGGTTAACTGGCTAGCTCTGTTTTCCTTGCGGTCGAATAACAGTTACCTTGGCTGTCTTGTGTAGTAAAAGCTTTAAAGCCTTTGTTCTATTTTAGGGTGGTTCCAATTTTGACGGAATACTCACCGCTTTTTCCTTTGTTTGTCCACTACGGATTTTTTTTGTTCACTAGGGATCTTTTTATTTTATTTATATATTTAATCTTTTGTCCATTACGGATCTTTTATTTTTTTAAATCATTTGTACATGGTCGGGTAAAGAAGGACTGGTCTTACCAGTGTGGTATATAATTTGCGTTTATTTTCGGGCGAGAGTTGTTTGAACCTATAAAGCGAAATGAGTGCTCTCCGGCCTGCCTCCGCTCTTTCCTTGCAGTGTGAAACATATCCATTTGGCGTGATCTTTAGTCGAAGGACTTTGCCGTCATGCGTAGAGGGGTAGTTTTTGCCGTTTGTACGGATGTTTGATGTTTTACGGCGTCCTATAGGAATCACTTTCAATTCGGCTTCGTTGGCTCTGATTTTATTTCTCCTCTCGTAGTTAAGTGTACTTATCTCTGCTCCCGTTCTGCTGGCAACGTCCCTAGGGTTCAGATAGTCGGTTGTCACGATCTGTGTGATGTCATCGGCCAGTTGAATATTCTGTGCAAAGTTATAATCGAGTGGAGAGAGGTCATTCGTATAGATTACGTAAAGGGTGGGACTAAGGCAGCCCCCTTGGGGTACTCCGGCGCCCAGCCCGAAGAGTTCCCCTTCGTAGCCATTAATAGATATTTTAGCTTTCCGTTCGTCCTGTCAGAAATGGCCACGCGCTGGTCCTTAAATACCCCCCGTCCGATGTTGCTGCCACGAGGCAGTGCGGCGCGGTTGACAGAATTCAGCCGTCAGTCATAAATAATGGCTATTGACGGGTCTGCACCCTGACAGTCGGGTTTACCATAACGACTGTCGTAGATAACTACGACTGAGCACCGACGGTCGTAAACATAGCCCCGAGCGTCAAATTTTTTTTGCGACAGATGACAGTTGGGGCCGCGTGGGGCGACTGCTTTGTGCAGTTCAAAATATTCGTGGCTGTCAGCCACGCAGCCACCACCGCGTGGCTCCCCATGACCAACATACAGACCCTACCGACGTTACACAATTTTCATTTTGATTTACGTACCATGCACTTACAACTGACGTATTTGATAGCCAACTACCAATAAACGTTGGTGAGTAAGCAATCGTGGGCAAAATCATGATTGTGTGACCCAAGCATTAGGTGCTTGGGAAGATGCAAATCTTGTGTTAAATGTAAATAAAAGATGTACACTAAGTGAATCAAGGTTTTTAAATATAAGATCACAAAGTTGATTGAGGTTTGTGAATATATTATTGATTTTAATGTTCTTTTGATTTTCCTTTGCACTTTTTTCCTTGTTTTGTCTGCGGGATATTTCCCTGAATTTTCCTCACAGAGGTACTCAAAATTCCAGAGCTGCCTTGAAACGCCCTTATCCATAGCATTAGGACATTTTCAAATATGTATAGTAAGATAATGATAGTCTAGTACTGGCTTCGACTAGAGGAGAAAAAAAGTGAGCAAAATGTAGTAAGCAACTGTCCAGAAGGGTAAAGAACGTGCTTGTTTACCTTTGACCAGCGAGAATGGCTATTTCTAAAGCATTTCGACCGGAGGAGTCCACGGCGCCCAACGAAGCTCCCTTCTCCAAGAGGAGATTGAGTACCTCTACGTGACCTTTTTGCGCTGCTAACTGCAAAGGAGTCGTTTTCGTCTGTAAAAGAGAGATGGCAAGCCTTGTCTTACACCATTGTGTAAAAAGATATCAGAGCTAAGTCTCCAAACAATAAAGGAACCATTTCAAGATAGAAAAGAATCAAAGGAAAAGCCGAATTATTCCACTAAAAGGTAAACCTTTTGGGCCCCAAAATGGTATATGATTAATAGGTAATGAGAGTTACAAAGTGGGATAATATAATGACCCATGGTAAAAGTCTTCCCCTTCTAAATCATTCTTGTTTACGTTCATAACTCTTTTCAGCATAGCTGAGTTTGAGAACCCACAAGAAGGCAAGAAGATAACGATGTAAGCCTTTGTTTATCTCCTAATGCGAGCGATACGTTTGATTTCGCCCACAAATATATGGGTAAGGGATGATTCTTACCGGCATATGAGAGAAATCGTTCCATTTTGAGGAATCTCAAGCTTATGTTAGAAATTTAACCGCCAGCGGAGTCAAACAAGTGATACAAAATTCCATAGAAAGCGAAACTAACAAATTAGCATCGATATAGAAATGCCAAAACAGAGAGGAGGAGTAGGACAAGGATCAGAGAAGGTCACTTAACCCATTTATGGTATTATGATCTGAGTGATTCCACCCACTTCACGCATGGTTTGGTCAGGTTTAATCGGCTTTTTTTTTCTATGATACATAGCTGACACCACATTGGTGTTTTTTTTTTTTACACTGCTCATCCTTTAACTGACCCAGATTATCTTATAGCCCAATGCTAGGCTACATTAAAAAAACAAAACAAAACCAAATGAAAAAAGGCAAACAAAAACAAAACAAGAAGGAGGCAGCACACTCCAGCGTCGGGCGGAGATCCACATTGGTGGTAATCTTGTTTCCTCACTCTGGCCAAAATAGCTGGATTCTTACTTTGTCCAAGGGATCCAAAGGAGAATCGTAGTCTATAAGCAATTTGCAGACATTAACATGGCCAAAGGCAGAAGCGCAGTCGAGGGGGGTCCATAAGACTGTATTTCTTGCTTCTACGTCAGCACTCGCGTCCAAAAGTATCTTAACGACCTCTTCCCGACCTTGCATCGAGGCTAAATGAAGAGGACTATTGCCATCTTCATTCTCGTCGTTAATGAGGAAGCGATAATTCCGAATCAACTCCACTACAACACTGCCGAGAGATAAAGTTTGCTAGTAATTTGATAGTTGCTTCTAACTGATGTTTTTACTCAGGCATGGCCAATGGTTGTCAAATCTTAATTTAAGCTGCAAGGATATGAGAAAATATGGGCGAGATAATGGAAAAACAAAATTTTCGGTGTAAAAAATACAACATTATTTAGCACTATTTCTTTTGTTTGAGTCGATGCTATTTCTTTTACAAGCGATCTTTTGACGAATCCGAGGAGCCAGGAACTATACCCACATTTTCATTTTCATTAACTTCGCTGCTGCTTTAGCAGAATCTTTTTAGGAAACTCCACCGCAGTCCCCTCCATGGATTTTTACTTTAAAAAAATTAAATAAATTCATATGAGTAATATATTTCTGCCTAGGTGAAACCTAATCCCTATAAACCAAGCCCCTTCCCCAACTAATCAGTCAGCTCACGAAAACCAGGGATAACCTAAGAAAACCACGGACCCAAAATAACAAAGACATCCAGACATAACAGACAACATTCAAGCACTGATTCAGTTACAGCAAAAACTACCCGAGCAGCCTTTGTAGAATACAAAGACATCAAAACATATCACAACATTTAAGCACTGGTTCAGATATCGCAATAGTTCAGCTACAGCAATGGTCCAGCTACAACATTGGTTCAGCTACAACAAAAAACGACCCTGACATCTTCGTAGACCACAAAATGGGCAACAAAAAATCAGAGAAAACCATCGAGAGGATTACCAACTCTATCAATCGGGATCGAGACCAGCAAGAAACCAATTCCAAACCGATTCATCTCCACCAAACAAATACTCTGATACACTAATAGAAAACACATTCTTCTACAGATAGCTTAAAACACACCTACACACACTTGTAGTAAATGACATCCCAGGCGATACGGTAAGCAAAAAACCCAATCCTCTGAGACTTCTTTCATTAGATATCAAGCGAAAACCAACGAGGGCATCTACCGCAGAAAGCCCGTAAGGGTGGGGGTAAAATTAAGTAAAGTGGTGAAGATACAGGAAGTGAAAACGTATGGAAGACATACAGTTGCAGATTTTCTGTATTCGTTGGGGCCGGAAGGGCAAATAATCCTTAGAAATAATGGAGGAATGTAAAAAATCACAACCCCGCCCGGAACCAAAGGGGAGTGGGTGACACTCACCGGTTCTCGCCCCCGCCCAGGGATGATTGGACGAAAGCTGGTCGGCAACTAGACTGTGAAATTATCCGCTGCACAATAGGTGAGAAGAGGCTTGTACAGAAAGCGCGAACAAGAATGGTAAAATAAAAAAGTATAGAAGGAATGAAACCCAGGTAGTATTAATCTAGCCTAAGACTGGCGATGTCACTCGGCCTGGAGGGGGCGCTGCTTCCCCATATCCCCTGCGTAAGAGTCTCGATAGGACACCCCTTTGCGATGCAGCCATTCACTTAAAACACCGTCATACAAATCTTAAACCGCTCTGGTTTCCATAACTCTTCCAAACATCTGGTAAATTGTACATACACTCCTCCTTCACAAGCCAAACAACCACCCCAACGATCCTGTACCACACCTCCCTTTATCTCTACTCTTCACCCCAACCAAATTCCTGGAACGTCTAATAATAAATAAAATCAACCGATACACCCAACTAGAGGCCTTCCAGTCACGAATTCCACCCATTGTACTTAACTACCACTGTATTCACCAACTCCACCCAAGCTCATTCAAAAAAGCCTCAACCCACCCACACCACGCGGGACAGTAATGTCACCAATGGGTATAAACAAAACCTTCGTCACAGTACCATACACTTCACTATAAACAAAATACTAAAGAACACACTACAAAATATGACACCCAACTTCAGCACAGGTCGCCAAACATCTGTAATACACTATGGCAAGCTATCACGAGCACGTTATCTACACAACGGTGTCCCGCAGGCATACGTTCTCTACCATACCATCTATGACATCCTCGCTCAAAACCCAACACTAGAAAGAGTCTAGCTATGCCGATTACAGTGCTACCATCCTCGCCACAAAACTAAGTACACCCAAGCAGCTCGCAATCTACAACTCCACATCAAAAGATTCGAACGGTAGCTGTAACAGAAACTAATGACCGTCTCATCTTCAAAATTCTCTATTATTTTCTTTTATTCTTTTTTATTTTCTTCACCTCTCACAAACTTGAATACAGCAAACCCCTTCGCATTGCTCTTTAAAACACCTCTTCGCTTTAATGAAACACCTAAACTGCTCAGCGTCACACTGGACAGTGGTAACACACAACCCACAATAACACAACAAACTAAACTAACACAAAAAGAAGCATATCTCAAGCACTCACGTGAATCGCGTTCGAGCCACCCAAGGAATTTATCTTCCACGCATACAAGCCTATATCTATGCAGCATTGGCACCCATTCTCATTTCCACTCACCTCAACATATTACAAGAAACAAAACAAAAACAAAGCCGTCTCCCTGTGGGACGCATCCGTAGCACCACAATTACTCGCCTCTGCAGAACACAATTTCTACATAAATCGTAAAACCCAAGCCACCTATGTAATTACATAGACCCTCCACGAAACATGTGCATAACTCCAAGAAAATACTATATAGAACTACTTAACGGAATCCCACTCCTAAGAAACGAGGGTATCTATACCCACCAAATCACATACACACATACCACAACATAGCATTGAATCTCTGGCTTACAAACACCTAAACGCCGCTCCACCAGGTATCGAGTATATCGACCCAGAAGAAGAAGCTTCTCACGTTACACATGACATGTCCTGGCAAGGCTCCGGTGCGGCCATGATCCCAACTTAAACATAAAAATATCGCACTAGCCTGACCGATACATATATCTGCTCTAGTTGCAACCAGGAGCCAGACATAGTATAACACATATTCACAAATCTCCCGAGACAATTACAAATGAAACAAAAAATTCAGATCCAGCTAGTGCAGGATTCATGAGAATTACGTCAGGTCGGCAGAGGGATGGACCTAAGCTGGGGGAACCATAAGTAAGTAAAAGTTATAAAGGAACTTTTGCGTTAAATATATTTTTTTTAAAATACCTTTTTCTTCAGTGTTCAGAAATCTTAAAGGCCTTACTCGGTTTGACCCATTTCAGCCGCGATGTGAAGGGCTGTCTCCTCGTCTTCATTCTTGTTATCAATTTGCGATCCATTTTTTAGTAGAGCCTTAATTATGTCCACGTAGCCATTTCGAGCAGCCTCGTGAAGGGGCGAATTGTCAAACCGGTCTGAGAAGTCCACCAGTTCAACAGCTTCAGATTTTTGCAAGAGTAACTGAACACCAAGAGAAAATACTTGATTATAATCCTTTGCAAGAGGATCTGAACTCAAAAGAAAATACTAGATCATATTCCTTTGCAAGATAATCTGAACCAAAGAGAAAATCTAGATCAATCTCATTTCCAAGAGAATCTGAACCCAAGAAAAAATACTAAATTATATCCCTTTGCAAGAGGATCTACCCCCCCCCCCCATACTAAATTATATTCCTTTTCAAGAGGATCTAAACCCAAGAGAAAATACTAAATCATAGTCCTTTGCAAGTGGATCTGAACCCAAGAGAAAATACTAAATCATACCTATTTGCAAGTGGATCTGAACCTCAAAGAAAATACTAGATTATATTCCTTTGCAAGAGGATCTAAACCCAAGAAAAAATACTAAATCATACTTCTTTGCATGAGGACTTGAACCCAGTAGAAAAGACTAGAACATACTTCAAAAATCATTCCTATAGTATGATTTATTGGGAGTGGAAGACAAATTAAAAACTCCAAAATAAATGAAAGAAACAATATATTACTGAGACATTCAGGTGGAGCAGTGGACTACATTAAGTGGTAGATTTCATCCATTAGGGCAGCAAGAGTAGTATGACCGATAGGGACCGCTGCCCTTGGAACATTCATACCAGAATTTTTTTGTGCCCGCGACCGTATTGGCAAATGGTGGTGATGCGGAGTGTTGTCGTGGTAAACGTTCAGTAAAGCTGGCTGATTAGTATTAATGTGTGAAATGAGTGGGAGTGTGGAACTTGAGGAGTACATGTAGTGAGTGAAAGAGGGGGAGATGTGTTTAAAAGAAAGATATTGAAGTTGATTGCGCTATGCGATACGATCATAGAGGGAAATGAAGAGTTAATGGAAGATGGAGTATGATCAGGTGCGATTCGTGATGGTAAGGAATATTAACTGGGGATGTTGTACAACTGAGTGAGGCATGACATGATGCATTGATTGCAGAGGTATTCAGAAATTCACGGAGGTGGTGAAGAATAACATTGTGGAGAAGTACACATGCTGGCGAGATGCCTAGAAGTGATAGAATGAAAAGTTGTCTGTTGTAGATTAGAGGTAGAAGAGCTGATTCAGAGTTTTGTGATGCCTTAAACCCAGAAGGAGAATCTGATCAGCGTTGAATGAGAACGGGTTTATAAAATCCGGGCTGAAACCATTCTTTCAACGACTTTTGAGACGAATGCAAGTTTGGATTAAGATTGTTTTTTTTTAAGGCGAATAGCTACGTGTTTGAAGTCAAATGGTGCTAGTACAGACATATGAAGGCGGGGAGTGTATTAAAAATACAAGAGGAACATGACCTAGTGGACCTGTGGCGAAAATGGCCGACTTAGCATCTCTAGCCACTCGGTGGCGTCACCTGGCGGTCAACTTATATCATATTTGAACTCAGTGACCTCAATTACCTTTTGTAGCATTGGTTTTAGGTGGCTACATTGAGCCAGCGACTCGTTGCGGACAGAAGATGAACACAACACGAGATTTGCATGACCCATAGACCTAATTGCTACGCCACAATTAACAGGTGGGATGTTATAAAGGTCTAGGGTGCATCGCTAAAGATGGTGAGATAGATGAGGTAGATTGGGGAAAAAAGTCTGGGTATTACTTAATGCTAATGGATTGAGCTGGAAATATGCAAAGAAGTTGCGTGAGAGTATGCTAGCGCCAGGACTTGTTAATGGAGTGAGGATATAGTATGAAAGACGAAGGAATGTTCGAAAGTGGAGCTGTGGAAATGGCCAATTTCAGAGGGACAATGGTGTGAGGAAAATGTGAATGACGTCATGAATGACAGTTTTTGAGCTGTTTGGTCATGAAGGAAGAATCGATGAGAATAGTTCTTTGAAGAAATTATAGGTGTGTTGAGGTGGGCAAAGAGTTGGCAGCCCGCGTCAAAGGTGGGTTGGTTATGTGAATGTGTTTGAGAGATAAGACCAATGGAGAGAGACAGCTGGAGTATACAGTGGGCCGTAAAAGTTTGCAACACAGTTAGAAATGCAAATTTACATACTTTTGGTTAACCCATCTTATCATAATGATTCTAGGGTGCGTGTGTGTATGTATGCGCGTGTGTCTGTCTGTACATTTTTCTGTCACACAAATTCTTAATTTTGTGAGCGAAGCGAACAAGAGACGCAGGCCTACCAAAAAAACGCCAGTACGGCAGATTTTTGCTACTGTCAATAAAAGTCAGAACTCACGTGGAACTTTATGTAATAAATACAATGTAACGATCAAAAAAGCAAAATGGCGAACAGGAAAAACTTTATAAGGACAGTAGTGAAAGTTAACAACGCAAAAGTTGTTATGGTTTAGTACGTGGTTGCATAACACTTTGTGTCAATTATAACTTGCAGGCGCTTTGAGTAGTTTACGATCATATAAGTTACGCGGATCTCGTTTCCGAACCATAAATTTCAATTCCTTCAACATAGTTTCGATGAGGTTCAGGTCAAGAGATTGACTTGGCCATTTCAAAACATTCAATATACCACCTGTATGCAGTCAATTCTTATGTGTTTTTTTCTTTTTGCTGCATGCTCTGGATCATTGTCATGTTGAAATGCCCCAACGCTAGATAACAAATTCCAAAATTCCCCAGTACATTCTTCCATTGACTACCTCCATTCTTCCAACCCCTGATGAGCAAAAACAACCCCATACTATGATTGATCCACCTCCGAATTTGACTGTAGGGATCGGATTTTTTGGCGCCTAAGCTTCACACTTTTCCTCCAAAACCTGCTGATTGAAGTTCGACCGAAAAGTTATATTTTCGTTTGATCTGACCAAAGGATTTGTTCCCAGAACGTTGCCAGTTTATTTAAATGTTAATTTGCAAACGGCACGCGAGCTTTACAGTGATTTTTTTTTAAGAAGGGGGGTTCTTTCTTAGAGTGCGAGAGAATATACTATAATGACACAGCGTTCTACTTATTGTATCCTTGCTAACTTCAAAATCGACTCCTTTCTAGATCTCGCTGCAGCTCTCTAAAAGTAGTCTGGTTTATCATATACTGTTTTAACAAGTTTTCAAGCTGTACGTTCTGTTAACATCCGATGGTGACTTGAACGATCAAAAGGATCAATTGAATTACCGGACTTCTAGTTGCGTATTATTGTACCTATTGAATTGAGAGATACTTTAAGCTGTACATTAATCTTTCTATACCGAAGGCCACTCTTATAAAGGGATACAATGCGTTCACGAAGATCTTGACAGGTTTGTTTGTTTTTTTCCATGATGAAGATGTTGACGGTACGAATATTTTGTAAGGAATGACGAAGTAACCTTATACGATAACAAAATAAACCTCACATTAATTTAGAATCTTCTAGATATTCGGGAACAAATGAGGATTAGTTTTTAAATGAGGCATTTGGCAGATTTAACCTATTTATATGAATGTTTTGTAAGCTTTTGAGTTGTCAAATTTCACTAGTGGCGTTATAAAGATTTTCCTGATCCCCATTTTGCCTTTCTGGTCATTACATCGTATTTATTACATAAGGTTCCACGTACGTTGTAAATTTGATTAACCTGCATTAACTAAAAGTATGTAAAAATGCATTTTTAACAGTGTGTTGTAAACTTTTGTGGCCCAGTCTATTGTGTATGGGAGGTGAGCAGAGGTAGGTTGGTGAAGAGGGGTGCTTGGTGCTTTCTCCCCATGAATGAATTCTATAAGTCATTGTCTTAAGAATATTCAGTTTTCTAAATGCCATGGGTCCGTAAATTAATTGATAATTATACATTCAAGACCCCAATGCATGGGAAAGTACAAATGCAATTCCGATAATTATATCGCTTCGGGGACGAGGGAAATATTCTAGAAGTACTTTAAATATTTGATGTTTATCATTATCATCATACCCAAGCGATAAAATGACTTCGCCTGGCGCTCACCGTTATGGACATTTTATGTCAAAAAGAAACAAAATGCATGAAATGATACCTCTAAACTCTCGAGATGGCCTTCTTGAGCACACCAAAAAACCGGAGTTCGGTCATCCTTATCAATAACATTAATATCTGCGTCATACTCCAGAAGAATTCGAATTGCTTCCGCATGTCCTCCAGAGGACGCTAGCAACAGCGGCGTGTACGAATCCCTGAAAATGAGCGAAATATGTTAAGGTTTAGCGAACCGGGTGTATCGGAATTTCAGAATCTCTCTAGATCTGAATTGAGAAAACTATGAAAATGGCTAATATAAATTAGATAGATTCAATAGAGATTATTCTAGAGCATTACAATCGACCCTATCTTAACACGTCCTCTATGTTAAAAAAACAACAACAACATATGCGATCAGATTGTATTAGGCGGGTTTTTTTCTATTTGTTTTGCTTGGGTGGGCGAGTAAAAATACCATTACTGCGGTGGTGAATGCGGGCTGTAGAAAGCCATTAAATGCAAACGCATCCCTCACACTTAAAGGGAGGAGATTGTCTGAAAATTCACTCTTCTGTATAATAATTCCATGAGCGCGTTAAATGATCTCAGAGTGATTGAGGGTTTCGTCAGCTAGTTAATGGATAGTGAGGGTAAGAGGAAAGAGATGACCGCAAACGTATTGTGAGGACTCTTTGGCCTATTTAAAAAATGTAATTTTGAATAAGAATGGCGCACGCGTTTTATCTACTAAACCCTGTAATATTGTTTCATGTCATTCTATTGGTGTCCTAAGAGTAATATTCCGATGACGGAGAGGGCCTATCACCCTTTATAAAGTGACAAAACGTCAATATTTCAACACGATTCTGCAAACCAAGAATTTTTCCACAGCGCCACCTTGAATTATCATGAGAGGCCTAATTTACGCTCGTGTGTTTATTTTTAATGTTAATTTTTATTTTCCACGCATTTTAGGTTGATAAACCCTGTAATATTGCTTCACATCATTGTAATATTCTCCTAGAAGTAATATTTCGATGGCAGGGAGGGTCTATCATACGTTATAAAGTCACAAATAGACAATATTTCAACCCGATCATGAAACACAATAATTCCTCTACGTTGCTAGCTTGAAAATGCTCAGCTATTTGCGGAGACAACAACGAAAATAAATCGCTAACCTAACCAAACCTTATCTAATCTTACCTAATTTAACCTAACCTTACCTTACCTTACCTAAACAAAGCTAACCTTACATAACCTAAACTTACCTAACCTAACCTTTTTATTACACGTTAGGTTTGGTTTGGTTAGGTAAGGTTAGGATAGCGATTTATGTTCGTTGTTGTCTCCGCAAATCGCTTATTTTCGCCGAAAATTGCTTACATTTCGTGGTAGCTTTGCTCCCATAAATGCGAAGCTAACTAGATTGTAAGCCTGAAAACGTCAGAGAAATACATTATATGGCCAAAAAATCGTGGCGGAGATGTTCTGGAAATTTACCGTAAACGCGCGAGCCGGAGCGTAACTTAGTCTGGCTCAAACAAATTGTGAAACGCGCGTGAGCGTTAGCATTTCAAGCTAGCGTCGTAAAAGAATTATTGTGTTTCAGGACCCATGGTTCGAATATTGTCTGTGACTTTATAACGTATGATAGACCATCTCCGCCATCGAAATATTACTTCTAGGAAACTATTTGAATGATATGAATCGATATTACAGGCTTTATTAGCATAAACGCGTGGGAAATAAAAATAAAAAATAAACACACGAGCGTAAATTAAGCCTCGATTTACAGAATCGTGTTGAAATATTGACGTTTTGTCACTTTATAAAGGGTGATAGACCCTCTCCGCCATTGGAATATTACTCCTAGAGCACCATTACAATGATACCGAGGAAATATTGAATTACAGGCTTTATTACTCTAAAACGG
The DNA here is from genome assembly GCA_963969495.1 of Ceratothoa steindachneri. NCBI lineage: Eukaryota > Metazoa > Arthropoda > Malacostraca > Isopoda > Cymothoidae > Ceratothoa > Ceratothoa steindachneri. The sequence continues at coordinate 82,915,162 of OZ018327.1, forward strand.
GTGCGGCACTCTTATTCAAAATTACCCTTTCATAGCATCACTTATACCTATCTTATCATGTCTGTTAACTCAAGTTTTACCACCTCGAAACGTTCTCTATGAATGCTCTTGTGTCCTCATTCGAATCCGAGGAATTAACCCGTTTTAAGGAACTGCTGTAATTCGATTAGTGTTTTCTGATATCAACTTCAACTTGGATCGTCTAAGGATCGATTTGCGGTACAAGAACAGGAAATCTTAAGATGGCGTACTGGTCTCTCTTTTCGATTTGCGCGTTGTGCATCAGAAGAACTCGGATGGCTTCACCTTGGTTGTTGACTGCGGCTTTGTGTAAAGGTGTTTGTTGGTTGCTGTCCAGTGCTTCAACGTTTGCTCCATGCTTAGGACAAAAACAAAAGAAAATCGCAAAATAAATTTTATTTTACAATATCTATTCCCCAATTAGTAGCGCAAGGTTTTTAAATGTATCCACCAGATATGTGAGTATTTAGTGCTAACAAAATTTTATGCTTTGGTTTTCATTTTGAAGGTAAGACTAATGGAATCCTTGCGCTCCCTTGCAAATTTAATATTCTTCAGTGTTAGTTAGATTGCATTTCTTTTTGTAACATTTGCCAGCAGCGTTTTGAAGCTTATTTCATCAGTATTTACTCTATGCCTAGTCAAACTCCCTTTCCCCGAAATTGATTCACAAATTTAAGGAAAATATCTATAAGCTTTTACATACCTTTATTAATAAATTAATGAGTTGCTGGTTACCAACAACAGCAGCGGCATGGAGAGGACATGACAAATTGTCTCTTACAGCATTTACATCAGCTCCTGTTTCCAAAAGGCATTTGGTTGTCTGGAAATAGACAAGAGAATTTTAAGTGTAAGCTCTACCACAGATTGAATAATTGGTTTTCACAAAATAAATAGAGGAGTAAAAAAGGATAAAGACCTTATATTCACCATCAGTTCTCGAGATTTTTATTTATAATCAATGACTATCGTTATGGTTTGTGATTTTGAAATCCATCCTAATCTATGTACATATGGATTGTATTTAATCGAGATAATTACCTCAATATTGCCATTGGTGACAGCGAGATTTAAGGGCGATTGCAGTTCTCCGTCTTGAATGGAAAGGAATTTCTCGACTTTCTCGTCTCCTCCTTGCTCATAGGCAGCTGTCAGCAACAATTTTACGATATCCTGTAAGAAGAGGAAAGTTGTGATTAAGACTATCTTTTCGGAACACATTAAAATCTGACTTTCGTGACATGACTATAATATATATATATATATATATATATATATATATATATATATATATATATATATATATATATATATATATATATAATCATAGACAGCTGATCTATTTCAGGTCCAGCGTGACATCCTTCGTCCTCGAACTGGGAGACCACAATTTAAGAGAACCCATCCACCAGCTCCAAAGACTGGTTTCAAAGTTAGCCCTCTAAGTTAGTCTCGTTTATCTTTATACAAAACCGTTATTATTATTAATACAATGAGAGTGTTATCTTAGCTGTCCCATTTCGAGGACGAAGGATGTCACGCTAGACCTGAAGTAGATCAGTTGTCTAATAATGCCACTACATTAACCGTACCAATTTGTTTTGGAATTTTTTCCATCTTTCGAATGTATTTGGCTAAGATAACGCTGTCATTATATTAATAACTAGGCAATGGCTTCGCCACTCCCCCCTACGGGGAGAGCTTGCGCTTCGCTACTAAGATTAAAATTTAAAATCTTAAAAAATGCAGCCATGATTAAATTTCTGAACTTCGCCAATTATAATAATTTTAAAAAGGAACTCTAACCTAAATTTCCCCCCTTTCAAAATATCACGTTGCTAAAATATAGTTATAGATATATAAAAATAAATTTTCTGAACTTCACTATTTGTAATTCTTTGGGTTTTAAAAAATTCACAAAATTTTGATACTTATATTTATTTCTGAACTTTGATAAAAAAATAAGTCATAACCAAACTAAGATGAAATTATTATTCAAATACTCAAAAAAATCCCCTTCTTAAATTATAGAGTTAGTGATGATGACGATGATGATGATGATAACGGTTTTCTATGAAGGTAAACGAGACTAACATAAAGGGGTAACTTTGAAACCAGTTTCTTTATGGCTGGTGGATGAGCTATCCTAGATTGTGGTCTTCGAGGACGAAGGATGTCACGATGGACCTGAAGTACATCAGTTGTGTAATAATGCAACTACATTAACTGTACCATATATATATATATATATATATATATATATATATATATATGCAGATACACCCACAAAGGAAAAGTGAAAAACGATTCCGAGCGCTATCGTCTTTATTCTTAAAGACCTTTTCAAGGAATGAACAGGAGGCTGGACATACATTGCCTTAAATAGTGGAAGGAGGGATTAAGGGATTAGACTACCAACCTCTGAACCTTAATTAGGGGGTACAAAATCCTGAAACAACTTTATTTGAGATTTTATGTATGTAGTGATAATGGGGTCTAGCATGAACAAACCAAGGCTAAGGTTGAAATTTGTGAAGGCGTTAATGGAGATACATTCTAATATATTTCTCGAAATATAATTACTGCATTTTATGACTGGTTAGGCACTGTTCCAGTTAATGCTATGGTTAAGATTGTACATATGTAGAAAAAGCGCAGATTGTTCACTGTGATTACGTACATTGGCTTGATGTTGCTTAACCCGGACATCTAGTTCTTTCCCGGTTTGTCCATAATAACATTTTGGCAGTTGTTGCAGCCTATTAAATAAACAATGCTAGGTCGGGGGGGAAAGGGGGAATTTTTGACAAAGATGCGATAAATTGTAGTCTCGTACTTAAAAATAACATTTATGTTCAGAGACCTAAGTAAACGAGTTAATTTAATGAAAACATGGTTATAGGATAAAACTAATAAGTTTTTGGCCTAAAATTTAGAGATATTAACATTAGTTTGATAATAGGAACGTTTGGTGGACTTATAACAATTCTCGAGAAAGTACAGAGGGTATCACAAATTTATCCCTATTTTATATATTCGATCGACTTCTTTATCTAGGTATCTGGTGAGACAATTCTAAGGACAAGCAAAAACATCGAGGAGAAAACACTTTGTTTGATGTTATTAAGGTGGTTAGAATAAAAATGTATATAAGAGTCTATGGCTGTGGATTTTCTATATATTTCATATTTGAAACAATGGTTTGTCCGATGAATTAGAATATCTAGGAAAGGAAGTGTGGGATATTTTTCAACTTCTAAAGTAAATTTAATCGAGGGCATTAAGGTGTTAATTTTAGTAAGAATATTAATATTTAAATTATTAGGCCAAAGGCAAAGGATGTCATCAACATATCGCATACAACTATAGGGGTTTCATTAATTTGGGAAAGTATTCTAGATTCGAAGAATTCCATTTATAGGTTGGCGAGTACAGGGAACAAACAATTCTCCATTGCCATTCCAAATGTTTGACGATAAAATTTTCCATTAAAGGTAAATTTGCAATTATTGATGCAAAGAATAATGAGTTTAATGAGGGAAAAAGCGGGTATAGGAAGAACAACTGTGCCGAGGTGTTCTTCAAGGAAATTCAAGAGATCGGGTACGGGAACTTTAGTAAAGAGGGAACAAACATCGAAACTAACCAGGCTAAAGTTATTAGGGTAGGGGAGCTCATTAAGTTTACTAATGAGGTGCACATTATTGATAATATGCACCTTAGTACCCTCGTAGAAATTCTCCGACAACCACTTCTGACTCTTTTCAGAGGTATAGCCTTCTAGCAGCAAGCCCTCTCCAGCCATTGTTTGAACACAGCCTCCAGCAGTTCTACGTAGGCTTCTGGATTATGCCTAAGACCCTGGTTAAAGATGTGGGGCAGCATGTCGTCACCCTGACAGGAGGCACACCAAAAGACCATCACAGTTGTTGATAACTTGATCTTCATGCTACGCGCAACGTTTCAAGGATTGTAGACAGGCCACCTGTTATTCTGAGTGTTGTGCTACTGGTACTGGGAGAAAATTATTTTCCTCTGAGAAGAACAAGATCGTCCCATGCTCAACAGGATGTTTCAGATTATTCAGGAGCTTGTTTGGGTTCGTCAAGCTGTTCTTCTTCGGCCGTCAGAATTTGTCTATAGGGCCTCTTTTACGAATGCTAGTGAAGGTTATTCAGGGCCAGCTTCCTGATGGCGACTACAACAACCATCTCCTCGACAAAACCCGGATTCCCTTGCTCGGACCTTTCATCACTTTCTTCTGTACTTGTTTGATGAATTCTTATGTGTAAAGACAGTATGCTTTTCTGTATTCGTTTTTCTAGGCACGACTGTGTAGTCTCAGTTGCAGTTGCCCATGTCACTCCTTACATCATTTACAGTGTTAACAGAGCATTGATAACTGTGCATGAGATCAGCATTTTGATACGCGGCGCAAATTATCATAATGCAGGTAACTATTTTCCAACATTCAAATGTCATTCCATTCTTACATGTCAGATAAGTTTTTCTCAAATATAACTTTACTCTCTAGGCTTTTCAACACCGTTGACTGCTCACCGCTACGTCAATAGTTTCCTGAAAAAAAGGAGGCATCAAAAATACAGTGGTACCGCTCAAGTCTCGAATCTAATTGTAGTTAAATTGTAGTCAAATTTTGCCTGAACTATATGTATATATATATATATATATATATATATATATATATATATATATATATATATATATATACACATTAATATATAGAATAAGCAAATACAAGTTCTGCTGGTGGTAACAACCACCACAGGCTTTCGCCATATTTAATTTCTGCAATTCAAAAACCCTTTGAAGACAGAAAGAAGGATGCAGAAGCATTGTATTGCAGACCATATAACAATACAGTACAAGAGAAAGAGAAATTTGACATAAATAAACAAAGAAACAGGAAACAGGATTTTTTTGAAGGCAATAGAAAGGGACATTGAGAGAACAAAAGGATCAAAAAGAGCAAAGGACGGCACAATGAAGGCAATCTATACTGGCGTTATTTCTGCCTTTTCAGTATGGATCGCCTTCATTGTGCCGTCATTTGTACTCTATGATCCGTGTGGTTTTCTAATATATGTTTATCTTGCCTTCAAAAAACTCCTGTTTCTTGTCTCATTGGTCATTTCCGTCAACATTCTCTTTCTCATATATATTTAGATATGTCGTGGAATAGCCAGAATATCTCTCTCTCTCTCTCTCTCTCTCTCTCTCTCTCTCTCTATATATATATATATATATATATATATATATATATATATATATATATATATATATATATTAATATAGGCAGGTAGGTACTTTCGGGGTTTTTGGGTCGAAGTTGCTTGAATACCGTTAGTGAATGGGAAAATTGTTCTGAGTCTAGTGGGGATGGTTTATTATTGACTTTGCGGGGTCCTTTTTAAAACAAATATTTCAGAGTGCAGGTTGGCCAATGATTAACAGGGAGCTGGTAGACGTTGGAGTTGAAAAGGAAAGACAATGACACCAATATATTTTTACTAGAAACAAAAATAATATTTAAATATACACAGATATTGGGTTTAAAGGAAATAGTCGCACGGACGGATTAAATGTCTAGGCGAGATACAGGTGGGTTAATCAGGAGATTAACGTGGTCGGGTTCAGGTCGGTGATTAAAAGGGAGATTTTAAACTGGGCGAGCACACAAAGAATGGATCTATTGGGTAAGCCAGACTGTAGAACAATCTGCGGGCGGCAACGGTTACAATTGCTTACGTGCTCATTGCAAAGAAGGGCCAGTTGGGATAAGATGACTGCGATGGGAAGAGTCGGGTTACCTAACTTTTCAGATGAGAGAGCACAAGTATATAGCCTTCGGAGATGGGAATCCTCGTCAGATACTCGCGGATTGACTATGGCAGAGTTCAGGGCTGTCGATTTATCCTTCGTCCTCGAATCGAAATCGTCATTGTCTCCAATCGCGGAGGGGGGGAGGGCCCTTCAGATCGTTCGCCGTGGTAGGTGGGAAGTCTATTAGTGATCATTACTAAACAGAGTCGAAGGATTATATAGACGCTCGGCGAGGTGGCTTTAGGTGGCCTGGTTACCTCCCACACACGTGAGATTTTGGGGAAAAGTCGGTGACTTCTTCGGTGCGAAAATGTGATAATGTTGGCGTAGAATGTTCGACTAACTTCGATCTATGAAGGAAGGCAGGAATGTTTGCTGAAAGGCGGCCGTGGGAGATGATACAATCTGTCCCTAAGCAAATACAGCTCGGGTGTGATAAACCGCGTGGGCTGCACCCTCGCCCTGGTTCAGCCGTGCTTTCAAAGCTCCATGCGGTGATCTCGGGACCACGTGGGTACAGAAGGGCACGTCGTCACCCTTTGATATTATTCTGCTACATCCCCCCCCCCACCCCATCTAAAAAGATGGCACTTTCGGAGTTGGGGGAGAAAAGTCACATCCCCTAATACGAGTGACTTGGGGAAGCGGAGTCTTTCACGCGAGTGGTTAACGGGGTAAACGGAATAAAGGAAATTCCTGACCTGTCGTCAAGCAGGTGGTGTACAAGCTAACTCTACCCGACTGCGTGTACATATGAACGGAAAAGTAAATTAATTATTGCCGACCATAAGAGAATTAAGGGGGAACGAAATTAAAAAAATGAAATGAATATTTATACATTAAGCTATACAAAGCAAAAAAAAGGAAAAATGAATTGGATATTCAATGATACATTTTACATGAATGACAGAATGATTACGGCGGTAGATATACACATATAGGGGTGCTGGACCGGCTTCTAAATACTAATTTTATATATACAAGGGCGATGTGCTTCCTAGACGTACACATCGAGAAAAATAAATACATAAACAGAAATAATTGTCCTTTAGCTCATCTCTAGCTGGCAGTTATACTAATTACAAAATGGATAAATGGTATGGAGCAATTACAATTAAAACATAGATGTGGTCGTCACCCAATGGATTACGGCTAAGGGTATCAGCGATACAATTTTCCGACCATTTTATATACATTATCCTATACTAGAATTCCTGCAATAATAAGCTCCATCTCATTACTGGACCATTATAATGCTTAATATTACGGAAATATGCTAACGGGCGTGATCGGTTTCTATAACGAATTCTCGACCTACAAAGTACATCTTTAACTTCTGCACATTCCAAATAATAGCAAAAGATTCCTTTTCTATCACTGCATAATTCCTCTCACGTGGGAGCAATTTGAAACTCGCGTAGGCCAAAGGGTGACTCTAACCGTCGTCTCTGTACTGAAGGACAGAACCGATGCCCTCATTACTCGCATCCGTTCGGATCCCGAAGGGCCTCCTGGGGTCAGGCAACCTGAGGATTGGTTCAGAAACACTCGAATTCCAAATGATGAGGTTTGGGGACTTCTTTTTGAGTAGTTCACACAACGGGAAGGTCAAAGACGCGAAATTTGGGACAAACCTCCTATAAAATGAGGCAGACCTCATGAAAGAACGGAGCTGTTTCTTCGTACCGGGGAGGGGCATCTCAACTATCGCCCGGGCCTTGTCTTATTGTGGCTTAAGTTGGTAGTTTCCGATGTGGAAACCCAGATATTGGATCGAATCATAGGTGAGGTGGCACTTACCGGGGCCTATTGTAAGGTCTTGCTCTTGCAAACGGCTTAAAAGCGCCTGAAGGGAGGCCAAGTGTTGGTCCCAGTCACAAGTGGCAACGAAAGTGTTGTCAAAATCAAGGTGACATCATCCAATCCGTCCAAAACTCTGCGTATTATCAGATTATAATTGCTGCAGGCCGTCATTAACTCGAAAGAAGTTGACAGAACTGCATAAGGCCTTTGTCGGTGAGGAAGGCGGTTTAGGGCATCCGTCGTGTAATCGGCCACCAAAGTTGTCTTTTCGTCGGTGGTAACAATGTTGTTGACACACGCGCAGCGGTGAAATTTTTTAAACATGTTTACGCGAACAGCTTCTTTCTTGTGTGGGTCTTAATTAAATAATCCACAGGTCCTCGCGCTTCGAGAGTTGGGAATGGGGCTTTCCATTAGCTCAGGAGTTTGTTGCTATCCGTAGGAACTATCTATAGAACCTCATCACCTGGCTTAAACTTCCTCTCCTTCGATTTGACATCGAAGTACGTCCGGTACTTTTCTAAGTTTACGTCGGCATTTTTCTATGCAATATCGGCACACTTTTCTTATCTTCGTCGAAGGTCCAAAACATACGCGTAGGAAGATTGAATTCCACCGTCTAACTTGTCGTTAGAGAATAACTCCTTGAGGATGCTAATGGGACGTCGCACGTTACGTCCGTAGATTAATTCGAAAGGAGCAAATCCATGCGTACGATGTGGAACATTCCTGTATGCAAATAGTGCCACGGGCAAGAATCGATGCCACTCAAAGGGCTGTTCAGTACATAGCTTTTTTAATATTGACTTCAAGGTCGCATTGAATTTCTCGCAAACTCCACTTGCGCAGGGGTGAAAGGGGGTGGTAAAGAGCGGTTTTACCATCAACAGTTTCACGATATATTCCATCAATTCAGAAGTAAATTGCCTACCTCGGTCAGAGAATACTTCCTTCGGTATGCCTACCTTAGAGAAGATGGAAATTAAGGCTTCGGCACACGTAACACTGTCGATTCCCTTTAAAGCTATGGCTTCGGGGAAACGCGTAGCACAGTCCACAAGAGTAAGGACATAACTATGTACTTCGCTAGAAGGGGGACGAATGGGGCTGACAAGCTATATGGCCACTCGGGAAAAGGGTTCCGATATTATTGGTCCCTTCTGAAGGGGGGCCGGTTTAACACGCCTTTTTCCATGGTTTCTGGCAGATGTCACAGGATTGTCAGTATTAGAAATGTCAACTGCAGCACCAGGCCAGTTGAAATACCGGGAAATCATCTGAGCAGTCTTATTGTGGCTGAAGTGGGCAGAAAACTCACTATCGTAGGCAATTTTTAGGATCAGGGGGACATGCCAACGGGGAACACAGAGAGCGTGAGTCTTGGGGTTAACGCCATCCGACCAAGCGCGATATAACAAGCCTTCTTTTACGATATAAGAGACTGTCTTGTTACCACGGACCGAATCTTACTCGAGGCTCCGAAATTTTGCCCACAAAGGATGGAGATATGGGCACTCCTGTCTTTGAGCGAATTCTTCGCTTATAACGCCGCTGAAATCGGAATCTAAGGGAGTTTAAAGGGCAGCGGGCGTCTGGGATTCTTTCTTTGCCTGGGCTCTCGTGATAACCAGCTAAGCCACAGGGTTGGATGAGACTTGGGAGCACTTCCCTACCAAAACGGAACAGAATTTGATAGGGGCTGACACGACTTCAGCTCATCCTGAAAAGTAATGACACTCCAGGTAAGAGTTTACAATGCGGGAGCGGTTTGCGCGTCCCAGGTAGTCATGGACTACTGCAAACTTTTTGTGGTCAGGGGCCACCGGGGGAAGAAGTTCATTTGATACCACGATACAGGTAACACCCGGTATCGCGGACGAGGGTGGAGACTCTGTACCCATTAACACTTCCGTTTTCGAATTTCAAACTTCCTGGAGAACTCTTGTAAAAGAGGAAATTAACGTGGTGCCCTGGGGTACTGGGAGAAGAGATTGGAGCTGGGGTTTCTGGTCGCGATGGAGGGGGAGGGGGAGCAGCTTACACCTGGTGAATCTAGTGAATGAGATTACCACGGAGTTGGAAATTTGGGGGACAATTTGAGCGTGTATGGCCTTCGACACCGCACCCAAAACATAGGATTGGCCTACGGGAAAAGGTTGACGCAGGGGAATTAGAGATGAGGGGCTTGACATCACGGAGTTCCGATGGAGGCAAACTTCTGGGCTTAAAGGGGCCCGTAACCTTGGGCCCCAAGAAGTTCAGAATTGAGGGTGGAGTAATTCACCGTAGCTTCCGAGGGAAGGGATACACATAGGCCTCGGAACTAGTGGCTAAAGAGGGAAAGAAGCTTAGCGACACCGTCCGTCTCGATGTCCCAATAATTAGCTTCAAAATATTTTTCGAAGTGAGTGAGAAAAGATCCGAAGTCCTCTCTTTCTTTGAACGTAGGGAGTTTAATGAGGGAGGATTGAGGGGCTTCTTCAAGGGAATTTACTGACAGGGCTTCGAGCCGATCGCGATTTAATTCTAATTCAGATTGGCGAATTCTCTCTCGCTCTTCGCTTCTCTAATCTCTTTTTGTTCAGCTCTCTCTTTTCTCTCTTCTTCGTATATATAAGTGACAAGCTCTTTGCCACTTAAACCAAGGGATTATCCTTGGAGTTTAAATCTCTGGAACGACGACATTTTGTTCGTCGTTCTCCATCCCGTCGGCACGGGATGGAGAAGGCTTGGGTCCCCCAATTACTGACACACGGAGGAATATGCTTGTTTAAGCGCGGAATCTTTGCTATCCAAATACTCTCACTAATATAATACACAATCAAACAAATAAAAAAAGAAATAATGGAGTCTTCGTGAGATGAGAAGGGCTCAGACTCTACTAATACTTCGGGGATTAAAGTGACCGTGAGAGAAACTCTGTCTCCTAACAAAATTTTCCTATTAAAGGTTCTCGGTCCAAACACACATACAAACACTTAGCGATAATTAATGATAATAAAATATGGCGGGGTTGTTTCCTGTTTTGTTTTGTCTTTGCAACTCAAACGGTACTCAGCTTTGAAAATTACAATAAAGTTAAAGTGTTGCCTTTAAAAATCTCTCTAAAGACCTTTTAATGACCCTGACACACCTGATCACCAAATTTATAAGAGAAATGTATACACACACACACACACACACATATATATATATATATATATATATATATATATATATATATATATATATCTTGGAATGGCCAGACTCTTTCTATATATATTTACGTAGGTACTTTTGGGGCTTTTAGGCCGAAGTTGGTTGAAGACCGTTAGTGAATGGGAAAATTGTTGTTATGAGTCCAGTGGGGATGGTTTATTATTAACTTTGCGGGGTCTTTTTCAAAACAAATATTTCAGAGTGCCGGTTGGCCAATGATTAAGAGGTAGCTGGTACACGTTGAGGTTGCAAAAGAAAGACAATGACAATAATATATCTTTACTAGAAACCAAAAAAATATTTAAATATACACAGATATTGGGTTTAAAGGAAATGGTCGCACAGACGGAGTTAAATGTTTGCGCGAGATACAGGTTGGTTAATTAGGAGAGTAACGTAGTTGGGTTCCGGTCGTTGATTAAAAGGGGGATTTTAAACGGGGCGCGCACGCAAAGAATGGTTATCTTGGGATAAGTCAGACTTTAGAACAATCTGCGGGCGGCAACGGTTACAATTGCTTAAGTGCTCGTTGCAAGGCACGGCCAGTTGGGATACGATGACTGCGATGGGGGAAGTCTGGTTACCTCACTCTTCAGCTGAGGAAACACGAGTAGATGGCCTTCGGAGATGGGAATCCTCGTCAAATACTCGCCGATTGACTATGGCTGAGTTCACGGATGTCGATTAAGCCTTCCTCCTCGAATTGAAATCGTTGTTGTCTCCAATCACGGGGAGGGGGTGGTGAGGGCGCTCTTCAGTTCGTTCACGGTGGTAGGTGGGAAGTCTATTAGTGCTCATTACTAAACCGAGTCGAAGGATTATATAGACGCTCGGCGATGTGGCATTAGATGGCTTGGTTGACCCTCCACACACACGTGTGATATGGGTGAAAAGTCAGTGAATCTTTCATGGGGAAGTGAGAAACTGTTGGCGTACAATGTTCGACGAACTTCTATCTATAACGGAAGGCATGAATACTGGCTGAAAGGCAGCCGTGAGAGACGATGAAATCTGTCCCTAGGCAAATACAGCCGGGGTGTGATAAACGGCGTCCGTTGCACCCTCGCCCTGGTTCAGCCGTGCTTTCAAAGCTCCATGCAGTGATATCGGGACCATGTGGATACAGAAGGGCACGTGGTCGCCCTTCGATCTTACTCTGCTACATATATATATATATATATATATATATATATATATATATATATATATATATATATATATATATATATATATATATATATATGTGTGTGTGTGTGTGTGTGTCTCGCAAAGCGGAAAGATTTGGTGATGCAAGACTTAAGCGTATTTTCAAAATGAAAAATAAGACTGTAGTCATATTTGTGGATGTTAGGTTGAGGAGGGGTTCTGTGACCCATGTACCTTATTGTTTTACTCTTATCATAAGACAAAATATATTTTAGTCACCAAATGTCCTTCCGCCGCAGCTCGATGCAGTGTCGTCTGTTGACTTTCGTCCATTGCAATGATGTCGGCGCCGTTGTCAATAAGTAGATGACAGATTTCCACGTAACCAAAAGTCGCAGCCACGAAGAGAGGAGTCATCTGTTGTTTATCTCTCGCCTAAAAAGATAGATTTTTTCCATTAAAACTTGACCAAAACCAAAATCATAAACATTTTGGCAAAAAGATTCGTGAAACAAGTGAAAAATGGAATGGAATGTGTGAAAGGTACTGAGTTCGTGTAAGGGATGACTTCTTGTGGTATTCGAGATCAAGCATGCATACAACCCTTTTGAGCCTACTGTTGTCCGACACCAGAAAACGTGTCCACTCTTAGAGTAAGAGAGAAGTGCATTATCTTTGATGATTTGAAATGTTCTTAAGCTAAGACTTAGCGTTTTTTGTATATGTATTTAGTAGGAAACTTTAGCTCCAATATTCGACCACTTATGATGACTGAAAGTAGGGGTAGGGAGTAGACAGTGCTGTGCCCACTACCGTTACTAGCATGTGTGCAATTCTAATATATAGTAAATCTTGCTTCGGAAATACCAAGTTGTATTAAAAGCTTCTCCGTCCAAATTAGGTCCTCTAAATTTCCATCCAATTAACCGGGGTCAGGAAGATGTCTCGTAAGGGGTAATAAGGGCTAACTTGTCTATATTCTTGTTAATAATTGGGTACCAGACATATTTATTGCCTCGGACAGAAACATTTCGCTATTTTTCTGTCCATTCGCCTTTTCTTCTTTCGTATGCCCTATCATCCCATTTGCTTTCCTCTCTGGCTACTTGGATTGTTCACCTTCCACACATCTCACTTTACCAAGCACCTTTGAAAAATCTTGTGGCGGGAATACTATCGTCAGCCCCAACCATATCCACCCCCACACCACACACAAACCCACCAAGAAATGAGGTAATGTAAAAAAATGAGCCCCTCCTCCCATCGAGGGAAATCTCTAGAAGGTTCTCAAAGTACCTCGATGTCGACAGCTCCATACTTGAGAAGGTCCTGAGCAGCCACAGCGTGGCCTCTCATGGCGGCGTAGTGGAGAGGCGTCATGCCATACACGTCTCGAGAATCTACTTCAGCACCATTCTCCACCAGGACTCTCACCACCGAGCCGAAGCCATTGGCGCTGTCGTCAGTGTCTGAAAGAGCAATTTGATATTTTACTCTCTCAAGACGATTTTATTTCTATGTTGCAGATATAATTTCTATGATAAATTTCTTTGAAATTTATATTAAAATAACATTAAAACATAATTTTTCATTGTGGGACATATAAGCCCATTAGTCTTGACAGGTGTAACACATATGTCCCAAAAGTCTCACAAAATATTTGCCGGGATATACATGGTGGAATCACGAAGTGTAAACTTGTTTTTACAAATCATTTTAAATATGTTTACATACTATTAATTAATTACTTTATTGCAGGTTCTTTCAGGGCTTATTGGATTTTATGAATCAAAGTGTAAATTAATAAAAAAATAACACTCGTTCACAAATATAACTGAAAAATGTGAAGAAATCGTGTATCTGTATAGAAGCGGGAAGACAGCGGACGATATTTTTAAATTGTTGAACCTCACTGTGAGCAGATCTAGGGGTTTTAAAACTATCTAACGGCCTAAAAAGAAAGGCGTTTTTCTACAAGAGTGAAGTTCATCCTGTTCCGATCACAGAGAACGTCGACCCTCCTCAAGAACACGATAAACAAGGAAAAGTGAAAAACAACTTGCAAACAAACTGAGCCATGTGGCATGCCAAAATTGCTGAAAGATGAACTAAAACTTTGTCCATTCAACATAGCTAAACGACATCTGCATTACGACCCCACCAAAAAGAAGCGAGTCGAAAAAGTAAAGTGCGCCGCCAACGTTCACTGACTAGGCAACCTATAACACACTGAATGATCGTGTCAGCACCAAATAAGAATTAGATTTCAGTTCAACAGCGGATATCTTTCATGAGACAGGAACCAGCTTCCGTGAAGGTGTGGCCGGGCGTAACATTAACGGGCCAAAGAACACGTCTAATCTTCATTGAAAGGTGACGGAGTAGCGATCAATCAACACTTTTATTTGGAGATATTGAAGGAGAAAGCTATCTCCTGAGTGGATGCCACCATAGGAAATGCCGGCAACTCTTCAAACAGATAAAGCAACCTCACACAACCTAAGAATTTCAAGAATTTCGCCACACAAATTTAAAGGTTTAGATCAAAGGAACTTTGGCCTCCAATTTCGCTAGATTTGAACTGCATGGACAGTGGAGTGTGGTTGATAGTTAAGCAGAAGGCATCTCCCAAATGTCATCAGAGTGTCGAAGTTCTGAAGTGCAAACTGGAACAAATTCGGGAGAAAACTTCAGCTGAAACCTTACGCACCACTTTTGCTCAGATCAAAAAGGCAGTCACATTGAATATTAGTTACATCATTTTGTAGCAAATAATTTTTTCTTTCGTTTTAGCCTAAACATTATGTAATATTGCATTGTGTTCTGAAAATAAGTGAATAAATATCAGTCTATCGACATTGGTTTGATATTCTACGAGTTGAGGTAGAAAATTCTCTAACCCGGAATGATTTATTCGCAGAAAGTGCAAGCAGGGGGTGAAGATTCGTACTTTTGAGTAGTTAGGACCTTTGTACCAATTTGTGTTCACAATGTTTACTAGTGCCGATATTGTTTTCCCTCTCCAAACTTTTTCAAGGCTACTGGTTTTTTTTCATTTAATCCATGTACTCATGTCTTCTCCCAAGCTTTACCGCGCTTGACGAGCCCCAACTACAACTGAAAGAATCCGTGAAACACATTCAGAAAGATATATTGGTAGTGAATTGGAATGTTTTGCCCCCGGCCCTCGTGGTAAAATAACACCTCTGTTTGAGTGCAAATTAAATTTTAGCCCTTTGCTACTAATGAAAAAGATGTTGTTTTTTTTGTATTTACGACGGATACTAGTATGTTTAACCATAATTCATTTGCATCTATTTATTTAATTATATATTTTTTACCCGACTTGCTAAAAAAAAAACCACGATAGTACGTGATGTACGAACAGGAGCGAGATGAAACAAGTGAAGAAGGAACGAAAGTGATTATTTTTAAGTGTTTTTATCACGCTGATTTGAAGCCGGTGTCTGATTATAGTTCAGTGGCGACCGACGCCGACAATACCTCTGCTCTTCTCCACGCCCGGACGAAGAGGGGAGGAGGGCCACAAAAGCTCTCTATCTTTTCTCCAATCAACATATAGAAGCCTCCACAAATTGTGATTACCAGTTGAATACCTGCTATACCAAGTGCGGTTCTATCTCGTTTGCTTCGCTTACGGTAGAAAGCGTTTTTTAGTCGCGTGCACGCGAATATATACGTTTCTATGTCGGTCCGTAGGTTGGCGGTCGGATGGTAACCATTTTACTTTTCAATGCGCTTTTGGCAATAGCATAGTAACTATTCGGCCAATTCTAACGGAATTTGAAACAACCCCGTATGTTGTTTTACATTTTCTTTCGAATCTTATAGTTACCAAGGTCCTCCCAATGTAAGTCCGGGACTTATTAAATAAAACACTATCTATGGGTCGGATTTCCCCACTTGTTGAAAAGTTTGAAGGTCACAAGGTCATATGGTCATAAAATCATAATTCAGAATATTTGAGAGCACGCGATTTAGGTCTGTTGACCTTGTTTTAGGGATAGGCTTAGGGAGAGAAATGGTCAAAGGAGAGCTTTAGCAGAAAAGGATCAAAGGCAATGAGAATTCACAGCAATGGCTTTACTCCCGCCTTCTGTCGGAAAATCACGTAGATAGACGACAATGAAAAATTCCTAGCAACAGGTAAGCTAGCATATTTACTTCGGCCATCAGAGTTAGGAAGAGGTTATGTGATGATCTCGGAATCTTTGGGGAATGTTTTAAGTCTTTTTTACCCATCAATCAGGTATGTTTAAGAGTCAAACTGCTCTGCTTTGATTTAAAAACCTCTAGATTAATATTAATCTAGAGAGAATTCTCTGCAAATATATATTAGATAGAAGAGCATATGTGATAGTCAATGATTATGAATGACCCATGTTCGGAATAAAAGATGGATTCGATCTAAACAGCGTACATACCAAAGCATAGAATGCCTGAATGACCCAATATCCAGTTCGCTGAAGACATCAGTCAACTAGTAGTCAGCCAATACAAGAATGAGAAAATACAGACATGGACAGCAATCAGCTATAGAGATTTAAACTATGAACCAATTCGAAAGGGTCTGGAAAATAAGAATGAACAGGAGAAGATTCACTGTAGTCCATATCACGATACAGAAGGTAACGGATATCGAATTAGAAGGACATCTATATCAATATAATTAGGGAGGCAAATTACTAGGGCAAAAGATAACATCAAAAGGCTATAGAAGATACGTAACTGGGAAAAATAAGAACAACTCATGTGCTAATCCTCCCACTTACTTTAAGAGCCTTAAACACCAAAACAAAAGAAAAATTCATCTGGCTCTATGAAGAGAGGCGCTCATCTACCTTCCCATCCACGTAAATACCTTAACAAAATCAAGAAAAAGGGAACTACAGAAAATTCAAAGAAAAGGCATCTATATAATTAATCACCGACAGTAGAAGAAGCAAGAGAAAAACACATAGAGCACTAAATAGAGAGTCTAAGGTCGAGCCGCTCAATATCGTCATTGGGAAAAGAGAGTAAAGAAATCTAAAGGAAAATCGACAACCTTCCTCAGACATTTGTAGAAAACACCATTACCAGAGTAAACCCTCCTTTAAACTCCAGATTTCTCGTGGAAGAATTCAACAGGGAATAGTGGAAACACCATTGTACACATAATTGATACTAACAACGATTTAAGAAAAGTAACCAGCTCCGTAGGAACTTGACCGAACATGATAACCCCTAAACAGACATGGCAAAAGAATAAAAAAATCACCAAATGTGATCCTAAAGTGACTAACCCAAAAAGACACGTAAAGTGAAAATAACCGTCATACACACGAGGTAGTTCTCAAAAAGTGTTCACATTGGATTTATTTAGCGTCAAAGGGAGCTTATTAGCAATGAGGCTGGTAAAATTATAGAATGGAGAGATGAGATTAACACATTTGAAAAAGGAGCAATTTAAGGGCAATTCCCAAGAGATGAGTGCACATAACTAGCGGAATTAGAATATCATTCTACTGGTGTGGTTGGGGCAGCCCCCATATGACGTTCGTTTTTGCACACCAAGACCTGTTTGTCTTGTGCGGTAGATGGCGAGAGGCTTACATGCACTAAGGATGCGCACATTTGTTTATCACTTTCCTTTGCTCTCAATATCAAGTACCCTAAATTGCTCTTAAAATACAAATGAATTTTTGTGTAATTTAGTGTAACTAAAAATGTCATTTGTAATGTTTATGCTAAGGAGTAGATCAAATGGAGCACAAGATGCGTTAGGGTGAAATATAATATCAAATAGCGAAAATACGGTCTAATTGACAAAACATAGATTCACATACTTCACATACTATCTTACATACAGTGTCATACAACATAGTTACTTCCCCCTTCTCATCTTCCCTCTTTCTGCGGCTGGCTAGGGACGGGCTTGCCTGTGACCTCCAAAACATGATACGTACATAATTCTTAAGTAAGCTCCCATTATGCTCTAAAAATACCCTACATGCCCTCTTCGCCCTTACTCCTACCCCAAGAACTCCCTCAAACCCCCCTTCGCAACCCTATACAGCCAATTAATAGATAGCCTTCCCCCAAGTCCACTGAACCAGAACACGATCGAATTGAAGATTCAAGAATTTATGGCTGATATACTAAAAGATTTATTCGACATTCCTAACGTACCTTCACAATTTCTAACACAAAGACCATTACTTTGCAAGAGGATAGTGATTTTCTCAATAATATAACAGAAATAACAGAAATATTTTTACAATGTGAAACATAAACAAAGAAAAATAAGTTGAGATAAATGATGATTTTTTTGAGTTGCGATGGAACAATTAGAGAAACTCTCGAATAAATTCAATCAGCTACGTAAAAACAAGAGAGTATAAGGTGCATAATATAATTTTAATGGAAAACTAAACAAAACAACATATCGTAAAAAGATGAAACAAAACCAATCACTTGGTAGACGGACAATGACAACAGTAAAGGATAGACGGACACAAAATCAGAAACAGAGCGAGGAGCATTGAAAGAGGGGAATAATTAATTTTATCAGAAACTACAAGATACCAATGGCCTGCATACCCCGAGATAAAAACTACATGATACCAATGTTCTGCATACCTCGAGATTAAAACTACATGATATCAAAGGCCTGCATACTTCGTGATGAAAACTACATGATATCAATGACCTACATACCACAAGATGAAAAATTCATGATACCGAGGTTTTGCATACCCCGAGATTAAATCTACATGATACCATTAGCCTACATACCCCGAGATGAAAGCTTCTCAATAAATAAGGAGGAAGATTTACCAATAAAGAAATTAAGGACGTGAAAAGTGGTAAAGAATCTAGGTAAAAATGGTCCAACATCGTCAAAATAAACGGTGTGGGTAAATGTTGACAGAAGCATAGGATTCCAATTGCAAAGTCTAACAATCCTTACAATTACTATTTTTAAAGGCAGCCAGGGGCAATCAGTCTCTTATCGCCAACATATAAATTGCTTACAAAATTCATATCCAACAGACTAACACAAACACTGGACTGCAATCAGACCCCACAACAGGCTAGTTTCACAAGTAGTTATAGTATTTATGATAATCTGCAGACTGTTTAAGAATTACGGCACACAACAAATAATTACGAAATACCTATGAATGACAATCCTAGACTACGAAATGTCTTTGAGCTAGTACACACCTCGTCGCTCCTAAGAGTACTACAGAGACACGGAATTAACTGAACATACATTGACAGCCTCTCTTACATACAGTTATTTCTCCCTTCTCGTCTGCCTTGTTTCTGCGTTGGCTTCGGACGGGCTTACATGTGACTGCCAAAACATGATAGGCACATAGTTCTTCAGTACGCTTCTATACCCCCATAAGCCCCTTATACGCACTCTCCTTTCCTACCCTACCAACGGAACCACTCAAACCACCCCGGCAACCCTCTACACCCAGTTAGTAGAGAAGCTTCCCCCAATCCCACTCAACCAGAACACAATAAAGCACAAATACACCCCTTTTTTCTCCCCCTCTTCCTTTCACCTTCCGTTTTTTTTTCGCTAATAAAAATAGAGGTAGATTTTTAAAAGTATTATCCTAGAGTATGGTCAGTTATGACCGAGGTATAGTCGTATTATAGTCTTCGTTTTCGAGAAGTACCGATCAAGTGTTATCAATTTGATAGCCCTATTGTAATTGTGTATCACGCCAAAATATTAGAACGAAACATATGAATATTGTACTTGTAACCTATCGTCAACATATTTATATCGATCAAGATAAAAGCGTGAAGCACATTCATGGCAAAAATGGTGGCCTGGGATGTGCTTTACAACCTTAAAACTTACCAAAATCAGGAGAGGGACGCCAAGACTAAAAGACCAACGTACACAACCAATTCTGCCATATAATCAGATAACACAACCTTATCTCGTCCTCAATTTTTATTAAATTTCTCCCTGATGAGGCTACAGCCTTCTTGTTTTCTCATTCCTTTTTTCGTTCAAAGCTTGACTATGGATACGAGTTTTATATATAGGCAGCCCAGCGTGAGCTGTGGAAGGTGGACTCGATGCACCTAAAGAGTCTTCGTTTGGTGACTGGTGCCTTCTACACCTCCCCATATTGGCATCATGTTGGTCGATACCGAGGAGATACCATTTGCTCTGCACAGAACACACTATATTATGCCACTTACGTGTGGGCTAAGAGTCACCAACGGCCATATTTGCATCCGGTGCCTATACTGCCATGAGACGCCAGTCATACCTTATGCCATTCATGTTTAGGTCAAGGAAACTCCTTCGACAGCCCGATGTAGCTCTTGGGTCAGTAGTACCTATATTTTTGTCTAGGATATCACCCTGGAGGGTACCACTTTTGAATAGTTGCCGCCACGCCTCTGTTATTAAAGCTTCTATAGTTCTAGTATTATTGCACTCGACATTTTAGAGCGCAGTTCGAGTCATGCTGGAGCTTTGCCAGCGTACACGAATGGCTCCAAGCCAGAAGAACAGGTCAGCTTCCACACCGTATCCTCTATGTTTAAAGTCATCGGAGTTGTACCAGGCACTGTGTCTATCTACACGGCCGAACTGGTTGTAATATATCGTTCGGGACTTAAAAAAACGCATCATGCCAGGTTCGGAGATAGGGTCTTGATCTTTAGTGACTCACAAGGCGCTCTGAGTTCTATCGGTGCAGTGAATTTTCCGTATCCCCTTGTTTGCGGTATATGTGATGCCACAGCTGCCGCGAGACGTGAGGATGTCGAGATTATCTTCTGTTGGGAAGATGGACCTGTATGGATTGCGGGGAATGAGCGCACCAATGAAGGCGCCAAAGAGTTCGTGAGGACTTGGCGACCAGACTAGCGTTTCACCTATATTGGCAGGTAACAGTTCAGCCCTCCGGGCTGCCTGACAAATAAAATGGTAGATGTTTGAGGGAATCCTAGAGTGTCATCGCGCCGCGACTGTTTCCGAGGTTCCCCAAATGCCTCGGCTGCTTCAGCCGCTTTCTGTTGTCTTCGAGTTGGGGACACTCACGGGTCGCACAGCCATTTGATGGAGCGCTCGTCTGCTCCTCATTGTGACGGCTGCGTTGTCCCACAGACTGTTAGGCACATTGTTGTTGAGTGTCTTAGGATGGGAATCTTCACGCACATTACCTGTCTTGATACCAGGACATGCAGGGTTACTACCGTATGTCCCTTGTACTCAAGGCAGATTCTTGCACTCTCGACTCTGAACTTTGTGGAGGTTAGCCTTTTCCTCTTTATTTAACTTTTTTGTTGTTAGAAGTATGCTCCAACGCGGGCAGATGCAGGCATCCCTTTAACGCATAAGCATGCCTTTTTTTCCCTTTGTTTTAGAGCTTTTCGTTTTTTCTTTTTGTTTTTCCGGTTATTCTTTTTCTTTTTTCTTCTTTTTAATGTAGCCTACTTAGTATTATGACTTATATTTCGCATATTATACTCCTATAATAGAAGCATTTGCCAGAATAAACGCCTTAAAAATATCCCTTAATGCCATTTGAACTCTCCCTACAATGAGGTCGCAGGGCTATAGCATGTTTACTCCAGAATGCCGCTTGAGCCATACGGTAACTCCAATTAAGCCTTTCTGATAGTAACGTAGCACAGCTCTGGCACGCATAAACTGGACTGTGACACCCACTGAGTCCTTCCCTTATCATCATTGAGTGTTCTCGTATTCCAATAACACCCAAAGCAATGTCACACGACTGAGCGATGGCTCCGTTATCACGCAATTCCCATCGACTCCTGTACCACACATTGATCGTTCGCGCCATCATGTAATATCCGTTGTATGTATATTCAGCCGTCCTTTAACAACTTCTAGCCCTTTCTTAAACACTACTTGATCCCTTCTTGAGCACTTCTTGGGTTTTTTGAACTTGCAGTGGGCCCTTCATTACTTAGACTCTACGCTGGAGCGACTTAAACTTTGCCTCTCAGTCTCCATCTCTCCTCTTCCCTTCTGATTAAACGTCTGGCTGCGCGGGTCCGACTACCAAGCGTCATTCGGTCATCATAATCTTATACCAATTAAAAACACACACACAGCCATTTAGGCTGCACTTAGTCAATAATAAAGTATAATATAATTAGAAATAAAATGATAAGGTCAGATAACTCGGAAAAAGTTTATCACAAAGCTTGAGGTGAGATTTTTAGGATTTTGAAATGGGAACAAAAGGGAATAAGAATTAATGGGAGATATTTAAATTATTTAAATTTTGCTGACCAAAGGGTATTATTTATTTCGAATTCAGTAGAATTAGTGTTAATGAGTTAAGAAATATCTAACCCAATCTCACAGAAGGACTGAAAAGCAACTTTTCAAATAATTGTGATTTTTACAGAAGATAGAGCAATTAGCACTGAGGATCATGTCTTTGAGTAGGGGCAAGGATACTTAGGATAGATTGTGCAAGGATACTTAGGACAGGTTGTGAAGGGATACTTAGGACAACCTGTACAACGATACTTAGGACAGATTGTACAAGGATACTTAGGACAACTTATACAAGGATAATTAGGACAGCTTGTGAAAAATTACTTAGGGCAACTTGTACAAGGATACTTAAGACACCTGTCCTAAGGGATACTTAGGACAGCTTGTGACTTTTTACTTATGACAGCTTGTATAAGGATCCCTAGGACAACTTGTGCAAGGATACTTAGGACAACTTGTGCAATGATACTTAGGATAGCTTGTGCACGGATACTTAGGATACCTTCTTACTCATAATGGGAGCATGAAAAGGAAAATCAGTAGAACAAAAATGGCTGTGGAGAGGTCGGAAAGCTTAGCTACATCAAAAGCGATATGTTTCTATTTATTATCCAATTTATTTAATTAATACATCATACCAGTTTAAATTAGTGTCAATACTTCAAGAATTTCCATTAATTCTTTACACATTTGTAGGTTTCTCATTTTTACTGTGTTTTCTTTCTTCCCCCTTCCTTATTAAGTAAAGTATGTGAATATATGTATTTATTCTATACCGACACAAGTGTCACGCAGATAATGAGAACGACCCCCCCAAAAAAACAACAACAACAACAGGAACATAGAATGGTACTTGTTAGGAATACTTCACAGGGGCCATGAAATAAATATGTGGATTAGAACAAAACCTCGGGTGAGATAAATACTAAAAATAATCAAGTTTCTTAAGTTTATCTTTAAAATAATTTTAACGCCCTCTTTCACCCTTTTCTGGATCTAAACAGGCAGGAAAAAGAGAGTGGGAGATTTGAAGGAGGCGCAATAGATGACCCGAGAGCGAATATAGCAATGCCCTCTGGCATTTCTATAAAATATTAGCATACTCTCCTCTTTAAATCCAATATTAAAATATCCAATTAAATTCCTATTTAATTTCAACTATTTCTATCCAATCCTATGTATAAATTATCAATCATCTCAAATAATCCTATATTAATTTATTAATCAAAAATCTCAAATTTTTATGTATATGTATTTTCAATATATTTTTGTATAAATAATTGCATCCAAAAATCGTGGCTAAAATACATTTTTTTGGCAACACTTCCTTTAGTCAAACACACAAACTAACACGCTTTGAGCTGTTCCACATTGAACACAAATATTGCTTATTCGTGTCTCGTCATTCTCATCGTAAAGGTCAATAAATATTCCTTCTCCATTTAATCATTTAACTCTGAACAAATCATACTTAGTTTAATTCCTCGTCCTCATTCCAGACTCCCATACACACTAGTTGCTGCCTTGTTACCTATTTACCAATACCCTGTCACCTATTTACTAATACCATGTTACCTATTTACCTTGTTACTTATCTACCTCACACCAAGCTTAGTCACGACGAATATTCAATATTAAACTCATGTTCATTTTTGTATAAGTAAATTTAAATTCAATCAATATATTTCAACTATGTTCCATTCTTGTTAATCTATAATAATATATATATTGCTCTATCCTCGTTGTATTCCATCCATTCCTTAACGATTTCGTGGTCAGCCATTAAGCCTAACTTCGCCATGAGCTTAGCCGCTCGAGCCTTTTTACGATTCAATAACTCTCCTCAAAAACTTATAGATATAGGTTTGTTGTGAAGTATCTATCTAGGTTCATACCACAATGGCCCTATATCTATACGAGCATCATTTTCTCTTGGGCCACTGGAGTAAAGAGAGCCTGCAGCTATTCCAGGTTTGAGTTTTAGCGAGGGTAATGCCCCTGCTATACCATCCACCTCTTGCGGGGAGAGATCGTTAAGTGAAATGGGGCAGGAAACTGCGAGAAGCAACGGCAGAAGATGGATTCATAGGAATCTGAAGAAGGCACTTTTATACATAGAAGGATCCAGAATCCTACCTCGCAGAAGCGAGATGAAATTCACTCAATGGCTGGAGAATCACCGCAGGTGGCAAATTGGAGCAGAATCTAAAATTTTAGATTTTACTCCGAATCCCCGCCAATTACTCTTACTCGAAACTATACAACTACAAGAAACACAACCAAAGTTAACCATACAATTTAATTCGCATGGAATACTTCCGAGTACAAGAGGATAGTACCGACCAAGGAGGTTCATTTAATCTATTCTCCTTAAGGCGAAAATTACCAGTGGAAAAGGAAATCACCTCCTTCACCAACCAATTCCAATGAGATAGCTTCTTTGACTATCGCTTGAAGTTAATATCTTTTGATCTGTTCTTCCCTACTCAAATGTTTGTTATTACGTCTGTAATCTTTTTATGTGCCTTTAATTTTTCATGTTATGTTTGTTAGTGCGTTTGTAACAATTTATTCTAAAATATAAACCTTCTTTTGTGGTATTTCTTTAATTGTCTTTGAAGATGATACGAAGTGTATCGAAACGCGTCAGTCAAATAAATTATTGTGCTAAGGTGTCTCAATTTTCTGGTACCTTTCTCAAGATGAAAATTATTAGTTTCTAATGATTTTTGATGTGCTTATTCATGAGATTAATCAAGAAGAAAAGCGAATATACGACAAATCGATAGGTTCAAAAAGAAAGTTATTGATACGAAATTAACCGTCGCTTTCAAATATACTTGCTATGACAGATGCATGTCCTTCAGTATTTTGAGGACATAAATTTGAATAGTTCTAATTTTCTTCTAACTAATTTTTTTTCAAATATATTTTCAGACTAATAATGAATCACATTAAAGTGACGAAGGATATTAAAAAGCACGCTGTAATCGTTGTCATAAATCTCAGCATAATGATACAGAGATTGCTCGCTTTCTAACAGTTGCCTGATCCCTCGTTGCCAAGTTAGAAAAGACATGGAATCTGCTTATAGGGATCTAACATGCAAAGGGTTCTAATACCATCATAACCAAGCCCGCCGAGAGGGTGGTACAGCCGGTACATCGTACCGGTGCCCAAGTACCGGGAGGGGGCGCTTGTTTTCTTATGTATACAGAACACATATCAAATATTATAGTGATAAATCTTTTTTCTATATTTATTGTAAGAAATAACTTCTAGTGTAAATAGTAGTCTCTAGTTTGCCTCGGAAAGAGAGTACAATTAAAACTCGCCCTTGATCTCGTGATGTTGATAAGAATATTTCGTCAATATGTAAAACAAGAAGAGGCCGAAGAAGGAGAGTGATTGACGCTGCAAAATTGGCACTATTTTCAACCTGTGTGTCGAAGTATGGCCAAGTGTACGGGAATATGCGCACACAGGCTCTAAGGTAGGTTAAGCAAGGCAACAACTGTTATTGTTCTAAAGAGTGCGATTTGAATAGATAGCTGAAGCTTCGTGACCAAGGAATATTCCAAACACAAGGACAAAAGAATAGATTTTTAATACACGCTAAATAAAAGGCACAAGAATAAATATATATATATATATATATATATATATATATATATATAGGTACATGAATAAGACGGAATTAGGTTCCGAATACTAGTAAGATAACTAGGGTTATTGAATGGTTATAATGGGAGATCTAGGGTAATGAGTGATTTAGTTCCTTTGAACCTCTATTAGAGCGGAGCAACCTTGGGGGAGGTCTTGGCGACCTTGATTACTCAGGGAGGTACTTTCTCGAAACTTGTGTTTTGCAAGATGCAGGCCTCTTGTCCTCAAGAGGTCACTGGTCGAACTTCGAAAGGGGGGGAGAGATGACTTCTCCACACTCGGTTTCAGCGAGCTATCGGACCTCGTGTCCTCAAGAGGTCACCAGAAGAACTTCGGAGGGCGGCTTCTCCAATCATTGATCCGAAGGCGGTTGAGAAAGGCTGACGTTGCCTCACAAGAGTCTTCTCCATAACCTGAAGATACGGGTGTGATGTCCAGCTCTTCCGTGGCTTTCGACTGTCACTCACACTTCTCGGGAGAGAACTTCGTTGAATCGAACTCCTTTCGGGAAAGTGTCGTCTAACTAAATCCGTCTGTAATCCTTGGGAGGGTGCATATATAGCCGGAGTTCTCCAAAACAGGGAGAGAGAGAGGTCTTCTCGAACCCTCGTTATCGGCAGTGAGAACCGAGCATCTCCTTGCGGGAGATCGTAAGAGGTAGAGATCAGCGGCCAGACGGACGACCAGCAGCTGGAGCCATAAAAGCTGTTCGCGGCGAACCTACAAAATAGATGATTTAATCTCCCGACCTGAGGTGGGGGGAGGGAAGATTAAGACGGCGGGGAGGTTGCATTAAATTTCAGAGTCATACCTTGGTGTTAATTTTTGCGGTGACTTGGCGGCAAGTCCAAAAAGGGTGAAGTCGGAGAGGAGGAGGGAGTAACGGCTCGCTTTCTCTCCTTAAGTAATATCTTAGGAGGTGGGGAAGAATATCACTCTAGAGGATCCCTCTACACTGTAGATGCCATACTTTAAATTTAATTTGAACAGACTCTGCTGAATATTGCCCTGAAGCCATCTCCTTTTCAAGGCAATTCAGACAACATACACTCTCTTCAGCTCCAGTCCACGATGTTGGGAGATTCCTCTAAACAAGACAGGAAATCGGTCGCTTCACAACAAGTCGGTTACAAGATGGTCTTCGAGAATAGATTGTGTAAAACCATTTGCAGTAAATGTTACCAGCATTTGGGATGCACTTGAAGAACTGTTAACAATGAATCTGACACCTAAAACAAGAACTGAAATATGTCTCATTGTTTACTTTTTATATTATGTCAGCAATTGGTCATGATTTTTGCATCAATTGACATCTGCAACAAGATTCTGCAAGCAAGACATATGTTGCAGTTGATGTTGAAGCCACGCATGTTCACGAGTTGATAGCAAGTCTGAAAGATCTTCGTTGAAACTGGAAGAAATTCTGGAATGAAGCAAAACTTGTTTCATCAAAGATGGGGCTTGAGGTGAATCTGAATGTGAAGAGACGAAAAGATAATGCGATTCCATGACGAACAAAGCCCAGATGCTGATTTCACAGAAATAAATTAAGATGATGATTCTACAGAAGAGACAATATTCAGGAAATGAGTGTTTCAAAAAATCCTAACTCTTGACTCTTCAGTTTGATGCTTCAAGAAACTTGTCGGAAGCCATTTCGTTTATGTGAAAATACATGCTACCTTCTGAACATGAAGAATTAGAAGCTAGCGACAAAGAGCCCCTGATGACGTCAACAGCGAACTCATTCATGAACTGATGTACCTCAAAATGGTGCACCAATGCAACTTTGGAAAGATTCCATAGAAACCTTTAGATTTTCATGACATAATTACAGCTTGAGAACATATTCTCAAATATTTGCATTGTGCTTCGTATTTTCATGTCCATCCCTGCAACTGTCGCTTCAGCTGAGCGATCTTTCAGTAAATTGAAAATTGTCAAAACTATCTGTGTAGTACTATGGCACAAGACCAACTTGTGGATTTAGCAAGACTTATAATTGAATGTAAACTTGCACGAAATATCTCATTTTATGTTGCATCAGAATTTTGCTGCCAAGCAAGCTCGAAAAGCATTTTTCAGTATACGATTATTTTTTATATATTTTATTGTCCATTGTACAGAATTGCCCAGAAGTCGCGCTACTATTAAAAAAAATGCTACTAATGATATTTTTCGTTCTGCATTTTTAGGAATTTTTTCAGTAAATAAATTGGTTACTAATATACAGTATGAACACTTGCAAAAAGAAATAAATACTGTCCACCTGTAAAATAAGGCATATATATGTGCCCTTTGCTTTTGAAACCTGGTGAGGGGCCCCAAATTTTGTCATG
Organism: Ceratothoa steindachneri; assembly: GCA_963969495.1. Taxonomy (NCBI): domain Eukaryota; kingdom Metazoa; phylum Arthropoda; class Malacostraca; order Isopoda; family Cymothoidae; genus Ceratothoa; species Ceratothoa steindachneri. The sequence continues at coordinate 82,943,479 of OZ018327.1, forward strand.
TACTGAGTACTATTTATCCTCTTGGTGGCCTTAATCATAACCTAAGAATTTGTGGAGAAAGTACAGGATCATTTTCAAGAAAAAACTTGTACGTCGATCAGAGCCCCTGCAAAGGACTCCAAGGTTTCATAATACACGATCAGAAGAGTTGTGCATGAAGATATCGTTACAAATCGTATGTGATGCGGAGATGTCAGTTCATATTAGGTAAGACGAAAGAGAATCGTTTAATCCGTGCAAAGCGCTTGCTCTCCACATTGAAATATCAAGAAGCTGGAATGATTGTTTTTAGGATATGAGTGAGTTTAGGCCAGACAAGAGAGTTGAGAGACTCTATATAAGGCAGGAGTATAAAAACCTTCTCTTTAGGGACGTTGTAATAAGGGAATTTAGGGTTGAACTTTGCATTAAGAAATGTTCGAAGAGTTCGGTCGAATAGGCTTAGCGGGCATCCGTTTTTAGGCGAAGTAATAAGAGAAAGCTGAGGTTAAATGCGCGGGAGAGAAGAGTCTTAATGGAATTTAGTCTAAACTCTCACCTATGCTAAAACACACTTTCTCTGCCACTAACTTTCAACCCGTATTTCAAAACCCACAGAAATTATGACACCTCGTTAACAACATAAAAAGTGCCAACGCTGCTTCGATCCTCAATTATTTATGAATATAACTAACTGTTCGCGATATAAATCCGAAGTTTATTTAGGTTCGACGCAGCGCAATTTACATGCTCGCATTAGCGCATACCTCGGAATAAGTCCTAAAACTGAAGCCCTTATTACCAATCCAAAAAATTCCCCTATCAGATTACATTACCGAACCAAACACCCAGGCCATACACCCTAATTCAATGAATTTTCAATTAAAGAAAAAACAAACCTAAATTCAATTATGATTACTCGAATCCCTCTACATTCAATTTACAAACTTGACTCTAAACTTCGATACCACCTCCGTTCCTTTACTATAAATTATTACAGATGTGAACAACAATGTTTTTCGACGTCAAACTTCTCCCACCCAAAACAATTAATAATGCTCATAAGTATTCATTTTCCGCATTTCTATACAAGGAAGAAACCCCCAACAGGTTGCTCTCCTAATTGTTAAGGATCATTATAACCTTTCCCTTTATTTACAGTCAATCCGCTTCAATTTTCGTTATTTTATATTCACCCTTCATATTTCCCCAAATAATCAATAGATTTTTAAAGATAAAAAGATAAACGTCTTAATTACGTTCATTCATTTAATTTTTTTTTCATTTAATGTCACCTAATTTCAATTCGTTATCCCAAATAATTTCCATGTTAAGTTCAAAGCTAAAATCTTATGAATTTTTGTATATAGTTTTAAGTTCTAAAGAATGGGCTCCACCGAAACGTCGGTACCTAAGAAATAAGCAACCATGATATAATATATATATATATATATATATATATATATATATATATATATATATATATATATATATATATTGCCGCGCTCCATCTATTTCATACTCCAAGAACCACTTTGTGGGAGATGGCGACGTCACATGTTGTAATTTTTCACTTACCACCAGGAGAAATATCATCATTAGGGAGTAAATGGAAGTTGTTATCTTCTCCCACTTTCTCTTCATTTTCCTCGGTTTGGGTCTCATCATCTTCGTCAGCGATGTTTGGGGATAATCTCGACATCTCCCTCCGAAAACGAGCTTGCTTCTTCTTCGCCGAGGCGATGGATTTCCTGTACCTGCAAACGGTTGTTGTCTATTATTATTTTTTATTAAATTTGCGTCGGTTTGTCTATCCACTCTTTCTCTCCCGGCTCTCGAAATATGCGTGTTGATGCCATTCTGAAGTTCTACCTGGCATTAGTTGAGGTACAATTTTGGTCACTGTATTATAGGATGGATAATGGTTTACCTGCGACTGTGTAAAGAAGGATGACTCAGATGATTCATGGGTTGCCGAGCTTACCTTATAGTGAAAGGACTAGGAGACTTGGAGACTAAAGCTACGTAAGTTAGAAAGGAGAAGAGTTTGGGGGACTTGACTTTGGTCTTCCTAGTGGTAAATTTTTCTCCGTCGTGCAGTTTTTAATAGTCTCGAATGCTCGCTATATTTTTGTCCGTCGAGGCATTTTTAACAGTCTAGAATGTTCGCTATATTTTTATCTGTAAAGGCTTTTTTTACGGGTTTCGAATGCTCGCTATATTTTTGTCCGTCATGGTGTTTTTTAATAGTCTAGAAGTGTCGGTATATTTTTCCGTCGTCGCCTTTAAACAGTCTCGAAGCTCGCTATATTTTTATCCATCGAACATTTTTAAAACTCTAGAATGCTCACTATATTTTTGTTCGGCGTGGCATTTTTAGCAGTCGAGAATACTCGTTCATGGCGCTATCACCACCTTGCATTGTGGAGAGATCCACTGAATGAACTACTCGTAGTATCAATCACAAGTACGATGCTTTATATATCTTCGGTGTATTGTGAATACTAATAGTACACTAAAGAAGATTATAAGCGCACGATTTGGAATGTTACGAAAGTTTCAGGGCGATCAGAGCTTTAGTTTCCTCTTCTATCAACAAACAATTTACATCTACAAACACCATCGCCATACTCTTCTCTGCCTTCACTCCTAGCCTCCTCTTAGCTCCTCCAACCTATCCGATTTAATCCAAATTTTCTAATCCTTCTCGCTCTCAGCCACTAACACCAACTATATAGCATTCATACCACACCATTCCACATCACTCACACATCGTTTCCTCATTACTACACCTATTTCTCTCAGCACTTGATCCATAAAGATATGAGACAGTCACGGATACATTATTACCCTCACACTCGGACGAATATTAAACCATTTACTTCAGCATTGTCTTTGCCTTATTCCAAGCATGAAAACTTTCCATACTATCCAAACATCTACTAAATACTCAATCCACTCTTAGAAATAGCCAAAGCTTTCTCTCTCGATACGATCAAAGCTTTCTTCAGATCCCTAAACACAGCATTCACCATATCCTTTTTCTCCCTTCTCTCCACACACAACATACCCTTTTTAAATCCAACTTACTCATGTATTATTTCCTCCATCCTTCGTATACCACAGAAAATATTTTTTCCATACACTTTTCCTTCACACTGACTTATTCCCATGTAGCACTTGCATTTTTTTTTGCCACTCCTTTTCCTTAATACAATAGCTGTGGCAGATCCAGGATAAAAATTCCTCCCTCTGAGTAGCGTGAGCAAAGGGCATTGATGATGATTAATAATGGTTATCTTACACGTATCATGATAATAATAACAGCATCTCCTAAAAGAGTGAGCACTAACTCTATCAGATCCGATTTTTTTTCCACACATCAGAAATGTATGAATTGTGGTTTATTGTAGTCTTTGAACGTTAGCTAAAGTATAATACTCAATTTAATAATTATTTTTGAGATTTACCTGCATTATAGACATGTATCATATAAGGTATATTTGATCGCAACAGTTTTAAAACGGTTTTGTTTTAATATATTCTATATTATTACATAACTCTTTCTGAATAACAGAACACAAGTATGGCTTAAAAATAAAATATACAAATACACGAGTCTGAAATTTGGGGGGAGCTTCATACCCCTACCCCACCCTGGATTCACGCCTGTACAATGGAGTCTACAAACACTCTTCCTGTTTCAATTGTCTTTAAACATAAACAAACAAACAAACAATCCCAAACTCAATCACAGCTAGTCTATACTAACTTGGCTATTATATCATGTACTCTATCTGCCATATAATTCTTCCCATCCCTCCACCACTAACAACCTCGTTCATACAGCCCCTCCTAATTTGAATCCTCGGGGTCAATCTCTTCTCATTCACTTCGACTTCAATGCCCACCACACTTTGCTGTGCATTAAAATATTCTCGCCAACCCAGATTAATTCGTATTTGAAGAAGTATGTGTATAAAGATGTGAAGTTAGGGGTGGGCAAATGTGTGAAAAGTATATTATTATTTTACCCAGTTGTCATGTTCATCATCAAATACCCCCCCCCCCCCCTTGTTGATCTGAGGCTCCTTGGCCTGCTCATCAGCAGCTCCTTGGCCTGTTAATCTGCAGTTCAATGTCGTGCTCATTTGCAGCTACTTGGAATGCTCAGCTGCAGCTTCTTGGCGTATTCATCAGCATCTCCTCGCCATGCTCATCTGCAGCTCCTTGCCTTACTCATCTGGGGCTCCTTGGTATGCTCATCAGCAGCTCCTTGCCCCGTTCATCTGCAACTCATTGTCATGCCCATTTGCAGATCCTTTCATGCTCATCTGCAGCTCCTTGTCATGCTCATCAAGCGCTCTTTGTCGTGCTCATCTACAGATCCTTGTCACGCTCATCTTTAAGTAAGGTATTAGTTTCCTTTCAAAGGCACGTTTGACATTGTCATTTTTCCATTCATCATTTCACTCATCTTTTCGGATATCACACCTCACATATAGCCATTTGACTACTAAATCTTACTCCCGAAATGTGTTCCAGGTTTGTTCCATTCCAATATTTATACTTACTTCCTCAATCCTAATATCAAGAATTCTCACATACTCAGCCTTTTCGCACTGGTTTAACAGCCTCTCACTTTGGTTCAGCCTTCCTTTCCGCCTTCATCGTTCTTTCTCATCCAACCACCAACCAATTAAACCAAAGAGAGGACATGTAATAAGCTATTCCCATGCTCACACCTCTTAATTATTTCACATTCAATATCGCAATATATTTTTTTCTGTTCAGAAGCCTTATAGTCATTATTGTCCTGAAGGAACGTGTTTGATACAGGCAGGTTTCTTTCAACACATACCCCACCCTGTCCATTTTCGGCCTATTCAGGTGTAGCGAATACAACAGTTCCTGCACCTCTCATTCTTTCACCTATCTATCCATTAAAGTCTTCCCAAATCTTTAAAAGATACCCATTTCCAATGCCATATATCGCTCGTCCCTCGTCATTCCAGAAAATCTATCATCTTTACTTGCATCATTGCAGAGTCTATACACTACACCTACAAACAGTTTCACTCTTACATATCTCAACTTCTCCCTCATAATAATCGAGCCCAACACATCCATACCTAATCATTGCATCAGGCAATTTCCTACTCATTAACACACAAACCCAGGATTCTTATTTGATCGCATTCCATTTAATCCATCCCACATAAACTTTCAAGTCCCCTTCATGTTCGTTTCACGGAGCACAGCCATCTGCAACATTCGGCTTTTAAATAGATTATACGCCTACTCGATTCACACATTGGCCCGTTCGGATGCCAAGCCTATTTCAAGACGAGACTTTCTAGCCCAAAGACTCCTTATGCAAATACCAAACCTATTTCGAGATGAGACTTCCCAGCCAAGCACCCCCTATCCTGACGCCCAGGCTACTTCGAGACGCGGCTTCCCAGCCAAGCACCCAATATCCGGATACCAAGCCTATTTCAAGGTGCGGCTTCTTAGCCAAGCATTCCCTATTCGGACACCAAACCTATTTCGATACATGCTTCCCAGGCAGGCACCTCGTATGTGGACGCCAAGCCTATTTCGAAACGCGGCTTCACAGTCAAGTACTCCTTATCCCGACGTCAAGCCCATTTGACGACATGTCTTCCCAGCTAAGCACACCCTATTTTGACACCTATCCCTTTTGAAAACGAGGCTTCCCAGCCAAGCACCCATTATCCGGACCCCAAGCATAATTCTGGACGGTGCTTGTCAGCCAAGCACCCCCTCTCCGGATGCCAAACCTATTTCGAGACAAGCTTCCCAGTCAAGTACCTCCTATCCGTAGGCCAAGCCTATTTCGAAACGGAGTTTCACAGCCAACACCTCGTATCCTGACGCCAAGCCTATTTGGTGGCGTCGTTTCCCAGCTAAGCAGCCCCTATCCTGACGTCTAGCCTGTTTGCAGACAAGGTTCTTCAGCCAAGCACCCACTATCCAGACGCAAAGCATATTTATAGACGCGGCTTTACAGCCAAGCAACACCTAACGGATGCCAAGCCTATTTCGAGACAAGGCTTCCCAGCTAAGCACTCCCTATCCGGACGCCAAGCCTATTTTGAGACGTGCCCTCTCAGCCAAGCGCCCACTATCCGGATGACGGCACAGGTTTTTTTACTGCGATTAACCATCTCCTGTCTCTCTTTTATTTCTTTATTCGTTTGTTCTTTCCTCGTTGCCTTTGTTGATGGATCCTAATTCCCATTGGGTTGTACCAATTTCCTCTTCTATCAAAACAATTAAAATGTTCCCTCCACTGATAAATTGGATTCTTTTCTTTTTAATCTCACCTGACACCGGAAACAGTGATGGCTGACACCGGTGTGCTACTTTATTAAGCCAACTTTCAGTCGTTTGCCTATTGGGGGGACTTTCAGCTCAAGAACGCTGAAAGTAAGATCCCTCTATTTGGAGCCTCAATTCTAAACTTCTAGGGTCGATGATGCTATACAGAATTCTGTTATCGGGTCTTTTCTTGCCCCTTCCCGACCCAAACATTCAAGATTAATAGGGTCTGCTAGAGCAGACCTAATTTCTGTGCTCTTTTGTACAAATCTTATTTTCCCTTCATTCTTTCGCACACCTGGAAAGAGCCGAGTAAATGTGAAAGAGGATGTCAAGTTTGTGAGATAATGAAAGAGAGTGTATGTATAATATTATGTATCTGCCTCTTGAAATGTGCAATGGTTTCACCCTCGAAGGGCGTTAAGCCAAATTTATGGAGGGTCTCCTGAGTTTACAAAATTATTTTGGACAGAACTTACCTTGCAGCGCAGTGTAAAGGGGTGATGCCATATTGTCCTCGAATGTTGACCCTGGCGTTTCTCTGAAGGAGGGCCAGGATGGTGTAAGGGTGAGAGTAGCGTGCGGCGTAATGGAGCGGAGCCAATTTTTGGTCGTCCAGTTGATTTATACGGCGGTAACATTGGTCCCCCAACCGGTCCAGCGCTAGGACTAAGAGATGGTGATTGCCATCACGTGCCAACTGAAATCAATCCAAAGAAGTTCTAGATAAGAACAACAAGGTACTTGGCGCGTTTAGGGAAATTATGTGTAAAAGAGGCGCATCCATCTTTTTACCCAAACGATCATTTTGATTAGGTATGGGCACCAATTTTCATGATGATTGGACACTATTGATGGGACATGTACAGCTAAAGGGGACAATAACGAATGAACAAAATGGGTATGATATGCTCATATAACGAGCGCAATCAGCTTGAAAATAAAACTGTGCCAAAAGTGTTAATTTATATATTAAAAATGTATGAAGTTGAGAAGAATGGAAATAGGTATAAATGGGTAAGAATATTGCAAGAATTAGACATGTTGCACTTTCCGCTGAATTTCGACCAGAGTGACAATTTAATATATTATTATTTGATGAGAGATGAAGTGTATGAGGTAGGTATATTTAGTTATAAATATATATATATATATATATATATATATATATATATATATATATATATATATATATATATATATATATATATATATATATATAATAGAAAGTATGTTTATTAATAAAATAAATTAGTGAATATTTTTAAGTTATTGCGGTATTTCAAGCATTGGTGTTAAAACATTTTGATAGGGTTTGTTTCAAACAGGGTTGCAAAATTTCCGAAATTTGGCCTTTTCCAAACTTATTTTAGCTTAGAAATGAACACCAGCAGAGGAAGAAATTTCTTTACTGCCTCAAAAAGTAGACATTTATTGATAAACTTAATTAAGCTTCATAATATATATATATATATATATATATATATATATATATATATATATATATATATATATATATATATATATATATATATATATATATATATATATACGAATGAATACGTATATATATGAATGCACTGACGCAGTAAGGATATTCGGTTACGATAGCAATTTGTCGCCCCAGTGATTCTGCATGGGGCACACTGGGGAAAGCTGATCATACAAACCAAACAAGTGGGTGTCTGTATCCAATAGACATCTTCTGGCCCAAAGAGGATCTTACTCGGGTGCCCCTAAACTTACCTGCGATTGTCCTGATATCTATGCAAATTTCATTATCGACTAGGGTCATCTTTTCCACCATTGGAAAAAAAGCCGTACTGATGACATCATTTACCTGGTAAAGTTCACCTCAAAATTTACAATGTCAATCATTTAACCCATCTTCAACTCAGTCGAGTTTTCTACAGTGTACAAAAGTAATGAATTTTGCTGTTTCTTTTAAATCCACTGAATAGAAAGGATCTTGAATATAATTTTGTTCTTCAATTACCACAATAATTTTCACGCACATTATTTGAAGACTGGCGGACTCTTTTGAACCCGATGGTCTCTTTTGAAGCGGTGCGGACTCTTTTGAGCCCGATAATCTCATTTGACGATTGCCGGATTCTTTTGAAACTTGGTGGTCTCCTTTTAAGACTAGAAGACTCCTTTAAAGCCTAGCAATCTCTTTTGAAGACTGGCGGACTCTTTTGAAGAATGGTGTGCGTTTTTGAAGAATGGTGGTCTCTTTTGAAGAATGTTGGTCTCTTTTGAAGAATGGTGGTTTCTTTTGAAGCCAGCTAGGTTTTGGGAAGAATGGTGGCATCCTTAGAAAAATGGTCGTCTATTTTGAAACCTAGTGGTCCATTTTGAACCTAATAGACTCTTTGGAAGATTTGATTATCTCTTTTGAAGAATGCTGGTCTCTTTTGAAGCCTGGCGGGCTCTTTTGAGCCTGGCGATCTATTTTGAAGACTGGCGGATTCTTTTGAAACCTGGTGGTGTGCTTTTAAGACTAGAGGACTCCTTTAAAGCCTGGCGATCTCTTTTGAAGAATGTTGGTCTCTTTTGAAGAATGGTGGTTTCTTTTGAAGCCACCTAGGCTTTGGGAAGAATGGTGGCATCCTTAGAAAAATGGTCGTCTATTTTGAAACCTAGTGCTCCCTTTTGAAGCCAAATAGTCTCTTTTGAAGGTTTGATGATCTCTTTTGAAGAATGGTGGTCTCTTTTGAAGACTCTGGGTTCTTTTCAAGAGAGTGGTCTCTTATGAAGCCCGGTGGTCTGTTAAAATACTTATGGTCTCTTTTGAAACAAGATGGTTTCTTTTGAAGACAGTGATCTCTTTTGAAGAAAGGTGCTCTTTTCAAGACAGTTGTCTCTATTGAATACTCTGGGCTCTTTTTAGAGACAGTTGTCTCTTTTGAATACTATGGGTTTTTTTCCTGTCAGTGGTCTCTTTTGAAGACTTATGGTCACCTTTTAACCTGGTAGTTTCATTAGGAGACGGTGATCTCTTTTGTAGAAAGATAGTATCTTTTGCGAGCCAAGGTTTCCTTTGAAGTCTTATGGTCTCTTTTGAAGACTTGTGATCTCTTTGAAGACTGGGGGTTTCTTTTGATGCCAGGTGATCGATTTTAAAGAATAGTGGTATCTTTAGAAGAATAGTCGTCTTTTTGAAGAATGGTGGTCTCCTTTGAAACTTATTGTTCCCTTTTGAAGCCTATTGGTCTATTTTGAAGTCTGATGGTCTCCTTTGAAACATGAGATTCTCCTTTAAAGACTAGTGGTTTCTTTTGATGTCAGGTAGTCTATTTTAAAGAGTGGTGGTATCTTTGGAAGAATAATGGTATTTTCGAAGAATGGTGGTCTCCTTTGAAACTTATTGCTTTCCTTTGGAAACTATCGGTCCCCTTTCATGTCTGATGGCCTCTTTTGAAACATGCTATTCTCTTTTGAAGACTGGTGGTCTCTTTTGAAGGCTTGGTGATATCGTTTGAATAATGGTGGTCTCGTTTCAATATTTATGGTCTCTTTTGAAACATGTTGGTATCTTTTCAAGACAGTGGTTTCTTTTTAAGACTGGTGATATCATTTTAAGACTGGCGGTCTATTGAAGAAGTGGTCTTTTGTGGAGAATATCGATATATTTTGAAGACTGCTGGTGTTTTCTGGATGCTGAGTTTCGCGTTTGAAGACTAGTGGTCTCTTTTGAATACTGGCGATGTCCTTTGATGATTTGCTGTTTCTTATGAAAACTGGCAGTCTCTTTGACGTCTAGTGGTTTCTTTTGAAGCCCAAATGCTTATTCGAAGAGTTATGATTTCTTTAAAAGACTGGTGCTCTATTTTGAAGACTGCTGGTCTCTTTTGAATCCTGGTAGTCTCTTTTGAAAACTAGTGGTCTATAGTTGATCCAGGTAATCTCTTTAAAAACTCTTTATCTCTTTTGAAGACTCGTGGTCTTTTTTGGAGACTATTGTCTCTTTTAAATATTCGTGATCTCTTTTGAAGTTTGGATATCTCTTTTGAAGATTAATGGTCTCCTGTGAGAATGTTGGTCAGGTCATTTTTGAACACTTGTAGTCTCTTTTGAACATTTATGATATCTTTTGAAAAAAGGTGATCTCTTGAAAAATGGTGGTCTCTTTTGAAAAGTGATTATCCTTGTGAAGACTGCTAGTCTCTTTAGAAGGTTGATGGCCTGTTTTGAAGAATCGTGTTTCTTTTGATGACTTCTGATTACTTTTAAAGACTGATCGTTTCATTTGAAGACTGTTGGTCTCTCCCCACGAGTAGTAGTCTTTATTGAAAATGTGGTCTATTTTGAAGATGTTAGTCTCTTCTGAAAACTGGTGGTCTATTTTGAAGATGTTAGTCTCTTTTGAAAACTGGTGGTCTATTTTGAAGAACTGTAGTCTATTTGAAGACTATTGGATAATCCTATTTGAAGCAATGTGGACATCTTTGACGACTGGTGATTTCTCTTGAACACTGCTGGTTTCTTTTTGAGAGTGGTGGTCTCTTTTACAGTCTAGTTATCTATTTTGAAGAGCAGGGATTTCTTTTGAAGCTTGGTGATTTCTTTTGAATGCTGGTCGTCTCTTTTAAAGAATAGTGGTCTCCTTTGAATCCTGATGGTCTCTTTGAAGATTTATGGTCTCATTTGAATCAAAGTGGTTTCTTTTAAAGACTGTGGTCTTTTGTAAAGACTTTCGGGCAATTTTGAAGATTATTTTCTCTTCAGAAGGGTAGTTTTATCTTTTGAAGCCTGATGGTCTATAAAAGAATGTAAGTCTATTTTTTAAAGAATAGTTATCTCTTTTAGTGACTCGTGGCCTTTTTTGAAAACCGTTTGTCTTTTGTAAAGTCTGCTGGTCTTTTTTGAAGGTTTATGCTCTCTTTTAAAGAAGTGATCTTTTTTGAAGACTGGTTGTCTCATTTGAAGACTGGTTGTCTCATTTGAAGACTGGTTGTCTTTTTTGAAGACTTTTGATCTCTTTTGAAGAGTAGTTTTCTCTTTTGAAGATAGGTGGTCTCTCTTAGAGCTTGGCGGTCTCTTTTGAAGCCTGTTGTCTCCTTTGAAGACCGTTAGCTTTTTTTAAGGACTGATCGCCTCTTTTGAAGGAAGATGGGCTCTTTTGAAGACTATTGGTATTTTTGAAGACTGGAGGGTACTTTTGAAGATGTTTATCTCTTCTAAAAACTGGTGGTGTCTTTGTAGACGGGTGGTCTCTTTTGAAGCTCGTGGATTATCTCCTTTGAAGACTGGTGGGCTCCTTTGAAAACTCGTGGTCTCTTTTGAAGACTCATGCTCTATTTTGAAAACTTGTGGTCTCTTTTGATAACTTGTTGCCTCCTATGAGGACTGGTGGTCTTTTTTGTTATAATTCTGAAGTATTTATTAATTCTGATTTACTATTCTTGTGAGTAGTAATCAAAATGAACAATCTAATCTAACTACTAAATCTTACTCTAAACATTAGGTTCTCAACCAGTGATAAATTTATCCCAGGGGTAAAATATTCCCCTTGATATTGTTTCTAGTATTTTAATTTGATGTTGATTAATGTATGTATTAGTATAGTAAGTGTATTTTGTACAATACCTTTATATTAAAGTCTGTATATTCATTATTTTATCTCTTTATAATTTTTAATATAAATCTGGTAAATAGGTCTCATCCAGGTTTATGGGGTCCGCTCCTCTTGATCATTTTTTAGGTCCTCTCCAACAAAAACATAACTAAAATATGTATTTAATGCTTCAATCCTGCCTCGGTAACTAAATAATGCATTCTTCATAGTGTAGTGGGACCATATTTATTGCTAAATTTCACTCACTTTCATTTATTCCACTTTATAAGATCCCTTTTAACTTATTTATTATAACCTTTAAATATAATACGAAGGTGACCACGATTGATTTCCGATTTAAGTTTCTGAAGACGTTTTTATACTCTTATTTTTAAGATCAATTCCCACGAGAGATTTCTTAAATTTTCAATGTCTCATCTTTCCAAAGGAAAGGGCCTTTTCTTAATATTAATTCCAATATTTTTAAATATAGTCTATATTTTATATTATATTTTAAATATTACCACCGATTGCTACTGAGGCGATCTAAAAATATCATAATTCTCCCTATTATGATAAATACATGATTATTTTCAAGGAGTTCGTAAAGTAAGACTATGGCCGATGCTTCCAAAGACAGCGGCACCTTATTCAGCCTTAGTCAGTGAAATGTGTAGGAATATTTCCTTCCCCAAATACAGCGACACCTTATTCAGCTTTAGTCAGAGGACTGTGTGGGAATGTTTGCTTCCCCAAATACAGCGACACCTTATTCAGCTTTAGTCAGATTATTATGTGGGAATATTTCATTCCCCAAATACAGGAACACCTTATTCAGCTTTAGTCAGAGGACTGTGTGGGAATGTTTCCTTCCCCAAATACAGCGACACTTTATTCAGCTTTAGTCAGAGGACTGTGTGTGAATGTTTCCTTCCACAAATACAGCGACACCTTATTTAGCTTTAATCAGAGGATGGTATGGGTATTTTTCCTTCCTCACATACAGTGGCATTGAAGTACGCCGACCTCATTTTGTGGGGGGAGGGTTTAATGATGATGATTATTTTCAGTCTACTCGGCTACGCTTGAGTGAGTTGACGCCTAATCTAAAATATCATTATGGCAAGTCTATAGGAAATGGTGCATGAAAGCTTCACTAACTCTAGTATTTGCATGTCTCCTTAATTATGATCAGAATGATCAACCACTTTCCCACACCGGGCATTACCACACCGGGCATTACTGGATAGGGCCGTGTGCATAGGCTCCCATTACGGCCATTGGGTAACGCACTCGCAGAAACAGAATTTCCCGGATCATTTGAGTAAACCTCCCCTTATGAACAACTTTAAGGGAGAGTAAGTTCAATAACTTAAATTTAAGAGTGGGGCATGTTTGATAGTCTAAGGGTAGCGGTCTACCCACACATTCCTTTTTTAGTGTACCATCTACGAAGAAACCTAACCTAAGCTAGGTTCTGTTAGATAAGTTCGGTTCTGTTCTAGAAACTAAAGATTGAATGTGTTTGCATGCTGCGAATTAAAGTTGTCCGTTTTAATCATTAAACGTACCCCTCACCCTCTCAACTGCATTCGGGTGGTGGATGTTAAAGTGAGCGGATGTTGAATTAGAAATTAACCTAACCTAGGTTAGGTTTACGTGGATTACTTGAAAATATCCCCCTCCTAGCAAGCTAGGCGGGGTGATGTTCAAGAGCGAAAATTTAAGATGAGGATGTTCACTTGCGAAAACTTAGTGGACAGGATGTTTAAACAGGCCCTTGGAGAAGGTGGGGCGGCTAAGTGATCCAATTTACAGAAGTCATATCCGGGTATGGGTATCCTTGCTGCTTAACACGGTACGTGTATCCTTCCTAATACCGTAAAACTGATAGTTCTATCATTGCAACTGCTATTCCTAAACTTTAATATTTACCAATACTGATTTATCTTTTTGTCAAACCTTAATCATGTACTAGACAAGGTAGCCATACCTTTGCTGCCCCTTCTTCCCCTTCATAAATAAAAAATAAATGCACATTAAGTACATATTCCTTCAAATTATCCTCCTTTTTATTTCTAATACTTTAGACATTCTGCCATCTGGCGCCTAGTTACACGAACTTCTATACTTTTCTAGGACAATGGAACATAAAAAGCGCCATGGTTAAGAAAAAGAGCTCTAATGTCATGGTCGAGTCTCAGAAAGTGTTTGGAGAGGTAATCAGTGAGGATGTACAATAATAGTAGATTTATAATAGTCACACCAAACGAGGTTGTATGTCATCGGTATAGAAATAAAATGAAAGATCAAGATTACGCATAAGAATACCAAAGGGAAATATAGATAAGTAACAGAAAGGGAGCAATAACGGAAACTTGCGGAACAACAAAACACACCTCCGCCAGCCCAGATATATCATTCGCAATATGAATAGACTTAGTACAAGATGAAAGATAGGAGGTGGAACCAATTAAAGTCATATTCAGAAGAACTAAAAAAATCACGAAGGCGGTGAAAAAAACAGTATAATCAACGATGTTGACAAATGCGCCGGAGGTCTAAAAGTGCCAGAATGAAAGGCTGGACAACATCGGCCATACAACGAAGGCGATCAGTTACATGTAGGGGAGAGGATTTAGTGTTCTGTGCGACCTTAAAACTAGACTAGGAAATCTCTTCAGCACTTGAGGACTCGTGAAAGGAACGGAACTAGATAGCGTAGGAGCAAGCTTGCCGGATCGTTTAGGTTCAGCTTCGGTTTCTTAAGGATAGGGCGAACAATAACAGCATCTTTGAACTCAGATGATACATCTTAAAACGAGAAAAGGTACTGAAGATATCAATGAAGTAGGGGAGAAGAACAAGGAGAACCTGAGGCTAGAGACTTAGAGGGAAGAAGTCGAGAAGAGAAAAGAACTTTTTCGAAGAGATAGCAATGAGGGTGTATCACGCATAAAATTTGTAAGGAGATATCTATAAAGAATGTAGTGAAGATAGAAGTAGTGAATGTGTGTGCAAGATATATAACCGCTTATCTCCCAGTGGCTGTTGTGTCCCGAAAGACACAAAGCTTGCAAATGTTATCTCATATCCTCATGCGGCACGAAAAGGGAGAAATAAGGAAAATTAAGATGGATGGGAGGTAGAAATGAAGAGCGTGGGATGAATGCAGACATGTAAAAACACACCACCATAACTAGAGCCAAGATGTGGTCAGGGGTGCTAATCCCCCTCTCCTTCTTGAACTCGACTGGACCAAAGCCGGTCAAGAAAATAAGTAGGAAGGAGGCTTGGCAAGAAAGAGGCGGGAAGAGGATACTATGAAAGCGTCTAGAAGGAAAAAAAGCCCAGGTAGACTTAAGTTAGTTTGATACTGTTGGAAGCAATGGGACCAGAAAGGTGAGCTACTCCTCCGTGTGAAAAACTACATGGGTTATCCCCTCGTCGGGGCTTAATTCTTGAGGTTAGGTGAGAAGAAGAGAGCATGGAAGTCAGGCAAGAGGAGAGGATCCGGAAATGAGCGGAGAGACACGAGAACGTGAGAAGAGGTAGTGGAGTGGAGTTAACGGTTGTAGGTTATGTATGCAAAGGTCAGGTGAAAGAATCAGATAAAAAAAAACTGGATGGGGAAGTGGTAAATAATTGCAGTGAACAATCAGCGTGTGTGGATGAGGGAGGGAGAGACAGAGTAATAGACAAGGAGAGAGTAAACTTTAAAAATATCGGAATAATATAGGATATGCTTCGGGGCGTAGGATACGCTGGGGGGCGTGAAAGCCCTACAGGATAAGTAATCAAATCAAATGGATAACTTGACAATTCCGAGAACTCGGAAAACCTTAATGAGATCCTCTCCGCTTCGTAGACTTTCTCGCTTTCCTATCCTTACGCAGAGGCGCGCACAGTTAATTGCTAATCCGTTAAAAATCTAACGAAAGTTAACGCTAAAGGGTTAACGTTAATTGTTACTTTATTATAAACGATACAAGCAACTAAAAGAAAGGAGACTATTAGCGATACAGAAATTGGTGGAAATTTGGAAAATAACTACCATTGCGAAATTATATTTAAGTCAAAATGGAACGGGATTCTCAATATTATAAATAAGGGTAAAATCACAAACTTTAGAAAAGTCGATTATAGTGGTTTGAGGGGACACCTGGAGACTGTTGATTCCGGATTAACGAGTGAGCTGGGGTCACGGAATGCGATGCCAATGGGAGCCATTAAGGGGGTAGGTAACCTTCAGGTAGAGAGGAATAATATAGCTCAGAAATATGAGTCAATTTTTAAGCAGTTAATTGTTGAACATAAAATGAATATTCTGTTTAAGGTAATTAGAACCAAGGCTGTGGAACCTAAATGGATTATCGGATAAAATTAAGCCTCTTATCGGCATTTAAATGGGCATTTATAAGAAAATAAAAATGTGAGGATCAATTAAGGTCGAGACACAATGAGCTTAATATGGACATTAAAAAGTTAATTACAGTAGCAAATAAAGCTATGGAAGAACCCAAGTTTTTTTTCAATTATACAGGACTAAGACTAGAGATATAATAGGTTCACTTAAAACTACAGATGTAGAGTTAGTAAGTGAGAGTGAGGCAGTGGCTAGGATGTTAAATAAGTATTTTCTGTCAGGCGAGACACGTTTGTGCTATATTTCTTTTTTAAGCCAAATTTGAATTTTGTTATTAAGAAAGAGCAATGTAATAATAGAGAATATATATAAAAACATTTTTAAACGGTTACGATCGAATGTATCTTATATGATACATATCTACAATAAAAATAAATAATGATAAAATTCAGTATTATACTTTAACTGACGTCCAAAAACTACAATAAACCACAATTCATAATTTTCTCATGTGAAAAAAAATCCTCCACTCCTGTGGAGGAACTGTGATTTCTTATCAATGTTGTGTAAGATGATTATTATTAATGATCAATACCCTTTTCTCAGACTACACAGAGGGAGGAATTCAGGCTAGCCCCTCCCGAATTTTCTATCCTGGATCCGCCACTGACGCGCGAAGACAATCTAATAGTACCTAAGGAGACCTTAACCTCTAGTGGTAATGAGGAGAAATTGGAAGACTTTAATTACCAAGGATATAGACTCGAAAGAAACCGATAAAATATAATCAACTAAAGGAGCGGTCCCTGTCGAGATTTTTCCTGTGATTTTGAAGGAATGTAAAGATGCGTTAAGTGAGCTTCTACATGTGTATTTAGAAAATCGTTAGAAAAGGGCGTTGTACTAACGGCATGGAAAAAACCTAATGTGATATCTATATTTAAAAAGGGAGATGAAAGGATCATGTCCAATTACCGACCAGTGAGTTTGACATCCGCGATGGGGAAAATAATGGAATCTGTAATAGTGAAATCTATTAGGATCCCTTAGATAAACAAAAGTGTATTATAGAATTTCAACACGGTTTTACTTATAATATTTATTTATAATATTTAGAACCCCATTCCATTTTAACTTAAATATAATTTCGCAATGGTAGTTATTTTCCAAATTTCCACCAATCGTGTTGGACTAATTTACTGTCTTTTTATAGAAAGGTATACAATGAGGCCGATAGACATGAGAATTACAATATTGTATATTTGAATTTTAGTAAGGGTTTTGATAGGGTGCCCCATATAGGCTATTTATTAATTAGCCATTTGCAAACTCCTTCTTTTCTTATGTTCTTATACTTTTTTATTTGCTCTAAAACTACCTCAAAACTGCCCAAACTAAAAATATAAAAATTGCTAAAATTATAAAGAACTCAAATATGAGAAAACATAAAAAACTTTTAATGAATTAACGGATTAATGATTAACTGTGCCCATCTCTGTCTTTACGTCGAGCCTAACCTTGTAATCCCTTCTTATAGAGGGTGATTTGAAAATCTCTCCGCAGTAAGAAATTTACTTTTAAAAAGTGAAGAAACTGTCTGTATTTAAAACAAGTAAAATAAAAGAATATAAATCGTTATAACGCCTATGGCGATAAAGTGAGAATGATGATTCTTTGTGTTTAGATCAAGGACGTTATTTTTAACACTTACTCTAACCAATTGTGATACCTTTTAAATTTTCTTACTGCGGGGAGACTTTTTGGTTTATTCTTTATAAAGTTTTATTACAATACCCTTATTTATATAACGAGGGTTGCGTGTCGATTGACGCAAATGCATCCCTCGCAGCTACAGAAAGGAAATGGAAGCGGAAAAATGTAGAGCTGGGAAGGGTACAGGCGCCAATATATAAATAGAAAGAAAAGCATGGAAGAGAGGAAAGAGATAAGGTTATTTGCAGAAAAAAAGGACCTAAGGCAGCCAATATAAAATAAATAATGCTCTGAGATAGGGTAAGAAGAAAGGAAGGAAAAGACAGGTGGGGGGAGGCAAGGGGAACATAACGAGTACGTAGGACACGGTGACACGGGTACAGCGGGAGTTATATATGGGAGGGAAATCGTGGGAGATACGAGTAAAGGTATCTGTAGGTTAGTTTGGTATGACCGAGGCGAAGACGAGGCAATAAATACCATCTGTTATTCGAGTGGGTGGTGGAAAATTAAGACCAAGTAGCCGAGAAGAGGTTCATTAGAGAGGAATTTGATGAGAGGCGGAGGTATCCTGGCTGTAGACATTAAGGATCTCTTTCACATGTGGAAAGATATCGATTAATGAATGGATGGGGACCTCGGAGCGCTGGTGCGAATGGAAAAATATTTTATATAGTTTTGCCTATTTATGCATTTGATAAAATAATAATTAATATTTTTTTTAATATCAGTTAATATTTCATGACAAATAAAATGTTTAGGAAAAAAATAATGTAGTCTGTAAAATTCCGAACGGGGCTCATGGGTAGTATTTTTAAAAAGCATTATCTATTTTCGACTATAGGTGCGCCTGTAGGCCAATGACAGAATTCCTTATTTTATGATACCAAAGAAAATTTTTTTCTTGTAGAAACACTATTTTTGGACTGTGGATTTTCCCTACTTTCATCTGCCTATCGTCCTTTCGTGTATCTAGACTTCTTTCCTATGTCTGCCCTCTTTATATGACTACCCGAGCGATAGAGCGACGTCGGGTCTAATCTCTTCTCGCCGACTAGCCTTTTTTATGGCTTTGACACCTTTAAGTAGATGCATAAAAGGTTGGAATTTATGATTCCCTACTCTCCCCTTAGCCTACTTGAGGTTGGAGGTGGACGCGGGTGAATTTGTTTCTTTCCCCTACCTCTGGTAGTTGTGTATGGCAGGCTTTTCTGTCCTCTTTGGAACAGTTTGTTTCCTTTAAAGTTTGGTTGTCCTAATTTTTTATATTTAAGAAATTAATCACCTGCATTGTAAAAAGAAGCATAGCTCAAAATTATTTATGCTGCGGAAAATTTGTTAATTCAACTATTAATGGTTAGTTAGTTCGAGCGAAATGCATACAAATAATTTTGCAGCAGTGTGAAGAACTCAAAGAATAGTTCAGTCGATTGCAAAACAACCAAAAAAAACCTACAGTACCATCAAGACAGATAATAATGCCTGTATTCCTATCACAACATCATTCCTAAATTCTGCTAGAGAATAGTTAATGTGGCAAATTGGTGTATGATAATATACAGCTTTTATTCTGAAATGCTTTGGCATCTGCCCGAGGAACAAACCAACTGGTGACACATTTGCGCAGAAATCTTTCTTTATTTATATTGAAGAATTTACTGGTTTTTGAACAGTTTTGGGATTTCTTGTTTTAGACCTCTTTCCGAGTGTTTTCCAAACATTTTCAAGGTGATTCAGGTCCGGAATCTGTGACGCCGATTCATAACAGGTAGGTGCTCGTCGTCCAGGAGATTCTTTATTGACTTGGTTGACAAATCGAGGACGAACCTCCTATATTTGATCCGATCCAATTGATTTAGATTCGTCACTTAAGTGCAATGGCTCCAGATGTCATCGTTCAAGTAAGTGGCGAATGTAAACGAGCCTTTTTAATATTCGTACTAATCAGTGGCTGTGCGAGTATGAAGATTGTTTCCTCTATCTGACGTGACACAGTCTGCCTGGAGACATTGATGGCCAAAATCTCACTAATCTCTAGAGAAACTACGTAGCCGTCTTTGAATGGGCTTCTTCTCAATTTGTTTAATGGCTCGATCTTCACTTTGTGTGGTATTCCTTGGTCTACCTGTTGATTTATCATCCTTATATAAACCTGTTTTCTCCTAGGTTCACAAAATATTATGGACTACACATTTGGAGCGTTTGAAAGTCCCTGCAGTGTCTCCAATTAAAAGAGCATTTTGGTGGCGCAGCTTTACGATCGGCTCGGGGAAATAGAGAGACGTGAAAGATATCTTACGCATGTTATCAAATGACAGCTGGCAAGAGAATGACATAACTTACACGAGATTGAACTGAAGTCAGTTGCTATACGAAAATTGCCTCTTCTCTCTACAAGAAACCTAAACGTTCTGATAATTTTAGACACTTGATTTTTTTATAGTAAATTGTTTATCTGCGGATAACTTTCCTAGTTAATGCAGCTTTTCAAGTTTCAAGCAATAATTTAAGTGAACTGTTTTACGACCAGGATGAGTTAAGAAACTGCTGTGCAAAAAGTAATTGGATATTTCCGTCAAAAGGCTATCATTGGATGCATTACACAATGCGATTCTCTTGTGATTTTTGAATCAGATTTAAAAAGAAGTACAAGTGTATTTTTTGGATGTACATTTACATATAGGATAAGTTAGCTTGTAACTAATAAATGTTGTACAGAATTTAAATGTAAATGAGAAAAGGCTCTACAACCAATGAACCAACCAGGAACCAAACACCTCGCATAAAAGTTGTGAAATAATAGAAGAAATTTTTAAACTATTTTAAGAGATTCATTCAGTCCAATTTTGAGAAAAACGTAAATAAATATTATTTTCCTTGTTAGAAAATTTGACTGATATAAGTTTTAGTGGTGTAAGAGTTTAAAACAATTTTTTGTACATTTTTAAGGTTAATTTAGCATAAAATAAGTCGACATGGTAATAATTTCAAGCTGTCCACTTTTTAAAAAATTAACACTGGATGTCCCCTTTTTATTTAGTGTTTGTCCCATTTTAAGAAATATCACTTGGCAACCCTAGTGTGTGGGACCCTTTATCAGACATCACACATTTTCAAAATCAGACAGCTGATAAAAGTTTTACCTCCAGCACTTTCGCTTTTGGGATGCACCAATATCCACTTAAGCAGAGATGCTAAAGACAGTGTGGCCTTCAAAATACCCTTTATCTTCCTCCTTAGCTTGCTTGTTTCAATTTTCCTTCAATTCCTTTCAGACTCTAAACATGCGTACTGAATTTAAATCCATTATTTTTATCGAAATTAATTATCAAACTCCTCTCTTCTGCTAATTTCAATCTTTTAAACCAGGGCAAACCTCTCTTTCAAACACAAGAACTTGCAGTCTGATCCAAGTTCCCTCTATTCAACTTTTAGCACCTTTATTTCTAAAGATTTAACGAACAAAATTTATCCTTTTCTATAATTAACTATTAACTAAGGAGAGAATTCTGGACTCACGTCTTCTCAAAGCATTTCTTGAAAAGGCATTTTTTTTTCTCCAAAATAAGCAATCTCTCCTATTGCTTACTCAAAACCCCTTTCAAAATAAGTAAAGACTAAACGATTCCTTGCATCAGGAAGATAGATACTAACATTCCTTTCCCTTGGTCTCGCATATCAATGTTTGCCACAAAAATCAGATATAAATAAACATTAAATAACAATTTTTTTTAATTGACTTTTCTATTTATTTTCCCTGTGGTGAGAGTAATTATATTACCACTACGATGGCAGCCAGCCGTATGTCATTGATGGCGACCATAAACGATCATATCCATGGATGAAATAGGCAGGTACAGTGGACTTAAAACAGCCTCTTCAATCTATTATTTTAATTCTAGCTTCTAATGGCGGTTCCATGACATTTACAACACCTTATTATTTTTCAGTGTATGATCAGATAAAGGAAGGAAGATTTCTTAATAAGTGTGGTTGGAACAATCTGGTGCTGAGGATGGATTTCAGACTTGACATCTTGGGAAGATCGAAGAAGCCTTAGAATGGGAAGATAAGGTGGTTTCCTCATTATAGCGGTACAATCTAAATAGGTTGACCCTAGTAAAGAGCGACAATGCTTTACTTACAGTTATCTGAAAGACACTAAACTGGATGAAGGATATACACGTTAACAGAAAGCTCTTGTACATATAAATAACGTACTGAAACAAAATAAATTTCGACTGCAAAATATTAACAGGATTTTGATTACACAACACTATAGTTTTTCACGTTAAAAACTACTGAAATTAGGAAAACTCATCATTTTCACAATTAGCGATGCCCAATCGAACGCACCTTATGAAATAAGTAAGGATGCATCATCGTGCCCACAATCCACGATGTAACTTTTCACTTCTTTATCCAATGGATGTTAAAACCATCTCAGGGACTATACTGCACCCAACTGAGGTTGGCGTTGGCTATTCAACAACACATCGTCATATTTCAGTCGGGATTAGGAGGCTGAAATTTAACTTAGAAAATGAGAACATATTGAAGCGAATAAAAAATAGTGTATTGTTAAGAAATCATCGTTTGGTTGTTTAGATACATCGAACTTTTTCTTGGCCTTTCTGTCGAATTAATTCAAATATATATCACGTTAGCGGTTTTATTTATTTGTCTTTATTAGGGTTGTATCAGATGAAATGTCTACCTTAGAAAAAGACACAACTAAATCTATTGTAAATGTAATTAAACAAATCCTTTAAACAAATTAATATCATTATATTTTGCTATCGTGATTTTCCATTATCTTTAACCACTCGAATGCTTCATCTATGCTTTCTTGAGTCGTGAATCTTTAATCATTGTTTACTCTTGTAAGGTTGGAAATGGGGTAATCCGGTCAAATATCCACACGAAATATGAATAATGTTTACATTTTCCCTAGGCCAATATTGTTTGTGAAGATGCTTTTTTTTTTCTCTCTCTCTCTCTCTGTTCCTTCTTTCTCTCTTTCTCCTCTCTCTTTCTATTTTTCTGTCTCTTTCTCTTCTTTTTCCTCCTCGTCTCTCTCTTTCTTTCTCTCTATATTTCTCCCTTCTCTTTCTCTTGCTCTTCTATCTTTCTTTCTTTCTTCCTTCTCTCTCTCTATCTATCTTTCTCCTGCTATATCTCTTTCTTTCTCTTCATCCTCTCTCACATTCTCCTCCCTCTCTCATTATCCTCCTCACTCTCATTCTCGTTCTCTCTCAAAATATTATTCTCTTCTTCTTTCCCATTCTCTTTAACATTCTCGTTATCTTCTCCTCTCTCTCACTCTCATTCTCTTTCTCGTGCAGGAGAATTGTCTCATCTCTGTTAACCAGAATGTGCTGTTTTGTTTTAAGTATTATTTCATACACCCCATTTCGTGGTTGTATATGATTGCAATAATCGATTTTCCTTGGCGCAGAAACGAATAGTATAGATCATGCCTCTGGCAAATCACTGTACTGACTGTACAGTCACCATAATCCTTTCGAGTGCAGAAGTTGATTTGAAAAATATCTTAGACACTCGATTGCCTGTAACAAACACTTAGATCGCTTATTAAAAAGAAACAATATCCATGTCGCAATACAATTAACGATAAGGTATATAAAAGGGGTAATTTTTATTGTAGATTAGAAGCATAAAATGCGTAATTTTTACTGCAGATTACCAGCATAAAATTGTTCAGTTTTACTGCAGATTAGCATCATAAAATGGGTCATATTTACTACTAATTAGCAGCATAAAGTGGGTCATTTTTAATGCTGATTAGAATCATAAACTGGGTAATATTTAAAGCGGATTAGCAGCATAAAATGGTCATTTTACTGATGATTAGCAGCATAAAACGGATAATTTTTTCTGCAGATTAGCAGCATAAAATAGGTAATTTTTAATGCAGATGAGCAGAATAAAGTGGGGAGTTTTTAGTGCAGATGAGCAGCATAAAATCGGCATATTTTATTTCAGGTTAACAGCAGAAAATGGGTAATTTATACTCCCGATTAAATAAATAAAATGGGTCACTTTTTCCTGCAGATTAGAAGGATAAAATGAGTAATCTTTACTGCAGATTAACAGCAAAGAATTGGTAATTTTAACAGCAGGTGAGCAGCAAAAAATGGGTAATTTTGTTGCCGATTAACTGCATAAAATGGGTCATTTTTTCTGCAGATGAGTATCATAAAATAGGTCCTCTTTACTGTATATGAGCACCATAAAATGAATCAATTTTAGTGTTGATTAGTAGCCAAAAAATGGTTCAGTTTTACTGCATAATAGCATCATAAAATGGGTAATTTTTACTGCAGATGAGCAGCATGAAGTGGGCCATTTTTACCGGAGATTAGAAGAATAAAATGGATCCTTTTTACTACAGATGAGCAGCTTAAAATAGGTCATTTTTACTGCAGATTAGCAGTGAAACCAGATGAGACATCAGAAAGTATGTTGCAAGTGTCGAACTGTTGTCAAAGGATAAAATTTACACCACTCGTCATAACTGGTTTTCAGTTGTGGTACACCCGTGGTACATGTGGTACACCCTCACATTCAAAATTAAATATATAATATGTTTGTCAGTATAATTATAAAGAGGGGTTTCTGGGAAGATGAAGTGAGAATTCAAAATATAGCAAGAAGTTACATGGAGGTTCCATGGGGTTCTCCTGAATTTGCCCCTATTTCCTCGCAAATGGGGTGTCAGTATTAGTATATGAAACTATACTCTAGCTGATATCTGTATGATTACGTACCCTCCATACCCAAACACCCACAAGGGGGTGTTCCTTAAATGTGTAAGATAGATTGTAAAAAATTCTCCATCATCCCTCTCCTGACCGCGCCAAGTAGTCCCCTCTTTACTTTCCTTGCCTCTACAACGCCCCCAACTTTCTCCACATTCTTAACAAACTTCTCCAAAAACGTCCTATCGATGATGCCTTCGTTTGTTTTTACTTATTAAATACTAGTACCCCCCCTCCTTTCGAGCAAAGGATTAGGAAACCGTCTGTAGTTAGAAAACAAGGGATTAGCTACTACTGCCTTCCCCAAGCTAGGGGTCCGCTCCTACCCCCCTTGATAAACTATCTGTATCCAGAAACGACATCTAACGATCTATTGTATATGATCACTTGTTTGGGGCAAGTGGGGAGCGTCCGCACACAAGTACTCGTTGTGCGGTATCTGACAAACAAGCCGATTTATTTATTGACAATAAAAAACCCAAATTAGGTTGGAAGGAGAACAAATCACGTAACGATCTGAATAAACTAACATCCCACGATAATTTATTAATGATAAACTACATTCAAAGAATAATTAAAGTTTGAAATGTTTTTTTTTACTGATTTTAATTTTATTTATAGATTTTCTGCGACCAACCCTTTCGTCAGATCATTTCATTAATCAATGAATTTACTTATTGAGAATAGAAACCGCAAATCAGGTTTGAAAGAGAACAAATCACAACAATCTGAAAATAAAAATAAAAAAATAACCACCTATCCATTGCAATCTCGCCTCGGCAATTTTCTGCCTCAACTTCATTTTTCTTTAGTCTTTTTGTCGCCTCAATCAGTAGGCTGTCTTGGAAGCAAGCTCTAATTCAGCATGGTCGACAATAACATTGCACGTCATTTTATTCCATGGTCTGCACAGAGATGGCTGGGAAGGTGGGTTCTGTTTGTTGATTATTATAAATATGAAATATTCGTGACATTGTTCGTCATTTTATCCCATGGTCTGCACAATGATGGCTGGGAGGGTGGGTTCTGTTTGTTGATTATTATAAATATGAAATATTCGTGACATTGAACGTCCTTTTATCCCATGGTCTGCACAAAGATGGCTGGGAGGGTGGGTTCTGTTTGTTGATTATTATAAATATGAAATATTCGTGACATTGCACGTCATTTTATTCCATGGTCTGCACAAAGATGGCTGGGAGGGTGGGTTCTGTTTGTTGATTATTATAAATATGAAATATTCGGGACATTGTACGTCATTTTATCCCATGGTCTGCACAAAGATTGCTGGGAGGGTGGGTTCTGTTTGTTGATTATCATAAATATGAAATATTCGTGACATTGTACGTCATTTTACCCCATGGTCTGCACAGAGATGGCTGGGAGGGTGGGTTATGTTTGTTGATTATTATAAATATGAAATATTCGTGACATTGCACGCCATTTTATTCCATGGTCTGCACAGAGATGGCTGGGAGGGTGGGTTATGTTTGTTGATTATTATAAATATGAAATACTAGTGACATTGAACGTCATTTTATCCCATGGTCTGCACAAAGATGGCTGGGAGGGTGGGTTCTGTTTGTTGATTATTATAAATATGAAATATTCGTGACATGCGAGACGATTAAATAAGGCAATAACGATTATCTTCTAATTATTTGACAAAAGATAGACAGAGCGTGTGTAAATAATGCAATAACGATTATCTTCCAATTATTTTACAAAAGGTAAGAGAGACAGATTGGAATATAATACTAATAATTAGCAGCATCCTCTTCTTTCGCTTACTAATTTATTTATATTATTGTTTTTTTTTATTTATTTCTATACAATGCGGTCAATTAAATTCATTTTTGTTCGTTGATTTCTGACATGACGTAGAAACTAAATTTATCAGATTATTTATACACAAAACGACTGAATGTGACCGCACTCATGCAATGGCCGTGGAAGCTACGTTGAATAGCCGCTGACCCCCTCCCCTGACAGCATCCTCACCCTTCCCCATTACGTTGAGACTCGCCGTCCTCGCCAAGCTCTGAAAAGGTCGAATATCGTGTAGCATCTTGGCATGTGGGTTGAAATATATACATATAGACAACATAAGATTCTTTTCTTTACAGGATAATCGCATATGATAGACATGTTTGTTGCTCTCATGGAATAAACGACCAACGACAGACCTTAGTCTCATGCGGCATAACAACAAGGAGGGGGTAAAGAAGATTCCAGATTATTATTATTTTCCTCCAGCTTAGTAGTGGTGGCACTTACACGCATAATATTTATTCTTTTTTTCGAGGTTGACGGCACACATGCGCGTGTGTTCCATATTGTTTCCTCCTTTTGATTACAGAGAAGAAATATTCATACACTGGATAAGAACTACTTGAAAGTTTGCGACTTGTTACTAGTATTAGAAGTTAAAAGATCTAGATTTTAAGAGGACTCATTGTTCTCAAAGGAATTTTCTTTCAAAATATAAAATGCTTCCGTTATTTCTCTAATTTCAACATCGCTAATATTGATAATAGGTTTGGAATTTTTTAAATTAATATAATAATCTACTTTTCCTCGATGTTTCACTAAGGCGCTATCAAATTTACCCAAGAGAAGATCACGTTTATGTTGTTTAATTTTTCTAATAAAATTAATACTTTCCCTTATATATTTTGGGGGACAGTCCGCACAGAGGATTTCATATACGCAACCTATACTGGGTTTGGATTTAGTTATTTTATGCATAATTAGAACTGAGACATTATTTGAACATGAGGATCCTAGTTGAATTTCATTTGGTACGTATTTTTTAGAAGTTTCGGAAATATTAATATGAAATTTGATAAATCTAACCTGCAACTTATTCCTGCTATTACCATCATAATAAGCTTTTCTAGCCTTGAATAACACCCCTTTTATTAAATCATCTTTGTACCACTATTTGCGAAAGCCTATTAATGTGTTTAAATTCCTCATCAATAATAGTCGGATCACAAATACGAAGGGTACACCTACTTACCTGTAGGTGTATCTTTGTAATACAGTAAATTCAGTTTAAAAGGATCATCAGTTATTATGACCGGCCCGATGTTATGAATTATTTCCTTGGAATCGATTCAAGCGCATCTAATTGTGATAAAAAATTTATTTTATTATAACCAGGACTTCGCTTATTAGGACCTTCCGATTTAGTATATTTGTTATGTTAAATTTGATTGATTTACTCCATTTTGCTTTATATTTAGTAGGCTATACTATCTAGTTCTCAGAACCACACCCTTTTAAATATTCCTAGCTTATAACTCAAGCTAAATGTACAATTAGTCGTAGCCTTAAAAATACGTTCATTGGCAACACTGACAAAAGGTTATGTTGAGTTGGAAATGTCGCTGCGTCGGTCTCTTGTTTGGCTGATTATGTATGAAGATGTAGCAAATTTTCTCTGCGAAAAGAGAAATTCGTACAATTTTAAACACGTATCACCTCCAGGTGGTAAACATTGATTCTAAAAGAGTGTTCCCTGTAAATTAAGATAAGGACGGGTTCTAATGAGTTCACTCCTGCGCGAGGAAATAGCCTGCGAATCCAAAAGACTGAATTCCACGTCATTCTTTGCTAACGGATATCAACTTTAAGGAAAAACCATTGTTTTACCTTAAGTTATGATCATAATCTTTTTAAACATTTGTAAATAACGCTTAATTAACAATCTACTGTAACATTACTGCACTATTTTACGACGGCAGCACACCTGCCCTCCGTCAAAATTGCCCTTAATTAGGCCAGGCAGTTTCGCGTTGAGTCACCGAGTCATTCGTCACCCTCATCTACACGAAGTCTTATCGATTTCTTTATATAGTTAAAATAATTAGTCTCTATTCCTTGAATATTCATTATCCCTACATCATTCTTGCGAGGCATTCTTAAGAGTCTTTAAATGTGTGAATAATGGGAAAGAGTAAGAATGATTGAGCAAGAAAAGTGAAGGTAATTAACTGCTTAAAATTGGAAAATCGTTAGCGTTGATTAAAGAAATAAAAATAATAGTCTACTAGCAAGTTTTTCTACCGATCTTTACTCTTTTTGAACGTGCAATCTTAACCACGGATTATTAGAGCATTTAGAAAACGCCGTGAATTTGGTTAGAATCATACTTCTTTCCTCGACAAACCACACCATATGCTGCTTAACTTCGCTAAAATCGAAAGCGCTGTTTTCACTCAGCTAGGCAGGACACCGTCGATCAAAGATGATTTCAATTTTTTTCAGTCGTCAGTATCTACTATTCTGAAAGACCAGAAGTAAATAATTGATGCTATAAAATCTCCAACTTCAATAAAATCAACAATAATATCAATGCAGATAATCGGCCCACTTAAAGATCTGGAGAAGATGCTAATTTGATGGTGGATAAAATCCACAAAAGAATTGCCCATAACCTAATGACAGTTCAAACAAATGCCTTAGTCTTTTGAAATTAAGGCGGGGATTTGGGAACTGAGTCTTTTAGGACGCCTGTAGCTTTATTGGCCATTAAGTGCTGCGGCCTTCTGAATTAATTCAAATCTTACAGATAAAATAATTTTATTGCTTTCCTATAAAAGTTAGGCGCAACAATCATTAAAAGTTAGTTAACTTTAGAATTGATTTTTTTTTCATTCATAAGCTGATATATAGTCATAGTAGTTAGTCATATACAAAATAATGGGTGCTGCTCAGAGAGATGTGGGAGGGGGCTGAAGCCCCCCTAAATTAGTTTGGTATTGCCCATATTTTGCTAATGATAATAATCCATTGAAAGAGCAAATTTAATTCTATATTTCTCTTTCTCTTTTGACTGAATGCGTTTGTGCGTGCGAAGATTTTTAGAGAATATTCTGGACATTTTGGGGAATTCTAGACTTTCGCGCGCTTGGAATATCGTGGAAAGTTCTCGAATGCTGTCAGTGGTATAAAAAAGGAATTGAAACGGGGTCAGGGAAGTCTGAGTTTAATACGCTTCGTGTGCAGTCATTTAATTAAGGGCATATAGCTGTGTTTTGCTAAGTGAATTTACATCAAGATGATAACGTGTTATTAAGTTAAAAAGTTAAAGTTTCTGGATAAAATTGTTTGTTTTAACGTGTCAGCAGCTCACTGCTCTCACTTGTTTGTTTTAACTTTTTTTTATATTTATAGGGCGGATTTTTTTTTAATTAATTTTGTTGCGTAAGTACAGTGAGTGAAATGCAGCGATCAAGTGAACCTCAAAAAATCACTGCACATTTTAATCCACGGCCTAAACGTGTTCAACAGGATAATGCCCCCACAGAGGCAGATATTGCGAAGAAGATTAAGACTGCTGATGTCCCTCACACGTCACGGGAAGCCGGTACAGTTGCAGTGGCAGCACCTCAAGCGCCTCGACTTGACATTGCTAATTTCGTTGGGAAGAACGGAACAAATGATAAGAAGATCGCCACAATCCACCGGAAAGCCTGAACAATGAGGGGGGTCAAAAGAGGTGGTTTCAGCCTACCTGGTGCTAAACATACCCATTGCACAAATTTTCAATCTCAAAAAATGGAGGATACTGCATTGCTTGTGTGCTTTTCGCCAGAGTCTCTGCCGGGACTGGAAATCAGGTTAAACTTGGATGTCTTGTTTGGAACCTATGTCCAAGAACAAGAAGCCTTTTGAAGTTTTAGCAAACAAAAACCAGCACAGCTACCACACTACAGCCATTACCCGAATGGAAGCCTTCTTCGACATCATGCATGACCCTTCGAAGGCCATCAACGCAATCATTACCACAAAGAAGAAAGAAAAAGTTGAAAGAAACGGTCGTTTGTTATTTCCAGTAATCGAAGAGACCGTGATGACGGCCCTTTGAATCTCGGTCCCCAGCTTAACTGGAGAAAGAGTCTTCCAAGCCCTGTTGCATTACCGTGCGAATGGAGGCGATTCTGACCTAATGACGCTTCTCACAACCTCAGACAAGAACTGCACTCTCATCAGGAAATATATATATATATATATATATATATATATATATATATATATATATATATATATATATATATATATATATATAGTAGACAACTATTGAGATTGGATCATAGAATAAAGTAACTGGGAATAAAGAAATAAAACATCATATTAATCCCATCTTCTTCCCTTCCTTATTTATTTCCTCAGTCTCTAATCTTCTCTACCCTCTTCTCTTTTTTATTTTCTCCATCCTTTCCTAACTTTGTTCTATCCATTTAGATTCAAAAATACACTGTGACATACGCACATACATACCTAAATATTATTAGATTGTAAGGAAGAAAGTTTAAATTATTATATCTTGGTTTGCAGGGCAGCTGGTGCTAGAAAAGGTGGTTTTATCCGTTTCTGGAGTTTTATTATCATGATGGACCAGACGACTGCCATTTCAATGAACGAGTAAGCCACCATTTGCGTAGGTAACTTCAGTATATGCCACGATTAATGAAGTCGTGGCGTATCCTTAAAAAATACCCTGGAAGCTGTTCTGATCAGATTCCATGACGTCTTCAAGAAGGCAGAGGAGCTTCTTCAGAAGATCGGCTCATCATATGACACCATTCCGGTGCCTCGAATTTTCAAACAACAAACATAGTGAGCAAATGTACCATTTCAGACAGCTGAAGAATATTATCGCCGATCTGTCTACGTTCCTTTCCTTTACTAGGTATTGACTGAGCTGCTGAAGAGATTAGGGGGTAACACTTTTCAGGTTGCATTCAACATCAAACATCTGCTCAACGGCACCAACGGAGATCTTGGTGCTTTAATGAGTGCAGCAAAATTATACGAGGTTGACATTGAGGCCTTGAGCCTTGTCAAGGCAGAAATGGAGCGCTGGTTATCGTCAACAGTCAAGTTTGACTCCATTAGAGATGACCTTACTCTCGCCCAGGATAGAATGTATCCTAGCCTGGCCAAGCTCCCAATCTCGAACGCGGAAGCTGAACGCTCATTTTCAACCCTGAAGCGTCTGAAAACATATTTAAAGAATATCATAGGTTAAGAACGCCTGAACGGCTTGGCACCTTTCGCTGTTCACAACGAAATTGAAGTTAAAATAGACAATGTAATCAACCTGTTTACTCAAAGAAACAGGAAGTTAATGCTCGTGTAAAATAATAAATAGCGAATATCATATTTGCTATTGTTATATTTATAATACTATTTTTATATTGCTATTGTTATACAGTTATATTTCTATTTCTTTATTTTACAATACAAAGCAATGTGAAAAATCATTTATTTATTTGAGTGTTATACGTCAGACTTCTCAGAGGAGGAAATTTTGGTTATCCCTCCCTAAATTTTTATCCTGGATCCGCCCCTGGTATGTTATAGTATGTATCCTACCTACCGAACTCGGCTATTGCATGTATCCTACCATTATATTTGAATCCTACTAACATTTACATTTGAAAAGGGGGTAAATTAAAAAGTTAAAATTTTAATCCTGTATAATAAAATGGTTAAAACATTAAAAGGTTAAAAATTTTAGTGTACAAACCTTTCTTTGATATCTTGTAAAATATGAATGAAAAAGTCTGAATTTTTGCCTTTCAATACCTGCCAACAGATTTCATCCAGGTCTCCTTGCAGAAGTGTTAGTGATACTCGACGTTTTTTCTTTATGATCTTAATTTTGCTCTTTAGCCATGTTTGCTCAATCCGTTGAGTATTAGTTTGAGTGGTTGGATCTACTTAAAACTGCTGATGATTGACTGTAAGCATAGTACGGCAATTGGCATTGCCGTACTGTTCATTTGTACCGTTAAATAATGTTGCCCTGTTTACTGTAAGTTACTGTGCAACGCATGGTTTCCTGGGTGTTGTGAATTCGACGTTCTTAGCCTTTGTCTGGTAGATAGATACGTTTGATGCTTTCATTTTAATTATGCTTCTTATCAGTTTTTATAAAATAATATTTTATATCCGACAACAAACTTCCCGATCACCTTTCCTCATTTTGGTTATTGGTTTCACCCTCATTCATTAGGATTGCCAGACATCGCTTATTTCCATTTTCATGCTTTTCCAAAAGAACAAATCCCGTAACAAATTTATTATAACTGTTCATAATTTAAATAATTTGGGTCGAATGTTATAAAAAAGTTCAAATAATTAGCAAGCAATATGGCAACATCGCAACACTGCGATAAATGTATGGCTGTTACAACATACACTTTCAGCCCTCAAGTTTTGTCTACTAGGTAAATGCAACCAACAGCATAAAATTTACTATTGGCTAGAGTTGCTAGACCCTAAGCAACTCTATCTGTAGGCTGACTGAATTTTATGGAACAGAAAAATAGATATTTCAATAGGAACCGTATATAATATAGGCAAGTAGAATTAGTTTGTGCTTGAAGAAAAGGTGCGTTCAAAACTAGAAAACGTTAAGTACGAGTATAAATGTAGTCATAATCAGAAAACAACATAATTATCTCATAGACAAGTGAGAAAAAAAATATTGATAAGGAGTATGCAAGTCCTCGGCCTCATGGTTTTATCAATTCCTCGCATTCTTCGGTCCTAATTTTATTCCATCTTCCGATCTTTGCCAGAGATCATCAAAATTAGTATGTTTCTGAGCCATAATCTTCTCGCCGACTACCTTCCATTAGTTTCCTAAGGGATTTAATCAGGGCTCTGGGCAGGCGAGTTCATCGCTTCGATATTTTGGGAATACAAGAACTGTTTCACCGGCTTTAATGCGTGCCATGGAGTATTGTCCTAAATGAAATCAGTCTCATGTACTCCCGATAATTGGAGAGAGTAGATCGAGCGCATGTTCTTGAGACCGATTTTTATATACCACAGGATTTACTTTGCCAGGTAAACGGACGAGTAGATAGACGGTATAAAACTTTTTCGTGCAAGTGGGATTCTTTTTTCAACTGTATGAAGCCATACATTCTTCTTTCCATACGATCCGATATTAAATGTACATAAAGATCAAAAGGACAAGTACAAAAGGCACTCAAAAAAAGTAGCTGGGACTCCAATGGGATAACACACAAGGAAAACTTCTGAAAACAACCAAGCATTTTTGGAAAGTTGCTTGTGTGATGGTGAAAAAAAAACTATGAAAGATTGGAAGCGTATATTGAGTGAGGGAGCCACTTGTACGAATTTGCAAATGGAGTTCTGAAATCTTTCATCCCTGCTCGGGAATTCGAAATTTAAGGTGTTTCCTAAAATCGAAATTATTTCTTGTTTTTACTTCTCATTTTTTAATTCTGTCTTTTTTTTCATTTATTTTTGACCCACGGAATAAAATTCCCTTTGGATCATAAACAAAGAAACCTACGTCAATAATAATACCATTGTAGATTCTCCTGAATTAGTTAAAAATTGGTGTAATATTCTTATTTTATATTCGGTAAAAATCAGTTTTTCCCGAAATTCTCTCCTGTTTGGCGTCAAAAATCATTAGCAATTAAAGACTCGAAATCAACCAGGGCGAGGAGAAGCGTTCACGCATGTGATCAATAAGATATTGGTTTAGGCGAGACCTATATCGATTTCTTAGCTTGAATTAACCTGGATAATTTTTCATCTCTGTTATAAATAGAATTGGCACATACAACGCATAATCACCCAACTTTGCTCTTATTTTACCCATTTACATGCATTTCAGGTAAATTGATACAAAGTTAAAAGTGTGCCTAAGGGCTAACGACCGCACCAATGTTGAAGGTGGTGTGAAAGACTTATTACCTTCGGTAAATATTGTTTTAATTTTCTATTTCAGATGGTTTGACACGAGCTCATGCAATTTGGAAGAGAAACTGATTGCGAGTGTAGGGGCACATGATCGTTTGCATTCTGGCAATAGCATGGAGGATGTGCGATATGACTTCACTGCAAGATTCGGCAGACTGGCCACTCCGAAGAGGACGATACTACGTTGGGAATATAAATTGTTTCTTACAAGATAAATTAAGGACAACCCGAGGACAGGACGAACCTCAATGCGAAGGGACACATATGCAGAGGAGATATATATATATATATATATATATATATATATATATATATATCATGCTGCGAGCACCCTAAAAGTCACTGCGAAAACTGTCTTGCGAGCTACGAATTCTAAAAAACATAATGTTAACACACATGACAAAAGTTCTTCATTTGAAAGATCCTTTTTACTTTTCGCTACAGGGTGATAGGACTTTCGGATCACCTTGTAGTTTAGTTTACATTGGACACGTTCAGTAAGAGTTTAGCTTTCAAGCGGGTGATGGCGTATGCAATTTCTTCTGAAAATACCAGCTGAAATAAAAAAACGGTACACCATACTCACGACCATCCGCGCCGGGAGAAGCGTGAAGGAGATTGTATATTTGTTTAACTAAGCAATGAACCTCGTTTACAAAGTAAAATAAATGGCAGTGTGTCGAGACTGAGAATATGGCCGAATTCTCTACGGTCACGGAAAGCAAATTTTCCGCCTCTTGATTGTTTTGATCGGGGTCAGTAGCAAGGGTCATGTTATGCATCTTGACATCTCCTCTCAGGGCCTCAAGGTCAATGAGGACGTTTACATTGAGGTACTGGGAGACTGTTGTCAAGCATTGGATGGACCAAGGAAAGAGGAGGGGGGGGGGCTTACGTTTTCCAGCAAGACTGCTCCCTCCCCCCAGAATTCAAGGAAGAGATACACCTTGTTATTCAACAAAGGCTTGCACCACTCGTACCCAGACTTATGGCCGCCTTTTTTGACAGATTTACTTCCAATTTCTTATCTAAAAAGTTCTCTCGCAAAACCACTCAAATAACTGTCCCTAAACAAAAATATTCTTAAAACTGCCTTATCTCCCACTTGATAACAACAAATTCAACAAAGCTTTACTCTCGACTCTTAATAAATACTTTCCCCAATGCAAGTTTCTCCTAATTAATTCTCATCCTCTTGCTGTCTATACTTTCCTTCGGCACAAAGAATCGCTCCCATTATGCCTGCGTTCCTCCATTATTTATGAATTCACTTGTGCGACCTGCCAATGTCGCTATGTAGGCCAAATAGGTCTACAATTAAGATACAGGATCGCCAAACATATCGGAGTATCATATAGAGCAAACATTCCTATTTCCAAACCCGAACACTCTTCTATACGAGAACACTCACTAAAACATAACCACCCGCTTGACCCTGATTCAAAACTTCTTGAATCACATTATATTAAACAAATAAACACGGAACTCAATGATTATTTATCATCCTTCAAATTATTCACTATATAGACAAAATTACAGCCACCACATCTCCCTTAATAGTTTTCCTTCTGCATAGTTCTCTCCGTAATATCAGTTGATACTCCCAGCTACAACGAAATAATGTTAGTGCTCGTGCATAAATTTTTTTATTTTTATTTTAGCTTGTCTCGTTTATATCCAAATGATATAGTTTACAAATGAATTTTCCTTAATTTAATTTTTAAATTGTCGTCTTCGGCCCCTCCATTATTGCTTATTTAATATTTAAACTTTTGTAGGTTAGTTTACTCATATTTATTTAACGTTCAATCACTTAAATGCTCACACATGCGTATCTCGATGAAGGGAGGATTTTGGCAGACCATGGCCGCCCAACTACACCTGAAGAGGTCATGGCAGTGATAAAAACCTTCAAACAAAAGGCACCAGGCTGGACGGGCATCACGAAAAATAACTTGGTGCATGCCCCCGCCAGATCATTCGGGGAATCACAAACATCTACAATGCTTTCCTGAATACGGGCTACTTCCCCGACGGTTTAAAGATAGCTAAAATCATCTTTATACCTAAAGGGAGGAAGCCTAATCAACTGGTGGACTACAGGCCAATATCCCTCCTGGAGATTAGAGGCAAAGTCTACGAGAAGCTTCTAGCCAACAGGTTACAAGACCAACTGATCGAGCTGGAAGCCCACAGCCCTCAGAAATACGGGTTCCGCAAGAGAAGGGGGACTGACACAGCCCTTGCCCTTCTCACCGAAAAGCTCACCCGCTGTAAAGAAGAGAGGAAATATATAGACGTGGTGATGCGAGATGTACAAAAAGCCTTCGATAAGGTTTGGCTAAGAGGCCTACTGAACCCAATCCTGGAAAGAGTCCTCTAGGACTACATCATACAAAGAAAAGACCAAATTTTGATCGAGGGCTACAGAGGACCCGAGTTTGAGCTTGAGGCGGGTATTCCACAGGGTGGCTGTCTGAGTCTGCTGCTGTACCTTTTGTACACACTGGACTTACCTGATCCGGTAGGGAAGGAAGTGATGTACCTGCAATTTGCAGACGACATCACACAAATCGTCCATAGCTACTACAACATGCTGGATATCAAGCAAGGCAGAGAGCCATCGAAATCGATAACATCAATCGATACGAACGAAAGTGGAAAATTAAGACCAACCGCTGAAAGTTCTAGATCCTTCCAATTAACCGCCGAAGACGTGTGGATGTCTCAGTGAATGGCAATATATACCCATACGGAAACAAAGCAAAAGTCCTAGGTCTACAATTTACATCCAAAGGATACAAATTAAACATTAGTGATAGAATCTCCCTAACCAAAATAGAGCTCGGCAAACTGTATAGGTTTAAAAATCTCAGCTCCAAAAACCTTAAAAAGCTGTACACTGCTCTGGTGCGCTCAACCTTAGTGTACCCGGCAGTGGTCATGCAGGCTGCGAGTTCCACCTCTCTCAGGCAAATGTAGAGAGTGCAGAACAAAGCAGCACGGCTTATAGCTGGAGCACGAAGGATGGACCATATACAGCAAACAGAACTGCACGCAAGAGCAGATCTGAACCCACTAAATATGGAACTCCAAAGGCTAGGGAGAAAGACCTGGGACAAAATCGAAAATGGGATACTACCGAACAAGAACCTCGACCTAGACATTCCGAGAGCAGTTAAGGGACACGCCACCAGGCAAGCCCTATTCCCAAGTGGAAGAAACTGCTACTGAGAAATCCAAATCGGAATATAGACCTGAACAAGTAAAGCACAAACACCTAAGTGTAAAAAAAAACTAAAAAAAAAACCCTGAAGAAAAAGAGGCGAAGTGCCCAATATTAAAACAAAATAAAGAGAAATGAAATAAAAACCTAAACCGCGGCAGAATAAGTTATAAACTGTTAATAAAAATAAAAGAAAAATCTATATATATATAAATATATGCGTATATCCGTGAGAAGTGGATATATATATATATATATATATATATATATATATATATATATATATATATATATATATATGTGTGTGTGTGTGTGTGTGTGTAAGAAAAAAAACATAAAATTAAAATAAATGGGAGGAAAAATAAAAACCAAACTAACAGAAAAAACCTGAGAGATGCCCTTTACACCAGGGCAAAACTCAATTTCTTTTTATCTTTATATACCTACCACACATTTCCTACTTATTACATCAATTTCAATTTTTAACTTTATTGAATTACTTACTTCTCTCCATCTATTACTACCGGCTTTTATCAGAAAGCCCCTGATGTAACTTATTTTGCATTGTTCACCCTGTCCTTATAATTCTTTCTTGCAATAGTTTATATTAAATTTCTTGTTTTTCCGCTTAAAACTTAATTCATGTTTATTATTCAAATTTGTTGCTCATGGGAAGATTTAATCATTTTTTTTTGTCACTCTTATTAATCGATTTCTTCATCCCTTGCTTTCGACTTGATTGCTATAGTTTATATTTTTGTATTCCAATAGGAATTTAATTCGTGTTCATTATGCATATTTTATACTGATGAGATTATTATTTAATTTAGTTCTTTTTACGATATTAATCAAATTCTTATTAATAGATTTTCGCCCATTTGTTTCAAACGGTTTAGGATTATATATATTTCATTTTAACTTCGGTTATCATTTTCGATTCCTGTCCTGTTTTTTTGTTGTTTTTTTTTATTGCTGCGTTTAGTTATTTTTATAAAAATAATTCTTTGTATTTAGAATTCGCTGATGATGGTCATCACGTCCGGAAAATTAAATGTTCGTAACCATCGAATATGTCTTCATATTCCTACTATATATATATATATATATATATATATATATATATATATATATATATATATATATATGGGTAAAATTAGGAGAGGTAACACGTGAATAAGTATAAATATTTGGTTGTACCACGTAGGAGAAAAGAAAGATTGATTGGAGCTAGTACGTTCGTTATCCTAATAACATTTTCAAACTCACAATGGTTTATGAAATAGAGAGACACTGTATTTATACAAAGCAATGTTTTCACTATAAGGTCAGATTTTTTCTTAACTTATATATATATATATATATATATATATATATATATATATATATATATATATATATATATATATATATATATATATATATATATATATATATATGAATCCAGCAAACCTGCAAGAAACAGAAAAACAGGATAATTTTTCTTCGGAAAAATTCCATACAGGGGTGGGATTCGAACCTTGCGCACTGAGGCAGCGAGCAACCATTTTGATCTCAATTAAACCGTCCCTTAAGCCACTCAGCTACACGCAAGACAAAAATCTTCCGAATAATCAATATTTTAAGGTACGCTTCTCAAGGTCGATCGGGACTATGAAAGAGAAAGAAATTACTAGGGAGTTCAAAGGACAGAGGAGAGTTGAGGTAAACACGCGGCGAATATACAATGTATAAATCTTTCATGAATGCGAAAGAATGATGAAATGAATCCAGCAAACCGTATGTAACAGAAAAACAGGATAATTTTCCTTCAGAAATGTTATTTTTTAATTCGCAAAAATTCTGTACATGGGTGGGATGCGAACCGTGCACACTGAGGCAGCGAGCAACCGCTTTGATCCCAATTAAACCGTCTCTTCGACCACTCGGCTACGCGGAAGACAAAAATCTTCCGAATAAAAAATCTTTTAAGGTACGCTTCGAAAGGTCGATCGGGACTATGAAAGAGAGAGAAACCCAATTTATGTCGAAAGAGAGATCAAATTAAGAATTTGCTCGAATAAATTTAGCATCATATTTCTCAATTTGTTGTTTTTAATGATTTTAATTTAATATGTAAACATTGTTTTGTTTTTCTTTAAACCTCCTTTGTTTTGGCGTTTAATAACCTAACCCCACCTGACCAGGGAGCTGAAGACCCTGGAACTCTTCTAAACTGCGGCCGGAAGCATAGAATTTTCAACTAATCTAACCTAACCAGGGCTGTTAGGTTAGATTATTTGTTTCCTTTGCATATTCAACTCAAATGATTCCTAACTTGATAAGAACCTAACCTGCCTAGTTATAATTAGGTTACTTGTTAATTCTCTGGTTTAGTCGCCATGTTTATTGAAGGACGGAAGCTGCCATCTCAGCCCCTTTTCGTGGAACCCGCAAAAAGATGTCCGTCATTGTAGGTTAACCGGGATGCAGCTAACATCTGAATTAATCTTCCTGGCTTAACCCCCACAGTTTTTCCTCCCGATCCCAAAACCTGCAGGAGGATCTGCCTGTGGCTCTGTAGATCTACTCTATGTATTTTCATCATTTATTTAATAGATATTTCCGTAAAATGGCGTTTATACATATGGACTCCCCTCGTTAGTAGTTCGCTTTAATTTCGAAGGGCAATACCCCTGTAGTAGGGGAATACCCTCGCTACAACTGCAACTTGGAGTGGCATGCCATACCGACTCCAGTTGCCCTGAGAAAGTGGTGTTCTCTCTCGGGTCATCCTTTGCAGTTCTTATAAATCTCCCATATTTTTCGCACTTGCTTAGACGCGGCAAAGGGTGAAAAATGGTTTAAAACTAAAAAAAAAACCCATCTCCGTGGGAAATGAGGAAAAAAACGCCATCAACATGGTAGTCAGTG
This sequence comes from Ceratothoa steindachneri, assembly GCA_963969495.1. Taxonomy (NCBI): domain Eukaryota; kingdom Metazoa; phylum Arthropoda; class Malacostraca; order Isopoda; family Cymothoidae; genus Ceratothoa; species Ceratothoa steindachneri. Next base: position 82,984,119 of record OZ018327.1, read on the forward strand.
ACGGCATTATCAAATTGAGGCCTCAGTCTCTTTCTCTCTCTCTGCCTTGAGAAATGTGTCAATTAAACGGAAGAATCCCCAATTCTTTTTTTCCAAATGCCATGTTATTATTCAATAAATATTTATTTCTGTATGAAGGCGTAAATTGCAAAATTATCGATCATCCATATGAATTTAAGCACCAAACAAATAGGGCTAGGGGAGGAGAGGTTATCGAGCGCGACCGACTGAATGCAGAAGGAGAGGTATGAGTGGAACCAATTAATTACTCATAAACTTGCTTAGTTTTATGAAGATGTTAAATCAATATATTGTATCTTGAAGGTAGACGTCTTCATACATAGTATATAATCTATTCTTGAAAAATAATTAGGATTATACAATCTTTCCATTGCTAATAGAACTCATAAAAAATTAATGAATTATAAATTAAGTGGGTGTATTATTATTCAAGACTACTTCGGAAGGAACAAACACGCAATGTGTAATATTCATAGCGTAAGGGATTAAAAATTAAGACTTAATAAATGAAGTCTAGGAGATTGATGAATAACTCTATGGAATTAATGGTGAAATAAAAAGGATTAATGATGAATTTTAGGGCAGCGTCAGAAGGTGGCTCCTTATTGGGGGTATTACGTCGATATCCAGGGAAGTATGTAACGACACACGCGTCATCGCGCACATACCCAATCAAAATACCACAATTACTCCCCCCCCCCTTCGTCTTTACAGCAGAACATACCCACACTTCTCTGTCCACGAGCCCTTTGTAATTAGACTTTGCTAATAAATGCCCCCAAAATTCCTTATTTAGTCAATTTAACGGTGTACGCATACCAACATACTCCTGGGCATAGATAACGAATATTTGATTGGTAGCTCAAATTCAGGCGATTTCATAGTCGGGCTAGCCAGGAAAAAACAAAAATCGTCTCATTTCTTTATTTTTAAAGATATTCACCCCAAATTTGGTATGAAGCACTCTGGGACCAATGTACTTCGAGCTGTAAAGTCAAATTTGTATTCGACGAACAGATTCGGCGTAACGAACGAAAGTGTGACTTATTTAATGAAAAATAAAAAATAAAAACCTCATATTTATAACCAATGTTGGTTGTAGGGGAATCGTCACTCTCCCGTTCTCTCCCACTTGAGACAGGGGACAGTGACCGCAAAAACATCCGGGCCCGGCACCGTGGGTCAAACTCGTAACCACAGCCCTCGTCACTCGTCTCTATGAAAAGCCGAACGGTTTTAAACTGCAAGATCTCCCCTATGAGAGTATATTCAATTTCACCTCAAGTAAGAAATTGGAAACGCGTTTCTCTTAAGTCGAAGGCAGCGGGAGCCGAGGTAAGACTTGCTGAGAAAAATCGTTAGAATGAGAACCCTCCTGCGGCCCGTCCACAAGCCCCCTTCCCCGCCTCCTACCCCTACCCCAGTGGGGTGACGAGGTATAAATAACAAACACTTGGGAAAAACAGGGTAGAATACGTGAGTCGTCAGGCTACGAAGTCCCCTGCAATAGAGGCTGGGCTACCAAGACTGGACAGGTAGAATACGTGAGTCGCCAGGCTACGAAGTCCCCTGCAAAGAGGCAGGGCTCCTAAGGGGGCTAAGAAGTAGCTCATCCTCGAGCTAGTCCCTGGTTATCAAACCGAACGTTAAATTAACTTGTTCAAGTTCAACTTGCTCTCGTCAGAGAGACTCCTCATATCCTGGTGCATCCTAAAGCTCAGGGATATTCCTCGCCCTTGAGGAATTACGAAAAGAAGAAAAAAAAGGCTCCCTTCCGCGAGCCCATTAGCCAGTGGGCACACCAAGCTCTAAGTTAACTTGGTTGAGGAACCAAGTTCAACTGATTCTCGTCAGAGAAACCCCCCCCCCACACACACTATCATGGTGGATCCTAAGGCCCAGGGATAGTCCTCGCCCATAAGGAATTACGTAACGAAGGAGAAAAAGCGCCCCCTCGAGCCCGTTACCAGGTGGTCACACCGAACTCTAAGTTAACTTGGTTTAAGAACCAAGCTCAACTTACTCTCGCCAGAGAGACCCCGCCGACCCTGGTGCCTTCTATAAGCACCGTGATTGTTCTCGCACTTGAAGACCCCCCCCCCCCATTAAATACCATGTGAACCTTCGACGGCTACACTCGCCAAAGTACCTTGTGATCTCGACCACCTCCAACAATCTGGTCGAAGCACGCCTCAAAGGACCCACCAGATTCCTGTGGTGTCTGGGCTCATTGAGTTCAAGGTCAAACTCAAACCCGCTGCCAGAGCAACCAAAGTATTTAAACTCCAGTAGAGACAATTAGCCTATTTCTGGTATATTGAAGTGAGCATCGAATTAGCCAATATTAGAGGGTCAAGTTAATTGAAGTCATTTTTGTGTATTTTAAAATTCGTAGTATTTCTGTGGTTCATGTTTTGTTTTTGTGTAGTAAATTTTTAAATTTAAAATATAAGTTTATTTGGGGAATTCCTGTGCGTTTCTCTATATCCTTACGTGTTTGAAGCCATTCATCCTCAACACAACAAAATTCGCACTCTTAGATCAAAGCCTACTTCATCAAAGAAGTACATCACGACCACTAGGTATTGTACGACAAAAGTGGTGTCAGGTGTGGGGTGATCAAAAGGGGCATTATACGACAAAAGTGGTGTCAGGTCTGTAGGTTTTTATTAGAAAGAACCCAGCAGCGTCTAATTAAGGGAGAGCCAACACGTAAAAGGATTACCAGGAATAATAGAAAATAATTGACGAGAGGAAAATTGGTAAAGTTAGGGGTGGAAACAATCTGAAGGTGATTGCTAGGCCAAGTAGTAAATTCGTTGTCGGAGTGGTATTACAACCAGCATAGTAGTGGTATTAAGGGTAAGTTAGGCTGCGCGCTACCTGATGAGTGGCGGCATAAGTACCTGAGAGTACAGCAAGGAAAAATCAACGGACAAACACAAAATGGATCCGGTTGAAAGATTCAACCAACAAGCCCAAATTCTGGGACTTGAAGGCGAGGATATGCATGCCTACATTCCTGTCAGAATTGAGAATAAAAAGAGAAGAAGAAGAAGAAGAACTACAGAACTACAGAACTACAGAATCTAGGACCAGCAAAGACCCTAAGGTCCGCTCGAGGCTAGTCCGCTACACTAAATCAAAAACTACGATACACCCTTATCTACGAGTGTATCTCTAACATGCTATTTTTTTTTTTAATACTATCTACTGTACACACTTATCTACATGTGTACATTATCGTGCAATTTTAACTAATCAAACTAGGGGTCGGGGGAGATAGAAAGTTTTTCTTCTCATCTTCCGCAGCCACTCGACTGCTAGTGGTGAAAAGCTAATTTAGGGATAGAGACTACTTATAGGATAGGCGGAAAAGAAATGGGACATCTAAGCTACACATGCAGAGAATCGCCGGCATCATTTTTAGTCATCATAATTTCATATCCTTAAACCTCCGCTCCAAACTCTCTCTCTGCAAGGACGTTTAAATTCACAGTGCTCAACTACGTTATATTTAAACTATTCAAATGCACGTCGAGACGATTTTTGAACATATTAACCGAAGTGCTATCTACTACGTGGGTGGGCAGCCGATTCCAATTTTGAGTAACTTTAAATGTAAAATAGTTTTGGGCTATACTAGTGTTAAAACGCTTGTTCACTAATTTTAACCCGTGCTGACGAGTATTTCCCCTATGATCCAGTTCGAACAGATTGCGAAAGTCAACGTTTGAGAAACCCTTTAGTATTTTAAATACTTCTATTAGCTGGCCACGTAATCTTCTGCGTTCTAGCGATGGCAAATCTAAAGCCCTGAGCCTTTCCTCGTATGATCTATTCCTCAGCTCTGGAATTAATTTCGTAGCCCTACGCTGCACTCTTTCTAATTGCGCGATATCTTTCTTTAAATATGGAGCCCAAAATTGAACAGCGTATTCGAGAAGTGGCCGCACAAGGGATTTATATAAAGGTAAAATTACATCCTTAGATTTGAAGGTGAAATTACGCGCGATATAACCCAAAACGCGATTTGCTTTTTTACACGCATCCGCGCATTGCTTCGAGAATTTAAAATCGTCTGAGACTAATACTCCCAAGTCTTTTTCTAATTTAACCGCGTCGAGGACTTGGCCTTTCATGGTATATTCTACTCTTAAATTATGGCAACCCAAGTGCATTACCTTGCATTTGCTTAAATTAAATTCCATTTGCCACTTGTCCGCCCAATTGGCAATCGAGTTTAGGTCCCCCTGCAATTTATCGACATCCGATCTTACATAGGCACGATTACCCAGCTTCGTGTCGTCCGCAAATTTCGAAATCCGACTAAGTATGCCTTTATCTAAATCGTTAAGATAAATTAAAAACAATAAAGGGCCTAAAACAGAGCCCTGCGGTACCCCACTACTAACGCTGGCCCAATCTGAACATTCCAGAAGAAGAAATAATACAGTTTGATAAAAAAATGGAAGAAAAAAGAAGAGAGTGGAAAAGAGAATACGAAACAATGAAAATACAGATGGACATAAACTTAGAGGAAGACAGAATACAGTGGAAAATAGAAACAGAGGAAAAAGTGAATACCGAGAGGAAGTAAGACAAACGAAAGAATAATACTGTTGAGAAGAGAAGCAAAATAATTCAGAATAAGGATATAAAGGGAAGATGAAGAAAGGAGAATAAAGATAAAACGAGATGATGATGAAATAAGAATAAAGATAAAAATAGAAGGTGAAGAAAGAAGAACCCGATGGGAAAGCGAAATGGCGAAAGCTGAAAAAGAAGCCGAAAAAAGAAGAATGAAGAGGGAAAAAGAGTCAAAAGAGAGAAGAATAAAGATAAAAAGAAGTAGAGGAAAGAAGAATACAGAGGGAAAAAGAGCTTGCTCAAACTGAAAGAGAGGAGAGAGAATAAAAGAAAAAAAGCTCGCACTCAAAAGTGCATTTATCAAGAACCAGATGGAGATCGAGGAAGTTGTATCTCGGCCTGGACCTAGGAAGGGACCATCGATGCAAACCCAGCCAAATGGGGTAACGATGGAAGAAGTAGTAAGTAGGGATGAGGTACCAGCAGGAGTACCTAAGGAAGAACCTACGATGAGAACCCAGTCATATGGGGTAATGATGGACGAAGTAGTATCTAGGGAAGAGGTACAAGCAGGTGTACCTGAGGAATTACCTACGAAGAGAACCGAGTCAAATAGGTTAATAAGGAAGGAGGAAAGAGGTGTTAATGCGATACACCCAGGTAAAACTAGTCAGATGGTAGACGTGGATGAGTATCCTCTACCCCTAGTAGGCTCCTCCCCGAACGTAACGTCCACGAAGTTACCATTAAAACTCCAAGTCGTAGTGAGCTCCACGCCCATTAACGACCCCGCAAGGAAAATTTTATTCGACCCCCAGAGATCGAACCCAGACATGATCTCTCCGTGTACCAAGTTAAAGAAATACTATGGGACTCATGCTCCCATCATTTATGTAAGTCTGCCAAATGGGGTGACGATAGAGCAAGACGGAAGTGTCAATGTGGTACACCTAGGTAAACCGATTCAGTTGTTAGACGAGGATAATAAGTATCCCCTATCCCCAGAACAAAGCATCCACGGAGTTACCACTAAAACTCCAAGTCGTAGTGAGCTCCACGCCCATTAACAACCCTACAAGGAAATTTTTTTCGACCCCCGGAGATCGAACCCAGACACGATCTCCCCGTGTACCTGGTTAAAGGAGAACTATGGGACCCACGCTCCCATCTATTATGCCCAACTGCAACAGGCCCCGGTAAGGAAAATGGTTTACGAACAAATTAGATCGAACACAAACTCGATCTCCAAAGGTACTTTGTTAAAGGAGGACTATGGGACCCCCGCTCCCAGCATTTAGGCCCCACTGCAACAGGCCGCTCTAGACATGAGGGTTAGCTTAAAAGTATCCCAGTACCATAATACGGGTAGTTCGCATAAGTTGGAGTACCACTGTCATTTGGTGACTTACTTGGGTAGACCCCATAAATCGAATGGCTGACTCAGGCGAGGTAAGGTAATGGTCACAGAGCACCATTTTAATATTAGCTACATCAAAGGAGCCGATAAAGTACAGCCGCTCTATAAGCTGAGACGAAATACCATTGAGGGTTTTGTCAGTACCTAATAAGCGTGACACCATGTTTTCATTTATTTTTCGTGTTAGTAGTTAACGGTAGGATTTAAGTTCTTAAAAGCTTAGAAATGTAAGGAAGTAGCTTGTTTTTTTGTTTTTGTTTTGTTGCGTGTATCGATGAATTTGTTTTTTTTTTATTTGAAAGTTAAATTGTATTGCAAGTATGTTAAGTTGGCTGTGTAACATACTCCCTCCCCCTCCCCCACAGTAGGCTCGCAAGGTCTATTTCGACCCAATGCCTGTGTACGCACGCGCGTGTGCGCTCAAGTTTAAAGAAACTTAAAGTAACAGAAGGATCAAAGATATACAAATTTGCTGTACTCTACTAGGTTGAGTTAGTTGTTTTGAGTTCCCTGGAGTCCCCCCTCCCCATTAAGTTCTTCGAGGGGAGGTGTGTAGGGTAATCATCACTCTCCCGTTCTCTCCCAGTTGAGACACGGGACGGTTACCGCAAAAACATCCGGGCCCAGCACCGTGGGTCAAACTTGTAACCACAGCCCCTCGCCACTCGTCTATATGAAAAGCCGAACGGTTTTAAGCTGCAAGGTATTTAAACTCCAGTAGAGACAATTAGCCTATTTCTGGTATATTGAAGTGATCATCGAATTAGCCAATATTAGAGGGTAAAGTTAATTGAAGTCATTTTTGTGTATTTTAAAATTCGTAGTATTTCTGTTGTTCATGTTTTGTTTTTGTGTAGTAAATTTTTAAATTCAAAATATAAGTTTATTTGGGGAATTCCTGTGCGTTTCTCTATATCCTTACGTGTTTGAAGCCGTTCATCCTTAACACAACAAAATTCGCACTCTTAGATCAAAGCCTACTTCATCAAAGAAGTACATCACGACCACTAGGTATTCTACGACATTGGTTATATTCAATTCAATTTTATTTGATAAGGCTGTGTACAATGGGATTCTTAGATACTACAGGGTGTCTACTAATATCATTTTCAAAATTCCATAGGTTTTCCAAGTACTTAAAAAAAAATAAATGGCAAAATCTCTAATTAAAACTGTAATGAAAAATGCGTATATTACATTTAACTACAAACATATTTCAAGGTATATTCTAATAAATGAAATAAAGTAGGTAGCATCAATTAAAGAAAAAAAGAAGAAATCCCTCCAGGGCCCACACCTGACCAATCTAGCAAACAATTATATTTCCATTAGGTATCATTTAGCTAGACCCCCGCATTTAATTTCATTTTTTTTTAAACTTTATAAATCCTTTTCATAGCCCATGGTTGAGTACCGACTATATTATTCGGAAATAGGTATAATAAAGTAATAGCTAGTAAGAATCTAAGGTGTGGACACCCTGTACTAGAAACCTATTTCATGGTTAACCTTGATTCTAATATCTACCCTACAAAATAAAGATACATAACAAATGTCAGTGGCTACGCACACTTAAATTGACTTAGGACTTTTTCTCACTAGAAAGTTTCTTCTTCTTGTAGTCACTTTTGCTCCTGGTAGCTTTCTCGGGTGCATCCCGATTACCTCTTTTTATGACTTTTCTTTTGACTTTTGCATTGGCATGACTGTTAGATTTTGACACCATATTTTTTCCCATGACATGGAAGAGGGACCTGGCGATGGCAGGAACAACGGTGTTGACCAGGCTGCAACCCTTTTCACAGTCCAGCAGGGAAATGCCTAAGTCATTGCTCATTACTTCCCTGTAGACACTCACGAACACCTCTTCTGAAGAGTAGGCCGCCAGGAACTTGGCCCTCCTTTCGCCTGTTGTGATCGCCTTGAAGACTTCCACAGCCATCATGGCCATTTAGATGCACTCGTTTGAGGGGTAGAGGAGACCGCCGCGGTCCTGGAATTCAATCATCTCTCTGAAAGTCTCTGGTAGCTTGTGGGGGTCGGCCACCTGCACTGAGGGCATAAGGGTGTTGCCTTTTACCAGAGCCTCCTGGCAAGAAACACACTTTAGGAGGCTGCGGGCCTTTCTGGCAAAGTAATATGAATTACAGTACAGTATTATTAATTAGATTCTATTGCTTTCTCTGAACCCGTGTTTAATAAATTTACCAGGCAATGGCTTCAATACTAAGATTAAAATTTAAAATCTAAAAAAAGTAGCCATGGTTAAATTTTTATAAATTTTCTGAATTTGGCCAATTATAATAATTTTAAAAAGAAACTCTAAACTAAATTTTCCCCCTTTCAATACATCACGTTGCTAAAATATAGTTATAGAAGAAGACACATATAAATAAATTTTATGAACTTAACCATTCGGGTTTTAAAAAATTCGCCAAATTTCGATACTTATGTTTATTTCTGAACTTCACCATTTTGTTTTTGATATTATAAAAGAATTATTAGAAATAACTTTGATAAAAAAACATGTCATTACCAAACTAAGATGAAATTATTATTCAAATACTAAAAAAAATACCCTTCTTAAATTATAGAGTTAGTGATGATGATAAACTACAATAAATTATAATTTTACCGTAATAACTAGCCAGAGATGATTTGATCAACCCAAGGCATCGGTGAAGGTGTAGTTTAAGCTGCGCATCGTAGTCACGACTTTTAATATCACAGTTATGCTAAACAGTCATCTATGGATAAACAATACCATAGATTAGGGTTGCACCGATAGGTAAATTAGCCGATAACTGATATATCGGCGCCGATACAAGGTTAACGAAATCAAAATAAAAATATTTTTGCCGAATGGAGGAGATATTACCATATAAAAAAATGTGTTCAAGGGCGTCATTTCTGACAATTGTAGACGATCGCAATCTTGTTAAGCCTAATCGTCCTCGTTTGTTTACAAACGTATACAATACTATGAATAATAAAATCATTTGATAATAGTTAAGTTTATTGTAGCGTAAATGCACTATTAATTTAAATTAGTGTATTATTTATGTAATTATTGCTATAACTTTTACGTTATTTTAGAAATTAACACGTTCATTGTGAGGCTTAAGGCTAAGTTTGCAATTTCAAGATCATTATAGCGTCCCTTCAAAAGCAACATATATGTATCATATGCTGGTTTCCCTTATTTAACACACATTATAACTAATTCACTTAAATAACAGGAGTCCACATATTGACTACTTACAAGTACTAGAGCTAACAGGCCTACAACGGCAAATAAATACAATTAACTTATGATTTCCAAATTTTCCAAGATGGCTGCAGCGTCTCACCCACACCAAAAGTAAATCTTAACAATGACTGGAATCGCCCCATGGCGGGCATAGCGGCAAAAAACCGCGCTGACTTATCGCCCGACTATGGAAGTAGCAGAATCCGAAATTTGGTGAAGCTACCAATCAAGTATTCGTTATCTATGCCCTGGGTCATGAAGGATTCCACGATCGTGTCATAACCACAGTACCCTCCCCTTCCCCTAACGAGGACCCCGTGGCTTGTCAGGAAATGGATTTGGGATCTTTATGTGTAATTTCATCCTCCGGTTGGGTGATCTCGCCCCCGATCCTGGAGGAGGGAAGAGGGGTGGGTATAGCGCATTTTACTAACAAAAGACGAATAAACCAATTACCACTCCTAACTTAATGGAACTATTCAGAATCATTTGCCTTAAAAAGTTTATCGATTAACCGATTATAAATTGGACCCTGACACAGAAAAATTATATGCTTCGGCCACTAAGGAAAGCCTTGCATGTAATCGCAACCATAAAATCAAATTATACTCATAACACTCTACATTTTTTAATGCCGCCGACTTATGTGATATTCATCAGTTTAATTCGGCCAACGAAGAAGGGCTTCAACCGATCTCTTTGTGCAGTAAACCAAGGCTTAATGGACCGATGAATGCACAAATATTCTCCTTAGAGGAGAATTCTTTTTAAAAAAAAGGCAGCTGTCTGTCACAACATCTGTAATTTCGCAAAAAGTTGCAAGGGACATTACGGACATATTGTGTAATATTCTAATCAATCAGGCGATGGATTATCTCCAACCGCGGATCCAAGAGGGGAGGATGAAGCCCCCTCCCCAAATTTTAGACCCATTTATGTTTATATATTTTTTTAAGCCGTACTTGTACTCTGCTATTCAGAAAGAGTTGTGTATAATATAGAATATATACATATAACAGTTTTTAAATCGTTGCGATCGAAGGTGCGAACACTGAGGCGGCCGCTCCCGGTGCCCACTGGTGCACTACCTCCTCTCCTGCCCAGCTACCGCCCGCCTCAGGCCAGAGCCAGCGCCAGCGCCTCACCTTGCAAGAGGCGCCAAACTGAGTGCGCGAGAGGCAAGAGCCGCCCAGCTGGTCCGCCTCACACCGACACACAAGCTGCTGGAGGTGCTGAGAACAGCACCCCCTCCGCGCTGATTGCCGCCCGCGCCCAGCCGGGCGACGGGTGGTGAGGACTGCCGCCACCCACTAGCAGCAGGCAAGCCACGCGCGCGACACTCCGCCGCGCCTTGCTGCGGACCGACACCGGCGGGCTTCCCGTTTTGTGTAATGCTTATATTATGTATTTATATGTATTTCTATATTATTATATCATATATCGCTATTGCACAATTAACCTATACAAACAAACAACAAAGTTGCGATCGAATATAATGATTAAATTTAGTGTTATACCTTAGCTGACGTCCCAAAACTACAATAAACTACAATTCATAGTTTTCTGGTGTGTGAAAAAGAAATTGGATCTGATAAAATTAGTACTCACTCCTATATGAGTTCATGTAGTTTATTATAAATGTTGCGTAAGATAAACATTATTAATGATCAATGCCCTTTTTTCACACTACCCAGAAGGAGTAATTCAGATTAGCCCCTCCCAAATTTTTATCCTGGATCCGCCACTGGTCATCCCCCCTAAATATACGAATAGACTCTGATAAAAGAATTATATATAGGATGAACAGTAAAATGTGTTTAGTTATCAAAACCCATATAGCATTAATCTTAAAAGCTTGAAGGATGAAATTAATATTATTCGAAAGAGTTCAGGAATTTCTAAGTTATTTACTCGGCTTATCCAGATGCACTTTGAAACATTATAACCATTCAACGAAAGTAGCCTTTGGTTTTGAATAAATGGGGAAAAAAAATTATGGATTTAGACGATAATTTTAGGACTATTCCGAAACATGGTAAGCGAAGTCAGATACTGCTGAAAAGTCATAAGTCTGTTCGAGTTGTGTCTGCAAATGAAACATGACCTAGTAAATAGTTTAGCAAGATGGGGTGGCCGACTTCACATTGCTCCTCTGTATCCATGGCGTGGCTTATGGAGTGGTTTCATGAAAGTTCACCACCTCATTGCTCAGCGTTTCGCTGACTAGCCCCGTGACCAAACTTGCCCACTTTTGACTTCTTTCTCGTGGTCTTTGTCGGAGCAAATAAGTCTTACGAAACGAACCATCCTCTATTGCCAAGCTGATGAATGCTATTCGAGAAACCAATGCTTCTTTTAACGTTATTTTATAAAATGTCACTGAAAATCTTGTTCTTCGTATAAATAAGTAGTGCAAAGGAGTTCATTTCGAAAATGTCATTTAATTATATAAAAAAACGTCGGAATTTCCTCCTTTGAATATTCTTATTTCAGCCTTTTAACCTCAAGAGACCACAAATAAATGGGTGTTAAAAATCAAATGCATTTTTAGTGGTCACCAGAAATGTTAATGTTTTAAAAAAAATATTACTCCAACAGTAGTAGCGTTTCAGTGATAGCTCACTTCAAGTTTTACCATTCAATCTCGAGTAGTATAACGTGGATTTAAAGATAATGTAATGAAAACATTTCATTCGGAGATGTTTCGAGTATCTGTTTCTCTGAAAATACTCTAAACTAGTACGCGAATAAAAATTTCAAACCACCTTCGTTTAACCCCACTTAAGAGTTCTCCTCGTCTGGAAGAACTCTTCCCAGACGAGGAAAAACATTCTTAGGCCATACTTGGGCATCATTTTCTCAAGGTGGAAATTCACATTACCGATCACAGGGTATAGAAACTTACAAGTACTGGAGGTTTCGTCCTTGAGAACTATAAATTATTTTTGGAAGAGTGGCAACATACCAAAATCGATAGATAAAACAAGTTTGTTATTAATTTCCATAGCGGAAATCTGGTCAGGTTAGGTGTAGGAAATAACCAAGCCAGGGGAGGGGCATCATTTGAAACTCACCAGAGCCGAACTTATTTTTTCAGCTTATTAGACAAAAGTGCAGCCATATCTTTCTCCTAACAACCAATATATCATGTGTCTCTTAAATTTATAAATTTATTGCCATTTCTTTGCTAAAATTTGTATCATTTTATATTTACCATTGCTTTGCGAGAACAGGACTGCTCCGAAAGGCAATAACGAGATGGAATTAAAACTCCAAATACTGATTCTTACTTCAGCATCTAAAGTAGCCAGTATATATATTTTAGCGTCATCACATTTTCACTCATTCTATTAGTTCATTACTAGTTTTAGTTTATTTAATTATATCCGATTGTGCTTTATCCTTTTTCCAGGCCTGTGTAAACTTGCCTCCTTTACCTTTTCATTGATATACCCATTAGCTTCTCTGATTATCCACCAAGTTTATTCCTTCCCACAAAGTGAGAAATTTGTTCTACTTCCAATCCTTATGCTGAAAATAAAGAAGAGAGATCATACCCCCCCCCCCCCCATCTTTTTTCAGTATCCTATTACCTACCTTTTGCTCACAGCGCTTCTCTCAAACAATCGATCCCTTGTCTCAAAATAGCCCCAAAATACGACCACGCCTACCTGATGAAGTGTCCTTGAAATGAGGTCATAGGACGTATAACCACGATCAGAGGAGTTTTCCAAGGCGAGAACTTGCGTCGAGATTTCCTCGAAAGGACCCACTGGATCCGACCTGGCAAAAGGAGAGTCCAAAATTACACCAGGTCCTAAAATAGCCAAACTGGTTGATTTATTAATGGTCTCCTAAAGGACAGGTGCCTTAAAAAGAAATTTCTAATCTAGTAAATTAAAAAGATTAAACCACAAGGATGGATTTCCACCACTTAGCTTGAGGTGGGTGGGTTGGAAGGTATTGGAAAGAACGGTGAAATTATAGCAAACGAAAACGACTAGAAATTACATTTATCTGAAGACAAAATAAGAAGAAAAAAGGGAATGGGGGTGGGGGGGATGCGCAGGTAAGAAATTTGAACTAATGAAAAGTGGAAGTGAAGCTAGATTAAGTTAGATTATAGCATTTGTGTAATGTTAGATGTATATTTGATACTTAATTGAACCTAAATTAACTTGACTTTAATATCTCCCGAATTGCTAAAAAGCACAAATCAGATGGGAAAATTAATATTGCAATTTCAAACAATGTCATCCTAAAAATATATAGAAATGATATATCACGAGTATAAAAGAACTTAAAATAACAGACAGAACTCCCGCGTGGAAGAGAAGAAGCCCCTGAACATGACCGTCTATGGGGATACTTAGTGGAGAAAGGCCAAGGAAACAGCGGGGAGAAATATGCACGAAGAGGAAACAAGAGGCTTGAGATTCCTATATTCAGCAAATTCCCTCAATAATAAAAAATAAGGCGGCCGAAATAACAATGGTTTAAATTCTTGACAGTGCCTCAGGCACGCATGGAGACCACTATTGAACCACGCCCTGGCACGTCCTCCCTAAGGGTGTCAATATGGAAGGCTTGGATCAATAGGTTGAATTACACTCTTTGACAAGGCTAGGGGATGCAGGTACGTTCCTCTGGAGCGGTTTAGAGGGTCACCAATGGACCGATTGGTTAAGTAAACACGGTCAAAATACATATTTCTTGACAAGGTCAGGCTGGAATTATTTTTGGTTGCCTCAAGTCAGCGGGCTCGCAGCTCGCGTAGATGGAGACTTCTTGGAGATTGATGTGAGGGCTGGCGTTTGGCGTGGAACGATGATGATAGCGAGAGTGTTGCGACAATATTCCGCCTCTCTGGAGTGCCAGAATAAATAAGACATGAATGGTGTGAGGCTGCTAAGTGCCACCATCATAGGAGTGACAACGATCGCTGGGTGCACCACTCTTTTCCCTCTAGGAACACACTTTTGCTACGAGTATCCCCTTCTATTTTCTATACCTAAGGCTTCGCAGGAGGATACCCTGTCTAGTTTGCTCCAAATGGTACCAGGAGAGGTTGCACGTCATCCCAGCTCGACCCAGTGCAGGTGTTGAGATAATCAATAGGTCATCACCAACCCTTCTTTGTGGACCCGCCTATCTTTATTCCTCTTTATTACATATATTAGTCTACTCATTTGCAACTTTTCTGCTTACTATTGAGGTTCTGGTGGCTCGTCACACATTCAGCCTCATACCAGAACCTGACTGATGGCAGGATACAGCACATGGTTCCTACATGTTGATAGAGCCGAAATCTCGTTGGCTAGGGGAGGTATTAGGGGCTGGTTATACTGGGTTATCGACTCTCTTCATTGCCTACAGTAAACATATGTAATGGCTACGCCGCCTCCATTTTTTATGAGTTAAAATTCAAGGAAAATGTCGCCATTATGCAGGTTTAGGTTGATAATGCCTCTCTTAGCACAGTGGAAGAATATGGTTCTCCGTCATTCCCCCCCCCCACACTGACTTCCCCAGTTCGCCTTGACCGTCTGCCCCAAACAATTCGCGCAAAGGTGAAACGCCATTGTCGCAGACGAATTTAGTCGGCTAACGTCCCGTTCGCAGCACTGCATTTAGCTGCCCTATATACTCCGAAACTTAGAACAATAGAAAGACAATTAAGGGGGCATCGCGACTTCCCGCTATGGACCCTTATCGCGACCCAAGGTAATTAAGGAAAACTGTTGGCGATGAATCTTTCTTCCCGTCTAGATAATTTCGGTGTATATATTCGATACTTCGGAGTTCACAGGCAGATTGTGTCTGAAGCCACCGTCCAGTACGTTAGCCGTTAACGTCTTCGTTAATTGAGAGGGAATTGACTATATTCTCGTCTAGAGAAGAATTGAGTGATTTTCGAAGAGCAAAGAAAGAGCTAGTCGTCACTCAGTGTTGTTCGTGGAGATGGTTTTAAGCGCGCTTCAACTCTTCTCACCACGTCTTCGGATTTTAAGGATCGGAAAAGCCATCCTCGAACCATCCTCTGTTCGCCTCTTAAGGATAAGAGGTCCCCATCTTCAATTTCCCGAAGTTGGATTGAGCGTCTCGTTAGACGCCCACAAGTTCAAGGTCAAACCTACCTTCCTGGTCCTACTCACCGCACATGAAAGTAAAAGGGATTTAACCCCCACTTCGTCACGCTCCTCCCATTTTTACCGCGACGAACCTCAAGGATCCCCTTTGCTCTAGAACTTGCATAATTGTAAGATCATTTCTTAATTAATTATCTCTCGGTTCAAACTTAATTGATAGTGTCAATCATCTTAGCCGTGAACCATCAATATTTAAATGCATTGCCATTTAAATTGCCCTATATGTGTTGGTAATCTTTAGTCCTATTAAAATATATTTTTGTAGCCGTGTTTGAATATTCCTTAGCCTAGCAACTGTGTATTTAAAGCACTCTTAGAGCCACCCCCAGATGGAGCCTTAATTTTGGTCGGCTAGTAGGCCAGAGAGCGTATAACAGCGTACACCTGGTCATACTACGACAAGCACAGATCCTCTGGCCGAGTATTTGCAAATGACTGCATTTTGAGGTTTCTTATAATATGGGACTTTTCCTTTTACTTCCTAAGTCATTGAGAGTCATTGGACATCCCTAGCCAAAAGTATAAATCCCCTATGGACTCATCCATATAAGGTAATTAGACATTTGTGATAAATTAATTCAGTATATAAATTATATTTATATTTAATTATTTTAATAAATAGTTGGACTGCCTTTTGCTATAATTACTGCTATAATTCATCGTAGCCTGGATTTCGCCCTTCATCTTTGCTCACTCAACTTGTAATTTTTCATACAATTCTGGTTTATTTGTACTTGTGTAGTTCTTATGTTTTTTCAAGCATTCCCCATAATTGTTCTATTTGGATTTAAGTTTGGACTCAGTTGCAGCCACTCCATAGGGATGATCCCCATTTCGCCAAACCACTTCTTGGTGTGATTGAATTTATGACATGAGGCATTTTGTCTTACTGAAATATAATTTCATTTCTTTTGTTATGGGGTGTAATTTGTCGAGAGATTGCTCTAAGCTTGTGACAACATGGTGGTAAAAGTTGCGGAGTGTATTCTTCCCTGGCATAAAAACATCTCCCCGGCCTTGATGTAGGCATGCAGTCCTATATCATGATAGAAACACCTCTATGCTTCACAGTTGGTAACTCAGAAGCAAGGTGAAATGCCTCTCCAACCCTTTTTCCTACAAAAGGTAACGTTGGAAGTGCTGAAAATTTGATGAATTGTTATGAAAAGTTGAAATTTTAATTAATTTTCTTTCCGAGATGCATTTCCTCCACCTGTGCTTTATCAGGGACCCTCCAACTTTCTTCTGGCGAAAAAAGGGTTTCTTCCTCTCCTATTTCTACAGGTGAGTGGGTTTTTCCCTTATCATCTTCCAGACTCATCCCCGAGTGACTCCCTAAATGAACCATCGGCACCTCCCACGTTCTCTTTCCCAGGAGCATGACAATAAGTCGCCACAAAGGCGGCCCATTTTGTCAAAGGGTCTCTCTTGGCGAATGCAATTATGGACATAAGTCTCCGTAAACAAGCTAATATAAAAATTATGATACGTTAAAAACAAAAAAAAATCCCGGAATAAATGAACAAGGCAAAAACAACAAAGAGAGGCGTGGCGACAGAAAATCAAAAGTAGTACAATCTAAGGAGGAGTCTTGGGCAGAACCAGAGGCGCCACTGACCAGAGCTACAGCGAGCTCTCGAAGGAATTGTTTTGCTCTAAAAATAAATGGTGTAGGGTATGACTGGCTTCTAGTGACGGCATAAGCACAATCGAGATTGACCACGTATATATATATATATATATATATATATATATATATATATATATATATATATATATATATATATATATATATATATATATATATATATATATAATTTCACGGTGAAGGTAAGGACACAGGAGGCTGAGGTACAGGTGATTTATTTATGGAACAACGTTTCGGGCGTATCACTCATCTTCTGGATTTAAAATCATAAATTAATCTAATACAGTTAAAGAATATTAAAAATATTAAAAATAATCAGGTTAAGACTATGTAGGTAAATTAAAAATTAAAAAATAACTTAAGGATTTAATAGGCAAGAGAATTAAATTATCAATCTAATGTAACCACTATTGACACGAAAAAAAAAACACAAAAGTAAATAATTACAGAATAATATTGCTTACCGATAACTTAGGGATTTAAAAGGCAAGAGAATCAGGTATCAATCTAATGTAACCACTATTGACATGAAAAAAGCAAAAAAATAAAAGTAAATAATTACAGTATAATATTGCTTACCGATAACTTAGGGATTTAAAAGGCAAGAGTATCAAGGTATCAATCTAATGTAACCACTATTGACATGAATAAAAAGCAAAAACACAAAAGTAAATAATTACAGTATAATATTGCTTACCGATAACTCAGAGATTTAAAAGGCAAGAGAATCAAGTTATCAATCTAATGTAACCACTATTGACACGAAAAAAAAGAAGCAAAAACACAAAAGTAAATAATTACAGTATAATATTGCTTACCGATGAAGTTCAGGAGAAATCACAAAGTGAAGAAATTACAAAGGATGTGGCTTAAAGAAGGATAGGAATTTGATTGGTTGGTTGTTGAATGAGGTAATTAAAATTAAGGAATAAGAAGGGGAACAGCGGTGTTATCTATGTTGAGTGTGGGAGATTTTGTACGTATTAGTAGGGATTCCAAAATTCTTAGACTATATTCATTGTTATTGTAACCAATTATTTTAAAACTATCGATGGAACATTCTGTCTTGCATTGTATACTATGATTTCTAATTACAGAAGCTTCCTTCTTAGACAATATTTTTTCAGTGCGATGGCTTATTCCCATGTGAAAACAAAACCTCTCTTTCAATGAGTGAACCGTACTACCAATATAGGTTCCTTGCAAACAACAAGGATAAGTAAAAGCGTAAACAACACGGCTGCCCATTTCTAGAGGAAGTTTGTCTTTTGACAAGAAGCTTCCTATGGAAAGTGGGTTGACAAAAGTGATTTTGAAGTTGGTATGAAAGAAATATTTTGTGAGAAATTTGTTGCATTTTCTAGTGAATAATTTATTGTAAGGTCCCATTTCTGGTACTACGAAAAAATGTTCATTTCGGGGAACATTATTTGAGAGAAAGGATGGAGAGTAAATTTTGGTAAGAAAATTATTGATTAGTTTGTCAACCAAAGGTGGGGGGTAACAATTATTTTTAAAATAAGACTTTAGAGTCTGGAATTCATTGTGCATTAGGGAATAATTAGAGGAGAGATGGTAAACTCTATATATTAGAGATTTTATGTGACAAGTCACAAGGGCTGAAAAAATTGATTCCTAGGCCACTAAAGGTAGGCTTTCTGTATATTGAGGTAGTTAATTTGTCGGTTTTTTCTATAATGGCGTCTAGAAAAAGAAGTTGATAGTTACTCTCTAATTCAATGGTATATTTAATGTTGGGATAATAAGAGTTGGGGATTTCAGTCTAAAAGACGGACCAAAAAAATGTAGTCCAAAACAACTTGATTCCGAAGAGTTAGCAGCAATTCCGCTACAACTTCTAGGAAACTTGCAAAACAATTTAACGTAACCAATACGAATGTTCTACGCCAATTGTAAGAGATTTAAAATGTTCCAGCGATGGGAAAATGGGTCCCGCACGAACTCTCCAAGGCGAATCTGCATCTGCATGCTGCTTGCTATGTCGTTGCTTTCACGAAACCTCCGGGCATCATTTTTCGGCAGGCTTGTTAATGGTGATGAGAAGTGGGTACTTTATCATAACGTTAAACGCCTCCTTTCATAGATTAGTCGAGGAAGAAGAATTTTTCAACAACCGAGAGGAGGACTTCATCCCCAAAAGATCATGTTGAGTGTATGGTGGGATATTGAATGAATTTTCTATTACGAACTGTTAGACAAAAATCAAACAATTAATGTTAATCTCTACTGCAATTAACTTCGTCTTTTAAAAGCTACTTTGGGCCAAAGGCGACCCTCCTTAGTCAACAGAAGGGGTGTCATCCTCCACCACGATAATGCCCGTCCTCACACAGCTCAAAGGCCAAAATATCTCTTGGAGAATCTCTATAAGGAAATATTGCTTCTTTCTCCATATTCTCCTGAGTTTGTTCCTGATTATCAATTGCTTAGGAGAATACAAAACCATATGAATGGTTTTAGGTTGACATCAAGAGAAGATGTTGAAAACCAGTTGGATTGATATTTTGCATTTAAACCTAAAGAATTTTACAAGTGTGACATTTAGAATGAGGTTCTAGAAAACAATGGAGGTTATGTTTATGATTAAATATTTCCATAGTCATAAGTTTTTTCAATTTTAATATATACCCTAAAATCGTTCCAACCTGATATATACCAACAATTTCTAATAAACAAAATTTAGCAGGTGACAAAAGTACTCAATCACTCAATGTGAGAATATTGTTATTAAACAAAATCAATTTTATAAATTCAATGAAAATGGTAAGATTGAAGATTCGAGAAATTTCTAGAAACAAAACTGATGTAAACTGCTAAATATTAGAACCGTCATTTATTGATACAAAATCCATAAAAAGACGTTTGCTTTGAGCAATACCGAAGGTCAATGAAGTTCATCAAGCTATTCAACAGCAAATAATTAAACTTCATTACGATGGATTGTTCTATAGGACTATTTCTGAGCGATTTAAAGTGTCAAAGGCAGCATTTCTAAGGAAATGTTGCAAGTTTGCCAGAGAGAATCTTGAAAAGGGAAGTGAATCTTGGAAGATATTAAATGACTGAAATTATTATTGGTTGAATACTTTTGTCACCCGTTAAATTTTGTTTATTAGCAATTGTTGTTTCTACAAGGAAAATATTTCTTATTTCTATTTCTTCTCTAAAATATATGTTTACTGAGTTTCCTGTTTAGTTTCACGACCAGACGAAAGCTACCACATTTTCGTTCTTTTCCCGGAATGTTTTTAATTTTTCTCTGAGCGACAACAGTTTCTCTCTTCTCAATAAACCAATCGGCCCAAATTTTCTAAGGGTTCGAAATTCTCTTACCTTTTTCTATGCCCATCGCCGCTATCACCATTGTCCAGGTCTTGAACTGAAAGGAAATAAAATTTCGTTAAGAGTTTTCAGAGATTGTATTGGGTACGGAATTTACCAACGACATACACCTTTTTTAACCGTTCTATAAATATTAATTATCACTTTAACTTGAATTTGTATTCATTATAACGTAATTACTATTTAAAATAGAGGAAGTTAGCCATGGGTAAACAGTAAATTTCCGTGCCGTTTCAAAGGGAAAATGTGGGAGAATTAGAAATGAAAAAATAATCAATGTGATTATCTTTTATTCCGAGTCTAGAGTTTCGAAACATCTTAAACTCTACTACGAAGGGATTTAGAAAGATAACATAACGTAACAACATAACTCAATGGATGAATGACAAAAGCCACAAGGGCCTATCAGAGGTCATCCGAGTAAACACCCGCCCCACAAACTGCCTCCACATGATTTTACCTAAAAGACTACTTAAAAAGACATCGCCATCATGGCTCGTCAAAACCATATCACTCAGCTACAATACACAATAGTAATAATATATACAAAAAAAGTCCCTCCAAAAATTCCATCCACAGGAATCCGTTGAGAGTATCACCTACAAAACAATATCGATATTACAATATGTAATTTATTCCAATATAACTCAAAAACCAGGGTTTTCAAACATTAGTGAATGTAATTACATTCCCTAATTCAGAAGCTGGGTGTTTGTAGAGATCCATGTACAAAAAACTTGCACACACTCATGTACTCGTTCTTTCCTACACTCACGTGTTCCGACTAGCGACATCTGATCTCACCTTGTTCAGTTCTCTTCTTTTAGATCAACAAACTCCGTCCCCACAAAACCGTCATTCAACCATTTGTTTATTAACGCAGTTTGTAACAATGATAACCCTGCCTTCCAGCTTGGTTATATTTTTTCCTCAACATCTGTGTCAAATTCCTTTGATACACGATATCTACTCTCTCTCTCTCTCTCTCTCGAACAAACATTGATTTCAAACAAAAAGCTCCTCCGCTGGAAACTCATTGGTCACGCCCACCTTCTCTACAGATATAAAATAAGCACACATTATTCATATTCATTAGAGTCGGTCAGAGTCAGATAAAAATATTCTCATTATCTGCGCAGTCGATCACATCAACCAGCATTCATATTTATTCCCTCCAGCCCAAAAGGGATATAGGCTCACCAACTCCAGCCATTCATCTTATTAACGATTTAACTTCGAAAATAAAGTTATTTTACCAACTTGTTTGTAATTCCAAATACGAACTTATTTGGTGAACACCCTCAAGCGAACTCTAATTCCCGAAGTTGAAACTATATAGCAGAGAAGAAATATTTGTTACACCTTAGAACTGGTGACCCCGCCACAATCAATCAACCCCTTCTCCGGCAATCAACCACCATCAACGACTTCTCTCGCTACATATATATATCGCCGGACACTTGTAGGAAACTTGTTGGATGACAAAATTATTCACAACTGAGCTTTTAAGAGTTTATTTCTGAGATGAGAAGCAGTACAAATGTCTCATCCACTGTGTGAAACAACATCGGAAATTGTTTCCACAAGTCGAGAAGTGAATTGTACTATGATAGACTCTACATTTGAAAAATACAAACATTCATGAATAATGCTATCTTGGATAACAATTTTGGCTCTCCTGGGAGGCAGATTTTATTTTTGTTGTATTGTAATGAAAGTTTATTATTTTTAGTTACGTGTGAAATGAAATAATTTTAAATGGTAGAATAAATTTTAACAGAAATTCCGAGGCAAAGAAAATTGCTGCTGACATTTTTTTTAATTTATTTAGTGGCGACGTTTCGACCATAATACGGTCATCTTCTTAAGCCTATAAAATATATACTAAAGCACAATTCTAAAGATATAAATATAACATTGATAGTTTTAGATTTGAATAGGAAAAATTAGAGTTTAAACAATTTCTAAAATTAGTCTTTAGATTTATAATAAAAAGACAGGTTTTATTTTATTTAATTTAGTTAGTAACTGCAAAAATTACTTAAATTTCATAAGTAAGATTATGAGTTTAATATTTATATTGACAAATCACTATTTAACTCTGGGTTGAGCTGTTTTTTATATATAATGTTTCCAAGAATCAAAATGTAATTGGGCATTTATGTGAATTTAAAATTTCAAAATCTTTTATAGAGATATCACTTTTACATTTTATTGCGTGATCCCTAATGGCCGAATTTTTTTAGTTTGAAGTATTTTGCCTGTTTGATTACTTATGCCCATATGAGACGAGAATCTTGCCTTCAGATTTCTCACGGAGCTTCCAATGTATTTGCCATGGAAACACCCAGGACATTTAAATAAGTATATTATTGAACTACTAAGACTCTTTGGAACCTGATTCTTTATTTTAAAGCAAAATTTTATATTTATTTTGTTTATAAAGGCAATTTGAAATTTAATTTGACAAAAATATTTCTTTAACAATGCGTGTAATTTTCGGCTAAAGACTTTATTATAAATACCCAGCTCTGGTATAATCAAGTAATGTCTGTCTTTTGCCACCGTTATTTCCGGGTGACAAGGCTGGTAAACTCCACTTAAAAATGTGTGGATTGAATTTTCAACAATATTTAATGGAAAACCATTGCTTAAAATGAAGGATTTGAAGTTTACGAATTCTTCATCTATAAGAATATAAGATGCGCTGTGAATAATGGTCTTAATGAACGAGATTTATATATATATATATATATATATATATATATATATATATATATATATATATATATATATATATATATATATATATATATCCAGCAAACCTCAGTACGGATTTTTCTAATTAGGAAATAACTTTTCTGAAGAAAAGAAAATTAATCTGTTTTCTCTTTCTTGCTGTCTGCTGGATTTATTTCATCATTCTCTCGCGCTTATGAGCTATATATATATATATATATATATATATATATATATATATATATATATATATATATATATATATAATAATAATAATTTGTCAATGTCATTAGTTTAAATCGGTTCTTAAACTTTGGGGTATTGTTACCCATGGCAATGCTGTTACGAATCACCATTACCACTAACTGTTCCTCTTCACTTATGTGAATTAAAGGAAAGAAAAATTATTGGAATTTTTAATTTTTAATACATTTTATTTACAAGAAATTAATTTTACACAAGAAAAAATAATTCTGGTTTTAAATATTATTCCTTTGACAAACAAATAGAATTAAATCTTTTTACTTTTACTACAAATTGGAATTAAAGCAATGTGTTTTTAGTATTAATAGAAAATAAAGGCATTATTAATGGGTAAGATGGTATTGTTTGTTCTTTAATAAAATATCAATGTGAGGGACTGTAGAGGACAGTGCATATCCCATATCATCCTTTGCGTCTCTCAGCTGGTTCCTGGCTTTGGTTATAATACAAACTAAAGCCGAGAAAGCAGTTTGGTAACAGTAGGCTGTTGCAAATTGGATAATAAATAATAATAATAAGTCTTTTGTAATGCACTCTTACAAAAAGAGCTCTCTGTGAGAATGGGATATTTCTTTTCCAGTTTTACCCCAAAGTATTCAACTTTTCATTCTGATAATCTACTTCCAGGGTTGTATCCTCTTAATGCAAGAAATTTTAGCTTTGCTGCTGTGTCACTCTCCTTGACCACCTCTTCATCACCACTAAATGATTTAGTTATCCAAGCTTTCTTGCCTCTCTACTAGTCAGGAAAGTAACTGCTGATTGTTTAATTCATAACACTAAGATGCTCTTCAATAAGATTAACAAAAGAATATTCTTTTCCAATACTGGTTAGTAGTGTTGTCAGTTTTGAAAATACTGTCTTGTCACCAGTTTGAAAACAACACTGATAAAGCTGAAACTTTATTCTGGTACATAGGTTCAGGAAGTTTACATCTCCAAAGAAATCTACAAGGTATGCAAATTTAACACGAACTCTTCGCTTCATTTTATCAAGTAGATTAGCTTTTTTAGCAATTTTTATCATCTCAAAAAAGTAGTTATTTCCTATTTTAACTCAAGAAAGTGATGCAAAACATTTCCTCCGAGATAACCATCTCACTTTAGTGTGAAACCCCGAATGGAATCCTGTCATTGAAACTGCTCCTTCTGTACAAATCCCAGCTAGTTTTGCCAATCAATAACTTTATGATTAAAAAACTGTTCAACTATTTGAATCATATCCTTGTCAAGTATGGTTGTAGCAAGAGATTCCGAGAACAAATATTCTTTTTTAACTGAGTGCTTTTTCATGTAACGTGCATATACAAAGTTATGAATATGAAGAGTCATCAGTAGATATGTAGAGTTGAATAGCATTAGAGAGCGAAATGTGCTTCATCATTTTTGTTCGATCCTCGTCAAAGAAAAGCCTTGTGGCTTCGATCAAGCATGGTTTAACGAGACCCTCGCCAATAGTCTAAGCTTTTTTTATTATTTCTGGCAAGGTGCAGAGAAATTGCAAATAAAGCTCGAAGAGTATATTCATGATTCCGAGTATATTAATAACCTAAATCAATGCTAGTTGGCTTTAAGCAACGCTCCTTTCTTTCAAAATAGTCAGTATCCTTCTCTTTTAATTCACCATGACATCTCTTGAAGTGGTTCTTTAGCTTACATGGCTTCATAATTTCTGCAATCACAACCTTCAAGCATATTACACACTGGGGCTTCTCTACTTATTTAACACATATGCAGGTAAATCCCGGTTGGGAGAAGGCTTTATTGTGACAGCGTTCTTACTGGTTGCCATCGTGAACTCGTTCCGTTATGCCCCCCCCCCCCTCAAATATGTACTTAACCTCTAATTTTAGATAACAAATGCAGCTTGTGTGCTGTATGCAAGTACAACACTGTGTTATATGCCCATAAAACGTACATAATGAAAAGATAATACGATAGTAAATGAAATTTGACTATGCAGTAACCTAATGTCCGAACAAGCGTGAACTGTGCTAAGTATTGGGAATTTTTTTATACAATTTGTAAGCCATGCGTTGGAGAGAGAGAGAGAGAGAGAGAGAGAGAGAGAGAGAGAGAGAGAGAGAGAGAGAGATAGAGAGAGAGAGAGAGAGAGAGAGATAGAAAGAGAGAGAGCTACAAGAAGCTAAAAGGAAAATAAGTACCCTAGAAGACCTTACGGCCAAACAAGGAGGGTACTTTTGGAGCAATCCTCGAAGGTGTCGGTTGGCAACCTCGAAGATCACTCGCGAGGATCTTAACGGCGATTTCGCAAGACTTTATCTAGTCTTGACTTGAACTGGTCAACAGATTCACTGTTGACAACTTGCGTCGGAAGTGCGTTTCAACTACCATAGATACTGTAAGTGAAGAATTTCCCACACAGATCACGGTGGTATCGCTTCAGTTCAAGTTTAAAGCCGTGATTTCTTGTTCTTCCCTCGCTGAGCTGGAAAATATCCCCGTAGTCGTCTGTCGAAGCCTCGAAATATTTTAAACACTTCGATAAGCTGACCACGTAGTCTCCGGGTCTCCAGCGAGAACATATCTAATTCCCTTAATCCATCTCCATAAACTTTATGTCTGATAGAGAGAATCATTTTGGTTGCCCTGGCTTGCACGCGTTCCAATCTCGTGATGTCCTTTCTAAATGAAGGACTCCAAAATTGTACGGCATACTCCAGGTGCGGTCGGACGAGGGAGTTGTGCAGACACAGTACTGTCTCCTTGTTCCGATATTCAAACTGTCGCTTTATATACCCTAACATCTTTTGGGCTTTCTTCTCCACCTCAATACACTGTTTCGAGAACTTAAGGTCACTGGTGATAGTTACACCCAGGTCTTTCTTAGTGTCGGTAGATTCAAGAGCAGTGCCCTTAAGGATATAGGGTGATTGAGGATTTCGGTGGCCGATATGCATCACTTTCCATTTGTTTACGTTGAAAGGCATTTGCCACGTATCAGACCACTCCCCAATCTTTCGAAGATCATCTTGCAGGCGGGCAGTATTTCCATCCTTTGCAACGTTCATACCAAGCTTGGTATCGTCGAGCATCGAGATGGCGAGAAGAGCCAAGAAAGATGAGTTGTTTGGGTTTTACCTAGGGGTATCACCTGAGCAAATCGAAACAGAAGATTACATACCGATCGAGTGCTGCGACAAATGTTATGCAGTCGTAAAACATTTCACAAAGGACTGCACGGCCATGGTAGTTGCATGCTCCAACTGCGCAAAGTCCGGGCACCGTTGGAAAGATTGCACGGAAGGAAAACAAAAGTACGTTAACTGTAATTTCTTTTCATTCAGTCAGATTCTGACTCCACACGTTTCATTGGTATGGAGGAAAGAATACATATAGACGCTCCGAAGATGATCGAATAAGATCGTAAGCTCAGTAATTTAGTTTGATTTTTACCAAACCTATTCACTTTAAAAGAGAGATGAATACAGGAGAAGTGACCTAATATCTACAAGATGGAATAAAAAAGACAGTTAGAAGAATAGAAAGTTGCCAAAGGGAATTGATTAAGGCGAAATATACCATGGTATTCAACAAAATTTGAATTCAAGAAAGACTGCTACCCATCAACACTAATATATATATATATATATATATATATATATATATATATATATATATATATATATAATGGAAGATATCACATTAGAGTGATAAATATCAGTGAAAGATAATGGTAAACCACAATATTCACAATTTTATTTATAACTATTGGACTAGTTTCGGCAAGTTACAAAATGCCATTTTCAACTAATAATGAAGAAACTAGGCAAGGAACACATTATATATAAGGTAAGCCACATCCTAAGCAAAATGAAACCGCAGGAAACAATCTGGAAAAATCTCAAGTGTATCTGGGGCAAACGACAAGCTAACAAAATGAAATGAAACAGGAAACAATCTGGAAAGTTGCTAATCTCCGAGAACTATTGCTTCCGGGGGTTTATAAATACGTTTGGCGACTTTATTCTATATACATATATTTATTAAATTTCCATTGCCCTTCAGATAAATTAAAATTATCAACTTTGTTAATGATGATGGATTCCGCAATTCTACTCTCAATATAATTGTTCGATTTTAAATGATTTTTCCTTTGTTGAAATCAATTTTGTGGTCGTGCTTTTGTATGTGCGTAAAGAGACTTGAATAGCTCGTAAACCTTCTGATATCAGCTTGATGTTCTTTCATCCTCTTATTAAAGTGGCCCGACTCTCCGATGTATGTTAAATTGCAATTATGGCACGGTATGCTGTATACGCCAGCATCGAGATTGATTGGACGCAGTCTAGTCAAGTATTTTCGTATGGTATTAAAACATTTAAATGTAATATTTATATTATTTCTGTTTGCATATGATTTTAGGGGTGGGGGGGTAGGCCTGGAGCATATTGGACTTTGGAACATTTTTTTAAAATCGTCCCTTCGCGGTGCGGAGATGGCATAGAAATTTTTTCGTGCCTTCGAATGGCATCTATTTATGAGGTGAATTGGGTATTTTAGTTTAATGAAATTGCGGATAAGGTGGTTAGTTTAATCCTGAAGGAAGGTTGGGGCGCAAGTTCTGTAGGCTCGGAGAAAGAGGGAAGAAAGAATATATATATATATATATATATATATATATATATATATATATATATATATATATATATATATATATATCCAATTGGAGGGACTAGTTTACGGGTGGAGCTTGCTAATGACAATAGATTCTTTGAGAGGTGTCTAAAATATGATCCCGTACAGATGATCCCAACTACGATGAAGTTCATTGTATTCTTCTCATTCTAGAAGAATTTGCTAAGAGACTCATATAATAATCATTGACAAATATGATACTTTTTTATATAATTCTTTTCCATGGGAAGAAAACGACTTTAATTAAGGACAACTCTTCCAGATAAACGAGAAGATAAAATAGATTTAATCGTCGTATAATCCATAGCGGTCATATTACGATATTAATTTCCTAACAACCTAATGTAATAAAATTCAAAAGGATAACGAGGAATAGTCTCTAAGAATTTACCAACGACCGAATAAAGGAAGATGGGCCGAAATTGTATAGGATCAGTCTTTATATCTTTCATTCAAAATGGGTTTTAGATTTACTTTGAATTCCTTAGGTACTAGCCCTTTACTATGAGGTATCCCTTAACAGATAACAGAAGGCATAGTAATGCCCAATCCTGCTAGTTTATTACAATAGTGGCAATGTATATTTTAAGGAAATAATTATTATACTTACGTAAAACGGGAGATAATTCGTCATTTTCCTCTTCCACCGACATATTGATTCTCTCTCGCACGAGAAAAGGTAAATAAATAAGCCGTATTAGTTTAAACTGAGGGTTTTTTCACAGCCAAAGTTATTTATTTTCGGAAAGGCAACACAAGGCACATTTATGCCTAGATCATTTGTATTTTTGTTTTTACGAAAGAGATGCTTAATTTCAATCAGGTAAACTATTATTCTCTACTTAATTTTGAAGCCAAAATATGAAAATGACGCGGGGAGAAGTACAACTTTGATCTTAGCGGAAGAAAATAACAATTTATGCGTTTCGCCATAGAGACGTGACTCCGATCTTGCTGGAGTTTACGCTCCATTTTAATGGCTCCCAAAGATATAAAAGTGACTTCTCGGTAGAATGTGACGATAACATCTTACGGCAGCTCTGAGGTGATACCGTTGAAACTCATCCAATAGAAAACCACGTTAAAGACGCGCCAGCAGGATATCCTCTTATGGTCCTACGGTCCATGCTAGCCATTTATTCTCTGTCTAAATTCATTTTTCTCTTCCATTTTCATTTCGATGTCAATACATCATTAAAGCACCGGCCTATCACTAACCCCTTCTCTGAGAGCAATAACAAATTTCCTCGTTGGTCCTCTCTTTCATGCAGTCTGAAGCGATTTAAATTCAGTAAGATCAGTTAGTAAAAAAAAAGGGGGGGTTTAGTCGCCCCCCCCCCCACCTCTTCTCTTTGCTGGATGAAAGTGCGGGAGGGAAGAATCAGAAGAGAGGACAATGCGAGGGTCGCGGGAGATCTGGCTCCGGCCAAGACCCCCTTCCCTCACCCTTGAGGCGCCACGGGGTCGGGCGTGAATTATCGACTTCATATCGAGGGGGCCAGATGACCGCCATTCCACAAGGGGGAGAGGGGTGAATGCGAAAAAAATAATGGTAATGGAATCCTACGAGGGAACCGTTTTGCAATGCATTTCTTAAAAAAAAACCCACACCCAAAATCAACGGGGTCATTCGGCCTCGTAAAAGGTTTAGAAAAGAATTTCGTGAAGATGGTTTTTAAAATTAGAGGAAAGGGGAAGTCCCGCTACTCTCCTAAGCCCACGCAAAGGAAACAAATACCCCCTACGACGTACGAATTCGAGCCCACCTTCCAAGCCGATCCCTCCCCCATCGAGGCTGAAATTCGCACTTGCAAGTTACGGGACTTTTGGTACGAACTTGTTCTGGGAGATTTATACCCCCCTTTCCCCTTTCCCATTTGCCCCATAATTTCGGCAAATGTTTTTTTTTTATTTCTGTGATGGCAAAGGAATCTATTATCACAATGTCTCTTCGCTCCATTTTATCCTCATCTCTCCTTTTATTTATTCTCATTCTCTCCCCATTTATGTCAACCTTCTCCTTTCATTTATCTCCATATTGTTTCCATTTATTTCTTCTCTATTCATTTATCCGTTATTCTTTATATTTCTATCATCCATTTCCTTTAATTTATCTTATATTCTTCCCATTTATATCCTTCCTATCCTTTAATTTATCTTATATTCTTCCCATTTATATCCTTCCTATCCTTTAATTTATCCATTATTCTTTCCATTTAGATCCCCCTCTCCTTTAATTTATTTAATATTCTTTCCATTTAGATCCTCCATATCCTTTAATTTATTCAATATTCTTTCCATTTAGATCCTACCTCTCCTTTAATTTATTCAATATTCTTTCCATTTAGATCCTACCTCTCCTTTAATTTATTCAATATTATTTCCATTTAGATCCTACCTATCATTTAATTCATCGCATATTATTTCAATTTATATCTTCCCTCTCCTTTAATTTATCCCATATTCTTTGTATTTAGATCTTCCCGTTCCTTTAATTTATTCAATATATCTCTAATAGTAATTTATCCCATATTCTTTCCATTTAGATCCTCCCCCTACCATAATTTATCCCATATTCTTCCCATTTAAATCCTCCCTATCCTCTAATTTATTCAATATTATTTTCATTTAGATCCTTCCTGAGGGCATGTCAAGCAGAATGTTTGTAATGAGAGATCTGTCAAGGAAGTGGGAAGTTGGAAGTCAAATGTGTGGAAGATGATGCGACATTGGGGCGGGAGCGCATCTGCGCATACACCCGTAGACGTTTTTGCCATCCAGAGCTGGAATGCCTGCAGGAGGTTTCCCGCTTTGTTTTATATGCATTTTCACTTTATCTATATTCACTTCCTTTACAGATACTCTCCTTACAAATCTTCTGCGGGAGTTTCCATCGTTAGTGTTGACTTTAATTAAAAATAATCGTTATCCCACTGAAAATGTGAATGTTTTGTAGTTTAATTTCCTTTATTATGTATAAAATCAAATTCAGGATCACTTTTAGCTCATCTGTAAACCAGGCGAGAATTATGATCCGAGTCTCTCGCGTGCGTTTTCGTCTATAAATTGAAGGCGGGCTTCAAGCCTTATGTGAACGCACGCAACTAGAAAACGACACGTTCCTGATATTGCTTATGGCGGTCTCTTACTATGTAATACTGCGCTCGTCATGTAATTGTAGCACTCAAATACTGTTTACCAGATCTGGTGAACACATTTTAAATCTTTGACTGGGAACTTTTCGGGGGCCTAATTGACGAGTTTGTTTTTAAAAAAGGCTTGGAATCTGATTTCCCACCGTATGATGAGATCGAATTGCCTTTACTAATAGTAATAAATTGAAAAAATGAAATAAGGGTAGCAATACTTGGTCGTATCCATGGATGCTGTGACGTTTCGTGAGTCATAGACATTTGCCGACAGTTTAGAAAAACAGCTGTGCGTCCAAGAAGTTGCAAAGAGAGGAAACGCTAACCAAACAAACGTCAGAGAAAAATGATCCTAAAAGCATGTTTATTCTAGTGTTTCTTTGCCTTTATTGATCGGAATTATGTCAACAGATGACTCATTCGAAATAATGCAATCAAATATTCACTTAATTAATTTCCATTATTTTACCATACCGTCATTCCTAGGAAATTTCTTTAATATCGGAGACCGAATTGTTGTTCATATATTGCTCAATATTTTAAATGTCTTTGAGGAAAGGAATTTTACGATCATCTTTTGTTATCACCAAACTATTAATTTAAAAAAATTATTAATCATGCCCTGTAACCAGTTTCATCAGTAACATATTATCACGTCAATGATAAGAGATCAAAACCCAATTAAAAATGAATTCAATAACGTAACTGAATGCAATCTAAGTAACGCTTCATGCCACATCCAAAGAAAATCTTATCTGCCAGATTGGTTGAAGTTTGTTGTTAGAAACGCATCTCTGCCAGACGTAAAATGCCAGTTTATGTACGTAAGGCTCATATAGATATAAAATGTATGAACGGTGTACTTTGTGGAATAATTCAAACCTTATTATGCTTTGTTCTATCGTAAATATAATTTATAGGAGGTTATTTGAAAGATAAAGGTAGGGATTTCATTATATTCAATTTATGAAATAATGTGTTTTGTATTGTAAGAATTCACAGCATGGCTTTTGAGCGTTTCATCATTAGTGGATGTTTGCCTTCTGACTCTTCAGTGACCTTTCAATATCGTCCTTCAAAGAGAACTTGCACCTGTAGTCTCTGCCGTCTTTGCTACTTGTAGTTTGATTAATATTGAGTGTTCCTGATTTACGCGAGCGATGTCTTTTACTCATCTGGCGGAGGAAAACGAATGCGCCCCCCATCCCCATCATATTCAGAAATTCATCCTCGGCGGATTCAATTCTTCCGTAAGTAGCCTTGAAGAATCTGGCAAATTGAAGTTGCCACCAGTGAATTTTAAAATCCCTTTATGGCAAAACAATACATGGTGTTCGGGCTAAACTCGACGGTTTGTATAAAAAAAAGAAAAAACACAATATCTCAGGCAAAAATAAGTGTAATTTACAAAAAAATAGCAACTACATTATGACTGGGATATAACAGTTTACTCAAAATAGCCGCTCTCAGCTTCCACCACGGGGTCAAGACGGCTCCGGAACGTGGTGCAGGCGTGTTTCACTGTCTCTGAGAATATCTTCGAACACCTCCTTGATCTTGGCCATCAGCTCGGCCTTCGGTTTGCAGGCACAATGGTTTGTGTCTTTCTCAACATCGCTGCACACATAATAATCCATGGGATTAAAATTGGGAGATCTAAAAATCCAGAAAGTGGTGCTGGTGAAATCGAAGAAATTCTCCGACAACCACTTCAGACTCTTTCCGGAGGTATGGCCTTCCAGAAGCAGCCACATCTAATACAGAGGCGGAATTTTCTGGGGAGCCTGGTCAAGAGGAAAAAAGGATAATCATAATCCTGCTCAGCACGCACAGTTTGGACTACGTTAAGGAAGTCGGAGGGGTAAGAGGCATTCATCACTGTCTCTTCATCAAGGACGACTATATTATTGATACAGGCGCGGCGGTGTTATCGCTTTAACATGTTCATGTGGAACAGCTTATGTTCGGAGGAGGTTTTAATAATATAATCCACGGGACCACGAGCCTCGAGGATGGGGAAGAGACCCTTCCATTGGCTGAAGAGCTTGTTCGTCTCTGTGGGCAAAAGAAGGAGTACTTCATGACCGGGCCTAAATCGCCTTTCTTTTGACTGGACGTCAAAATAGGTGCGATATTTTTCTAAGTTTAGATCAGCATTCTTTTAAGCTATTTCGTCACACTCTTCTAGACGATTGCAGAGGTCCAATAAATAAGAGTAGGATGATTTTATTTCTTCATCCAAGCGGGGGTTGGCAAATAGCTCGTCAAGGATGCTCATGGGACCTCTTACATTTCGGTCATAGAGGAGCTCAAATGGGGCAAATCCTAGGGTACGATGAGAGATTTTCCTGCAAGCGAAGAGGGCAACGGGCAGGTACCGATGGCACTCTCGGTGCTTAGCATGCCACACCTTCTTTAATACGGCTTTTAAAGTACCGTTAAATTTTTCACAACTCCCATTCGCTGATGGGTGAAATGGGGTTGTAAATAGGGTCTTAATCATGATGAGCTTGCCGACGTATTCCATTTATTCTGAGGTGAATTGCCTACCTTTGTCGGACAAGATCTCCTTCAGGATAGCGACGCGGGAGAAAATGGAAATTAGGGCCTCTGCACAGGTACTGATATCTATTTTCTTGAGGGGGACCGCTTCGGGGAATAGCGTCGCGAAATTTACTAGGGTTAAGACGTAAGAGTGTCCTTCGCTGGACGAGGGGTGAATCGGGCCGATTAAATCAATAGCCAAGATGAAAAGGGGCTCAGAAATTATTCGAGTCTTCTGGAGGAGGGCGGGTTGCATACGCCCCTTGTAGCAGTATTCTGGCAGATGTCATAAAACTTATTAAAAGTCAGCAATTTCTTTTGCGGCGCTGGGTTAAACAAAATAAATATTTAAATATTCTTTGAGCCCTTTTGTTATGGCTGAAATGACCAACCAACAAACCATCATGTGTTAGATTGAGGACTTAGGGGACGTAAGATTGGGGGATACACAAGGTATGAATAGCGGGGCTGATTCCATCAGAACAGGCACGGTAAAGTAGGCCTTTCTTAATGAGGTAGGATACCTCTCTTTATCAGCGGGTCCAGCCTAGCTCGTGACTCCTCACTTTTTCTCAAAGGGGCAGGAGAGGTATGGGAACGGGAGGCGCGGAATTCTTCTGAGCCTGGGCCCGGGTAATGAGTGGCTGGGCCACTGGATTAGGAGTTATTTGGGGGCTCTGGCCTACCAGCACGGAAAAAAATTTGATCAATGTAGCGACTACCTCAGCCCCTCCAGTGAAATACTGGCATTCCATGTAGCATCGGACGACGGGAATCGGTTTGCTCGTCCAAGGTAGTCAGGGACCAAAGCATACTTAGTATGGTCAGGGCCTACTGGGGGAAATAACTCCTTGGAACTACTATACAAGTACAACCAGTGTCCCTCACGAAGGTGGATACCTGGCATCCATTTACAGATCCATATTCGAACTATAATCCGCTAGGGGCTCTCTTATTTAAAAGGAAGTTCACCTGGTGTCCCGGGGGACTATTTGTTGAGAGAATTGCGGGAGATTTTGGACTAGAAGGCGGGAGAATTGGAGCAGCGTTGATTTGATGGCCTTATTGGCTGAGAGGAGATCTGAATTGGAAATTTGGAAGGCAGTTATGTTTCACATGGCCCTCCACGCCACAAGCAAAACAGACGACGATCTTTCTGGCGTAGGTCGATAAAGGGGGAGTCAAAATGAGGGGCTTGATATCCCTCGACTCAGCCGGTGGATGGTTCTTCGGTTTAGGAGAGACCGGGAATGTTCACAAAATTAGGAGCATTCTTTGAGGGAAGCCGGTAATTATTATTCTTACTTTTGGAAAACGGAGGATGCGATTTCTTGGGGTCCTTCGGGTACATATTATAGCTGGCCGCGTACACATCTGCCTCTTCGATGCATTCTTTGAAAGTAGTGCATCGCTTATTTTTCACGAATGTGCGGAATTCCGGGACAGCACTGCCTTCAACTGGTCCTTAAGGAAGAAATCTACGAGGGACTCTTATTCACGAGTAATCTGGGCGGAATCTAGCTAGAAATTAAAACTTCGTTGGAGAGTGAACCCAAACTGACCCTAATGTCTGTCCGGGCTGGATTCTGGCGTGACGGAATTTTGATCGGTAGAATTCGGGGTTCATATTGACTGCCGATAGAATTTCTGATTTAAGGGTGGAGTAGTCTATCGTTGCCTCGCCGGGAAGGGAAATTAAAATCTCTCTGAGTTGCGTATTGAGGAGTGGGAGCATCCTAGAGACACCATCTGCTTTGATATCCCAGTGGTTGACCTCAAATATCTTCTCGAAATGTGCGAGGTATGCACATAAGTCCCCACCATCTTTGAATACTGGCAAGTTGACGGAGGGGGACTGAGGGGCTTCGGTTCTAGAAGTGATGGAAAGGGCTTCTATTTGGTTGCGATTAATTTCGCGTTCATGTTGCCGAATCCTTTCTCTCTCCACCATTTCTATCTCTCTGTTCTTTTCTTTCAATTCTTGCTCTCTTTCCCTTTCTTCCATTTATCTCCTCCTCACTTACAATTCTTGTTCTCTTTTCCTTTCTTCCATTTTTCTCTCTTTTTCTGCTCTTTCGTTTCTTTCTTCTTAGATATAGGACATTAAATCCTTGTCGGACAGTCCTAAAGCTTCTCCCTGCCTCTTGAAGGGTTCAAAGGATGACATCTTCTTTTGCGTGAAAGCTCGTTTTCGCCGCTTGACTCGAAAAGAACCTGCGGTTGCGGTCGTGGGGCTCTTTCGAAAGCAAAGACTATAAAGCAAGATTTATAATCCTGCTCTAGATCAATCTAATTTCAGGAGATGCTTCTCTCCGAAACGATACCAAATTCCGGTCACAAGTACACACACACAATTACAATAACAAAAAAAAAATTGTTCCACTATCTTAAAATAAGTTGAATATATCTAGCACTCAGAAACTCAACAATGCCTGGGGAAGGGGGGGAGAGCTTTAAAAGAGTTTCTTTAAAAGTTCCTTTTAAAAAAAATAACTTTACCTGACACCAGATTTTTAATATATATATATATATATACAGTATATATGTCGTGCTATTCGTGATCGGATACCTTCGCTGCAGAGAATTACGTTACAAGCGGCCAGATAGATAGAACAGCTGCACAGGGCCAATAAGAGGTGAGTGCGTGAGGAGATTAATGGTTGGCTAAAGGGAAGATTCAAATACCAGGTTTCATTCAAGGTTAGTGAAAGATTAAAAATCCAAATAAACTTTAATTACACTAATGATGGTAATTATATAAATGTATACAAAGGCAAATGAATGGGAAGAATAATGTCGCTCCAATGAAATAATCAATCAATCAGTTTAACGGGGATCAAAATATGGGACTTGGTCAGACACGAAAACTGTTGGTAAACACTGGGGAGTGCAATTAAAGGGTCGGGAGGAGGATATCAGGTGGCGAGGGGGAAAGGGGGGATTATCTTCGAAAAAGAGCTAATCTTGCGACTCGAGCGGCGTTGTACTCTTAATGGAGGGGTTGGAATTACCTGGAGCACGAGTAAGGTGATTTCCAGACTGGATGAGACACTGTTGAATTGGGATGAGTAATTTCAGACGAGGAGCTAGGTTTCCTTGACGTGATGAGAAGAGTGGTTCGCGCAATTCTCCACAGAAAAAGTCGTTCCACCAATTTGCCGATTGTCTGTGGCCAAACTCACAACAATCTGTCTAGCCGATGAACCCTAACTCCAAGGTTCGACTTGAGACGAGGGGCTGTATCTTCGCAAAAGGGCTGGCGGTACTCTCTGATGAGTAACGGTTGACCTTAGGTTAAATACCCTGCTGGCTTCCTCGTTAGAAAGCCTCCAGGCATGGCAGTTTCTTGGGAGTAACCATTGGTGCTTGTCTCTTTAGGCCCAGACGAGATAAGACGATCGAGGAAGCCTCTTCTCGGGTAGACCCTGGGCTCCAGGTGGGGGAGGGTGTGAAAAATGAGTCTCAGAGGGGGATAATCCGACTGATCAAACACAGGTGTTACCAGCCGCTTTGAGGTTTACCCTCGACAGAATAGTTCTCTCTCATTTCGTTTAGAGATCTAGCTTAGGGCCACGTGGTCTCTGCTTGAAGGGGGGTCTCAAGGTGGACCTTAGGGTTCGTTCCTTCACACTCTACTCACGCGCTACTTTATGAGTTTCTCATATCCTTATATGATACATGTTTAAATAGCATGTAAATCTCAAAAAATAATTATTAAATTTAGTATTCCAATTTAGTTGACATCTAAAATCTACAATAAACCACAATTCATAAATTTGTGATGTGTTGAGAAAAAATTTGGATCTAAGTGTGTTAGTGCTCACTCCTGCCTGAGATACTGCTATTTATTATAATCAATGTTGTGTAAGATAACCATTATTAATCATCATTAACCTTCTCTTTGACTACTCATAGGGAGGAATTTAGGTTAGCATCCCCAAAAGATTTTATCCTGGCTCCCCCACTGGGTAAATACCATGTTAACGGTCGCATATAAAATCATCTTAAACCAGATGTTCGAGTGTATTTTATAACTTATAGATTCTATAGTTATTTTTAGAATAATGTATAACCGATTGATATGAAATTGCTTGCATTTTCTTCAATGTTTTCATCATCATCATCATCATCATTAACTTTATAATTTAAGAACGAGATTTTTTGGAGTATTTGAATAATAATTTCATCTTAGTTTGGTTATGACTTAAGTATATTTAAAATTTTTATCAAGGTAATTTCTAAGAATTTCTTTAGAGTTTGAAAAAAACAAAATAGTTTAGTTCAGAAAAAATAAATATGATTATCTAATGCTTTATAATGTTTTAAAAGAAAATGAATTACAATTGGCGACGTTCAGAAAATTTATTAAAATTTAAGTAAGGCTGCTTTTTTATTTTATCTATAACTATATTTTAACAACGTGATTTTTTTGAAAGGGGGAAAATAGTTTAGAGTTCCTTTTTAAAATTATTATAATTGGCGAAGTTCAGAAAATTTATAAAAATTTAACCATAGCTGCTTTTTTTTAGATTTTAGACTTTAATCTTAGTATGGGGGGAGTGGCGAAGCCATTGCCTGGTTTGTAAATAATCAAGTTTTGATTTGCTTTAAATGGCCCGTCTTGATTTATTAATTTTCATTTTACTATATGGAACAAGTATGCTATTAACGGTTACTTTTCGGTCATGAAAATACTTCCAAAAATCCTCAGGAATGTTGGCCAAGTTTCATCTTGCGAATATAACAGCAAAGTAACGATTTAAGATTTCCTCCACATATTCTACATATATTTTTTTGTGACAGCTCTCTTGTTGACTTACTGAAAGAATTCTTTCAGGTTTTCTTTGTTACGCTTTTTAAAATATTTCGTACTCTCTTTCTCTCTCTCTTCTGTTTTCTTAATGAACAATCTTCATTTACTATATGTATGTTCCTAATTTCAAGTTAATTTGACATATTAGAATCTTGGATTCAAAAATACTTGATTTAGTTGATATTTTGTTTATTTCCCAAATCCACCATTGTGCCTTCAAAATGTAATTTTGCTAACATGTTGGAAGTTATGACACATCTCATGGTACTAGAAGACATTTCAACAAAGAGAAGAGTAAAATCAAACACCGAAGAAATACATAGGGACGACACATAATGGATTTGGTACAAGGACAAATCAGAATTGCCGTCGGAATATTAGATATTGTGTTGGCACTTGTCTTGTACCCAATCAATAGTGGTAAATAATATAATATGTGCCAAAAGACGCAATCATTTCTCTTTGCAGGCAAATTACTGCATTTATATAGGAATAAGACGGAGTGAGACTCTAAAGAAATTACTTAAGTCATTTGGCTTTATGATTTTATCTAAGGGGTTTTTAAATATAGCGCTGCGACTCGATTATTCTTAGAGAGAGCGACTTTCTTGTCACGCCATTAGCTTGCTTTATGAGGCCGGCCTTAAAAATGTGATAGATTTGCTTCGATGGCAAACAGATGTTTTTAATTCAAAGCAGTTTTGAAATTTAGCCTAAAAATGTTGTTTGAAACCTATGAAAACGATGCAAGTTTTGCTTTTAATTTGCAGGGAAAACAAGGATTTATAAATGGAACATACCTAACTAAAAAGAATGACCACCGAGCACACCAGTGGCATGGTTATATCCCCTAAGAGAGACAATAACTAGCAAAACCCTTCTAAAGCTCGTCACAGACTTTCATACCTAGAATCATGCGCTTCGTAGGAGCTGGCGCCCGGATTCTTCGAACGCTACCCTTTTAGGCGGGTGCACCTGAATTTCCCAAATAGACAGTGTAACAGTATATCAGTTTCTGCCGTCCTCAAATACTCTCATCGACACTTCGAAGAGTGATATCTAGATAGAGGGACCCTCAAATTTAGCGGGGATCCCACTTCACTTGAGAGACCAAGATGACCTCGCCTTAGGAAACAGAGTCCTTCCTGAAGGGGAAGATAGATAGGCAGGAACGGTAGCCAAACCCAATCCTAATCATAAACAAGGAATTGGTAGGTTTTATATGGCCTCAGAGTAAAAAAATAAGAAAGAATAGGTTAAGAGATTTCTCCCATCCAGCCAAGGTTTGGATCTTGCGAATCCTTCGTAATCAGTAAGAAAGACCAGGATGAGGTGGGTAGGCTCGTTCTCGAAGTATTATAGATGCCTCCGCACTCCCAAAGCATGGGAATAAGAGAAGGGTTTATTCCTGTTGTGGAATGGAGAAGTAGCCCAGGAAATACTACAGAGCATCAAATATATCGGGCTGCTCATTTGGAAGCTACCTGGCATATTCGAGCCCGGTGGCTTCAAACGATTCCTTGTCATTCGCATAGTTTATAGAACAAATGTCTCCAACGAGTGCGTGCTCCCTCAACATCAGATATTAACGTTTTTCCTGGTAGAGAACGGAAGGTTTTCCGTTTTCCAAGACAGTAGCCTTTTGTTCAATGTGGCCAACCCCAACCAGTGCCAAAGTGTGTGATCTCCAGAAACTCGCTGGCACACCTATGTAGATGATCACACAATCTATGGGGTAGTGTATGCTAGGAAACAGGTAGCTACCATCTTGACACCATTACTAAAGAGCTGTCCGATGATTGGGCAACCAGGATTTAGCGTGTATGGGAAAATGAGGATGGTCTCTAGACTTACTTCAACCCTCTTAGTCACATGTGCAACAATAGTTTTGTATATATAAAATAAATCGAACAAAAAGTTTAATTTTATCATCTTAACATGCATAAATTTTATGTTGATTATATATATTATTGAATTGTTGATCATTTTGCTATTTTAGTCACTCTAGAATATGTCTACTCAAGCTTTCTATCTGGGTTGCTTTCATTTTCTCTCATAGAACATTATTCTAACTAATTCATAGAATATATAAGATAGCTAAATATTCCCAGAAAAATACGTCTCATTCCAGTTAATTGTAATTATCATTCAGCTTGGTATATGCCGCCATGTATAATAGAATGCATACAAGTAAGGAATATTAAAAGAGGTAAGCAACGCAACTCGTTGTTGCAGACGCATAAGGAGCTTATAAACATCAATTACTCTTTGTAGTGGCGGTAAGTTTGTGCACTTACCTTAACATACTTTATTAATAGAACAAGTTACCTGCGGAGCAACTAAGTGTGATACATGAGAAGCATATATTTAGGCATTTTTACGTAAGCCTTACCTGAGTAATATTTTAATATCTGTTTGTAGTGGCTACTTCCCTGTTTATTATTGTTTTATTTCAGTGAGTGGCGGAAGCTGTTAGTGTCTGAACTGCCAGAGGTATGCCATATACTTGAGGCAGCAAAGTGAAGATGACAGGAGGAATTATTGAGTGGAGGAGCTGGTGAATGACATCCATCCTATTCTGAGCTATAAGAAAAGCAAAGCTAATGCCATTTTCATGCCCCGAGCTATCACTGAAAGGTGACCATCATGTCTAAGCTCATGGAGGTCTAAAATTAGTTAGTGAAGTATTATCTTGAAAGGGAAATTTTGAGGACACAGAGAGGTTTATTGTCAAATCAGAGAAGTTAGTTGATATTTTTACTAGCATGTGTCAGATTATCAGTTTTAAGGGGGATTTTTTATTTTATTTTAGGAGTCCATATGGCGACTAGGCCGTATTTTAAGAGGGATACTGTGAGTTGTGTGTAATCCAAGGTGTTCCTGCGACATAGAGAAATAGATTCCTTTGAAACATCTAGCCTAACTTGGCGGACTGACCTCATCAATGTGTTGATGGTAGTGGAGGGCAGTGAATCTTTTCTTGCATAGATAAAGAAAGAACACTATAACTTTGTTGGTTAGCCTGGGAGCTATTATCTCTTCCATTCTTCTAGAGAAAACAACCCTAGAGCCTTGTTCTTGCCTGGATGAAAAAACTTGCATTTCATAAGACCTTGTTGACCAATGACTATTAGAGGAAACTACAAGTGTAAACACCTGTGTAAAAACAAATGTACCTCGTAATATGGTAGCTCTAATTGTACATGAGGAGAAAGCTGGTTTGGTTTGTATGCAACCTTTAGACTGTGGAACTTCCTCTGAATCATTTATTTTCTTTTACCTTGATCGCCCTGTTTTAACTTAAATGGAGACCAGTTCAGAATTCTGGGATCGAATCCTGATCCTGTTTCCCTCAACTTGACGAGTTTCTCTACAATTAATATTAATTCAACAGCTAAATTCTAAATTTTCTTCAACTACTCTAAATTTTATATAACTACTCCAACAATAGAAACCAATTTATTGTAAATTTTCTTTACAACTTTATACAGTGATCCCAAACGTGGTGTGTTTCCTTTTACCAAGAACTAACTATATGTTAAGTTCAAATGAGCCCAAAGTGAAAAGAATCATCTAGAAAGAAAAAACAGTACAATGTGCATCTATAATTAAAAAGAATTTAAGTATAAAAGTGAAAATGGAAGTCCTTGAGAAATTGGAATACTGAATAAAAATAATGGAGGTCTCTAAATCTATGAATATGGCAGAATTTATATCAGGAACAATAAAAAGATCGAACATTAATTAAGGCAATGTTCTAAATATGTATCATTGGATATTGTTGAAAAGATATCACGCCCTCGGCATTCAGTGATCCACATTAGCGAAAAACACTTGTACACCTGGATCACAGATCAAAGAAGAAAGGATACACCGTTTAGCCTTTGTTCAATACAAAGTAAAGCAATGTCATTGTATGAAGATATAAAACAAAGACTGACGGAATTATCGAATGGAATTACTATATGGAGAGAATGATCAAATTATGAGTTTTTAAAATATATTTTATTATTATTGATATATTTTGTAGCTCTTTTAACTTAAAATGAAGTTTTACTTAAATGTAGCAGATTTGTAACAGTAGGCAACTGGGGTACTAAAATATAAATCTTTACTACCCAAGGATATAAAAGAAGGCTGTTGCAACAAAATCTTATATATCATGAAAGAAAAAATGCAAAATTATACATAAAAGTAGAAAAGTACATCACTATTATGAAACTTTAGAAAACAGTTGTTTTTTTACTGTCAATACCAAAAAGATATGCTTTGCATTTCATACAATAAATGTATGGGCTGCTTTTGTAGCCTGGTAATTTAGAGGGGCCTCTCGTCTCTTTATGTATGGGAAAATGACCTAGCTGGTCACACCTTATAGACTTTTCAGGGATTTGTTTGGTGTTGTGACCTGCTCTCTTCTTACTTCTGTAGTCTACTTCAACAGAAGATGGCTTACCTTTTTACCTTGCCATATGGCTTTGTCTTCTTTACTTAAGGCCACGGCTATATAATGTTTAAATTCTAGCAAGTTTAACTGATTGGATTTAGACAAACCTATGTGAGAGCAATGTCTTTGGTAACGAACCAGCAAGTCACCATAGTCATATCCAGGAAGTGAAAAAATATCCGAAGATAGTATTTTTTTCAGCGAATTTTAATCTAATACAAACCGATAAGAGAATCCAGTCTGAAGTGCCTGCGGACGAGTAACATCAATTTTAGATTTGGATTTATTGTTCGACCTTTTTAAGGTATTTACAGGATTTTCAGATTCATAAGTTGTTAGAAGAATAACAGCTTTTGTGTCAAACCACTTAATAAGCCTTAAATTATTATTTTCTACAGTTGTTTCTTTTTCATCATAAACTTATCCATCTCTGCTTTAAAATAGGTAACAATCTTTGCTACCCTTAAAATTTGTTGCAGGATGCCTAGATTTTGCAAAAAAAAATCGTTTTACAGAACTAAAATCCCTCCCGCATAAAATTTTAATAGCACCCTTGTTTTACCGTTTTCTGAGTCCTTTTCCTGGCTTCCCGGACTCTTGAATAAGTTAAATATTTCTGTCATATTCAAGTATCAGTCTACCATATACAAAATGTTTATTCATAATAATAACAATAGTATAGGGGAGTTTATTCTATCGATTGTTCATTTTGCCCTAAGCAATACTTTGGGCAAACCGGTAAATCATTAAGTGTACGCTTGACGCAACATAAATACAATATTAGGAGGGGGAAAAGTAATGCTTTCTTTGTCCATTTATCTGAAAACAGTCACCCAATCAATTGGAATTCGGCTAAATTTATTTACAAATCTGATGACTTTGTTCAAAGAAATATTGTCGAATGCTCATTCATTAATTCCTCGCCTAATTTTAATATATCACCCGGTCTCTTTAAACTGAACCCTGTTATTGAAAGGCTTATTTATAATGAAATATTCCATTTTAAATTTTAACCGTTTGATTTATTAATTTAGTTATGTTTCTCATATTTATTTTCATGTATTCACAATTACGTGTGTATGTACTTAGTTTTGTGACCTAAATGTCTACATTCTTTAAAATTTCCGGAAGTAGACCTTTGACTTAATATAGATTTTTTCTAAAATTTTTCTATTTTGTGTCCTTTCATTCTACTACATGGGCGGGGCATTACTCTTTTGTTTCTCATATATATATATATATATATATATATATATATATATATATATATATATATATATATATATATATATCCAAAAGTGCATGCATCTTTAACACGCCCAATACAATTTAGTAAGGACATACGCGTGCATGTGTGTGCAATAAGTTATTATGCACATGTAT
Source organism: Ceratothoa steindachneri (assembly GCA_963969495.1). NCBI lineage: Eukaryota > Metazoa > Arthropoda > Malacostraca > Isopoda > Cymothoidae > Ceratothoa > Ceratothoa steindachneri. The sequence continues at coordinate 83,028,555 of OZ018327.1, forward strand.
GTAAAAGTGCTAAGTAAATATATTAGTAAATTCACCTATATATATATATATATATATATATATATATATATATATATATATATATATATATATGTGTATGTGTGTGTGTAATACATATATGTATGTACAACAAATGATAAATATCTATAAATACTAAACCACTATGATAATGTGAAGATTCGCAGTAGGCCATCATCTTAGAATGGGATTTAGAGCCTTAGGTGCTCGACACAACAAATTTATAACATTTAAATAAAAGTTCACTACGGATATATTTTTCATATCGATGGTTGTTTTCAGCTATAATATATCAAGGAACTAGTACTTTACTAATAAAAAAATAATCAGCTTACCTTTCTTTCAATAAGTCAAACAAAAACTAAATCAAATTTAAGAGCTGATTTAGACACCCAACACCTTGAATATCTGTAACACTACTGGTTTTTTTTCTTCGTTTTTCCGTGTCTATATCTGTAAGTGCGGTTGGCAAATCGGGAAGTAAAATCTTCTGAAATGTTACAAATTTGTTGATAAGGACGAACTAGCAAGCATATATATTTTCGTATATAATTGACTCTCTTTGAAGCGTTACAGATTTGTCACAAATGTCCATAAAGAGTTTTTCGGTTTTCGCCCCAACATCTTAGTCTAAAATAAGTCTGCATAAAATTTGTTCGAATATGTTTTAGAGAAAATTTAATTTAATTTAGTCATCCATGAAATTTTAAAATTATTTAGTTTCCCGTGAAACTTTCATAGAAAATCAAGACATGCTAGTACGCGACTCCTTGTCATGTACGCTGAAATTCTGGTGTACTACGAGGACTACCAGTACATTCTCATTATACTAGATAGTCTTAATCTTATTATATTAAATTTCTATTAATTTTAGCTTAAAATTTATATACATAATTTCAATAGCTAACGCAAACCAAAGTCAAACAGCAAATTATCCTTATGTTCTCTAATGTTCTTTATTCAAATTTTCATTTCATTTCTTTTAGAAATTCATATTTTTAAATATAAATACAGGGTGACCCCGCCCCCCCCCAAAAAAAACCGGGACCTAACTTTCGATATGCCGCATTTCTTAATTTTTTGCAAGGATTAAATGAAACTTTGGTGTTAACTAGTTTATTATGTTTAAAAACATCATGTCAAAACATGAGAGTCTTTGGACTTTTCTTCTTTATTCTAGAGCACGTGTTCGAGATTACCTCCATTTAGCTCTGTGCATTTCTTGAGGCGCAGCACAAAGTTGTCCATGATGTCCTTACAAACCGACCGACTAATAGCTCTGATCTTCTCCTTAATGCTTTCCTTGAGTTCCGTGATGGTCCTGGGTCTCCCTACGTAAACTCTGACTTTAAGGTAGCTCTAGAGAAAGAAATCTGGGTGACTAAGGTCTGGGCTGTGAGGTGCCCACTCAAACCAGTCTTGAGACTGATCACATGGCCTACAAAAGTTCTCTTTCAGCCAATCTCGGGACAGGATTGAGGTGTGAGAGCTTGCTCCATCTTGCTGGAACCAGAACTTGCCCATAAGGGACGGGAAAAGAATCTGGAGCTCCCTCTTAAAGGTTTACAGGACCCCAACATACTGTTCCTTGGTGACTGTCGCTGTCGCGCCAAATTCCTCGAAGAAGAATGGTTCAATGATGCCTCTGGCTGAGATTACAGTCCATACCGTGCACTTAGGGGAGTGTAGGGGCTTGCTGGCTACCTCATTTGGTCTGGAGGTCCCCCAGAAGACATTTTTCTTCTAGTTTACCTTTTATTCAAGATGGAAATGAGCTTCATATGAGGTCCAAAGAAGGTTAAGGAAAGTTGGAGTCTCCTGAATCTTCACCAGTATCTTGAGTGTCATAGCCCTTCTCTGCTTCTTATCTGAAGCTGTAGGGGTCTGCTTCATCTGTATTCTGTATGGGTAGGTCTTTACATCCATTACTAGCGCTCTTCTGCAAGTCTCATGGGAAATACCGAGGGACTGACTTCGCTTGCGCACAAAGCGTTTTGGACTCTGCTGAACTGACTCTCTTACGCTCTCGATCAGCCCAGTTGTACGCTTCCTGGGGCATCCTGATTGGCTTGGACGGTTGTCACTGGCTGCATTGAGGTTCTCTACTGTCCCATAGTTCTCGAAGTGGTCCACCCAGTCCTGAATTCTGCTCTTGGAGGGGGCTTTTTCACATTAAAACTGATGCACCTAAGGGTCCTTCACTTTCTTGAACAAGACTGTCTTGTAGTAATTAATGTTTGACACAGTATATTCTTTGCTAGAGCTCCCATTCCCATTGAGATCTAGTTGTGTTCACAGACGTTGCTTGTCGTGTCCTGCAAAGTAAGGGTGATTAGTGAATGAATGAAGGATATATCACAAAAGGTGTGTGAAGGCTCGTTTTGGGGGGGTCACCCTGTATATTTATATATACGTCTCAATTTAACAATATAGTACTATTGTCCGCTAAGATTAGAACTTATTTATTATATCACAACATCTTACATAAATTTGCCAGAGAAAATTCAAGCTTTCCAAAATTGGTGTACGATGACCTACAGGTAGAAACTACATATGGGTAAGGGTTATATAAATATGAAGTGTTCAAACGGCACGAAAACTAAATTCCTATTGGAACTTAACAATTTAATCATCAGGGAAAATATATGTACAAATTATATATAATTAATATTTAGTATGGGGTGCCTTTATTCTCGATGCTGCTTTGACATCTACTGTCACAGGAACGAACCAACTGTTGACACAGTTGCGCAGTATTCTTGGTACATTCATCTCGAAGAATTTCCAAAAGTTCTTGGACTGTTTTCGGATTCCTCGCTTTAGACCTCTCTCCAAGTGTCTTCAAAATATTTTCAATAAGATTCAGGTACAAAATCTGTGAAGGCCAGTTCGTAACAGTTATGTGCTCCTTGTGCAGGAAGGTCTTCAACGATTTGGTCGTAAAGCAGGAGGCGTTATCCTGCATAGGAATAGCAGGTTAGATATCGTATGCTCTCAGATAGGATATAACATGCATGTTGTTGCCGCAATTCTTTGTACACTTTTGCATTCACTGTACCACGTAAGTGCACAATTGTCCCAATGCCTTCTACAGGAAACAAGGTTCATACCATGAAACCTCTCCTGCAAACTTCAAAATATTTGGGTAAAATTAGCAGGCAATCTTTCGCATGTTCTGTGGCAAACGAACCTCCTGCCATCGGACCAGATCAAATTGAACTTAGATTCGTAACTAAAGTACACTTGGCCCCATTAGTTAGCCCTCCATGTAACGTGCACAATGGGAAATGCAAGGCAAGGCCTTCATGTTCTTCGGACTGATCAATGTCTTGGCAGCGCGTGAGCGAGCGTAAAGATTAGCTTCCTTCAGCCGACGTTACACCGTCTGCCTGGAGACATCGCTCACGCAAATCTCACTATTTTCTCTAAAAACTGCTGCAAATACCTCGAAACTGTCCTTCTTCACAAATAGGTGCTTAAAAAAATCCCTTACACAATTTGGGTAATAGTTCGGTCTTCTCTATTTGAGGTCTTACTTGTCTTACTAATTGATTTCACAGCCGTACATAAACCTGCTTTTCCATAAGGTGACGTGATATTAGGAATTATAGACGGAGCGCTTGACAATCTCTGCAATTGCTTCAATTGAAAGACTATCATGGTGGCAGCTGTGCAATTAGCTTGTATCAGAGAGGTGTGTAACAGCTTTCTTACACATGTTACCTGGATTACTTGCCTAACCTAACATTAAACGAGGTTGAACTGACTTTGCTGATATGCAAACAATGCCAGTTCTCTTTACAATAAACCTAATCGCTTGGATTGTTTTGGACACTTCAATTTATCTAGTAGATTTCACATCTACTGCTAACTTTCGTTTTATTTATTCTAATTCTATAATCTTTTTCTACGGGTAGTTTAAATTATAGATTACCGTGCACCAATTTTGTAAATCTGAGATTTTTTCTCTGTCAATCGTTATTTATAGAATTATAGAATCAAGACCAGCAAGGAGGCCTTAAGATCCTCTTTATTGGTTGTCGTGAAAGAGTGGAGAAGGTAGGGTAAGTACGCCTTCCGAGGACCTTTAGATTTAAAATAGGGTTAAATAAATATTGTTATATTTCGTGTGCTTAATAAGTAAATAAATGTTAATCTAATTTATTTTTAAACATGTTTTTCGATGCACTTTAAAATAAAAATGCTGGTATAGAATTGCTTGTTGTGACAATTTTATATGTAAAAAGGTTAGCCAGGCTTTTCGCCTGAAAACGCTTTAATTTCAATTTATGTCCGTTTGTTCGCATAATGTTTTCAGTGCATTCAAAAGGTGAATCAAGTTTTATATTATCGGAACTATTCATAATTTCGAAGACTATAAATTGGCCACGAAGGCGCTTATCCTTAAGCGAGAGAAATTTAAATTCTTTAGGTCATCTTCATAGGATCTATTTCTTAGCTCCTAAATGAGCTTTGTCGCACTTCGCGGTACTTTCTCCAATACATCGATGTCCGTTTGCAGATAAGGAGGCTAGAACTAAGCTGCATATTTCAGCTGTGGACGCAAGAGTCATTTGAATAAAGGAATTTCCCCAATCCGACGATTCTCCATTTATCACAACTATGGTTTATAAACTAGTTTTCGATCCAATGCAATAGAATACGTCTTAGCCCCTGCGCTCTAAGCTTTTCCAAAACTCTCTTTTTTCAAAATTAAGGTTTTCTACGGCTCTATGACGATCATATTATTCTGCTATAACACGAAAAAATTCTAACAATTCATGTAAAAACGAGCGACGTCTTCTGAATCCGTATTGGCTATATTTAATTATGTTTATCTAAATGATCTATAATTCTGTTTTTAACAATTGACTACAAAAGTTTGCCCATAACTGACGTTAAGCTGTTAGGTCTATAGTTTATGGGATTACTCTTCTCCTTTGTATAAGAATTGTCGAAACCTTTGCTAACCTAAAGTCTGGAGAAACATTGCCCTTTTTTAGAGATTTGTTACAAATTCTTGTTAGTCTTGTTATGATCTCGTTTTTAAACTCCCAAATATGCCTTGAATAAATTTTATCCAGATTCCGAGGTCTTGAAATTTTCATTTTGTCTATTTAGATTAATACTTCTATCAGTGTGCACATAAAATTGGTAAGTGAGTTTTCCTTATTGAAGTGAATTACATCGGTAGAAACAGAAATGTGAATCCTAAACAGTTCAGAAAATTTCCGATTTATGTTTTGAGCAGTACTTCTTGTGTCGCTAACTAACGTTTCGTAGTCGTTTTTAACTGGCAATATTGAATCTAGAATCGATTTCTTATTATCAACAAAAGCATTGAACTGTTTGGGTGCTTCTATATACGTTTCAAAAAGATCGATTTCTGTTGGTTTTTATTTACTTTCCCCTATTACTCGAGGCGACTGTGAAGGTAATTTTGGTTGTTTACAATGTTGATATATTCCTTTAGCAAGTGATAGTAGCGTTTTTTTTCTCTTTTAGCAAACTTCCTAATATTAGTGATCATCCAAAGCGAGTGACTATTTCAAGTGGAGGTGCTTCTCTTTTTATGAAACGCATTCATTATCGTACATTATAAATATTTCCAAAAGCTTTTCGTACAGCGCAGAAATACTATTGAAGTGAGGACTTCCATCCAATCGATCTGACTATTTTTAATACGAAACGAATTAAAAGATGCCTTTATAAAATTCGAAACATTATCTTTTCGGTGTTGTTATATTTGAAAAGCTGATTTTAAAACGAATATCATTGTAACCGTTTGTGATATATATTCCCCGACAGTGACACCTTCAACAAAGTTTTTTTATTTGTTATTATCAGATTTAAGAATTTTTTTGTTCACATGATTGATCGTTTATTATTTTGTTCAAGAATATTTTCCCTTAAAAATTCGATCAATCGTTTTTCCTCATTATCAGTTCTTTCATCAATAAAAAATTTACATTTGGAAATTTAACGTCACCACATATGACTGCCATTCGTTGCTTAGCAACATTCTCTAAAACCTCAAGTAATTCCTCGTCATTTTGTTCTTTTTGTGCGAGGGTTTGTAGACTACAGCAAAATAACAATTATTTTTTGACACCTATAGAAACTACTAAAACATCCGTATTGCCTATAGTAAAGGTATGAAAAATTAATGCGTTTAAATTGTTTCCCTGTATATGTACAAGAGGACACCATCACTCTAATAGTATGTATAATAGCCAATGAAAAGTTTGTACTCATTTAAATTAAATTCCCTTATTAATTCATTGCCGTTTAGTTTTACCCATGACTCGGTTATTGCAACAATCTATAAATTTTCGACCTGCTACTACACTCGCAAGCTCAATGAATTTATTTTTAATATTCCATACGTTAAAGGATATATACCTTATTTTGTTCAAGGGCGAGGAACATTATTTATGGTGCCGTCATCCAGTGCGCTGAATCTTTCTAAGAAAAGGTCTCATTTATATTGATGTCGGCAGTGTCATGGCTAATAACGCTTTAGGAATTATCATCTAAAAGTCTGTCTAACCTAGCAAAATGGGTCGTGTCGTTGGTAGAATATATCCATAAATTAACGAAATGTGCGGGTTTTTACTGGCGCAAAAACTTTTAAAATAATTATTAATATACGAAGCTCTCCCAATGGAGCTGTTCCTAGAACCCACTCTTAACAATACTCCTGTAAAGATAATTTTAAAGCTTCTGTTTTTACTTTTTTTCAAGAGCGACCTATATCGTGCAAGAAGCTCCTCTGAACTAGTAGATAATATATTATTAATGCCAACATGGACTATAAACCTAGTATCTGCAGTAGCTTCGTCTGCAAAGTAAAAAGCAGAGTTTGTTAAATATTGGACTTAAGCTGACGGATAGCGGTATATATTCTTTTAGGTGAACACCTGCTACAAAACTCAGCCAGTTAGTTTGGCACAAGTGAATCGCCGACAATTTTTCCAGAGAATGCTGTAGTGTTAAATGATGGATATGGGGTGAAGTATTACCAAGACATAACAGAAATGGAGAGTAGATATAGAGGGAAATAGAGTCTAGCCAAGTTAGCTGATTTATTCTGAAATATGATGGGAGACCAAAAAGAGGTATCATAAAAACAAAAACACAAATAAGTAAACACTAGCGAGCAAAATAAGAGAACGATTTTCCTTTATTAAAATATTTTCAAAAATATGATGTGTAGGTAAATGAAATTTGCATTGTACATAAAGGCATATATTTTATATATTTTATGAAGATTTCATATGATATAAACTAATATTCAAGAATTTATACTAAATGAACTAAGAAAATTAAATATTGACACGTACAAAATAAGAGAACGATCATTTTCAGAATTGCTTAGCAAGCAAATACACTAGAAAAGAAGCAAGATTTGAGAAGGATGAAACTTAAATCACTTGATATGAGAATATGAGGTTTTGAAGACTTTGTTTACTATTACGTTGGCGCCGCAATGACGACCACAGGACCATACTAGTTTCTTGCAAAATTCTGGTGTTATTTTGTTCCATTATTGCTCAAATTTCTTCCAGAAATCCGCTACAGTTCAAGACTTGTTGTCTCGAACTTGTTCGACAATGATCTTACAGAGGTTATCAATTGGGTTCAGTTCCGAGCTCTAAGCAGGCCACTTCATTAATTTGATATCTTCTTGTTCGAAATAGTATTTTACTCGTTTTGAAGTATGGCATGGTGAGTCGTCCTGCTAGTTCAGAGATGCTCAGAGTGAAGGTATAACATGTTGTTGTACGAGGTTTAGGTACTTAATCGCATATATTGCTCCAATTATTCATACTGGCAGACCAATTCCTTCAGACGGAAACATTTCCAATACCATGACGCTGCCGCCTCCATGCTTGGCAAACCTTTTAACACATTTATGGTTGTTTGTCATCAGCAACGTGTCTAACAAAGCGTCTACCATCAGATCCAACTAAATTAAATTTACTTTCGTCGCTGAAATGAATTCTCTGCTAATCTTCCTCCCTTCAAAGAACATGAGTTTCAGCTATTCGAGTCTCGACCTCTGGTTCTTCTTAATGCTGATTGGTTGATTACTGGAGAAGGAGATTTTACACCAGGTACATTGAAGCGGATCACTTTTTACCACTAGTGGTCTTAACTTTTCAAGAAATTTCTGCTGCAGTCTCAAAGCTCAAAGGGATCCTTCATAAAAAAGGGCCTAATAGTCTGTCTTCTCGGACGGTGGTTATGCGGAGTAGACCGAATTTTGCAGGATATTTATAGGTTTTGTTTTCATTGTATATCTTCAGAACGAGATAAATCACATTCTTGAACCCCCCTACCTCTCTTGAAATCGTAGAAAGAGTCCTCACCGGAGTCTTCGAGCAAACAATTTTTCACGTGCAGTGGCCTCTCTGCAGAGTACAACAATATCAGTTGTACAGTTCTTGCCGAGTGAGCAAAATGTTGCAAGATGATTTCAAGAAACTTCTAGAATGTTTCTGAAAAATATTTGTCAATATTTTATTTTGTTAGCCTATTAATATAATTTCTTGAATGCACGATTGTAAAATATGAACTCTTCATAAAGTATTTTAAATGCATGCCTTTATGTACTATGGAAATTTAATTGACCTACTTACTCATCATATTTTTAAAAATATTTTAATTTAGAAAAATCATTCTCTTATTTTGCTCTGTACTGTATTTATGATTACCAATTTTATCGATCAATGACTAATGAAAAAGACAATAATTTCGACTTTTTTATCATTAAATTTAAAAATTTTATGGCGTGAAGGTTTAAAAAGAATAACGTTAAGTGAAACGGAGACGTGCTATACACCTAACAATATATTTATCGAATTAGAAATCAGCGCCTTTGAATGGACTATAAAAGCTTGACCTAAACTGGGGGAGCCGGTGTTGCCCCCGAAATTTGTTATACAATTGTAATTAATATCAAAAAACATCTTTGACCAAACCCTTCTTCATAGTTTTCTCAATAAGTTAACCCCTAGATCTTTCCTACAACTTCCTAAAGACTATATATATACTTTGTGATACTTTGAGTTTTTCATTTCATTTATATATATATATATATATATATATATATATATATATATATATATATATATATATATATATATATATATATATATATATATATATATATATATATGAAATGAAAAACTCACAAAGTATCACGTGAGGGTGGCAAATGAATGCAATGTCCCAAGGAAAAAATGAAAAGGTGTTTCCAAGTACTTTCGAACTTTATTAAGTTCCTTATCAAGGATCACTACAAGAAATAGTATTATATTAGAGGTATATATACGAAAGAAAAGTATGAAAGACAGCCTCAAAAACAAGAAATCACCAATGAGGAAGAGGGAAGGGAGAAGGTAAAAAAGCACATTAAGAATTACAAGAAGCAGGTAGTAAGGTCAAACTAAGTCGAAGGAAAGGGTAACAGATTCAAAGAAATCGAGATAGCCTAACGAGGGAGATTATAAGACACGATGAACAAAAGGGGCAAAAAATACAAAGTACAAAACAGAGCAGTGACAATTAAAAAATAAAAAAATAATAATAAAAAATTAAAATAAAATAGGGGCCACATAACTAAAGAATGTATATAAAAAAGACACTAGGAACGCAAGACAAAACTAATTTCTTTGAGTATTAATCTTTCAATATGAAGGTGAAAACCAAGCACGCTATTGATAAAAGCATCTTTATTTGTCTGGGTTTGCACGTTTCGAGGACCTAGCCTCATCATCGGCACTTAAGAAACTAAGATAATTAAGGGTTAAAATTTCTAGTTTCAAAAAATACTAAACTTTAATAATGCAATTTGGGATAAGTTACTTAATGAAAGAATAACAAGGTCTGCTGACCAAAAAGTTGCGTGCTCTCACTTATTGTGATTCATGACCTTACAACTTTCAATAATTTCATGACTAAGCTTGGGAGAACATTGGCGATTCTATCAATCGTTGTTTTTGACAATGCAGCGTAAATAGGCCTATTTGGACGTTTAGGCCTCTAGCAAGGCAATAATCCCCTCAAGGATCTAAAGCTCGCATATTTGAGTCCCTTTGCTTGTTCTTATAATACGAACTAAATCTACTTAATTAAATTCCTAACAAGGAATATAAATGCAACCACAATTTTAGAGACAACTACAAATAGATCGTTGCAGGATTTCCTGCCTGATCTATGAATCTTGGATCGAAGGGAGCATGACTGTTGCAACCTTTCCAATCCCTGTTTCGTGTTTTCATGGTTATTTTTTCCATGTTTGCAAAGAAGACCAGAATATGAGTACAATAAATTTAGGTATTTACTGACCTTGGTTCGGTTTAGCCGGCAATATTACTTGAACACAATTATCTGCGTAAGAAAGCGAGTATGCTCGTATTTAGGTGTCTTTCGACAGTGTAAGTCATAGAAGACGAAACAACAAAGCTATGGTGTTGGAGAACTAACAAACACTTAGGAGCAGCGCAACAAATAAATGCAGTGGATGATTGCTGAAAACTAAAACAGGACAGAACTTGGAACTATGACCCAAATGAAACATTCGCTCGTGCAGACGGTGCAGTTCCAATCTTGCAAAGCAGACGTGGCATCTCTAAGAATTAACCGATTTGAAAAATATCACAAACATGTATAAACCAATAAAATCATGTTTTCTGGCAGCCTACGATTGATGCACGCTCTCATTATATTTTATTTAAGTTCATTTTAAAAATATGAAGTATCTATGTAATTTTTTTAGTAAATTCCACATATCTTCAAAAATACTATTAAGGAACTACTCTCAGAATTACCCCAGCAATTCACTTACTTTAAGGATAATAGGCTTGCTTTACTTTAAGGCTATTGCTATCGCATCATATTGTATTATATATAATTTTTAAGGTAATTTTAACATTAAGGGGGGGGGTGTCTTTTCTCTTATTATGGCCCACCAAACCACCCAAATAAATATAACATAAAAAAGTAATTCCCTTCCCTCGATTCCGAAGTATGAGAAATGGAATTAATGCAAGTTAAGAAATCTATCTGAGGAGCTACTCGCTCGAGTAACCGGCCGTTCAGCCAGCCGACTGAGGAGAAGAAAATGCGCCATAATAAGAGAAAAGATCAGCTGTTTATTGCCATATAATTTGATGGCTAACCTTGGGAATATTTTAGCAATTATATCATTAGAAAGAGAATCAGCTGATTAGTTATGATGTTATTGCCAAAAAAATAATTCATGGGCTAACTTTGGGAGGACTTTGGCAATTATATAATTCGAAAGGGAATGTAAAACAACATGAGGGTTTCAAAGTTCGTTAGAATCGGCCGAATAGTTATGGTGTTATTGCTAAAATAAATATAATTCATGGGCTAACCTTCGGAGGACTTTGGCGATTATGACCGATCGACCGATATAGTGAGATGTAGAGTCAGTCGCCTGCGACTAGACTCGCACGCGACTAAAAATTTCATTAATTTATGATACAGTAAAGATTTGCTGCAGTTTGATAGATATTTAAATCGGGTTTAATTTTCGGATGAAAAATGATTCTTATATTCATATTTCTTTGGGATTGAGAGTATGACTGAGTATTTCAAAGTTTTCCAGGCTAATTTCAGAATTGCATATTTTGAAGTGATCAGCCCCGTGCTAGTCGAACTTCCCCGATGCTGCTCGATGCGGCAATACCTAATGGTCGAACTAATATACGATAAATCGCAAGATTCATAAATATACATACCTATAAATTGCAGACGAGCGGCAGGGAAATGGAATTCGGTCCTTATGGCTTAAATAGGACACAATATTGTGCCCATTTTTTAATATGAATTTTGGTTCGAGATATGGATAGAATTTATTTAGTCTCTCTCTTCTTAATTTCATTTACCAAGTCGTTTGATTTTCTACCAAAATATGGGAAACTAAAGAAAATGTATAATTTCTCTACTGTATTTTCTGTTGGATTTTCCTGATAGAGACCATTAAGAAACTTTTAATGTGTTTTTCCACTCATATAAACCTGATGATAAATTTGTATTAATGAATTCACGAAAACAAGCAATACAATTCCTTAAATACCTGAACTCTAGACATAAAAATATAAATTATACAATGGAGGTCGAGAAAAATAGTAGGCTCCCATTTTGAGATATATTTTATATATATATATATATATATATATATATATATATATATATATATATATATATATATATATTGATATATGAATGCAATGTCCCGCCGAAAAAAATGAAATGGTGTTTCAGAATACTTTCGAACTTTATTAAGTTCCTTATCAAGGATAACTACAAGAAATAATATTATATTAGAGGTATATATAAGAAAGAAAAGCATAAAAGACCGCCTCGAAAACAAGAATCACCATGATGAAGACGGAAGGGGGAAGGTAAAGATTCACATTAAGAATGACAAGAAGCAGGTAGTAAGGTAAAACTGAGAAGACGAAAGGGTAACAGATTAAAAGAAATGGAGATAACTTAACGAGAGAGATTATAAAACACGAGGAGCGAAAGAGTGGGAAAAATACAGTGTACATAACAGAGCAGTAAAATAATGAAAAAAACAAACAAAAAAAACACCAAAATGGGTGCACATGACTAAAGATTGTATATAAAATTAACGACAAAAGTCAGAACTAATTTCTTTAAGTATTAGTCTTTTAATTATAACATCTATTTTATATAAGCCAGGGGAAAGGTTAAAATTATCACATTGGCTTATAAAAGCACATTCAATGATATTCCTTTTTATGGGGTCATTGGAATATCAGCTATATCTTTTACAGATATAAGGATGATATGGTTGTCTTAGGGAGGCCCATCAGATGGAGAGGGGCTTTCTTATCCTCTTTAATCCTCCGGGGCCAAGGTTTCTTTGGGAGGATTTCGCTTGGGAGTAGACAGTGACTCAAAGGTAGTTCCCACCATGCCAGTGCTCTTCTCGAGGAAAACATGACTTTTGGTGCGAGGGCACCCTAGAGTCTGCGCTCGCCTCGGGAGTGGACTACTTTCTGTCACCACACACTCTGTGATGTCGGAGATGCCAACCAAGGACTCAGCAGAGTCGTGGCCTGTTTATGAAACACGCTTCGTTGAGGACAACAAGTCGACCTTTATCTGGAAAGAAAGTGGGCAGGTACGCCTGCCTCCAACAAGGTCACAATACACGAGTCTTTTAGGCGAAGATGCCTGGTCCGACGGAGCCCACCACGCATTGCTCCTCTAAGGGGATGTCCCTTATCAAGCAGTCCTCACCGAGAGCTATTGATTCTAGGCCACTTTTGCGCTTTCCTGGCGACCCCTGTGAAAGAGATTGGAGGGCGGCGCCGCTGGTAAAAATAGAAAATCAACCTGCAGTGTCTGATGAAGGTAACAAGGAGAAAAAGGGAAAATTCTCTCGCTTGCATTCATAGGAGAAATGGAAAGACTCTCCGGTAGGAGAAAATTGGAGGGTTTCCTGAGAAACACAGGGGAGCTGCCTCCTTTTCAGAGGTAGAGCTGCATGAGGGTGGCTCCAAAGGCAATAAAGAATTAACTTTATTGGTTAAGTGTGGTAAGTGGCGATTCCCTCTATTTCTCGAAGAGGTGCCTCTAGTCACCTCGTCTTTCCCACCACCTAGAGCGGAAGAGGCTGGACTTTAGGGTGGGTCTCCTTTTTACCCTGAGCGCTTTATTATATTTCCTGAGATTGTGATCATAGTGAAAATTATAATAAAAAAGACGAAAAAAATATATCATGACCTCCCAATTCCTTTAAATGTATAAAGAAAATTCCCCATAACATCAGAAACATCCAGAATGTGATCATTTACACATCCCCTGATTGCGAATGTGCTAAGATGGGCTTCGAGAATCCGACCCCCATTAAATGGCAACTTTGCCCATGCGTTTTAACCCATAAGCGATGGAGCCAGAATAGTAACTTCATATTTGCAATGGAAGCGGTAAGGAAAGTCGGTAACCCAGCACACCTCGCGCCTAATACCTCTCCTAGTCACCTGGAATTTGCCCCTGGCAGCAGATAGGAACCTCACGGTGTATCCTTCAACTCGGCCAGGTTCTGGTTAGAAGCAGAAGGTGCACTGAGACACCAGAACCGCTGTGAATAGAAAGAGGAAAAATTAGGAAGGAGTAGGTTAAGTTATTTAATAAAACAAAGATAGGCGAGTCCACGAAGAGTAAGGTTGTTGACTACCTACATTATCATACCCTAATACTGAGTCGGGTCAGGAGGATATGCAGCCCTTACGTATATGTACCATGTGTAGTAAGCTACAAAGGTTACCCTTCTGCTGGAACTTGATCCTTATAATGAAAATAAAGAGGGGATATTCTTAGAAAATGTCAGTGTATGGAGCAAAAGTGAGGATCCAGTAGCTTTCCCAGGCCTTAGGAAAGCCACTGAGTCAGGCTTTCACTATTGGCGCTTGAACTAGGACATGTCACACATCCGGGGTAACATTGCGATAACACAGAGCCTTTTCTCCTATGAAGTTCCTCATATATGTAAAAACTTCCCCTCGCAAGTCTTTGAAAGTATTTCAATCACTATGTTTCTTGGGCTGACCTCGAGTGGATCTTAGGGTCTTCGCCGATCTGCAATTTTGTAACAAATTATTGTATAATTAACTTTTTTATACCCAGATTGAGCAACTGTCTATACCTTCGAAGCAGATTATTTGCTTTATATTTCCTACTTCATTTTACTGCTAATCAATGCACTCCTTCTGATTTTAACCTTACTGTTCGCAAGTAACCTTCCATTTCAATTATTAATGTTCACACAGCTATTTTTCTCTAGCTTTCTTTTCACACTTATTTTCCAAATAACTTCCTGTTATCATCCGAATCTTTCACTTTTTCGTTCAATTGTTTTACTTGCTGATTTGATATTCTGAATAATCACTACTTTTTGAGACTTCTCGCAAGCATCTTTTCACATCTCATTGGTATTTTCATCTGTATTATTAAACATCTCCAAAGTAGATCTCTCGTTTCCTCTTAACTGTTCATTACACAATCTTTCGCCCAATGAGGGCATGTCTTAAAAGTCAAACAGCGAATTATAGACCTATAAGCTTAAAGTTAATGGTTATTAAAATATTATAAACACTGTTTCTGGATAAGATCGTTTAAAAACTAAAAATATAATTCAAACAAAGATAATCATCATGTGGTTTGAATAAATTGCTCTTTTTTTCACTAACGTCTTCACTTTTACAGCAATACGGTAGAAACTATTGACGAAAGTGAGGTGTTTGATTTGTACGTTATGCGAGACTCAATAAGTAAATGAAGGCACATGCATGGAATAGAAGATATAGCGTACGAGAGTACGCTATAAAGACATTTAAAAAAAAAATGGATTAGAAATATGTATTTCTATAAGCAGCGTCGCCTCCTTCTTGGTAACAGTGCTGCCATGGACGAAATCAGGAGAAAAAGAACTATAGTAATTTTGACATCTGATCTGAGGATTCGTCGGCAATGAATCGAATGGAGTGCGACCATTATTGGGGTACGGAGCAGAATTTTAGTTTCTATACTTGGTTTGAAATGTTGAAGTGCTCGAGAAGGGACGAGTTAGAGCAGTCAAGATGATTCTTTGTCCTAGAAACGCGAATTAAGCTAATGAGCTCGGATAACTATAACTACCAACAATTCAGTGTAGATGATTGCGTAAGGAACTAATAGAGTCATTTAAAATTTTAAATTGAATCATTGATATATTAGAATGTGCTAATTATTTAAAAAAAAACAGGCAAAAACAGAGGCAACTGTTCAAATTAAAAGAAAAGCGATTCAACAGGAATATGGCTAAGAAGATTTGTATACAAGATGGCCTAGTGTTGTAATACTAATCTTTTTAATGTTATTGAATCAACCTCACTTAAATCTTTAAATATAAATTAGATAAATACTTGAGAAATCACCATATTATGCACGTGATTTAAAAGTTAACCTAAGAAAAAGAATGAGTAATTGAACTTAGAACAAATGACAACTTAGATAATCACCGCACAATCTGTGTTGATCAGTCTTTCCCATAATTCCATAATCCATATCACAAATGCAAATTATATTCCAATAATTTTAATTAAAAAATTAAGATACCCATCAAAATTCTCTTGTGTTGGCATTTCAATTTTATCAAGATTACATTTTTTTTATATATTTCACGTAATCTTTTCATATTTAAAAAAAATTTATCTGAATATTTTACTCCTGATATTTAGTCAGGCACTAACTTATTCCATTAACATTCTCCGTGACTTTAGTAATATATTTTAAATAAAATTATTAATTTTTCTGTATATTAATATTTTTAATGAACATCAAAGTTCAGTGTAAAATGAAAAAAGGCTTAAGATAAATAGAATTCAAACTTACTTCTGTTCATTTCGAACTTGTCGCTTCGTGTGACCATGCCATTAAGAAGTTGCCTGTCTGCGATTATTTCCTCTTTATTGCTGGTGTTAATCTTTTCTTTGAAGAACGACGTCCCTTTGGTGAATATCTCCGGGTTTGCCGCCTCTAAGTACATCTTTTCCATAAAATCATTTATTTCTGGAGACATACGTCCTTTCTTCGGAATCAAACTGGTGTCCATTTTGTCGCCATTTTGAAGTGATTTTCCATACGCTTCCACCCGTTCTGTGGAGCCTAGAGTTGCAGTCAATTGACGCCTATACGAACTCGATCCTGGCCGAGAGACCGAATTTGAGATGTCGGATTCGGCCTGGGACTGAGTTGTCTGGCTCCTTATGTTCGACCGAGATATGGAGGAGGTGGTAGAGCTGGTGGTATCCGAATCATTATCCGAATTCCGATGCCGATTCGGGAATATTTTTCGGTGGGCCAATGTTTGCATTTTGAAACAAAATTAATTCGTAGTCAATAAAAAACACGAGTTCATCGAACAAAATATGTGGTGATAGGCAAGTCGCTACCCATTAACGTCCGTTCCTAAATATGAGCAGTTCATTATCGCGAATATAACTTCAAAATCTGGGTTATTTCCTCTTTAATTAATGTCACACATGGAGATCAATTAAACACGATATTACATCTAACCCAAGTAGGCTTGAAACTCTCTCCATTGGTGTATATGAAGATACAGGAAAAGCCATTTCGTAATGCTCACCCCAACGCAGTTTCGACTGGACTGCTGTTGCCTCAGCCGCTTATTTTTATCAGTTGTTCTTTGCGAAGGAACCATCGCACCAACGTCCTTTCAGACTGAGGTCATTTATATTCACGATACATACATGAACGTCGTATTGCCCAAGAGTGCAAAGAGACTTGTATATTGATCAATAATCATAAAAAACTCTTACCATGGATCGATTTTTTTTTTCCATCCTCTCGTCATCAATGATTCAAACATACTTCGCGATAGGATTCGCCAAGCGTCTGAATAACTCTAAACATAACAAGAATGATGTTGACAGATATTAATATATAATTTTTATGTTATATTTATGTAAAGGATAAAATCAAACTAGGTCATCTCAGTCAGAAAGATCTTTTTGAAAAAAGGGACTCGTATGGTGTAGATGAGAGAAGTAAAAATGTGTGGAAGGCATGTAGCCAGGGTGGCCAAGAGGGAGCGGGAGGGGAGGCGCCTTTTTTTAATCTGGCTCCCTTTCTAGGCAAGTCCTCTCTCTAGGCTTAAATAAATGCTACTTTGTGTTAAATAATGTTTATAATTAGTTCAATGAAATTAAAATAATATCTGCGATATAAGAAGCAGAGCAAATATTATTTATGAGGAATGATCAAACTCTTGAGGTACATGAAAAAATAATCAGTGTCAGGAAATCTTTATAGCAGTACTTTCGACATTACACTATCGACACCTCGTAGAAGTCAAGGATATTTCACAGTTTTTTTTTATCCATGTTATAGCTGCTCCAATTTCTCGTTGTAGAGCATTAGCTTTATTTGTATACATTTTCTTCAGCTTGTATATTTCTATGGGTGCATTATCTTCAACTTGTAGATTTCTATGGATACATTTTCTTCAGTTTGTAGCTTACTTTGGGTTCATTTTCTTCAGCTTGTAGATTTCTTAAGATGTTTTTTGCTCTACTTATAGCTATATATAGATTCATTTTCTTCAACTTGTATTTTTATTTGGATCGATTTTCTTCCCTTTGTAACTTTCATGGTATACATTTTCTCCAGCATGTAGTTTTCTTTGGGATAAATTTTCTCTAGCTTGTAGCTTTCTTTGGAGCCATTTTCTTTAGTTTTGTACTTCTCTTTGGATCCATCTTCTTCAACTTGCAGTTTTCTTTGGATCCATTTTCTAACATTTGTAGCTTTCTTTGTATACATTTTCTTCAGCATGCAGTTTTCTTTGCATAAATTTTCTCTAGCTTGTAGCTTTCTTTGGATCCATTTTCTTCAGCTTGTAGCTTTATTTGGATACATTTTCTTCGTCTTTTAGCTTTCTTTGGATACATTTTCTTCAGTGTGTAGCTTTTTTCGATCCATTTTCTTCAGCTTGTAGCTTTCCTTGGATCCATTCTGTTCTGCTTGTAACTTTCTTTAGATTCATGTTTTTCAGTTTGTATCTTTCTTTGGATCCATTTTCGTCAGATTTTAGCTTTCTTTAGATACATTTTCTTCAAGTTGTAGCTTTCTTTCCATCCATTTTCTTCATCTTGCACCTTTGTTTGGATACGTTTTCTTCAACTTGCAGCTTTATTTGAATAAATTTTCGTCAGTTTGTAGCTTTCATTGCATCCATTTTCCTCTGGTTGTAACTTCCCCTGTAGCCATTTACTTCAGACTGCAGCTTTCTTTGGATCCATTTTTTCCATCTTAAAGTTTTCCTTGGATCCATTTGCTTCTGCTTGTAGCTTTCTTCAAACTACATTTTCTTCAGCGTGAAGCTTTCTCTGGATACATTTTCTTCAGCATTTAGTATGGTGCTTTCACCTGTTATATGTATTGCCTCTTCTTTTTAGTTGTGAGGCGAGATTCTCGGTATAATAGGCCAAGTATCTTTGATCTCTTTCTCGTGCACCATTGAGGGATTTTGTTTCTTCTGGTGGCGACCGATTCTCTTCTTTGGTTCTGCATTTTGTGTGAGTCACTACAATCCTGGGAGTTTTCTTTTTTCATGATTGAAGGCCTTTTAAAAATTTAACTTTTATCTCAATAGACATATTGATATTTGAATATGTATAAATATATATGAATAATATAATAGAGGTATTTCTAACCACTCTGTTAGAGGTGTCAGAGGTCGCTATTTTCTTACGGTGCAAATTCGGGCATACTTGTTTTATTATCAGATGGTCTATTTATATTGATTAGAACAAAATATACAATAAGTATTTTATTATAATTAATATATCCATATACATAGATATTTCATAATTAAGTAAGCTAAAGAAAAATTATTCCTACGTTTCTTTTCTTGTTAAATAGATACAAATAAGGCATACTTTAGTTAACGTATAAAATAAAATAGCTAAGGAGCAAATAATAAAGATATTGCAAAACGACATTAACTTATAGAATCTGAATGAGGCTGTTCACTCTCTTATGTTTATTTGTAAAATATTTGCTAATTACACAGTGAGTCAAATATTAAATTACAGGAAGGTGTAATATTGTATATTGTATCATTGCATGAGCTTTCTTCAGTTTTTAAGGGGCTCTGACAGTAATTATGGGCGCTCATCATTGCTTTTGTAGTATTTGCACGTTATTAAGTTTATGTTTAATTCTTGCACAGATCACAACAACATAGGGAAATAACAAAAACAAATACACGTCATTTGACTACATTGTCCACTCGGATACTTCTAAACGAGAGATATAGAGTAGGGAATAAGGGGTCTTTAAACAATAATTGTCCATTCGGACACCTTTAAGTAAATGTTTTACGAGTTGACATAAACCCATTATCCTACATCACAAAATACATCAAAGTGCTCAATTTTTTTATATTTCTTTGACTATTTTAACTCATATTACAATGCTCGTACCTAGCGAGGCACGCCCTCTGGTATGAACAGGGATTCATGCTTTAAATTACTTATTAGTAATGGCTGAACGCAACAGAACCCCTTATAAGTGAGCGGAGCTTACAGACAAGGTAATTTAATCATTTAGAAAGTATGGTATGAAGGATTTTTCGCATACATAACCTTTTGGCCTGAACGAATATAAACGTCCGCGTTTTTATCATTACCTTGCATATTTTTTGACGGATTCCATGTTACTGTAGTTACTAGTATTATTCTCTAGTAATTCATGTTCATTCTGTTTCGGAGTATTTAAAGTTTTAGGTGTATTTGCATTTGTTTGAATATTGGTAGATTCCACGTTACTGGTGTCCGTCTGTCAATTGATACCATATCTTTATGTCTATTTGGGAATTTTAATTCGCATACTTTGTAGTCTGACAACACTAAACGAACCTGTATAAGGTGCTTCAAGAGGTTTTCGAGCACAGTCAGCTCAGACCCAAACATGAGTGGTATGAGGTAAGTCCCTTGATACAAACGATTTCGGTAAGGAATGTAGATTCCCTTCAGAAATTGGGTGTAGATTTGTGACATAGAGGCAGATGATCCACTAATGAATTTAGAATCAGCTTTCGACGAAGATGACACAATGAGGGGGTTCGGGACAAAAAAGAGTTGTATCCAGAACGGCAGTAAATGCTCAGAAACCCGAATCATTAGGCATGGATCGAATGCCAAGGAAAACAATTAGTAGCGCCAGTAGCCATTCTTGCCGACGAGCAATAATAGAGTTCTACATTGTCCTGCTGGATCTTTTCACTATTCCATTTGTGGTCGGTCAGTACGCCTTGGTTTGCAAGTGATGAAAACAAACGAGGAGAAATAATTCCTTGAAAGATTGGATTGAAACTGGGCTCCTCTGTCATTAATAACATACATTAAAACACTAAATCTAAAGATCAAACCGTCTAAGAAGGTTAAAGCAACCGATACACTACTGATGTCTGGAATCAAATTGCAATGCTCCTATGGGCGAGGCATATTCGCAGGTACGAAGAGAAATATAACATCTTAATTACTTATTAGTGATAGCTGAACATCACAGTAGCTTTCTTTGGATATATTTTCTTCAATTTTTGCTTACTTTGGATCCAATTTCTTCAGTTTATAGCTTTCTTTGGGTACATTTTTTGCGGTTTCAATCTTTCTATACATAAAATTTCTGCAGCTTGTAGCTCTCTTTGGCTCCATTTTCTTCCAAGCTTTCTTTGAATGTATTTTCTCCAGTTTGTAGCTTTCTTTGGAAAAACTTTCTCTATCTTGTATCTTTCTTTGGATCCATTTTCTTCAGCTTGAAGCTTATTTTGGATACATTTTCTTTACATTAATTTGTAGCTTACTTGGGATCCATTTTCTTCATTTATAGCTTTCTTTGGACACATTTTCTTCAGTTTATAGCTTTTTTCTCCATTTTATTGAGCTTATAGCTTTCTTTGAATGCATTTTCTTGAGGTAGTATATTTCTTTAGATACCCTTTCTTCAGTTTGTAGTATTTTTTAATAGATTTGCTCAAGCTTGTAACTTTTTGGGAGCCATTTTTCACCTTGTAACTTTCTTTGGATACATTGTCTTTAGTTTGTAGATTTCTTTAGATACATTTTCCTTAGCTTGTAGCTTTGCTTAGAAAGATTTTCCCCAGCCTGTAGGTTTCTTTGGATAACTTTTTTTCAGCTTGTACCTTTCTTTGAATACATTTTCTCTGTCTTGTAGCTTTGTTTTGATATGATTTCTCCAGATTGTTATTTTCTTTAGATTTATTTTCCTCAGTTTCTAGCTTTCTTTAGATCCATTTTTGTCAGTTTTTAGCCTTCATTAGATACATTTTCTTCAACTTGTAGCTTTCATTGGATCGATCTTTTTCAGCTTGTAACTTTCTTTGGTTACATTTTCTTCAGTTTGTAGCTCACCTTGTATCTACTTTATTCAGTTTGTCTTTCTTTGGATACATTTTCTTTAGTTTATAGTTTACTTTAGATACATTTTCATCAGTTTGTAACTTTCTTTGGATCTATTTTGCTCAGTTTGTAGATTTTATTGGATAGTTTCTCTTTAGCTTCCATATTTCTTTAGATTCATTTTCTTCAGAATTCACTTTCTATGATAGACTTTCTTTAGTTTCTAGCTTTATTTGGATACATTTTCTTCAGCTTGTATCTTCATTTTTATCCATTTTCTTCAGTGAATAGCTTCCTTTGGATCCATTTTCTTCAACTGCTAGTTTTTTTAGGATATATTTTCTTTAGCTTGTTACCCTTATACATTTTCTTCAGCTTTAGTTTTCTCTGGATACATTTTCTTCAGGTTGTAGCTTTATTTGGATTCATTTTCTTCAGCATTCAGCTTTCTTTGGCTACATTTTCTTCAGTTTCCTTTTCTGTTTGTATCCACTTTATTCAGTATGTAGCTTTCTTTGGATACTTTTTTCGAGATATAGCTTTCCTGGGATACATTTCTTATTTTGTAGCTCTGTTGGATCTATTGTCCTCAGTTTGTAGATTTCATTTGATACTTTTTCTTAACTTGTACTTTTCTTTGCATATATTTTCTTCAACTTGTTGCTTTCTCGGAATGAATTTTATTATGTTTACATCTTCCTTGGATACATTTTATTCAGCTTGTATCTTTCTTGTATAGATTTACTTCAGCTTTTAGCTTTTTTTGTACACATTTTCTTCAGGTTGTACCTCTATTTGGATACATTTTATTCAACTTTTTTTGAAGCCATTTTCTTCAACTTTCTTTGGAGCCATTTTCTTCTCTTTGTATACATTTTAATTTGTTTGTACCTCTGTTTTTATCCATCTTTTAAGTTTGTAGCTTTATTTGGATATATTTTCTTCAGCCTTTAGCTTTCTATGGATACATTTTCTTCATTTTTTATCTTTCTTTGGATCCATTTTCTTAAACTTCTGCTTTCTTTGGATACATCTATTTTCTTCAGCTAATAGCTTTATTTCTATACATTTTCTTCAGTTTCTTGCTCTATTCGGATACATTGTCTTCAGCTTTCTTTGTATCCATTTTCTTCTCATTGTAGCTCTCTTTGTATACATTTTCATTTGTTTGTACCTTTGTTTGTAACCACCTTTTAGGTTTATAGCGTTATTTGGATACATTTTCTTCATTTTTTAGCTTTCTTTGGATCCATTTTCTTTAACTTCTAGCTTTCTTTGGATCCATTTTCTTTAACTTCTAGCTTTCTTTGGATCCATTTTCTTTAACTTCTAGCTTTCTTTGGATCCATTTTCTTTAACTTCTAGCTTTCTTTGGATCCATTTTCTTTAACTTCTAGCTTTCTTTGGATCCATTTTTATGGATACTTTGACCTCTTCCAACTTACTTTGTATCCATTTTCTTAGCCCTGTAGTTCTTTTGGATACATTTTCTTTAGCTTGTAGCTTTCTTTGGGTCCATATGTTTCAGCTAATATCGGTTTGGAATGAAAGTAATGTCCAATTTTCTAGACTAAAGTTTTAGATAGTATTTATTAAAGTTTTACTTGTTATTATTTAGAAATGCTACAATAAGGTACCTATACCTCTTTCTCTCAGATTATCAAAATATTGTTTAGAAACTTTTTCGGTATTCACCCCAATATACTCTATCTAAACATCACATTAGACATGTTTTACTCTCTGAATTTCATAAAGATTCCAATGCAAGTACATCTGCAAAGTCTATTCAGAACACTTATAGGAATGACGCAGAAAATGAATGAATTTGTTTCCAACGTTTCCTTTAAAGGTTTTCAAAATGACGAGCCAAATGAAGATAATATAAGGAACTTGATTTGGAAGAGTTTTAAGCTGTTTTCACAATAAAGCCTACTACAACTTCTTGCGAACTCGCAATACAATTTAATGTAACTCATAATACTGTCCTACGCCAACTGAAAGGGATTGGGAAATTTCCAGTGGTTGGAAAATAGGTACCACGAATCTGCTACAGCCTGTTGCTTATTCTGTAAGTCATTGCTTTCACGACACCTCCAAGTACTATTTGGAGGCAGCATGTTAGTTGTGATGAGAAGTGGATCCTTTATTATGACGCTAATGGCTATTTGTGTAAATTAAGGAAATAATATGCCACGTGTAATATATACAGAACCAAAGAGAATTAGCAAAAGACACAAAATATATATATATATCAAATTGTACATCTATCAAATTGAATAAAAGCAAGCGATTCGTCAGAGTCCCGCGGAAACACATGAATATACGCACGGTGGAAACCACTATCAAAGGTCACCACCTGAACAAATACGAGTCTCGCACGCACACTTAAACATACTCGCGCTGAGAATAATTACACTTTCAAACAAATTTAACTTTTTGTCGACTGCAAAGATTAGAATAACATTTTTTTATCTAGTTTTATGTAGAGATTTCAAAAATGAAAGTCATTTTTATCGAAATGACGCCAGTTTTTGGTAAGTTGCCAATTACTATTTTTTTCAAATTTTGAAGATTTTAACGAATTTCATTCTTTTATTTCTTATTTTCCGGTTATTTAAATAAATAAAATTTTAAATAAAAGCAACAATTTTAATTAAAATGCCAAGAGGACAGTGCAAAAAATAGCCCAAATAAATTCTGCTACATATGTGGTTTAGTAACATTTTAAAAAAATCAAAGAAAAATTTCTTTGCCCGTGAAAAGACTATATAATTTGTATTTTGGATGTAAAATTGGCGACCAAGATAAACCATGGGCACTACATATCTGTTGCACGACATGCTTTAATTCTTTATCAAAGTGGTCTAAAAGAAAAATAAAAAGCCTTCAATTTGGTGTTTCTGTAATGTACAATTACTGCACACACACAAAGAAAGAGAGAGAGAGAAAGAAAAATACACATTTTGCCAGGTCGAAGTATCAAAATGGTAGGAGCAATAAAATAAGGTCGTTTGGAGATAGTTTGTGAACCAGCGGAATCTGATTAGAACGTCTGGATTGAAACACGACCACAATTTAAGGCTATCGCACCGAGTGTGAGAGCAGATGGGCAAATTGAGCAATTAAACCTGTCTGGAATGGGGAACAGAATCGGCGACAAAAGATGTTTCACTTTAATGTAAAATTTGATAAGGTCATCTTGTAGCTTTAAGCAAACGGAGTCTCTGTGATACCCTCGCAGGGGAGAGACCCCCTAAATTAAGATGTGAAGTGGAGAATTTCAGCCAATCACGAGCTAGACTCAAACCAATCACAGGCTCCGTTGGGCTGATAGGTAACTAAGCACCACCTCAGCGACCCAAGGAAGGCGGAGATACGCGTCGCATCCAAAATGCTGCCTGGTATAAATAAAAGAACATTTTATTTAAATGATGATTATTGACACATTATTGATTAATTCATTTAGTTATTCATTGATTAATTATTAGACTCTTAATTCACCGCTCTGTGAATCTCCATTATTCTTGCTCTTGCCATTATAACTCGATTTATCATATTCAGTTCCGCCGATTAAATCTTTAACGTAAGTGTAAACATATCAAAGTGGTATAAAAATACAAGCGTTTAATTCTTTCTCAAAAGAACCTTTTGCTTACAAACCTTGATCGGTTAATACCCCTCGGACCGTACGTCAATAAACTTGTAAGCAAGACACTTTACCAAACCCTTATAGGATCGCCTTGCAATCAAATCAAGGCCTACTTACGCCGACCACATAATAAGCGACTGTATCATTGGCGACCTTATAATTGGCGCCCCAATATTCCAATGGCGAGAGCCCCAAGATTATGCCACTACTGCTATTTCTGTTTGGTAGACATACAAAGTAAGTAATTGTTTATTGTCCACTGTACCTATATTTTGAAGTAGCATACTGTAATATTATTTTTTTGAAATATAAAATTAATTAAGTTTAGAACCACTTTATTGACATCACACATATGTACATAACTTTAAATTTTATGCATATAATGTTCATACTTTTAGGTAAAACAACGAAGTGCGCTTCAGCTGTGGTATATCCGAACCTTAGGTATTGTATTCGGCCTATACCTCACTCAAAAGACATTCCAGTACCTGAACCCCTGCAGATATTGTTTTGTCTAAGTCTGATGAATCAGATATGGAATCATGTGAACCAGAAACCGAAATTTATGTTCCTGAAACTGTTGATACTACTCCAAAACCTTTCTCACAACTTGATCTAGATGATCTTGTAAGAGATCTAAAGTTAACAAAGCAACAGAGTGAATTACTGGCCTCGAGACTGAAAGAAAGAAATTTAGTAGCAGAAGATGTTCGAATTACTAAGTTTCGCATTCGATCAAACAATTTACAAGGCAAATTTTCATTTGACAACAATCTATGCTACTGTAATAACATTCCACGTCTCTTGGAAGAATTAGAAATACATTATGAACCCAGTCAATGGAGACTCTACATTGACGCTTCTTTATATAGTAGTAAAGCAGTGCTTCTGCATAATGGAAATAAACTACCATCGATACCAGTAGCTCACTCTGTTGTTTTGAAAGAAACTTATGAGAATTTAGATTTCATTTTAAAAAGCATTAAATACAGTGAACATAAATGGTTGATTTGTGCTGACCTTAAGGTAGTAGCCATTTTAAATGGCTTGCAGTCAGGCTACACAAAATTCATGTGTTTTTTGTGCCAATGTGACAGTAGGGCACGGGAAGAACATTGCATACGTTCAGAATGGCCTTTAAGAGAAGAGACAAAAGTAGGTTGTCATAATGTCATACGTGAACCATTGGTTCCTAAGGTAAACATAATTTTGCCACCACTTCACATAAAATTAGGTTTAATGAAACAATTTGTGAAAGCCTTAAAGCATGACCAGCCATCCTTCTTGTATTTAAAAACAAAACTTCCTAAGATTAGTGATGCTAAAATTAAAGAAGGAATCTTTGTTGGGCCTCAGCTTTGACAACTTATGATGAGTTTGAGGCAAAATTTAGCAAGCCAGAATTTGAGGCCTGGCATAGTTTCAAAGGTGTATGTAATGTATGTATGGAAGGCACAAATCAGAAAATTAGCACATTCTTGTTCAGAATTTGATTAGGTCTTATAATGAGTTAGGATGTAGTATGTCACTAAAGGTGTATTTTTTTGCATTCCCATCTGTCTTTCTTTCTAGAGAATCCAGCAGACGTTAGCGATGAGCATGGTGAAAGATTCCACCAAGATATTGCTATTATAGAAAATCTTTATAAAGGAAAATGGAGTCCTGCAATTCTTGCTGACTTCTGCTGGACCCTTCACAGAGACAGACAAGATGTTGTACATAAAAAGAAGCTTAAATATTCTGAAAATATATGACTATTGTATAGATTTCAGTAATTTGGAAAAAATCTTCATTATTTTTTTTAAATATATTTTTATACCACAGTCTGAAATATATTAAAAGGACTTATTAATTTCTTTTGATAAATAAGCTTTTTTTTTCCACTTATCTTTGTACTTTTTGTCAAATAAAATAAAAATAATAACAAATATTTCATACCTCTATATACTGAATAATCTAATATTAATAAAAAATTAAATGTGCAGATTACAAAAAAAAATGATGTCATTTCATGAAAAATAAAGGTCATTTTCGTAATTTGAGCAAAAAACTACAATAGAAAACTACTTTCTCATTTCTGTAGCAAAATCATTATTGGGCAGTGTTATCAGCAAAAAGGTCATAACGGGATACAACAGGAAAGCTGACCAAATACAGGCTTTGGCTAACAAAATTTCACAAAGAACTGTAAGATACAAGCTATTCCCTATAATTAAGATAAATCTGAGACAAGGGAAATATATAGATACAACGGTACACATAACTGTCGGATCTCCGCCCAAAGGGTGGAAGTAACGAACAAATTAGATAACAGGGTCCGCCCCACGGGCAAGTCAAGGTCTCTTCCCTTGGAGAGGGTACACAATATAAATATATATAGAGAGAGAGACTGAGAGACAGACATTCAATTCGGCAGTTAATTCAGGCGATCATTAAGACAAACATTCAGTAGTCAAGCTCAGTAAATCAGAATCGGCTAATCAGAGAATCAATCACTTCCTTAGCAGCGTTACGAAGCCACATTAACTCGCCTAAATCTTGTTGCATTTAGACTCGATACTTCGCGTAAAACAGTAGCCTACTCAGCTTTTAAGGACTGAAGTGATTGGAATCTTCAAGAAGACTAAACTGGAGCTCTTCTAGAAGCTCATTGCATCCTCCACTCTCACAGGTCGAACGAACCTCTACGAATTTCGAGGAACTAAGAAGAACTGTGGTACAAGTTGGTGAGGATCTTGTGAGACACGAGTTTATTCAATCCCTGCCGGTCAACATCGTGCCTACAATTTCGACACACAAGGAACTAACCCTGGCACAATTAGGAAGACTGGCGGATGAACTAATGACATTCTATAGAGCGCAGTGCCTTAATGTAAATATCTGCAGTGAGTCAATAGAATATTGGGCCTCTTCCATGTCCAAAGCCTATATGCCTAATGTTAATAACAGTACAAGTGACGATTATATAAATAATGGGAATTCGGCGAGAAATGCGCCGTCAGTGCTCATGAGTGCGTACCCTAATGGGAACCGTCCCAATTTTGTGCAGCGAAATAATGATCATAGTGCTTATAATATACCAGTAGGATTGCGACCTTTTCGTAGGAAACAAAGAACTATAGTCTGCTGTTCTTATTTGTACTTTGGCGAGAATGCGAAATTCTGCAAACCTCGGTGCAAGTGGCCAAAAAGAGGAGAACACGTGCAAATGCAACCTTCCTCTAGTCCATCTTCGCCAGCCCCAGCGGAAAACTAACATGGCATGCCACTGCAAGCGCGGCTGCTGGTATGCCATCTGTTTTCACCGTCACCCCTAAAATGAATAAAAATAAATGCGAGTTTCTAATTGATACGGGGGCGAATGTGTTGATAATTCTGGCTAAATTGGTGAATTTGGGTGAATTGCGCGAGTCCAATGTAAATATTACAATGGCTAATGGCAGAAAAATAAAATTGCACGGCGAGTTACACGCAGATATAATTAACCCTCGCCTTCGTCGATCCTTCAGGTGGTTATTTGTGGTCGCGGATACCACTTCACTGTTATTAGGAATTGACTTTCTGGGGCATTTTAATCTCGTAGTGCACTGTGCGCACGGCCTATTTATCGACGAACAAACCAAACCTGTATCAGAAGTGAAACTATCAGGAGAGCCTGCGGTAGCTTTAATCATTAATGAACTACAGCACCTACCACCCCATTGAAAAACAATAATGAGAAATATCAGGCTTTGTACACTCCCGCGCCCGCTAATTCCTCCCCATCTTCACCGTACTCAGTGACGCACACAATTGAGACAGGTAGTGCTCCACCGACATTCGCGCGGCCGAGACCTCTTTCAATTCAGAAGCTGCAGGTGCCCAAGCAACTTTTGAAACACTATTTAAGGAGGGAGTCGTGCGCCCGTCAAAATCACCGTGGGCGTCACCGATTCACATGCTACCGAAAAAATTGCGGGGTGAGTACAGGGTGGTCGGTGATTTCCGAGGGCTCAATGCGATTACAAAGCCCGTTAGATATCCATTGCCGCGAATTCAAAGTGTGAGTCCTAATTTTGCCGCAATTGCAGCCAATTTGACCGAGCTTGCACTCCTGCAACCTAAAGCTCGTGAGCTCGTATGGAACGATGAGGCACGAGGAGCATTTGAAAATACTGAATCGGATTTAATCAACTCCGTTCAACTCTGTCACCCACTGCCCAATTATTCGCCATACCAGCTGGGGACGGATTGCTCCCGATACTCGGCAGGTGCTGCCCTGCACCAAATGGTAATTGGATTGCCACAACCGGCGCCATTCTTTTCTAGCAAGCTAAGTTAGAAACAGCAAACATACTCCACCTACGACAGAGAGCTCTTAGAGGCGTATCTTGCTGTTATCCACTTCAAACACATGATTGAATGTCACCATGTTACCTTGTGCACGGACCACAAGCCATTAGTATCGAATTTTTCGTCGCCATTAAATTCAAAAACGGACAGACAACAACGCCATTGGACGGCTATTTTGGAGTATATCAGCGACATCCCCTACGTGCGTGGTCAGGACAACGTAGTCACTGACTGCCTATCAAAGAACGTCAATTCGGTCCAAGTTGACTCATTTGGCCTCTAAGCTTTGGCGGCAGCAGAGCATGGTGACGAGGAGACAAAAGTCTTCTGCCTGTGACTAAAATTCTAACCTTTTCTGGGTGAAACTCATTATGGTGTGAAGTAACATCAAGATAGCCATAGCCGTTCGTCCCTATAGCGTGCAGGAGGACCATTTTGGTCAATTACATAATTTGTCACACCCTGGAGTCAAGGCATCACTTCGTCTTATTAAATCTTGATATTTCTGGCCCAATCTGGACAGGGATATTCGCTCCTTGACAAGGGAGTGCCTCTCATGTCAATCTTGCAAGATCAGTCGCCATACGATATCTCCGACTCTGCCCATTGATATTCCATCTTCAACGTTCGAAACAGTGCATATTGATATAGTTGGACCACTTCCACCGTGTACACTGCCTGGACAATACTACCCTTCGCACAATCGGTATTTACTATATTTACTATCGTGCATTGACCGAGCTACAAGATAGATTGAAGCGCTACCAATTCCAGACCTTAGTGCCACAACGGTCACGTTGGCTTTTCTAGACGGGTGGATTTCCAGATTT
Source organism: Ceratothoa steindachneri (assembly GCA_963969495.1). NCBI lineage: Eukaryota > Metazoa > Arthropoda > Malacostraca > Isopoda > Cymothoidae > Ceratothoa > Ceratothoa steindachneri. The sequence goes on from OZ018327.1 coordinate 83,059,376, forward strand.
GGTGTTCTGCTTTACGTAGTGACCGACAGAGGCGCCCAACTCCAATCCGAGCTATTCAAGAAACTTTCTGCCCTCATTGGTTTTCATCGTCTCCGCACCACGGCGCACGGGATGGCAGAAAGGGCACACATGACTTTGAAGTGCTCCATAATGGCCCATCGACAAGGATGGCTGATAGCACTTCTAATTTTCCATTTGGTGTTTCGCTACTTGCCTAATTGCTCGGAATTTTCGCCGTTCACGGCAATCACGGGAACTACACTTTTGTGCACGAGACCCTTATTTTTGTCGTCGTCATCGAAGACCGATTCGAAGGTTATTAAAGAATTATTCTCAACCATGGCACAAGTCGATTTCACACAGGCATCCCTAGGGTACCTGCACTCGGTGACCAAGCCTTTTGTCTCCAAAGATCTTCGTGAGGCGACTCATGTGTGGGTCCGAATATACCGCGTTCGCAAACCACTAGCAGCGCCATATGTTGTCCCTTTCCCAGTGATCGAGCACGACGGCAAGGCTTACAAATTGGATTTTCATGATAGTAAGAGGGACACTGTTTCAGTGTTAAGATTAAAACCGGCAAAGCTTCCTCACTCTTATATTAATAACGTGCCGGGTAATCAGCGACGCCCGAGGACTCAGGTAGAGAACAGGAAGAGGACCAGTTGCACTTCACCTCTTGGAGTACATGGGACAGAAGACAATGATTCCAAAGCAAGTTGACGAGACACCTCTACAGGAACTGGAGAGAATAACGGTAAGCCTAATGTCTTCACGCGCTCCGGGAGACGAGTCAGGTTTGCCAGCAGCCCGACATCCCTATATTTTTTAATCTTATTGTAGTCGTTATATAGCAGCGGTATGTTATAGTGAAAGAAGAACAGGCCTAAATACAAACACGCTTCGTTACTCTATAGCTTTCTTGCGTTTCGAAACTATGTATATATGTACTGTGTATAATTATAGCTTTGTATAGTAATATAAAAGAGGATGTGACCCAATTGTAGGATAACATATATATATATATATATATATATATATATATATATATATATATATATATACGAGGAGCGGTCAATAAGTTTTGCGAATTTGTAGGGCAAAACAGAGGAAGGGTGATGGCTGTTTGTGGAGGTGTTAGGACAAGTTAAGACAAGTCAGGACCTGCAGCCGCACGCTCCTGCCTCGTCTATTTAAGAAGCAGTCGCTGATTGCAGATCGTCAGTCACAAATTTTTCAACAATGGAGAAGGTTGAGCACCGCGCAGTGATCAAATCTTTGACCAAGGAAGGCAAGAATGCAAAAGAGATCCATGAACGCATGGTTGCAGTGTACACCGACACCGACCCTTCCTATGCAACCATTGCTCGCTGGAATAGGGAGTTCCGCCATGGTCGTGAGTCACTTGAAGATGACCCCCGTCCAGGACGCCCGTCAGACGTGCCTAACGAGGACAATGTCGCGCGTGTGGAGAGGAGGATCATCGAAAATCGACGGGTGAAGGTCGAAGAAATCAAGCGAGAACTTGGAATATCACATGGAAGTGTTATCAACATCATACACGACAATTTGGCCATGACCAAGGTCTCTGCCCGTTGGTTCCCTAGAAACCTCACGCCCCATGATCGACTCAACGTCGTCAAAGTCCACAAGGCCAGAGTTGCACAGTCTACCCTGCGCGAGTGCGGATTCGAGGAGCTTAACCATTCCCCCTACAGTCCAGATCTGGTCCCTAGCGACTACTTTTTATTCCGCCAGCTCAAGGCTGCACTGGGTGGACCCTGGTTTGGGGACGGCGAAGATTTCCAGCTCGCCGTCCAGGAGTGGATTGAACAGCAGTCGGGAGATTTCTGGTTGTCTGGAATTCCAAGCCTCGTGGTCAAGTGGCGCAAGTGCATTGAAGTCGAGGGTAGTTATATTGAAAAATAATAAAACACTTTTCCTCATATCTCGTTTCCTTATATCCGAATTGCAAAACTTATTGACCGCCCCTCGTATATATATATATATATATATATATATATATATATATATATATATATATATATATATATATATATAGATTGTATTATATAGCTTGCCTAATGTTGTCCATCTTTGCCAATGACGACATCACTCCATACATGGATGATTTTGATGATGTTTGGTTGATGATTATCATCTTTGGTGAGATCGTTGATGTCTGCGGAGTCCGTGAAGGTTGGCACAGCCTCTTCCACAGACATCGCAGATATGGGGTCCTTGTACCTGTTTGTGTCGTCTTGCACGGCGGGCTATGGCAGCATTGTGGATAGTGTATTGCAAGAATGTGTGGATGAATGAGCAATGCATGGAGTGATAACCTGGATGATGATGTTTAAGGTGGAAAGTAGGTGTGCATTCTTCAGTCCACCATCTTCACTTTCCCCTGCCGAGTCCAGTGACAAGGAAATGATCCAGGACGACTGGAGTAGGTTTAAGTTGCAGTGCTCTGCCGAAAAAAGGTCCCTTCTTGGACTATCGTCTAATGTACGAGCACCGTGCAGATTTGATCTCCTGGTTTAGTCCTGAAACCTTGGCCATTCCATGGGCTCCCACAAGGCAGTGGGGTTGGCCGGGTCATACCGCCGGGAAACTCGTTCGTTGGACATACCTTCCGTTAAAGGCAGGGGTACCACGAGTAGGTAGTACGCCAACAGTTGAGAGGCAGAGGCTAACCTTATCTTCTATGACTTAAGATTAAGGCTTAAGGCATAATGAAATGGGCTTGTTTTGTTGAGTACAGATGTATGTGCTTACGAATACCAATGCCCTGTATGAGTGTTAAAATGCTGTTAGACATTACGTTTGCCTGAGGTACGTGCTTAATATGTATCCATCTATATGGCGGCTATTCGTGCCGTTAAATTCGTGGTATCTTGACTCAGGTAAATACGCTCAACTGAAAAAAAATATAATTGCCTATTAATAAAAAAAACTTGTCTTATTATTTTGCTTGAATATTCTTGACACTTGCAACTGTATAGAGTGGAAATAATGATCTTTAAGGAAATAGCCTAAGATCAGGTAGGGCGGAATCTTTTACAAACCCAAAGACCTGACGCCAGTTTTATGTCGTGGTATGACTAGGTGTACCTGGTTATACGCACACTGGCCAACTGGCCAACCGAAATTAAGGCTCCACTTGGGGATTGTTCTAAGAATGCTTTAAATACACAGTTGCTATGCCAAAGAATATTTAAACACGACTACAAAAATTATTTTAATAGGACTAATGATTACATATACATATATGGAAAGTTAAATGGCAATTCAATTAAATATTGACGGTTCACTGCTAAGATGATTAACACTATCAATTAAGTTTTAACTGAGGGATAATTAATTAAGTAATAATTTTATAATTATGCAAGTTCTAGGGCAAAGGGGATCCTTGAGGTTCGACGCGGTAAAGTTGGGAGGAGCGTGACGAGTGACCAAGTGGGGGTTAAATCCCTTTTACCTTGATTTGCGGTGAGTGGGACCAGGTAGGTAAGTTCGACTTTGAACTTGTGGGCCATCTTACTTTCCATAATATCATCTAAATCACTTTGCGTAAGATTTCGCTTTGCTGCCATAATATAAGGATATAAAACAGGCCCTCACAATTAGAAAGCAAATTTGCTATTAAGGTATGCATTTGATGATTTAATAACGACAAAAAAACTGTTGCCAGAAGGCACTGCCAGGCGTACAAAAGTAGAGACAAAATATTGGTATTCTGTACTTAAAGAAAAACAATTAGAATGTGCCCCAATATTTTGGCGTTTTCGTCTTTGCTACATGCCCAGCACCAATAGAGCACCAATTGGAGCATCTCCGCCTATAATGGCCTCTCTTCCGGCATGTCCGCCTCGATTGGAAGCTCCACAAGCATGTCTAACTTGATTGGCATCTGTGCCGGCATTTTTGCCTTGATTGCCATATCCGTCGGCATGTCCACCTTGATTGGCATCTCCGCCGTAATGTCCGAAAAATTTTTTCCTATTGCATAGAACTATGGACATTGGAGAAAAAAACTTTAGATGGCATTGTGTAAGAGTGAAGTCAAGAGTTGCAATTTTTAAAGAATTCATATCCTGGAAACTGGAAGAATAAAGAGAGAAAAGGAATCTCCCCCTCCCATGACTTTCCCAGTTCGCCTTTTACTACTCTAAATTCGTCTGCCCTATATACTGCGAAAATCAGAACAATAGGAAGACCATTAAGGGGACATCGCGACCCAAGGCAATTAAGGAAGTCTGTTGGCGATGAATCTCTCATCTCGTCTAGATAATTTCGTAGTATATATTCGAGACTTCGAAGTTCACATGCAGATTGTGTCTGAAGCCACCGTCCAGTACGTTAGCCGTAACGTCTTCGTTAGTCGAGAGGGAATCGATTACATTCTCGTCCAGAGAAGAATTGAGTGATTGTCGAGAAGAGTCAAGGAAGAGCTAGTCGTTACTCAATGTTGTTCGTAGAGATAGTTTTGGTCTCGCTTCAACGTTTCTGACCACGTCTTCGGAATTTAAGGATCAAAAAAGCCATCACCGAAGCACCCTCCGGTTGCCTCTTAAATATAAGTCCCCCCCCCCCGCCCAATTTCAGTTTCCCGAAGATGGATTGAGCCACAAGTTCAAGGTCGAACTTACCTAGCTGGTCCAACTCGCTGCACATCAAGGTAAAAGGGATTTAACCCCCGCTTTGTCACGCTCCTCCCAACTTTACCGCGTTGAACCTCAAGGATCTCCTCCGCTCTAGAACTTGCATAATTATAAAATTATTACTTAATTAATTATCCCTCGGTTCAAACTTAATTGATAGTGTTAATCATCTTAGCAGTGAACCGTCAATATTTAATTGCATTGCCATTTAACTTTCCCTATATGTATATGTAATCTTTAGTCCTATTAAAATATATTTTTGTAGTCGTGTTTAAATATTCCTTGGCCTAGTAACTGTGTATTTAAAGCACTCTTAGAACCATCCCCAGGTGGAGCCTTAATTTTGTTCGGTCAGTAGGCCAGTGTGCGTATAACCGCGTACACCTGGTCATACCACGACAGGTAAGTGGTAATAAAATCCTCATTTTTTATAACCAATATTGAGAAAATCAATTCATTTATTTTACATTGGTTTAAAAAAGTTATTAATCGGGGGATCTCCACCTGAAAGATTTTGAAAACTATTTAATATAAGTATTAGCTTTTTAACAAATTATTGTTGTTTTTCTAAAATGCAAAGATGAAAAATCATTATTTGTATTTAACATGAAGTTTAATCACTAATTAGTTACCATTATTATTAACAAAATGAGACGTAGTGCATCGGAAATCATTATTTCGGAGAATAGTTTCTAAAGTGACAGGCTTTCCTCTTCAAGGCAAAAATAATGTTAACAAAGGCCTAACTAAAGGCTTGGATTTATATAGGGGCAGTTATAAACACAAGGGAAAAGAAACACATAGGGGTTATGTTGAACCTGGAGTAAGCTATCACGCCATACAAAGCCCCATTTATTTAGAAATTTATCATTAAAGCCTAGGGCATGGCTGCAACGTATCCGCATGACCCTTACAACCACGTAACTGGAAGATTCTCGTGAGAAAGGAGTAAGAAAGACGAGAGAAAACAAATACAGCTCAACAAACAAATCTTTGATAACGGTGAAATATCGTAGAAGTTACATTTCATCAAGCAGATTCTGACTCCAGCATTAAGGAAAGACTCCACTTATGACAAAATCCTACGGAGATAGAAAAATGCTACAAATACAAAGAGATGAACTCGCCGCTCTCCATGCTGGTTGCGTTATCAATCGGATGTCATTTTTCCCAGAGCTTCTCAGTTAGATGTTGATTCATCACTTACAACACTAAATCAAGCTTCTCTCAAGGTTCGCACACATTTATCAACTCGAGTAACTATTAATCCCTCAATCACTCAAGCAACCTATGCATATTTGCATTTAACAATGATACTTCCACACATTCACCTTCAATAGCGACCCATCAGAATGGCGGGAATTTAACTGAATATAACTCTTTACGGCATCTCCTTAATTTTATCACTTATCACTGCACGCCGTAACTCCAACTTGACCTTTTTCTTTATTCTTAGTTGTTTTTTTTTATATACATCTATAATTTACTCAGAGAGTCCTAATTCCATAGAAATAAGGATGGCACCAGGGTAGTTAGCACCATAGACAAGCCATATAATATTTTCTAGGATATAATTGCCAAAGATTACCCTAGATTATTCGGATTAAGGTAATATGTAGCGTAAAAAGCATTAGTGGAATTAATGTGTGCCAAATGTTATTCAGTTATTTCTATTATATTATTACAATTTATGATTGATATGTTTGCAATTACGTAAACTTTTAAGAAATAGATATATACTAAAGAACAATAATGAGAGAAATAAATAAAGATTCAAATTAGATGTAAAGCGAGCAATGCCGATTGAGAGGAATTAAGAAAGTTTGGAGTGAAGATAAAGAGACTGCCAGAATTCCTTCACCTAAAGACAGAACGCTCTTGAAGAAGAGAAGCGTTGCGGACGAACCACTGTGGGCGCGAAACGTTCGGCGAGCGTCGCCGAATCGCCTTGAGTCGTAAGCAGAATTTCGAAGAGGGAAAACGTAATGAAGTAGACAACTGAGCACAAATAGTGAAACTGGAGTAAGTAATTAATAAATAATCCGTTTCTAAGCCGGGTGAATCAAGAAAACTATGATTTAAAAGAGTTCATCCATTCGTCTATGCAGAGAATTTATGCCGGTGTAAGGACCTATTTTTTGCCAAAGCTCATACCCAAAACCTCGAGTGCAAACTCTGTAAAATACATCGTGGAGAGCAAATCGTTATAAAGAGAGTGAATATAGACTCCAACTGCAACTCCATTGAGACCAGTATAAGAGGATAGAATCTTCTTTCTGATAGTCTTCTTCCACACAACAATTCTTTGCTTTTTTAGTCATTCTAAACCTCAATGGCGACAACTTGTCGGTTGCACCACCGCTTCTATCCTGTGGGTACGAGCTTTAACTCAACTGCGAGATCCAACCTTACTAAGAGTTTCAACATTACTACAGTTTTCAACACTAATACTAGCTCAAACAACAAAGTCTAGCTGAGCTTAAGAAACTGTCTTGAGGATGAGCAACTCATCCGGCCTTATTGTGGCTGTTGAGGACCTAGCTCGAAAAATTAGAGACGAGTAATCCTCAATTCACCAAACTCTTCTTTATCACTCATTCCCGATAATTGGCGCATTCATACTGCACCAACAACGTCAAGCCATGAAGTCTTCTCTAGTCCATCGATGTTAGTCCCATCGCACATTCAAATAACTAGCTCGAAGATGAATCCCACCCTGATCTCTTCATTTTCCAACTAAAGGACTGGGGGGGGGAGGGCACATTTGGCTCCTCACTGTGCCTTCTTTGAAGGTCGTGAATGAATCAAACGTCTGCTTTTCCACATATGGGGGCTCCGCAACTTGACTCCACTTCCAGGCTGACAATGGCTATACAGTTTTCATTGTTTTTGCATCTTCAATCAGCTTTGGCTAAACTTATTTTTATATTATGTAAAATAAGGCCATTTTCCAATCTCATTCTATCCAGGCCGTAACTTTCCTGGCTATTTCTTACGTAAATGCACGAAAGCCTATTTTGTGGGCGGACTTTGATCGATAACTCTTCGCTGATCCTTGTATTAGAACATGCATCCTTAAAGATTCAATGGCGATCTGCCTTACATACATTCCCCACGAGTGACCTTGATCGCACCTGCTAATGGACTTAACTCACAAAGTGTAATTGGCAATCTCTCGTTTCCCACCCAACATTTCATCTAGATTACGCTAAATTTCTTTACTCATTTCCCTTTCTCAATTCTCCTTAACTGTCCGTTCAACAATTTAAACACAATGATATATTTTATTTAAACAACTGGTCCCTATGCACTTCCAGTCCTTTGTATTTGCAAAAGCATGCGCTAAAGAGGAATTTGCAGAAATGCAAAACGAAGGCATCATCCTGACATCGCTTTTACTTTAGGTCTCCATTTTACATCATTTTGTTATCCAAAATTGAACTCAGCAACCTTATATGAATTAAATGCCTTAAACAAGGTGGGTAAATCCGCCAGATATCTAATTCCTTTCCTTTGAGAGTACACGACAGTCATTGGAGGCTCAAAATCTTTTCTAATCATCATCTCTGGGGAGGACTATAATAGTCATCGCGAAGATTTCTGTCTTTTACATATAATGTTCCATGACTTTAACATAAGCTAATATTTTCAGGATTCTTGAACAGGATTAGCTCAAAATAATTTAGTAAAGTCAAAAATGAAAATATATACAGTGCCGTCCAAAAAGATCAGAACGCCTGTATTTTACCTATATAACATTTTCCATAACTTTTGCTAGAGAAAATCCATAGTTTCCAAAATTGGTGAATGATGATACCCTATACATATATACTAGGTATGAGTAAAAGTTATTTAAATTTGGATGAATACAACGAAAGTTATCAGCAGATAAGCAATTTAATAGAAAATTTGAATTGTCCAAAATGATCCGAACGATAGCGGAAACTAATTTCTATTGGAATATAACGATAAAATTATCAATGGAAAACATTTGTACAAATTATAAGGAATGAGTTTATAAGGTAAAAGCCTTTATTTTCACTGATGCTTTGACATCTACTGCCACAGGAACGAACCAACCGTTAGCACTCTTGCGCAATAATCTTGCTCTATTCATCGTGAATAGTTTCCCAGAGTTCTTGAACTGTGTTTGGATTCCTTGTTTTAAGCCTCTATCCGAGTGTCTTTCAAACATTTTCATTGTAATTCAGGTCCGGACTCTTTGCAGTCACGTTCATAACAGATGTGCTACTCGTCCAGAATGGTATTCACCGAATTGGCCGTGTGGCTTATTTATCCTGCATGAAAATTAAGTGTTTGGATTCGGAGGCCCACAGATGGGGCAAAGAATACTGTCGCAGCAATTCATTGTACTTATGCTTTCACTATGCTCCGTAAGCACACGAGTGGCACAGTGTCTTCTACCAAAAACATGCCCCGGCTTTGAAACGTCCTCCACCAAACTTTACATTCATTTTGCTCCAATTAAAACATAATCGTTCGCCTGTTCAGTGACAAACAAACGTCCTGTCATCGGGTTAGAACAGAGTGAACTTGGATTCATCAGTGAAGTGGACTTAGCCCCATTGGTTATCTGGCCATGTAACATGTTCAGCTAGGCCATGGCTCTATGGAAAACAGTACTCTTTGTCTCCAGGCTGGTGTTTAGGGGTACCACAGAGTCATATATTGAGTTCGACTTGGTGGGGTAGGGGACAACCAAGATCCTTTCCACATCAGCATAGATGTTGTTATAGGGTCTCGGTAACGAATTCTCTCTCTGGGGTTTCGTAGGCTGGGTTATGTGATCATCGAGCTTCATTAGGATAAAGGAATATATATATATATATATATATATATATATATATATATATATATATATATATATATATATATATATATATATATATATATATATATATATATATATATATATATATATATATATGGAACTGGAGGCTTTATTCCTTGGTAAATAGCTGGAATAAGCCTGAAAATGGCGAGCAGTAATGTCAACTTTTCTTCTTGAATAATAATGATAACTCTTTCTGTACTGTCTTTTGATGGTATAATCACTCTTTGAAAAATTTGGATAGTAGTAGATAAAAGATGGGGCATCGTTGGCATGCTTTATTTTTATACAATTATTTTTCCTTTGTGTAAATATTACTGTTGTCTTATGTTTTACTCTATATGTGTTCTTCTTATTGTTTTTCTGTGTATTTGTTCTCCTTTTCTCGTTAAGTCTGTATTCTTGTCACTGTGTTGTTGAGCTTTCAAGCCTTTGTTAGCTTGCGTTTATGAGTTTGTACCTCGTGTGAATTATCTTTGTTTGATTATCATGTTATGTTTTAGGTTTTCGTGCCATGCTATGTGTTGTTAGTGTTTAGGGTTTACGTGTAAATTGGTCGTATGATTTCCTCCGAACAGATTTTGGTGCTTGGGAATCGCAGGTTACGTTCGACTTGCCCGTGCAGCCTGGCAGGGATGTTTATCCTGCGTCCAGCTCTTCTTAACTCTGGTAAGATATCATTGGCCATTGTAGACTAGACTTTTTTGGCTAGTTTCTGGGTTGCGACATTTATCGGCTCCAGCTTCTGCCTGCGGTGCAGGTTCCTTTGCCGAAGTTGTTCCCTTCTTCTGCATTTGGTCATGAAGAGGGATGCAGAGTTCTGTACTCGTTGGAGCCTTTTCATAGCTGTCTTGCTGGCCACTTGAGTCACTACTGCAGGGTAGATAAGCTTTGCCCGGATGAACGACAGGTATAATTTCTTGATGTTCGCCGAGTTAAGTTCTCTGAACCTATATAGCTTAGAGATTTCTCTCTTCGCCATATTCTGCCTCACCGTGTAGTGATTCGAGTATCCGCGGTTGGAGATTTTTAGGCTTAGGATGTTGCCTACGGCGGAGTAACTGTATCTCCTCCCATCAATTACAATGGGCGAGGTCAACTCACGGCCCAGCGGGAGAATTGTGAACTTCTCCCTGTTCGTCCGGATTTTCCACTTTTTCCCGGAGTTGTTGATGTTCGAGATCTCCGCGATGGTGTTGATAGCTTGATTCCTTGCTTTCCTATCCCTACAGGGGATGATCTGAGTGATGTCATCTGCGTATTACAGATACATCGTGTCCTCGTGGATTGGAGTAGGGAGGTCGATGGTGAAGACCAGGTAAAGCAAGGGACTCAGGCAGCTCCCCTGGGGAACGCCCGCTTTAAGTTCGAATTCTGGACCCTTGTGATCTTGATACGCGCCCTTCTGTCCATGATGAAGTCACAAAGAATGCTTTCCAGGACCGGGTTTAGCTGGAGACTTAGGATCTTGTATTGTAGTCCACTCAGCAAAACCTTGTCGAAGGCCTTCTGCACATCCCTCATCACGATGTCTCCTTAGTGACCCTTCGCACGGCATTGCGCGATCTTTTCTGTTAGGAGTGCCAGGGCAGTTTCAGTGCCCCGTTTTGGCCTAAACCCATGTTGTTGTGGGTTGTGCGCTCCTAACTCGTCGAGTTGATTTTTTAGCCTGTTGGCTGTTATCTTCTCGAAGATCTTGCCAAGTACTTCTAGGAGAGAGATTGGGCGGTAGTTGGCCACTTAGTCTGGGGGCTTGTTCCCTTTCAGGATAAATATGATTTTGGCCCTCTTATACTTGTCTGGGAAGTTGCCTGTATTCAAGGAAGCGTTCATGATGTTGACCATTCTTTGAATAATTTGCCTATGGGCATTCACTAGGTTGTTCTTAGTGAGCACAGACCATCCTGGTGCGCTTTGTTTGAAGGACCTTATGGTGTTAATGGTCTCTTCAACAGTGATCGGGCGTCTGTGGTCAACCATCTCTCTCTCTCTCTCTAGACACTTGCGGTTGTGGGTGGGTCCTATGTATCATCGTTCCGAGGTCCTCAAGCAGTCGGTCTTCGAAGTCCTGGTCGAAATCGTCGTTCTCCTCTGGTGAGATCGCAAAGACCTCTTTCCAGTGGTCCCTGAATATTCTTTCCAGGGAATCCGGATCCTCTATGATTATGTCGCCTTCTTTGATTTTAATCCCAGGCCTGGGAGGCAATCCCCTAAGTCTTCGGATGCTATTCCAAAAACCTACAGGATTTGTCTCTCGGTCTAGCCTGCCAATGATATCATCACAGATTTCCTTTTGTTTCTCGAGGATTGTGTTTTTCATAGCCTTGCTTAGTTGCTCATTCGGGCTTTCTTTTCCCGGGTCGAACCAGTCCTACCAACTACTTCATAAATTTTCCTGTGTTCCCTAGCGATGTCCCTCATTTCATCCGTCCACCTAGGTTGTGAGATCATTTTGTACGAGATCCTGGGGACGCATCTTTCGTCAGCTTGAATGAGGCGATTGATGAAATTATCAATCTCCTCATCAATTTCCTCCCGATTTGCGTCCTCCAGGTCAGCTGGTTGATAGGCGCTGAACATTTCTCTGTACTGCTCCTAGTTAGCTTTGGCATAACATTTCCTATGTGGGACGGGCTTGAGCATTGGCGCAAGCGAAATAGGGGTGATGATTGGGACGTGATCGCTCGAGACTACTGGGCCAGGTTCGTTGGTGATGTTAAAGGGGAATTCCGGGCTCACCAACACAATGTCCAGTTTTGTCGCCGAGCAATGCGTTAGATAAGTTGGGAAGTCAGGTCCTACTCTCTGGACTCTATTTCTGTCGAATAATAGTTCCAGATTTCGTCCCCTTTAGTCAACGCTCATGTAGCCAGATGCACGGCAGCGGGCCTTTAGGTCCCCGCCTAGCAGCGCTAACCTTTTGTTCCCCAACAGGGTGAAGAAGTTGTTGATTGGTAGGTACTGTCGCCTGGGTGGCTGGTAGGCTGCCACCACAGTTAGGCCACCAACCAGGGTCGGGATCTCGACCGCCACGAATGATTCATCAAGTCCGGCAATGTTTTGTACTTTATGTTTTTTTCTGATTGCGATGGCTGCGGCATCGAATCGTTCTTGAGTGTGGTTTTTCTGAATAACGGTGTAATTGTGTATTTTTATATTGTCTGTGGTTGTGTTTATACCATGTTCTGATATGAGGATGATGTCCGGGTCCACTGTACGGAAGATGTTACCGTAAACAATGGACTTTCCCTTCCATCCCTCCACATTAAGAGTGAGTATTTTTAAGGCGCTGTTCGTGTTTTCCATGTTTGTTTTGTTCTATTTTTTGTGTTCTTTTTAGTGTCTTATGTTTTGAACTTCCCGTTGCTTATCTTTTTGAACTCTGCATCACTTAGGGCAATGCAAGAGTTTTTGTGAAGCTTTACTGTGCCCTCATGCAGTGCTTGTTTAATATCCGTTTCTTTCTCGTTAGCTTCGTATACCCATTTGATATCCCCTTAAATATCTCCCTGGGGGAGAGCTTTTCAGGGTGTGGGATCTGCTCGTCCGTGACGATTCTTAGGTCGATCTCCTCTCCATCGTATTTGTAAGTACGTTTCGGTGCTTTCGACCTGCTTCTGGAGCTCACAGGGCTCTTGGTCGCCCTGTTTTTTGCCTTATCAACTTCAGAATCTGAGGACGACTCACTTGCAAGGTTTCCTTCCGCTTCCTTGATTCTCCTTGCAGCTTTCATCTCTTTCCTCTCACGTCTTTTTGCTGCTTCCAGTCGTGGGTCTAGCCGGGATGTGCTAGCTTTTTTGTTTGTGGAGCTTTCTGCCATTTTGTATTCTGCTGTTCTCTCCTTTTCTGTGGGGAATGGGGTTGCTGGAGCCTCTGCTGTGTTATTAGGTTCGAACTGGAGTCGAAGTACGTCTCCCGATGGTGGATCATCAGGAAACCACATCTCCTCCATGCCGTTCTTCCTGAGCATGAGGTTGAGGGTCTTTGCGAATGATCCCGGATTTGTAAGATTGTTTACGTGCGCGAAAAGAATGCACGTAAGAATCTTGGTCGAGTTCTCATTCTCGAGCTTTAGATAGGTCCTTGATTGTGCTGGGGACATTGCTTCTTTACTTGGGGCTTTTTCTGTAGCTTGAGCGTAAGAGGTGTTGCTCCTCTTTATGTCTTCTGTCTTCTTCTTTTTTACGATCTCTTTCCTCTGGGGGCAGGACATGGCCATCGCCCCGTGGTTTAGACCGCAGTTTGGGCACTTTTCCTTGACTGCCTTGCACTCCCTCCATCCGTGGACTGTTCCACTGCATCTGGGGCAAGTAATATTTGGCTCCTTGCAGTCTTTGGTCGTGTGCTGCTCGAGCTTGTAGCAGCGGAAGCATATCTGGTTGGGAGTGAATTCCTCCCTTTCCATCTGGTCAGCGCTGATCTTTGCAATGAATAGCAATATACCCCTTTTTTCGCCTTTTGCACCATCTGCGTGTCGGCAAAGATGACTTTAAAGACGTGCTGGAGTTCTGAGTTGTCCCGTTTGTTTCGGAACTTCACAACTTCCACCACTTTGGCCCACGACTGATTTCTGCTGATCTCCTCCTTTATCTCCAAGCTACTATGTTGGCCTATCCAGGCGTCTAATTGCCTGCACACTATACTGCGGTGTGCCTGGATCTGGGGAAGGGGGTGCTGGGCTGGAGGCCTATCTCTCCTAGCACCTTCTGGCCTTCTTCCTTGGTTAATATCTTCACGTCTGCCTCTCTCTCACAGACTGCGGAGTAGCCAACCGGGGTGTCGATCAACCTCGGAATAGCCACATTGAGCTTTCCAAAGATTGTCTGGAACACCGTCCCACGATCCGGCTTTGGTTGTCCAGCAATGGTCCTCAATGGGACTCTGGTGGCTGGGTGGGACGCCATTTCTCCTATTCTTGCAGCCCCTCTGACTAGGGGGTGCAAGTCTCCTTTACCAGTGCCTCTTGTATTGTGGCACGGCTTTTCTTCTTATGTATGTGTGTGTGTTTCAGTTAAAATTTTACGTTTACGTTATAATTATTTTACTTTTTTCCTTGGGGATGAAGAGAGCCCTCCCTCCCAACCACGATCACCGGCCGCCTGGATGGAAATGAAAATTGCCTTTCAGATGGATGATGATGATGATGATGAATGAGATGAGTCTGGGTGGGATCCTCTCAGGGGTGTGATTGTATGGCGGACTTATGGACAACGCCGCCCCCCCGAGGGTTTTAAATCGCGATTGCTCCCCAACATACCATAGAGACGGTTATATGTCCCTCTATGGTCCTGGAAGGGGCCTTCGCCGTAATGGGCACCGAAGGTTTCAGTCTGTCCCTTGTCCGGTATGTTTCAGACATTGTTCTCTACTGTGGGCTACTCCTCAAACCAGCTTCCTTCAATGCCCCCAATTATGGTCAAGCAACTGCTTGACATAGTTGGGACGAAACATGAATGGCAATTTCACTTCACATCTGACGGCGGTTTATCCAGGGAGGTGGGCCGAGGACTTAAGCAGTCATCTGCTTAAGTGGGGCCGCTGGAAATAAAGATGATGGTGGTTAGTAGTGAGTGAATGATGATGAAGGTGGGGTGACACCAGGGTATTACTCTCTTTTGAGATATTTGGCCCTAAAAATTAGCAACCAAATTTTCGGAGGCGTAGGCAAAAATTCCTAAAAGTTTTCCTCCTTTACCAGTTGGTAAGATGCTTCGATGAGAGGTACTTCTGCTAAGACCCCCAAGCCTGATCAGGGCGCGGTCTTCTCAAAAACTCATGGGGAACTAGGGGTTACCCTAGTACGGCTTATCGATACACACAACGGATATTCGGCTATCTGCCAAAAGGAGAGTGACTGCGAAGTCCTCACCTCTCCAAAAGCGGCAGAATGCTTAAAAGAGATAAACCTCAAGCTACACGCCACCAGAAATCAAAACGCATCGCAGTATTGTCCTTCGCCGCCTCAATCCTTGGATTGGGGGGGCACAACATCGAGGAAATTCATGCTGAGGTGGAAAAGAACGACACCTGGGCGAAAGTAGCGGAAGTAATAAAGTTCAAGGATTACACACATGTTTTTAAGATTTTTTTTTTGTGATTCGGCAATGGCGGTTAAGGCCACGGAGGGAGGTATGCTCCTCTTTAACGTTCGTGTCTGCCCTGAGCAGATCGAACGTGAGGAGTTTATCGACCTCCAGATGTGCTTCAAATGCTACAAGTATGAGGAGCACACCACGACCAACTGGCCCAGGGAGAACGTACTTCTGAGCTGTATTTGCGTGTTAGAAACGCATTCTTGGAGGAGCTGTAAGAGCGCCTCTATAAAGTGTCTGAACTGCGCTGGAGAACACAAGACGCTCTCCATGGCTTGCATGGTTAAAAAAAGATATCTTAAAAAAGAAGGCTAACCTTAAAAGACAAGAGGAAGAAATTAAAGCGAATAGCACCTACGCCAAGGTTGCTAAAGCTGCTGCAGCGGA
Source organism: Ceratothoa steindachneri (assembly GCA_963969495.1). Lineage (NCBI taxonomy): Eukaryota > Metazoa > Arthropoda > Malacostraca > Isopoda > Cymothoidae > Ceratothoa > Ceratothoa steindachneri. Next base: position 83,075,371 of record OZ018327.1, read on the forward strand.
GTCCAAGGAAAATCCTACATTTCTCCACGTCGAGAACGAGAACTCGATCAAAATTATGTGTTGCATATATTATGCTCATATTGCAAATCTCTCCTCCCTGGGGTGCTTTGCAGATGAACTCAATAGAATTCTGACGCATAATAGTATGGAGAAAATGTGGTTTCCCCCAAACCCACGGTCGGAGGAGATTCTGAAGATTAGCCTCAAACCCCAGTGCGAGACTAGCTGCCAGAAGCTCCCAACACCCAGCAGTGTCACAGCCCCAGCTCTCTCCTGGACCCCAGGATCCAGACAGCAAAAGCACGCACCTAAAAACAAAACAATACGCAAACTCCACAGGACACAACCTCGAGCACTCACACACATACGCAGGTAAATAATGAGACTACAATGACTGAGACTGCGAGACCAGAGGGGATGGGGGGGGGAGAGCACGTTCGCCCTGGTCACGGAAAACCTCACAGCCTCAGAGACGACCGAGACCGTCCTCTTATTGTAAGAGAAAATCTAGGCACGCTTACCATTCAAGGAAAATTAACTTGAAGGTATTCGCTGCTGAAAGGTCCCCTTTTCCTAAGGAGATGGATGTCCTTGATATATTGAAGGTGTAATATACAGAAGATACAAATGGGAATTCACCTCGAACGCCTATAGCGAGAAAGAAGTCGAGGAGGCTCTACTCCAAGGCTTGATCAAGCTGACACCCGAAATCTTTATCACCCTTACGGACGGCGAATACAGAAAAAAACGAACAGGAAAAACCATCACGCCACCTAACACTCCACGAGGACCTAAGCTCATAAGAGAATAAGTCCCAAAACAACATGACTACACACAAGAATCTTTAGTAAACTAGACAATCGAGACATTAAAAATATTACATTTTAACTCTGACGGCTGGACGAACAAACAGACACTATATGGTAACGTAATAAGGCAATGCGACCCAGACGTTATATTTATTTCAGAACATGGGATGAATGACACAGACAGACTAAAAATTTTCCCCTACGAAGTCTTAACCAAAAATCACAGCGGAAAACGTTTCGACGGCTGTGCTATAGCTGTGAAAAGAGGTCTTGACTTCAAATCAATAAGTGGACTCGACGAGTCTTACCTCGCTGTTGAGGTCCGTACGGCAGTGGGCCCCCTGTCCTAGCAACAGGATACCAGCACCCAAGGAGGGGGTACTTGCCCCTTCCCAACTTCCTGCCACTCTGTGGCCACAGCAGAACCGTTCTCTTCGCCGGCGACCTCAATGCAAGGAGTGCTGCCTCAGACTATACGTCGACCAACCCAGCAGGCAGGAATCTTGAGAAACTTATTGAAAGACAAATCATGAGAAGAATTGGACCAAACTCCCCCACATACATCACACACAGATCAGCCACAAAACCAGATATAGTGTTCACTAGCACTATGTTCGCTTACAATTACTCCATTGAGCCTGGCCTATCCTTATAAAAATTCCAACTTCCCCATTCAAGTCCCTTTTCCAGAACGCAAGAGCTACGCTCGAGCCAACTGGGATAAATACAAACAACTCGAAATTTACAACCCTGACCCCCTAACTAATGCCACACTAGAAGAAATTGATGAGGACCCCTTCCTGGACCCTAAGGATGAAATTCCTCGCGAGGGAATATAGGGAACGGATCAATGAAGTGAACCTCACTGGCCCAAACATCACTACACACAGACAAACACGACACATACGTGACGAATTAATGACTCTTATTAGGGACCAACAGAATGTACTTTGGGACAATTTAATTGACAGATTGAACATAGAAACCGACTCACGTACATTCTGGCTGACTGTAAAAAGACTAAGAGGCGGACAGCCACAAAAAGCAATAAAACTTAGACGTGAAAATACCTAAATTACTGACGTGGAAAAAATCAAAGAGCAATTCAGGTTCTTTTGGGCATCTATATTTAAGATATCTCCGGAAGAGAATGATGACTTCAATTTAGACTTCGAAGACGGAATTATTAACGACCTGAATGATCAAATACAGAGAACCCATCCTCACCATTGCGTATCACAGGAAAGGTAAATGGAGGGACTCGGCGTTAGAATTACTGTCGAAGAACTATTAAAAACTTTAAAATCCTTTCGTCAGCGAGCACCAGGGCGTACAGGACTGACAAGGGAGAATTTTATTCGAGCCCCGCCTAACATCTTATTGGGGCTCATGAATATCATGAACGCATGCTTGAATGTGGGTTACTTCCCTGACCACTGGGAGGTAGCGAAAATGATATTCATTCCCAAAGCCGGTAAGCACCCGGACAGTCCAGCTAACTTAAGGCCTATATCTTTCTTAGAATTTGCAGGGAAAATCTTAGAGAAGATATTGGACAACAGGGTAAATTCGTTCCTCGAGGATAACAATTGTCATAACAACCAACAACATGGCTTCCGAATGAAGTGAGGAACGGACACGGCGCTAGCCGTGATTACCAAGAAGTTGGCAAAAGTAAAAGCTGAAAGACGACACGCAAATCTAGTACTTCGCGACGTCAAAAAGGCCTTTGACAAAGTATGGAGGAAAGGCCTGCAATATAAAATTGTATTATTGGGCCTCAATCCCATAATTGAAAGGATCCTATGTTATTCCGTAATGGAGAGGAGGGCGTTTTGGAGTATCAAGGATTACAATGGCCCCGAGTTCGAGCTTGAGGCGGGGGTGCCTCAAGGCGGGTGCATAAGTCCCCTGCTCTACAATATTTACACCATCGACCTTCCCCGACCTCTGACTGAAGGTTCCTTGTATGTAAAATTTGCGGACGACCTAACAATGATATATACGGCGCCTTATCGGAATGCGAATTACATGGCACAGAGTACGGCGGTAGAAATCAAAAACATCAACTCTTTCGAGAGAAGATGGAAGATATCTACCAATGCCCAAAAGTTCCGTGTAATTCTACTATTTCGACGGACGCTCGCAGACATCCGTGTTGGGGGTGGACGCATCCCATACTGCACGGAGGGCACGGTACTGGGACTCTGTATTGCGACTGGTGGGTATGGGAGTCATGTAGCAAAAACTACATCGAATGCACGGAGGGACTTGGGAGAACTTTTCAAGTTCATAAACCTGAGTACCTCCAACAAACTTAAGATCTACAATGCATGCATTCGATCAAAACTCCTGTATCCACCGGTCCCTATAAACGCGGTTTCTAAGACCCAAGTCCTTAAACTGCAAAGGGTCCAAAATAAGGTAGTCTACATCATAACAGGAACCCGAAGGAGAGATATGAGAAGGCAGAGTGAGCATCATGGTGAACTGGAGATACCCCCATAAACGTGGAGATTCACCTGAGAGCAACTACGATCTGGGAAAAAGTGTACCTACACCGCCCTCACGAGTTTGTGCTCGAGCATATGGACTTTGATGACATAAGACGCGCAATACCCTTTAAGAGCAGCAGACTACTCATTGACGAGGACTTAGATACAAGGTTCACTTAGATTTTTTTTTTTCACAACACAAAAGGCAAGCAAAGCCACACGATATCATTCACTAAATTACGAGGGGCGGTCAATAAGTTTTGCAATTCGTATATAAGGAAACGAGATATAAGAAAAAGTGTTTTATTATTTTTCAATATAACTACCCTCGACTTCAATGCACTTGCGCCACTTGTCCCTGAGGCTTCGAATTCCCGACAACCAGAAATCTCCCGACTGCTGTTCAATCCACTCATGGACGGCGAGCCAGACATCTTCATCGTCCCCAAAACGGTGTCCACGCAGTGCAGCCTTTAGCTGGCAGAATAAAAATTAGTCTCTAGGGGCCAGATCTGGACTGTAGGGGGAATGGTTAAGCTCCTCGAATCCGCACTCGCGCAGGGTAGCCTGTGCAACTCTGGCCTTGTGGACTTTGACGACGTTGAGTCGATCATGGGGCGTGAGGTTTCTAGGGAACCAACGGGCAGAGACCTTGGTCATGGCCAAATTGTCGTGGATGATGTTGATAACACTTCCATGTGATATTCCAAGTTCTCGCTCGATTTCTTCGACCTTCACCCGTCGATTTTCGATGATCCTCCTCTCCACACGCGCCACATTGTCCTCGTTAGGCACGTCTGACGGGCGTGCTGGACGGGGGTCATCTTCAAGGGACTCACGACCATGGCGGAACTCTCTATTCCAACGAGCAATGGTTGCATAGGAAGGGGCGGTGTCAGTGTACATTGCAACCATGCGTTCATGGATCTCTTTTGCATTTTTGCCTTCCTTGGTCAAAGATTTGATCACTGCGCGGTGCTCAACCTTCTCCATTGTTGAAACATTTGGGACTGACGATCTGCAATCAGCTACTGCTTCTTAAATAGACGAGGCAGGAGCGTGCTGCTGCAGGTCCTGACTTGTCATAACTTGTCCTAACACCCCCACAAACAGCCATCCCCCCTTGCTCTGTTTTGCCCTACCGATTCGCAAAACTTATTGACCACCCCTCGTAGCAAGTGATGATTTTTTTTCTAAACTTCCCCTCAAATTTTGTGCGATAAACTCGCCAAAAATTCAAAAAGCAATAAAAAACAAACAATACAAAATGACCAAATAATAAAAAACTCAAAATCTGGGCGTAAACTACCCGGATAATAAGATGCTAATCTTCACAAAAAAAAACAAGCAGAGAGCAAATAAACCGGCTGCTACAAATGCTTGAATGCCCTTTCACCAGGCACTTGTCTTTCATACTTCTTTTCATTTTCGGTTCCCTATAATTTTCCCCATTTTACCCACTATTTCTCTTACTAAAACCCACTACTACTATATTCCTCACTTTTATATGTCTAATGTCCAATGTCCAATTTCAGAATATTTAAGCACTCAATCAGAGCTTGCGTAAAATGAGAAAGAAGAAACCTGTGATACAAGATCAATCACAAGAACATTGGAAAAAACTCGAAACCCTACTACGACAAGATACCGATGAAGACAACCCTACCAAAAATTGAAGAACCCAACGTTTACGACGAGAACTTCGAAAGAAGTAATCTGCCAAGAAGAAAGAAGAAACAATATTACTACTAAAATACACACACAATAAAACAATACAACAAGCACGCAATTAAATATATTAAAAACATATACAAAACAGGCAATGCACAACACAAACCAAAAAAAACTAAAGTTGCTAAGACAAATGGCTTGAACGCCATAATAGTTATAATTTTATAATTTTATAACTTTATAATTATTACCAAAAACCCCAAACAACAAAAATGAACTCACACAAGCAAGAAAATAAATAAAAGTGATAAGTCTGATCACCAGACCCTAGGCATCTCTTTGCACCTCTTCCACACTTCTTTCTCTCTTCTCCACTTGTCTATTTTCTCTGTCCCCCCCCCCACACCCTATCGTCTCCCCTCACATGCACTCGCACTTACACAAAGTCAAAGTCAAAGTCGGATCCAACACACGACGGCGAAGAATTCTTGGTAGAAGTACAGCTCCGACAGCATCTCACATCCGGCAAAGGAGGGAAAGTTTTGGGAAAAATTTCCCAAACGCCTCCGAAAAGTTCCAAAAGAGAGATAGTACGCATTTTTTCATCACCACTCACCATCATACTAATTTCATCTTTTTTTCTAGCGGCCCCATTTAAGCAGATGACTGGCTAAGTCCCCGGCCCCGCCCCCCTGCGTGAACGGCCGTCAGATGTGAGGGGGATTTGCCAATCATGTTTCGTCCCAACTATGCCTAGCAGTTGCATTGGCATAATTGGGGGCATTGGAGGAAGCTGGTTTGAGGATTAGCCCACAGTAGAGAACAATGTCAGAAGCTTTCCGGACAAGGGACGGACTGCAACCTTCGGTGCTAATTACGGCGAAGGCCTCTTCCACCCTTCCAGGACCATAGAGGGTGAAAACCGTCTCTATGTTATGTTGGGGAGCGGTCGCGATTCAAAATCCTCGGGGGGGCGGCGTTGTCAATAAGTCTGCCATACAATCACACCCCTGAGAGGATCCCACCCGGACTCATCTCATTCATCTTTCATCATTCACCCAAAGGCAAATCCCTTTTTACATCCAGGCAGCGATTTTTTTACGAGGGGGGGCCCTCTTCTCTCAATAAGTAAAAATCAAAAATAAAAAAAAATAAAATATACACAACCCACCCATAAACTGAAAACGTAATAGAGAGTTCCGAATTCAAGGTAAGCCAACTCACCTATAGAAAAGTGTGCGCCCCCTCTTCAAGGGGAGCCCAACCGTAATTATGGTGGCACAGGATACGATAAGAGTCCCGCTTAGGTGTATTGGCGGGTAGGCAAAACCGGACAAGGGTACGGTGTACAAGACCCTGTTCGGTAAGCTCAGCGTGGGCGTGCTAAGGCTAATCGACACTCCCGTCGGTTACGTCGCCGTGTGCGAGAAGGAAAACGATATAGAAACGCTCACGAAGGAAAAAGGGGTAAAGCACTTAATGGAGATAAACCTCCAACCAGCCACGCCCCCCCAAATACAGGCGCACAGGAGCGTAGTGTGCAGAAGGCTAGACCCGTGGGTAGGCCAGCACACAAAAGAAGAAATTAAGGAAGAGGTCGAGAAGAACCAGAACTGGGCAAAGGTGGCTGAGGTCATCAAATTCAAAAACAAAAGATACAATTCTGAATACGCCCACGTCTTCAAAGTTGTCTTCACAGACACGGAGATGGCAGCGAAGGCTAAGGAGAGAGACTTACTTCTCTTCAACGCCAAGATCAGTGGAGAGCAGGTCGAACGCTAGGAATACATCCCTGTGAAAATCTGCTTCAACTGCTACCAACTAGAAAGCCATATGACCAAAGATTGTAAGGAGAAGGAGGCAACCTGCTCAAAGTGAAGTAAAAAAGGGCACGGCTGGCGCAAATGCCAGGCCAAGGAGGAGAAGTGCCCGAATTGTGGCTAAAGACATGGGGCGATGGCAATGTCATGTCCCAAGAAAAAGGAAATTATCCGGAAGAAGACGGAAACGAAGAGTGCGGAAGGCATGAGGAGGGCAAACACCTCCTATGCCCAAGCAACAAGGACCACCACCTCTGCAAACACCCTGAACAGCCAGGTCCCCAAAACATTTGTCAAAGTTGACAAGGACGACAAGGATGCCACAAAAATCCTTACGTGCATCCTATATGCGCACGTGCGAAATCTGACCAGCCCAGGATGCTTTGCCAGGGAGGTCAACACGATGCTTAAAAACAACGGACTCGCGGAAATGTGGTTCCTGGAGAACCCCCCCTCAGGGGACGTCCTCCAAGCCCAAATTGGAAACAAAAGAGAGGCGCCCGCGAGACCATTCCCACGGGAAACCGAGGTCAAAGGGAATAACTCCAGTGAGGCAAATAAGAAGAACGCCCCACCGAGGTCCCCAAACAAAGACCCACGCCTAGCTGCGATAAAAAAGAGGGAGGAAAGTGCAAAAAGGGCAGCCAGAAGACTCAAGCAGGCGGAAGGGAATATCCTAAGCTTGGCCTCTTCATCAGAGGACGAACGAGAGATCCCCCAACCCGCTAAAAACAGGAGTAGAAGTGTGAAGAAAGTCAGGGAATTTGATGAAGATGACCTCAACATCAAATTCTTCAGGACTGAAGACACTTCGTTCCCAAATAGCCCCAAGGTGGAAGAGATCATTGAAGGGGTAAGAGCAGGACTACTAAAATGGTCCTATGATTCCCCAGTCCGTGAAGCGAATTCCGAATTCGAATTAAAGTCGGGCGTCCCTCAGGGTAGCTGCCTGAGTCCTCTGCTTTACTTGGTCTTCACCATCGACCTTCCAAATCCGGTGCACAGGGACACGATGTATCTGCAATACGCAGATGACGTCACACAAATTGTCTCGTGCCCGGAGAGGAAAGCAAGGGCACAGGCGGACCGTACTATAGCGGAAATCAACAACATCAGCCGATACGAGAGGCGATGGAAATCAGGACCAACAGGGACAAGTTCAAAATTGTCCCTTTGAACCGCGAGTTGACATGGCCCATCATCATAGATGGGAGGAGATACGGCTACTCCGCCGAAGGCACTGTCCTGGGCCTTAAAATCACCGACCATGGATACTCGAGACACCACACGGAGAGGCGGAACCTGGCGAAGAGAGAAATCTCCAAGCTCTACAGGTTTAGAAATCTTAGCTCGGCTAACATCAGAAAGTTATATATGATGTATGTCTGGGCTATGCTGATCTACTTCGCAGTGGTGTCCCAAACGGCTAACAAAACCTCTATGAAAAGGCTCCAGCGTATCCAGAACACTGCCTCTCTGCTTATTAATAAAGTAAGAAGGCGTGACCATGTCAGGCAAAGCGTCCTGCATCGGAGGAAATGCTTGGAGCCCATCAATGTCGTCACCCAGAAACTGGGCAAGAAGATCTGGTCCACTTTAACGGACGATGTCATTCCAAACCTCCAGGGAGCAGGTGGCAGGCTAAATATACCTGTGTGGCTATGGGCAAAAGCCTCACGCAGAAGCCGGTTCCCGAGCACAAAACTTTGTACACGTAATAACATAACCCCAATGTACACATAACACCGTCAAAACACAACACATTAACTCCATACATCCACACAAGAAAAATGTGACTACAAATACTACACTGTCGGCAAATAAGCTATCAAAGGCTTGAATGCTGAAAACCAACAAAAGTATTAAACTAAAATTAAAAGACAGAGAAGAAGACACAAAAATACAGTAAGAAGAACACTACAAACAAACGAAAACATAAAGACAAAAATAAAATATTCAAATAAAGGAAAAAGTAATCAAAAATAAAGTGATGCCCTCCCTACTAGGGCAACCCCCCCCCCCTCTTTAATTTTTTCACCCACTATATCTTCCACTATAACATCTCTTTTCGAAAATTGCGTACATCATCAATCCAACACACGAGTAGAGTACCTTGAGTACCTAGTATTGTGTTGTGCAGTGTTCCAAATCATCTCCTCCCAGCAAAGGAGGAAATGTTTTAGGCAAGGACTGTCAAAAACCGCCACTATAACACAAATCTTACACCCGACATATGTGCAGTGAGGCCCTCCACCTCCCCGTGACACAGGCGAGACCCAGAAGGGGGAAGGGCAGCGTTGCCCGCAGGGGGACATGGGTCCCCCAGCCCCCCCAGGACACCAAACGGATCCCCCTCCGGTTAATTGCGGGGCAGAAAAAGCCAACCAGAGAAGCCGTGCTCGAGAAGATAGTAGGCAAACTTAACATTGAGCTTACCCGTCTCCTCGAGACATCAATTGGTGGGCTTCGGTGTGCTGGAAGAGCAAGGACGTGGAGGTCCTTGTTTCAGAAGATGCAAAAATTCCCCTAAGGGAAATCGGGCTGCAAGCGATTGTCCCCCACGAGTTACTCGTGAGTCGCACCATTATCCTGAGGAGAGTCGACCCCTTCTTTTTGGACAACTCCACCGAGGACATCAAGGCTGAGCTGTTATCCAAGCAGTCCTGGGCCAAGATCTCCAAAGTGGAGAAGATTGGGAAGTCTCTCATCAAAATTATTTTTACAGAAGAGAAATGGCGCAAAAAGCTATGAGGGACGGTCTTCTGGGGTTCTACCTAAGGGTAGCTCCCGAACAAATTGAGGCATAAGAATACATATTCTTGGAAAACTGCCAAAACTGCCTCGCCTTGGAAAGCCATGCGACAAGGGACTGTCCCAAAAAAAGAACAGACCTGCGTGGCATGCTCTCGAACCGGCCACGGTTGGAGAGAGTGTAAAGAAGAAAAAGAAAGATGTGTGAACTGCGGAGGGGAACACAGGGCCCTGGCCATGAGATGTCCCCTACGCAAAGAAAAAATTCGTGAAAAGAGACAAAAGTTGAAAATGGAAAAGGAGGCAAAGACTAGCGCGGGATCCTACGCCGCAGCAGCATCTGCTCATCCAACAACAGTAATTACGGAAAGAACTTCTCCGAAACTCGTCATGCCGGTGGAATGCAAGGAGATTATGACCATGGTCATTGTCGCCCACTTGGCGAACCTTGCACGCCCAGTAGGCTTCTCTGAGATGTCCCCTACGCAAAGAAAAAATTCGTGAAAAGAGACAAAAGTTGAAAATGGAAAAGGAGGCAAAGACTAGCGCGGGATCCTACGCCGCAGCAGCATCTGCTCATCCAACAACAGTAATTACGGAAAGAACTTCTCCGAAACTCGTCATGCCGGTGGAATGCAAGGAGATTATGACCATGGTCATTGTCGCCCACTTGGCGAACCTTGCACGCCCAGTAGGCTTCTCTGAGGAGCTAAATACTATACCTCAGCACAACGGAGTAAAAAAGAAGCTGTGGTTTCCCCCGAACCCAGCATCTCAGGATCTCCTCAACATCAAGTTTGTGGAAGACCCGGCGGTAACTCGAAAGGAAATGCCCAAGCAAGATGAAGAGCGAAAAAAAACAGAGAGCACAAAAGAAAAAGAAGACGATAGCCAGGAAATGGAAAAAGAAAAAAAAGAAGACAATAAAGAAAGCCCAGCAACCGCCAGAAGCAGCCCGAAAAAGAACAAACGCAAGAAAAAGAACGTCAAAGCAGTAGCAAAAGCAGAAGAGGACGGACATACGGAAACCGACGAGTGCTCAGAAGATGATGATAGGTATCCAGGGGTGCCTCTCACCGAAAGAACCGAAGTCCTTAAAAAAGGACTTTTCTTCTACGGGGAGGAACTCAACCTAAAAATCTTCGGTAGCATCAGTCGGCGTCCTGAAAAGAATAACCAGGTGAAGTTGGTACAAGGAATCCGTAACGGGGACTTCAAGTGGACATTTGAGGGGCCTTGGTCCCCAAAGGAAATCGAAGGTCTCATGTGTAGCGGAACGATATACATACCAGACACAAGCCTACACACAGTCAACACGGCGACCTTCAAACGCATAAAGTGTGGGATGAAGACGTCGGAGATAAACTAAAAAGTGTTAAACAATAAAAAGTGAAACTCGAAAGAATAAATTTAATACATAATTAAGTTATAATAATGTAAATAATAATAAAATCAAAACAGTGCATAAATATAGTTACATAAATAATTAATTTATATTAAATGTGAATTGAAAAAGTGGACAAATACAATACATAAATAACTAAGTTATATTGTGAGTAGTAAATAATAAAACAATGAATAAATGTGAATACATTAATAATAAGTAGCAAAATTAATTAGCAGTAATAAGTGAGCGTACGCTAATTATTAAGTAGCGAAAACTGGAAGTGTAGTGTCTAGAACTAATTAAGAATAAATGTAATAAATAGCAAAAAGCAAGAATGAGTATAAAATAATAATATAGTAGATGTGAGTAAAGTGGTGTAATATAATTAAGAACAAGTGTAATATGAAGCGATAAGCAAAAATGAGTGTAAAGTAATAATATAGCAGATATGAGTATATAAATAACTGGATAAATAAACGAATATGAAAAATGAGTGTAAAATAATAATATAGTAGATATGAGTAAAGAGGTGTAATATTAATCAAGAATAAGTGGAATATAAAGCGATAAGCAAAAATCAGTGTAAAAAAATAATATAGTAGATAAGTGTATATAAATAAATGGATAAATAAGCGAATATCAACCAAGCATTATAATAGCAAATGAAATTAGATTATATAAACTAAACCCTATTACTGGGTAAAATTTAAAATGTAAAAATAAATTTTTACTGTGTAAAAAGCTGAGCTCCTGCGTAACATGCTCCAGGAGAACCCCTCTATATGTACCTATGCCTTCTACTAAATCCTTCTTCTTCTCAGCGATAAATTTTTCCTTTTTTCAACCCTATTACTAATAGCATTATATAAATTCATTTATAATAATGTCTTGTGCTTTTTTTCAAATAAATATATCATCATCCAACACACGATACTGAATGTGTTTCTCGGCAAAGGAGGTGAAGTTTAGGAAATTCAGAAGGCTCCTTCACTGACCGAGGACACTGGGATTTTGGTTCCTTTATTTACAAGATATAATACTGGGGAGTTTAACTTTCCATTTACAAAAGAGCGAATACTAAGCGGGAAGTCCATCTTCCTATTTACGAAAAGAATTAATACAAGGAGGGAAGTGTATCTTCCCATTTATAAAAGAGATTAATACAAAGCGGGAAGTTTGGCTTCACCTTTATAAGGTTCAATGTATGAACCGTTTAAATTTTTCAAACGAATGTTTACTTGGTTTGACCCTCACATTGCCAGCTGCCAAAGTGTCGCGATCGTGCTGTTTCCAAATGGAATGCGTCTTAGGGATGGCAGCTAGAACACTGCATTCTGTATTGTAGCCTCGGCATCCTTGCTGGCTACTTGGTTAAAAGTCTGGCAACATACCTCATGAGGGCTGGCAAGTTGATGGAATTGTTAACTATAGTGTCATTTGAGTGAGACACAGGCACAGCCAAGGTAGTATCTCAGGGAGACATACTCGGATTCCTGCTAGAGCTCGTTAATTGATCCAGCCAACCTGGGAGCATTCTTAGGAATTAGTAGGCCAGATATTCGGACTAATATGATCAAAGGAATTGTCTGGCAGCCATGCCTGGGTTGTCCTGCTTGTATATCATAATGTAAAGTTATGCTACCAATTGTCACCTCCTGAATCCAGGGAAACACCAACTCCTCCAGGTTCTGGGAAGATAACCTGGGGTATAACGTGGTCCTTGCTACTAACCACTACAACCACCATTATGTGGATAGGAAAGTTGGTATATTATCTAGATGTACAGCTTTGTTGGACATAGCAAGCCAGCGGTTGTTTTGCGATTTTGCCACCTAATCTTGGCAGGAATTCTTCTCTTCTAAGAAACAGATCATGTAAGACTTCCCGAGATGCTGCAGTTTGTTCAAAAGCATGGCAGAACGTTCACTCCGCTTTTCCTCCATGTTCTGCGACAAAAGCTGGACCTTTCTCATCTTGTATGAGTGGTAGCTGGTGTCCTCATGCACTAATTAATGTCTGATGAGAGATTCTGGCCACCCGCCTTTGTCCCAGGTTATGGACCTCATTCACTACCGGGCTGGTTTTCAATAATGCCCTGGATCTCCATGAAAAATTTAGAATTATTTTCGTATCAGAACTCTTAAAGTGAGGTTCCCGAGCAGACGTACCTTCTTAATCAGTTTGACACCCGACCATTTGGAGATATTCTCACTAGAGCTGAGGGCTTGAATCCCAAACAGCACAGCTTGACTTTTCCAATTTTGTGGAGGTTTGAATTCAACCTTGGCATTGCTTCCTTCATATACTATGCACAACTGAGTCTAATTTAAAAGAAAGAGGAGATAACCAGCACCATACAAAAAGCATGTGCGAAATTTAGTGTTCCAACGGCGACAAATTACCCTAAACGCTCTGTAAAGTAACTCAAGTATAAATATACCGTAGACTCATATATATATATATATATATATATATATATATATATATATATATATATATATATATATATATATATATATATATATATAACACCTCACTATAACGGGATTATCTAAATATCACTATAAGAATGAGATGTCCCTATAAACGAATCATTTTAGAGAATCGTAAAAAAAATCAATGATAAAAAATCAAAGTAATCAAATGCAGTGTTTGATAGTTTTGTTTAATGGACTATTGTATATTGGTATTATTTATTACATCAATAATAAATTTATTCAAATTTGAGGTGCCGTCTACGAATAGAAGCAGTATGAAAATTTCATGCTTATTGTTGAAGATAAAGATTACAAAAAATATGAGAACTACCTGATCTAGTACTGCCTACCCAGCGTCCTCCACAAAAGTAGCTATTGCTGGGATTCATTGTCTTGATAAGCTTCTTAAACGTGTTAGGCTCTATAACGTTAAGCGGCAGCGTATGTATATATATATATATATATATATATATATATATATATATATATATATATATATATATATATATATATATATATATATATATATATATATATATATATATATATATATATATATATATATATATATATATATATATATATATATATATATATATATATATATATATATATATATGAGGAATTAAACCACATTCTCCGAAGACAACTTAATTCAAAATAGTTTCGGTGTATCTCACACCCTTTTTCAACTGACACTGGGTAGAAAATATAAGAGAAGTGCATATAAGCATAACACAAGATCCCCTCTTTTTTCCCCCAATCCCCTACTTGTGGCTAATCTGGGGGAGGGGGTTAGGCCTAAACATATTGAAGGGCTGACATTTTACTATTTTGTTTATTTGCTTTCTTATTACAGGATTAAAAGAAAATTGACCCTCAGATAGATTTAAATTAGGAACTGACGATATCAAGCTCGATTCTACGATTCTTCTCTTAACATAGTTAGCCGATTTAAATACCATTTTACTTCCATTGAAATCAAATGTATGATTCTTGTCTCTAACATGGCAAAATATTCCACTGCTTTCGCTGCCCACTCTAATATCTCTTTTGTGTTCGTACAATCTCTTGTCTAGATTTCTCCCCGTTTTCCCTATATAAACTTTATGGCAATCGTTGCATGGTATTGCATATACTCCTATGTTATGATGTTCTTTGGTTTTCCTGGCCATCATCAATTGGTTTAAGGAATTATTATATTTAAAGGCTAGATTAATACTCGCTTTTCCAAATATGTCCTTTAAACTATTTAATTTATTATTAAATGGCAATGTTATACATTTGTTGAAATCATTAGTGCGGGAAGGCTTATTACCATAGAATGTTTTCCTAGCTGCAAAATGGGCAGACGATATGAACCAATCGGGGTAATACAAATTAGAAAAAAATGGTGATGATAATGACAATTTTTTCATCTAAATAGGAAGGATGACATATTTTGTATGCTCTAAGGAAAAGGTTAGAAATTACCGATTTTTTAACAGTATTATCGTGAAACGAAAAATAATGTATATAGGCATTCGAGTGGGTTGGTTTCCTATACACGTCAAGTTTTAATTCATGGTGATCTTTATTAATGAGGACATCTAAAAAGGGGTAATCTATTATCATATTCCCATTCATATTTAAATTTGATGGAGACATGCAAATTATTCAAATTATTAAAAAAGGTATCAAAGTCATGGCCATTAGGCCATACAGAAAATACATCGTCAATGTACCTTAACCATTTAAAGTTAGGGGGAGAAATTGTGGGGAGGAGTTCAGTCTCAAAATATTCCATGAAGAGACATGCCAATATCGGAGATAGTTTATCTCTAATATTGGTATGTCTCTTCATGGAATATTTCTGCAAGGAAAAGGATGAGCCTGAAGATCTAGAAAATTAGATCTTAAGCTACGAATATTAGAATAGAGGACACTACATTTCTTCTTATGAAAATGAGTAGCAGGTCCAGGGTTCAACTCACCATCTCCAGAAAGAATCAGAAACAAAGGCACCAGTAAAAGGTTTAAAGCAAAAATATTTAATAAAGCAGCAAAGGTAAAACCAACAACAAAGTAAATATAGTCAACAACAACAATATGTACAAAGGATTGAGAAGCAAAAAAGTCCATAAGCAACTCTAAAACAACCGGAAAAACTGGTTAACATGGCGGAGCCGGGAGACCATGCAAGGCAAAATATCCCCAGAATCGCCACATGACTGGAGGAGGACAGGTAGAATGGATTTTGAAAATAAATAAATAAATAAATAAAAAAAAAAAAAATTAATGGAGAAAGATTAAGAATAGAACAAAGGCATCCACCTGAAAAACCCACGGACAAACTTGCTCATCTAATCAGCCTGCCTTATACAACTTTTAAAAAAATCAGGTAAATGATAAGAAAGGAAAGTCAGACATTTGACTGTACCGTCAAGTAGGGAACCCAAATCTAGGACTGTGGAGGGACTTGGTACAAAGACTATCGTACCGTCCAACAGTAAGGGAACAATGGTTTGATTGTGGAGTACCCTTCTCCTAGAAGAATTGCCTACCAGAGCTAAAGAGTCCTTTCTACCCAAACTGGCATGGTTTATATCGAAGTTTTCCTTCTCCTATCCTTTGCCTGAGGAGGCATACCATACAAGGCAGCAGGGGGTTTGAATTCAGAGTTTTTCTTCTCCTAGCCTTTGCCTAAAGAGGCATACCCTGCAAAGCAGCAGGGATTGGGGTCTGATTATACCGTCAGCCACTCGGTCACTTGCATGCATTCAGTAAAGCAACAGGAGGACCACGTGAAGGTAGCATGTAAGCAGTAAGGTAGCAGAGGCTTTATATTATTTAAGACTTAGGACCTATGCGCATGCCTACAGTAGTGGTCGCAGTATGTTCTTTCGAATGTCCATCTGTAGGTCGTTTTCCGAATGATAGACCCTTTAACAGATGAGGTTGATTGTTTAATCGACGGGTACATTGGTGAAGAGTGATTCCAAATCCAGAGAAGCCATGTAGGGGGCTGGAATGAAGAGGATGTAGAGCTGGAACCACATTATAAAATCGCATCTGACTCTAAACAACCTCGTATACTTTGATTAACTTAAAGATTTGTACGAAAGATGTATTATTTTTTATATGTTAACACAATCCTTGTTCTCACGACGAACTCCTGTTGTGCTGGAACCACATTATAGAATCGCATGTGACTCAAAATCACCTCAAAAATAAGCAATTTAAAGTCTTACAAAATTCTGTAATTGGTTCACAGTAAACCAAAGTAACATTCCATAAAATACTAAATCAATAAGCATTGTGAAGGGAGCAATGAGATATCGAACCCTGATTTAATTATTGACTATTAGAATATAATTTTATTATTGTCTCTTTCTTACCGAAATAAAGGTTGTGTTGTTCTCCCTTTCTTAATGGAAAAAATACATTATTCTCTCTTTCTTAATGGTCAAAAATTGCAATATTATCTCTTTCTTAAGGGAAAATAATAATTCACCGTTGGACTGCTGTCTGGTTGGCGGTGCTCGCAGGCATTTACAGGGCGCAGGCATTTTTCAGACCCCCGCCGAAATCGTTGCCACCTTTACCGGGTAGCGGGATGTAGAGAGCAGGTGTACTTCATCAAGGGGTTCCGAGCAGTCGAATAATAAATAATGAAGGTATTGATGTATCGCCAATTCAAGTTCACCAAATGTATTGTTCTCCTTTAATTCTCCTTTGGGAGAAGTGAAAAGATTTCACGTTTTAGACGTCGCTTTCCCTTTCCTGTACCTCATTTATCCAATGGCAACTTTCCTCTGAAATAGCGTTGTTTATTCAATGGTGTCTGAGAGGCAATAAGGGAAAATCGAATCGAATCGAAGTATATAGAAAGAACAGAGAGAAAGATCACTGTGTAACACAGGCGATCAGGTAGTCGTAGAGGAAAATGGTACGGAAATAACTTGAAAGGGGATAGGAATATTTGATAGGTCTGTGGTTAGACACCGATGCGTGGTGTAGTTGGATGTGTCTTGGGGTGTTCGTGACTGGACGACGGTTGGGTGTGATCAGGAAGGAGATCGTGTCTGTATAGTCGCAAACGCGTTATTCATGATGCTCTTAACTTATGCGTAGAACGGTATGGGTTGCGGGTGGTCTTGTGCTGCGGGATATCTCAGTATCATCGCAGCATAGTCTTGCGTGTAGTGCGGTGTATATGGGGTCTCTGGTGAGTTTCCCCGAGTTGTTTTGTGAGTCTAGTGTGAGCGTATGTGTTAAGGGGTGCTAATTTGTTGTTGTCGTGTACTGTGGACATTATCCTGTACATGGGAGGGCGGCAAGCGCGCTTCAGAGCAGAGTTCTGGATGTGCTGAGCCTTCTTCTACCACGTGACGCTCGCAGCTACGAGCGACAGTGGGGCGTACGTGAGAAGAGGTCGCACGAGCGTTTTATATAGGTGTAACTGTAGTTTCTTGCCCGCAGGGTAGAACCTGCGCAGCATTTTGTTTGTGCTTGCGGCTCTTGCTTGTATTATGTGCTGGTGTATATTGAACCTAAGGGACTTGTCAAAAGTTACCCCAAGCCTTGTTGGGTTTACGTGGTTCCTGTATGGTGTGTGTGAGAAAATTTGTATGTTATGCATATAGTGATCTCTTGCGCCGAAGAGTGTCATCTGTATCTTCTGAGGATTCGGGGCAATCAGCCATTTATCCTCGTAACCTGTCTTAGTGTCTAGTATTATTTGTGCATGGTGCGTGATCTCGTCTGGTCCGCGGCCGCTGGCGAGAATCGTTTCGTCATCGACGTAGGACACTGTGGTGTGACGGCAGTTTTCGGGTGGGCGTGGGGTGTCGTTTGTGTACATGATGTAAAGTGTGGGTGCCAGTACGCTTCCTTGGGGAACGCCTAAGCGTGGTGTGTAAGGTTGTGATAGGGTATTGTTGTATTTTATGTGGCATCTCCGTTCAGTGGGTTAGTGCGAGAGGAACCTTCAGGTGCAAAAATGTAACTCCGGGAAAGGATGTGGGGGCCCGCCCCCACTCTTCCATCCCAGGAGTCCAGCCAGGACAAAAGAAGAAAGCAACACCCGTCTCTATGTATGCCAGCTGCAGTTCTGATACCCAAACCCGCGAGGATCGCCACCCACGGTTAGCGATGGTTGATTCCGTGCTAACCAACAAAAAGTCCGCCTTACAATCACATCTCGTGAGGGCATTCCCGGGCTCACCCATCATCATTCATCCATCCCATTTGGCAGTTCAGGTTTATGGATACTGAGTTACGAAGAAGAAATCACCCCAAACGAGCATAATGTATCACCGCAAGTAGAAAGGGAGTACGAAATATTTCATTTCGAATCAAGTTACCACAACCAACGATTAGAGAGAATAATAAGAATATAGTCCCGCGCGGTCACTTTCTCGAAGAGAGATGGCCCAGGATAACACGACCAGAATCCACCTGCAGGCAATCGACGGACAACCCAAGCCCAGCAAAGAAAAAGTATTCGAGGTTGTATAGCAATGCCTCTGGGCATTCCTATAATAAAAACCTCCTGGGAAACTTAAATATATATATCATCATTAATTATGTATAAAATTCAATTCTTTTGTCATTTAAATAATTAATGCAATCCTTTAATTATGTTAATTTAATCATTCATTTATTTTACTCAAACTTTGTCAGTTTAATCTTTCAAATAATTTACTTCAACTTGTGTAAATCAAATCATTTATGTTAAACTTAATAATTAATTAATTCATTTAATTTACTTGTAAATTCAATTTAACGTATACTGTTCCAAACAAAATCTCTTAAATTTCACTCACACACAAACAAACAAACACGTTCCCAGCTCGATCAAATAAGCACGCTATCCTGCCCACTCCACTCGCTGCGTTCTTCGTATAAAGGTCGGTAACCATTCCTTCTACAATTATTCATTTACCTCCAAACAAATCATACTGAGTTAATTAATCTTTGCAAACGACAATACGAGAGTAAGTCCTAATTATATTTGCTTCTCATTGCAGCCCCCAATTCACAGTCCATTATAGATTATTTAAATTAATACATTATTTACTATATATATTCAACATATTATTCCACCATATTAATTTTACATACTTCAATTCTCTTCGCATCTTTTCTACTGTAAATCATATGTTAAAATATCTTACATTATATACCTAACCTACTCATCTCTGTACATTCGTTGATTTTATGAATATATTTTTATTTATGTAATTGTCTTTCTTAACGCCCAAGTCATTATTCCATAATTTACTTCGCTGTCGCATTAGGCCTAAAGCTAACGGCAGACATCTTCGATCAAACAAAATTTATAGCTATGGTTTTCGAAACGCTATCTAAGCTGATTTATTAACCGAAGATAAATCACATTGATAACCATACACTATAGTTGTTTATGGCAAATTAAGTATTGCCTCGGGATATGTTGCTATATGTAAGAAGAAGAAAGACATTGAGGCAATCACCAAAAAGGAGGCAGTTGAGGTCCTTCGGTGAATTGGTCAGCAGCCCACTATACCACCTCAAATCCTTGCCCACAGAAGCGTGGTATACCGGCGACTCGACTCATGGATTAGGCAACACTCTAAAGGGGAAATCAAGGAGGAAATCCAGTTTCGACAAACCTGGGCTAAGGTAGTCGAAGTGGTCAAGTTTAAGAACAGGAGGGATAACAGTGACTACACTCACGTTTTTATAGTAGTCTTTTTAGATACCAAAATGGCCCAAAAGGCAAAAGAACATGGTCTGATCATGTTTGATGCCAAAGTAAGTGGAGACCAAATTGAGAAAGGAGAATTTACTTCAGTTCAATTCTGCTTTTGGTCCTACAGAATGGAGCAGCACGCGAGAAAAGACTGTAAGTAGCCCAAAGAATCATGCGCCAAATGCAACAAAGAGTGCCACCATTGGAGGACGTGTAAAAACAACTTCGAAAAGTGCGTCAACTGCGGGCAGGGACACATGTCAATGGTCATGGCCTGCCCTGTCAAAAAGAGTTAATCAAGAAGAAACATGAATTAAAGAAACAAGAGGAAACGCGTAGAGCCAACACAACCTATGCTCAAGCAGCAAAGGCAGCCCTCTCAGAAGTTGATACGAAAAAGACCTACCTCAAACTACAGAATGAAAACTCAACCAAGATTCTAACGTGCATTTTTCACGTGCACGTCATGAATGTTACCCGCCCAGGAACATTCGCTAAAGAGCTAAATCAAATACTCGCCAAAAACGGTATGAACCAAATGTGGTTCCCAGACAACCCCGCTTCCGAGGGATGTCCTGCAATTGCAGATGGTCCCAGACAAACAGACAGAGTTACAAGACGGCACCCAAAAATACAATCCCAAAATTGGAAATAAAACTAAGAAAACGAAAAAAGACGCAATGGAAGTGAAAACTCCTGCCCCCTAAACAGAGCCAAGTAGACAACGAAGAGAGGAAAAATGCTGAATCGGCTACTACTGGTTACTCGGAGAAGAAATAGAAGAAGCAAAGGTTGCGCGCGGATAACATCAATCTCACAATATACGCATGCGAACAGTTTCAATTTTCCGAAGAGATGGAAGCCAGAGGAATATTACATGGAATTAAATCAAAAGTATCTAAATGGGAATACGATGCCGGAATCGACAGTGAAACAGTAGAACAAATTTAAAATGCCGAGTTCAGGAAGAAGAGAAACAGGAGGAAAAAAATCATAACCCAGAAACACTTAAAAAGACAATATGGAAAGAGTATGCAACAGAATGAGGATCCTGACACTCAACGTAGACGAATAGGAGGGGAAAGCAAAAGGATATGGCAACATATTCCGAGGGCTTGACCCCGACATCATTCTTATAACAGAGCACGGCATTGACACTACATCTGGTCAAATTAAAATACCGGGCTACAGAGTAGTCATGAAGAATCACTCTCATGAAAGGTTTGATGGTGCTGCAATAGCTGTCAATGGGAACATCTCGTTCAAACATCTACCAGAATTGGACGAATCCTTTGTGGCGGTCGAACTCCACACATTGGTAGGAAACCTCGTGATAGCAGCAGCCTATCATCACCCTTGTCGACACTATCTCCCAATAAATAACTTCTAACACTGTTTGGGCACCGCAAAATGGCAATCTTAGGGGCGACCTCAATGTCAGATGCCGTGCGGCGGGCTATGGTAGAACCAACGAAAGAAGCCGAAACTTAGTATTCGGGAGGGGTATGTCGGCGATTGCCCTAATCTTGTCCTCTGGGGGACCTAACTGGCTTTGTCCTATTTTGAAACCCAAGTATTTTATGGTTTCGTGGGCAAAATGCCATTTGTTGGGGCCAATGGTGAGGCCATTTTCGCGCAGTCGCTCGAAAAGAGCTAATAGGGTGGTTAAATGGTGACTCCATTCAAATAGTTCTTGTAGCTGACTCTTTTGATGTGGTGTCAGCTGCGCGTCAATATCCAGGTCACAGGGTTCAAAAGACTCACCTAGTAGGGAAGGAGGAGGGTAATCGGCATCAGGTTGGATGCACACTGTCTGTATTACATTAGGGGACTCCGCGGGGTAATCTTCTTCAAACGCCGATGTTTCGTCCAGTGCTACGAAGGTATCTCCATGGGCGCGTTGGGGGTACTTATTTTCTTTGGTTCCACGGACAGTCTCCGTGTCCTTGTCTTGGGCCTTAGCACCTAAGGGTGTTAGTGATTCATACTCCTTTTGTGCCGTCCTAAAGTCCTGGTTAAGGGTCTCCGAGAAATCGGACGGTATCGGGGTTCTGATGGGGACGGGCTCCTGGGCTTCTTTCTTAGCTCGGCCTCGAGGAAGGGCGGCCTGGGACTAAGGGTCGGAACTTACTTGGGGGCTCTGTCCTATAAGTACGGAACAGAATTGTATGGGTGCTGAAATGACTTCAGCCCAGCCATCATAATATTGACACTGCAGGTAACATCTAACGACGGGGAATTGGTTCGCCCGCCCAAGGTAGTCATGTACCACCGCAAATTTTTCGTGGTTAGAGGCCACTGGGAGGAGTTCGTCGGACACGATGAAACACGTACATCCTGTGTCCCTGACGAGAGTCGATACTCGGCAGCCGTTCACGCTGCCCTCCTCAAATTTCAAAGTTCCCGATGAACTTTTATCAAAAATAAAATTTACCTGGTGGCCTGACGGAGGGGGAGAAGTTGATGCTTGGGTCTGCACCACCGGGGGAGCCGGGGTGGCATTAATCTGGTGAACTTGGTTGGCTGGTCCGCTCTTAAGCCTAGCATTTTGGGGGCAATTCCAGCTCATGTGGTTTTCTACACCACAGGTGAACCATATGATTGGTCGCTTCGGGAAGAGAGATGGAGGAGAAATCTTAATGGGAGGTTTGGAGTCCCGCTGTTGGTTTTTGGGGAATGAAGTTTTGGGGTTTTACGGGGCTGGGAAACTTCGTCGGCTTTCCTGTGAAGGGGCGCGAATCCTTCTTTCTTTCCTTGTAGGGGGATTGGTGAGAAGTTCGATTCTCCTTTGGGTATAAATTATGGCTTGTTGCATAGACATCCGCTTCTTCGGTACATTCTTTAAAGGTCTGGCACCGACGATCCTTGACAAACGCGCGGATCTCGGTCGGAAGAGACGCCAAAAATTTATGCCGCAACACGAAGTCGGTTAGGACTCGTAGGTAGGATCAACCTTTGAGGATTCTAACCAAAATTTAAAATTCCTCTGAAGAATGTATCCGAATTGACGGAACTTCTGTCCGGGTTTAATACGACCTCCTCGAAATTCTTGGCGGTAGAAATTGGGAGTCATATTATGCGCGGCCAATAACTCAGCTTTTAAGGTGCTGTAGTTGATTGTACATTCAGATGGTAAAGATATAAAAATTTCGCGCAATTTACAATTTAACAAGGGAAGTAATCTGGCTACACCTTAAGCCTTAAGATCTATGTTATTGATTTCGAGGATCTTTTCGAAGTGGGCTAAAAATGCTCCGAAATCCTCTCTGTCCTTGAAATTGGGGAGCTTTAGTGAGAGATTGATGGGGGCTTCAGAACGTGAACTGGCTGACTGTATTTCTGCTTCAACACGAGCTAATTCAATCTGATGGTGAAGCTCAGCTTGTCTTCCCCGTTCCTCTCTTTCTCTTGCTTCTCGTTGGATTTCTCTTTCTCTTTCTTCTCGTTGGATTTCTATTTCTCTTTCTTCTCGTTGGATTTCTCTTTCTCTTTCTTTTTATTTTTCTTCTCGCTCTTTTCTTTGCTCCTCTTGAACGTACTCAATTAGTTCTTTTCCAGAAAGTCCCAAGGATTCTCCTTGCGCTTTAAACATTTCGAACTGAGTCATATTTGCACTTGGGGGCGCAATAGTCAACCAACTAAAATTCCTTGCAACAAGAATTATGCCTTCTAGAGAATTAGCCTGCCTAAATATGGGCACTGACCTATTCGTACTTGGTTTCTCGATCTAAATAACCACTGACTAAAATCACACAAAAAAACACAAACAAATTATTATAACAGTTCCTTGAGCTACTCCAGCTTCTTAAGTTTCAAAAAAGGGGATAGCAATCGTTAAAAAAAAGGGAATTAATATACTCTATTATTATAACGAATAACACTATGCTTTACTCGACTGAGACCAGTGTTTGCAAAGATATAGCGTTAAACCCCACACCTGACACAAAATTTAAATAGTATATATATATATATATATATATATATATATATATATATATATATATATATATATATATATATATATATATATATATATATATATATATATATATATATATGTCGTAGAATGGACTCTCAACGATATACCATATATAACTATTCCTTGAGGGAACTTATTTAATTATCTTTAGAGTGCGTGGATGTCTAGGCTGGCCGATATTATGTATCTTCGATATGCTTAAGTGGAACTGAGCTCAAGGATAATAATATTGCTATCATTAATAAAATAGATTTTTATTAATAAAAACTATCAACAACACACAAAACGGAAAATATTGACATAAACAGAGAATAGAAAGGGTCGTAGGAAATCTAGCTAATCCGAGGATTAAGAGGTAAAACAAATATAAATTAAAGGGATAAGATGGTTCGCTAAACCATTTAAAGCACCGGATAGAGTTGACAAAAAGGGTTAAATACTCAAAGGTAACGTTCGGCTTACGTAATTATACTTGTTGTGCATAGGAAGGCGAGGTGAAGGAATTTCGGTCTGCTGGCGAGTTCCAGCCGAAGGGGGAGGGGGGGAAGAATTAAATGATCCTGATGTGGCGTCTTGGGAATGAGAACCGTTTCTTGATGAACGGGCTTGAAGAACAATTGCTGTTCTACATTGTTCTCTTCTGAACAACAGGGGGGGGGGTGAGAACTGTCTCTTGTCTACGGGCTAGGGAAAAATGGCTGTTCTTATGTTGTTCTCTTCTGAAAAACAGGAGAGGGGGGGGGTGAGAACCGTTTCTTGTCAACGGGCTCGAACGAACAATGGCTGTTCTAACGTTGTTCTCTTTCTGAACAACAGGGAAAGGGTGAGAACCGTTTCTTGGCGAACGGGCTCAAACGAACAATGGCTGTTCTACGTTGTTCTCTTCTGAACAACAGGGGAAGCCTTGTGGACTTGGCGTCACGAAGGCTCAGACCTTGGCACTCAAGGGATATTGTCCTTCTTCTGGACAAATGATGGTGAATCTCGAGGTCGAGGTCCCTTGGCGCACAAGGTGAGAGTGGATCGTAGTGATGTTTCACGATGAAAATCTGGATCTCCAATCTGAATCTTAGTGCTTAGTGGTTAAATTCCATATAAATAGTCGTGACATCCCCTTGGCGTGGGGGATAATGGAGTGGGAGCTTCGGGGGAATGCACAGCCAAGCCTGAGAACAGTGCCTTATCTGCCCATAAGCCTAACTCAATCTGGCGAGGTCGGCGCATGGGGCGAACGGGGAAAGATAAACCTCCTTGTTTAAACATTGACTCAGGTGGCTGCGATAAGGCGCCAGACTTCAAAGCGAAGATGCACGTGGGTAGCATCGTGGTTTTAAATAACATGTGATAGTAGTTGAAATTAAGCGGCCTCAACCCGTTCTATCACACCCAGTAAAATTATTGGTAGTTCCACCAGCCACTTTTGTTTGCGAGCCATAATTGATGATTTGAGATTCTTATGGACCCTTTCTACCATTCCGTTTGTGGACGGCCTGTAACTCGTTGTTCGAAGTCGATGAAAACCAACGAGGGGTGACAATGCTCTGAAAAGTTCTGATTCGAATTGAGCACTTCAGTCGGTAATCACATAGAGTGGGACTCCAAATCTGGATATCCATCCTTACAATAGGGAAAAAGCAATCGTAGCGGCACTTACGTCCAGGATAGGAATTGCTTCTATTCACCTCGACCGACTGTGTGAGGGAAAGGGGTGTCCAGGTGGTATACATGCGGGGAGCGGTCTCACTATATCCACATGTACAGTTTCGAATCTCGAGGATGGAGTTTCTATAGGCAGTATCGGTGACTTTGTGTGGCGTGTTACCTTTGATGTCTGGCAAGGTATACATTCTCTGGTCCACTAGCGCACGTCCCTGTCAATGTTCGGCCAAAAATATCGGGCCTTAATTAGCCGCAGCGAGGCTCGAACACCTAGGTGTGACATATTGTCTTTCTGCTTGCATTTGGCACGAATTGTCGCGGGAACCTTGAAGTCACCTCACACCACAGTTGTTTCCCGCCTGCAAAGGGGAAGAGTTTTAATTTCGATTTTAAGTCCTCCAATTCGTCGTTCTATACTTGTGCAGCTGCCAGCTCTTGCAGGACAAAGGAGTCAATTTGCACCGTGTTGACATCCCTTGACAGGCAGTCTGCGACCACATTATCTTGACCGCGTATGTAGGCCATGTCGGTCATATACTCCAAAATGGCGGCGCAATGTCGCTGCTGCCTGTCGGTTTTCGCGCTTAGTGGAGATGAGAATGCCGACATTAATGGCCTATGATCAGTGCACAGCGTTATGTAACGTCCTTCAATCATATGCTTAAAATGCATAACGGCTAAATATGCCACGAGTAGCTCTCGATCATAAGTCAAATAGGCCCTCTGTGTATCAGTGAGCTTCTTTGAGAATAACGCATTTGACCGTGCAACTCCATCCACCATCTGGTGCAGGGCAGCGCCTGCCGCGTACTGGTAACAGTCGGTCACCAGTTGAAATGGGGAGTTATTGGAAAGTGGATGATGGAGCGTGACTGCTTCTGACAAGGCCTTCTTTGTGAGTGCAAATGCCCTTTCTTATTCCTCGCTCCATTTGATCTCACGAGCCTTCGGCTGTGTCCGTAATAACTCGGTTGGTGGGGTTGCCATCGCTGCGAAGTTGGGCATCATTCTTCGGTAATAGCCTATCATGCCCAATTACCGGCGAAGCCCCTTTGAGTCCTTAGGTCTTTGCATGTCCTGAATTTACTTTATTTTAGTGGCAGGACATATTCCCCTATGCGAAATTTGGTGCCCCAGAAAGGCGATATCCTCCTTTGCAAATTCGCACTTTTCCAAGGATATCCTCAGGCCACTTTAGTCCAGTATTTCCGAGACCTGCTCTAAGTGATTCAGGTAGTCTTCCAGATTCTCGGAGAATATCAGGATGACGTCTATGTACACATAAACGAACTCCTCTAGACCTCGGAAAATACAGGTACAACTTGCATTTCGCAAGCCAAACGGGAGCTTCACATATTCCCACAAGCCAAATGGACTGGCAATCGCCGTTTTTTTGACGTCCACGGGGCTCATAAGGATTTGGTGGTAAGCACGAACCAGATGCAACCTTGAAAAAATCCTCTTCCCGTGCAGTTGATCCGCTAGGCTTTGGATCTGCGGCAATGGATATCTTTCGGGTTTAGTAATAGCATTTAACGATCTAATATACCCGACCATCCTGTATTCACTGGGCGACTTCTTGGGTACCAAGTGTATCGGGGATGCCCACGGTGACTTTGAAAGCCGAATAATGATGCCTTCCTTTAGTAAATCCTCGATCGTCTCTTTCTCCACTTTCGGTTTCTCCGCCGCTAACGGTCTCGGACGCGCCAATGTTGGAGGGGCACTACTTGTGGCAATTGAGTGCTTTACTGTCCGTTACACCGCTGGCGCTGGCTGAGCGAAAGCGGGTCGATATAACGCACTGAATTTCTCTATGATCTTTCTGCATTACGGGGGTACATTCTGGAAATCAGTCTTTACTAGGGCGACGGAGAGCCCTTTAGAAGTTTTCACACCACTGAAGCGAGTCTGGTATGTCGATCCAGCAATTTATTCTGAGCGCAGTCCACAAAGAGGTTAAAGCGCCTTAGAAAGCCCATACCCAGGATCTGCGCGGTGGTCTCTGCCACTATGAAAGACCACCTGAATGATATCCTGAGACTAGGAATGGCTATGTCCACGCGCACTTCACCGTAGACTTTAAGCCTCCCGCCATTAGCGCTTTAAATTTTTACATTCGATTCTTCTATTTTGTTTTGATTGGCTAAATTGGCTGGGGTTATTGAGACACTAGCCCCCTTATCAATGAGAAAGTTGCACCTCTTGTCACATATTTTTGCGGCGATCTTGAAAACAGCCGGCATGCCCGCTGCCGCGCTGACTAGAGCATGCCTCTCTAGTTTTCCGGATTGACCGGCGATGATGGCCTGGAGGAGGGCTGCATCTGCAAAGCCTCAGCCTTCTTTGGCTACTTACACCACGGCTTGCTCCGCCTAGCCGTGTTTCTGTAGTATAGGTAAGTGCGACACACCATTGGTCTCTGATTGTTATTGAAAGGATGCACATTAACCGGACTAAAGTTCGTTTTGCAACTATTGTTACCGCAATTGTTACTACCATGGCTGTTATTGTTATTACCCCACGGACGCACCGAACCATCAACGCCACACTTTATTTCGCGCAAACGGCCTGAATGAACTTTCCGCACTGTTAATATTGACGCACTGTTCTTTATTGAACACCATTAATTCGTCCGCAAGTTTACCTAGTTGAGCCAACGACAGGTTCATCAGGGTTTCTATAATAGGCGCGATGGTGGGAGGCAAAGACTGTATGAATCTGTGTCTTCGTAATTCCTCGCCAACCCCCTATTGCATAGCTGTTCGACTGAGCTCTTACAGGTTGATCGACGGGCTGCCAGTTAATGTTGACGAGTCTGTAATTTTGTCGAATAGCTCCGGCTTCGTATTCTCGTACAGGCAAATTACTTCGGCTTTTAAGTTATCATAATTTTGACCTTCAAAAATGTCCGCAAGTGGCCAGTTTACCGTTTCTGGAGGCAACGAGGCTAGTAGCACTTGGTAACATTTAGTTTCCTTTTTGTTATCCTAGAGTTGTGAAATTGTGCCTCGATAATTCTGAACCAGCCCGTCACTGCCGCTTCATTGAATGGCAGTGCTTGATTGCCACGGCGTTCATATATCCCACTCACCTTGTCTAATTTGCTGGTTCTCCATCATTAATCTTCCATCTTCTTCTCTTCTTAAATCCGTGAGCCTTCCTCCTGTTACAATTTTGTGGAACGACGGCAAAAGGTAGCCAATTATTGGAGGAGGGAGGTGCTTTGTCTTTTCTGTTACGGTAATGTTGCTACCCCCTGTAGGTAGGGCTTGCCTCTTGAGGGGTAACTCTTCGTACCAATAAGAGCTTGGGTTGCCCTGTTAGTGGTAACGTTGCCACTCAAAGGGGTGAGCTTCGTAGGATAGGGATAACGCTTGCCACTGGTAATGGTAACAAGGTAATTGAAGGCGCAACGGAAATAACCCTTTAAGGGGCCTTGTACTTGATCCGAAAAGATGGTACCAGCTGGGATGAATAAAAGAATCTATTTATAGTTGTAAACAAATCTATGTCTATTTATTTCACATTGCACCGAATAAGAAATACTCCGGATATAATTCCAAGATTCGACTTAACGACAAAGTAAGGCGGGAAAATGGTAGAGCGACAGGACGATTATAATAATCAAATTATTGAATTAATGAACGCGGAACAATAATGAATTACTAATAATGTATGCCCTTTCTAGCACTTCTGCACCCATTTATAAGGGGTCGTAACGTCCATCGAGTAAGCCTTGCGACCCGCCTACAAATGACGTTGATGCACGTGATTGGCTGCTCATTCCCTTAGCTCGCCTCCTAATTGGTTTAAATTAATTCCTTATTTAATTTTGATTGGATGGCGGCTAAACTGCCGTACCTCGTTATTGGTCAATATTTCTAGAAGGCGGAGCTTTATCATAAGACATACATTTGTTTTATTTCTGGCTATCTTTGTTACAGAATGGTGAAATGCTTTATCGCACGCCCTTTTATTACCTCCAGACATTCTCAGTTTCTCAATGTTTATTCTTTGGCGCCCCTCTGACTTGAGCCCAGATACGGAAGATACCACTTTAATACATTGAGAAAATCGAGCCTTTACCTCGGAATTCCAGACTCGCTTTCTCTCCAAGCCATCGGGTTCCGTTGTGTAGGGTATCTACATGTACACCCTTCAAGTGAATGCATATGTGCCCTACAGATTATGACCCGCCCTAGTACACCAGTATCGTTTACCTGGGATTCAAAGATTCATAGTTTCGACCTCTGCTGCACATCGGACAAAGAAATAATTGCGAAGTGATCGAATTAATTTTACCGCATATTTTTCCATAATTACGCAACATCACACCCTTCGCTGTACCTTTAACAGATATATGTAAGAAAAAGGGAAGAGAGCCACTCAAATTGACTAGCTTTAACATTAGGGGAAAAGCAGTTGTTAATTCCTATTATGTATTACAATGTTTTTATAGTTCCCAATAGTAAATTATTTCTAATTAGTAACTTCCGTTAAGTACATAATTCCATATTTTATGGGTTACCATTTTATTTTGTATATCTAATCAATATGGTTAAATTAATTTTTTGTGTAATAAAACAGAAAAATCCATCTCTTTACTTGTGTAGATAGAGGGGAGTAGAAAAAGGGGCAAACAAAAAATAATAGCGTAGGCGAGTTGCGAACAGCTTCCCGCGTCACTGGACCACTGTTAGCCAGCGGCGAATCCACTCGGCCATCCTGAGTCTTTAAATGACTCATTCAAACGAAGCTTTTAAGCCGCTAGCCTGTACATTTCGTATGCTATATAACCCCCCTCCTAGAAGCGGAGCGTATTTTGAAGAAATGAAGAAAACCCGTTTGGAAATGTTATCCAAGGGCTAACGCTTCCCCCCTCCCGGGTCTGGGCAACATTGTATATATAGGGGAGTAGGAAAAGTGGCAAAGAAAAAATAATAGCGTAGGCGAGTTGCGAACAGCTTCCCGCATCGCTGGACCACTGTTAGCCAGCGGCGAATCCATTCGGCCATCCTGAGTCTAAAAAAAAACTCATTTAAGCAAAACTTTTAAGCCACTCGCCTGCACTTCTCATATGATATACAATCCCCCTCCTAGAAGCGGAGCGTATTTTCAAGAAATGAAGAGAGCCTGTTTGGAAATGTTATCCAAGGGCTAACGCTCCCCCTCCCGGGTCTGGGCACCATTGTAGATAGAGGGGTGTAGGTAAAGAAGCAAATAAAAAATAATAGCTTAGGCGAGTTGCGAACTTAACAAATAAATCCTACTGTACCTGCATACAATTTAGTGCCAGCATTGCCTATAAAATCTGTGTCCGGAAGTTGTCACAAAAATTTGTCAGAGAAGCCTGTCCTTTGGATGACCGTTTTACAAAGTATACCCATTCATTAGTTGTTGCTTAAAATAACGGTTGATTTTACGTTATTCTTATCTCACTGCCATTTTCGATGCTAAATGCGTGCATGTAGCCTATTGATGATTCTACTCTCTTCTCAATCGAGGCATTGAGCGTGCCCTTGCCCCTTTACTAGGATAGCTACTACCAGTTATGGATCAAATAATGCGAAGCGATCTTGTAGATCCATTGGGCCCTAATGGATAAGGTAAATGGATGCACACAAGCTGTTTCTTGCTACTGTCCGCAGCTGCGATCGAGCGCGATTTAATCGTCGCTTAAACATACATTATGAAACGCACGACACTCCCTAAGGGCTAACATCCACAGTAGCCCATGGCGTAGGAGGAACTTGGGAACAAGAGACCCACGGATTAGTTGCGTTCAGTGAGACCCCTCGCTGATTTCCTTAACACTAGCATCAGCGAAGTTTTCCTCTTGAAAATAGGGGGGGGGGGGCAGTGCCTCAAGCCCCAGACATAACAGGTGTTGGCCACCTCACTTTCCAGAATATATTTGGATCAGATAACATAAACGGTCGATATCTTCCTCGAAATCTTCCCCGTGGTAGCCTCAGTAAACTCTCTTAACCCAAGGTGAGATCGATGCCTTAAGGCGAGAGTTATTACTTTCGAAGAAATTCGAAGAGTTCTTGGAATTCGCGTCTGAGACAACTGGGCGCGCCAAAGGTTACTTACTTCCTTGCTACCGCTCATCCAGGCTCTAGGAATAAATTTCCTACCACATTTTGACCTAGTGGTTTACCTTAAGCGGCGTAAACTAATCGACATGTAGACCGAATTTTTCTCGACGGGAGGGCAGGTTACACTCTCACCTTTCTGCATCACCTTTCAATTGCAGTTGATTCCTTGCATGGACAGCTTTTCGTTGATTTTCGCGACTTAAAGACCCACATCAATTGGATGAGCCTGAGAATCATGCAGTAATTCACAATATTGAAACGCACTGTCCTCCCGCCCATAACCGCACCCGTAAGCTCCCCCCTCACTAACTCGTAACGGCAAAGAAAAAGCCTGATGAAATGATGCGCGCCAGCAACATCTGGCATTCCAAGACCGAATTGGCGGCTCCCTCACATATGGTTCCCAATTTTTCAGGTTAATGAAGCCCCTGCAATAGTTTTAAGAGCTTCAGTGCCCAAACAAACGGTGGCTGCTATCTCGCATCTAATGTAAAGGGTTTTCTGCCAATCTTCTCAGAAAATCTCTACTCTCGGAGGTCAAACAAGTCAAGACATACCAGCAAATGCACATTAATACGAATTCAATCCATAATACTCCCTATAAGGCTGTTTGGTCTTTTTGAGGCGATCAAGATGCTGACAGGAATAAAAAAAACAACCGGCAGGTCTCTGTTTCGTCTTCGAATTTTTGAACATTTTAGTGGAAGTTTTGAGTTCCGAAGACTACATTTTCCTCGTACGTACACTCTTCGAGTGTGTACTGGAGTCCCGACTTTGAATTAACGCCTCTCCCACAAAATGTACCTTTGAGCATGGGAGATCACTTTTCTTGGTAATCATGTCACGAAGTATATCTTCTCCACCAACGAGAGAATGTAGGTGATTAAAAGGTTAACATAACCGCATCACTTCCCCCGATAGCGCAAGTTCCTTGTGATGGTAATTTTTACCTGCGGTTCATTTAACACTGTGGGTAACTTTGAAACCCACTTAAATACATTCTTCAAATGGAAAAAGAGAAGATCCCCCTGCTTACATGGTGAGGGAGGCCGCCAAGGCTTTCATTGAAGTCAAAATAGTTCTGGATGCCACAACACGTTTACTTCATGTGGACTCTTAAGGCGAGTTTTCCTTCACAATTGACGTATCGAACAATGGACAGTGCAACATCGTTGCAGATGCTCTCTCTCACCTGACCATTGTTTAAAAAGAGCCTCCTTACACAGATGTCGATTACCACACAATTCAAGCAGTTCAGAACGAGTATCCAGACCTTACTGGCCAACTTGAGTTCCCAGGTGCACTGAGATTTGAAAAGATCTCATTCAATTTGGGGAATTCTAGGACTTATTGCGGTGTCTCTACATGGAAGCTACGATCGTACATTCCTATATTCCTTTGGAATGGCGTTTTTGCTGCTCTGCACCGTCCTTTTCATCTAGTGACCTAAGCTTCCCAAAAGACGCTTTCATCGAAGATCTTTTCGCCTGTGAACAATATAGGCCATCTTTCCTGGGCTCGCACCTGTGTACAATGCAATTGCTCAAAACTACGGAGATAAATCGTCATCCTTGTCACTTAGAAACGGCACCTGTCCTGACCAGGGAGCCGAAAAAAATGCGTAACTTTGAAACCTATGCGTCTCCTTTTGTATCCAAATTCCTGCTTTCCTCTGAGAATTTATGTGCTGAGGAAGGACTTTTGTGGTAAAATGTCTCACACTGGATTCCTATCAAGACTTTCACACAGAGGATGCCTGTGTGACCAAGAAGACTTCCAGCTCTCACTGAACCTAACATGCACTTCTCCAGATAAGACTCTTCTTATCTCTCTTTCGATTTCAACAGAATCCGTTTCAGATAGGGGGAGTTCAATCAAGTTCCTGCGCACGCAGAAAAGAAGGGTAACAAGCATGCCTCAAGAGATGCTTCCAGCTCTTATGGAATCCCAAGTGATAGTCAGCGCTAAACTAGTGTCATTCATAGGACCCTATTTCTCAAATCGAAGTCTACTTCCCTATTGTTCGGCAAGTTCTAGACAAGTTTCTATTGACTCCACTGAACTCGAGGAACATTTACTTCGCTCCGAGCGTTATCGTTACTAACTTTAACATTAGGTAAAAAATATAGTTATCGATCTTATATTTGCAATGTTTTCACAGTGCTTATTGTGAAGCTATTTATTCAGTGCAATGATAGTAAATTAATTCTTATTAGCAACTTCCGTTAAAGTTCATAGTTCTATCGCTCATGCGTTACCATTTTCTTTTGCATATTCAATATATGTCGTTAATTAATCATTTTATGTGAGGGAGCACAAAATCTAATCTCTTTCCTTGCAAGCATCCCGAGTAAAAGTATACATTCAAAGTCTATCAAGTTCAATCCGAGCATTCAATCCCTTCTTCGTTTCCGTAGAAAATCAAAGCTAAATCATATAAAGTTTAATTGCATATATTTTAGTGTCAGCATTGCCCGTGGTGCCTACCAATGGCGGATCTAGTAAAAGCTAATGAGGGGTGTGGGGGGGGGGCGATGCCAGGATTCTTATGAGTGTAAATTTGTTAAAGCTGCTTATTATGGTACATATTTTTACGGGTAATACATGTATGATCGTACAAATAATCAGTGTTGAATACATACGAATAAGTTTTGGGAAAAATGATGAATATGTATATGTAGTGTAGACTATAATGATATAGGCTACTTGCAAGTCATTTGGCCCATTTAAGTAACAAGGCACATAATAGAAAAAGTATTTTTATTTTCCAGGAGTAGGCTCTCTCATAATTGTAGGTCCATGCCTAATGTTCCCCTTCATTTGCCTAAGCAAAGAGGAGACGGCGGTTTTTCTCCGCAAACTTGTCAATTACTTGATCATTCGAAATATGAATGTGATTGTGGACGGCGAGTAGTGCGAGGCCGTTGAGGCGATCTTGGCCAATGGTGCTCCTTATGTACGTCTTTAGTCGTTTCAAGGCTAAGAATGAGCGTTCGGCATCTGCATTTGAGACCAGCAGAGTCATTAAGATGATCAGGAGCTTCGCGATGTTCGGGAACGTATGGGTCTCGGCGTACTCCTTGACATTTTTGACAGTCCCGAAGACCGAGGCGCAATTTGTGCACCGCTGTTTCTCCGCCTGCACGAGCACCAGTGAGTCAACATCGCTCTCGTAGAGCTTAGTGGCGTTAAGGACGGCATCTACGTCTGCTTTTGAGCCCTTGAGAAGCTCCTTCAACCTTAGAGTAACTGACACGGTATTGTCCCCAAATCTTCTCTTCAGATCAGCGATCACTTGGTCAACAAACGGAATATTGACCGAGCGTCGAACAGGGACGTCATCGAGAGCTGAGTCTAGTTCAATCAGGAAATCCTTGGCTTTTGCAAATACAGTGTGGAAGTGCTCCTCGGCATTATTTCTAAACTTAGCGAAAACAGTATCGATCTCACGAATCAGTGCGTACGCATATGCCAAGTCACCGTCATTCTTCTGCAGGATCCTGCTCGGCTCGAGTGTGTGGGCCAAAACTGACTCCGCCACAACCAACCCAATAAGAAAGCGACTATCCCTAATCCCGGCGAGTAAGATGCGAGCATTGGCATCCAGATTCATTTCCTCTTCCACGAAGACCGCGATGTGAGGCAGAAACTCTATGAACACGAGGAGTGCATCATGCCGCTCAATCCATCTGGTGGGACACAAGGTCACCAACTTCTCCTGCTTAGCTGAGAAAAGCTTCACGATTTGGGAGAACCGGAGCTTCGGCATGTTGTTGGATTGAATAAAGTTATGGACTTCGTTGGGCGTCTGAAGAGCGAGTTTCACTTCTTTCACATCGCAGGTCTTGATCAGCACCAGGTTCAGTCGGTGATTAAAGCAGTGGATCGGTTTGGCAAGGGGTTTTACTCCATGATGATGGCGGCACGACCTCTGAACTTCTCCATCATGACACTCGCTCCGTCGAAACTGACGCCCCGGCAGTTTGACATGTCCAAACCTCAAGGCCATATACGGTGCGAATGAAAAGGTTGGGCCAGGCTTTCACCTTTGAGGCTCTCAGCATGGACAAAAGGATAATGGTGGCTTGCTCCTTCCTTGAGACGTCCGTAATCTCGTTCATTAGCACTGCGAATACCCCCTGACACTCCGGCTAAGGCCTATTTCAGCACAATGGACCTGTGAAGTGAAATATGATTATAGTGACACCTGTTCATAATGTCAAAATAGCATGAATTCTACTTTTGGAATAAGAGACCTATTTTTTAGACATAAGTTGCAGTGTCCCCCGCCTGTGATATCGATCAGCTCATCCTGAATGGTTTTGCTAATGAGGGTGGAGTTGGCTTGGCTAGCCAAGTTGGTGAGGAGGCGGTTGACGTCGGCATCTTCTCCCTGGACTCGATAACGCAGAAGCCCTCTGAAGACTCCTTCTCCCGTTTTGCTCGGAATAGAGAGGTTCAATGGACCTTCATCTCGATACCCACGGAGAGGCAGCATATTTCGTCCGCAGAAGAGGATGCCGTCAATGATCGGAACCAACAAGCACCGGTTAGGTTCGATTTGTTATTTCTTCTTCGCCTGTAGCATGGTGTCGACATCCCTCGTCGAGTTTCGCAAAGTGTCGACAAACCCCTCTATTTTCGCCATATCTGTCGCGTGATATCCGTGCTTATTGTGACTGCTGAGCAGTTCGGTGTTTTTTTTTTTTTTGCCTACACATCGGCTTTAACACTAAGGTGCCCAGCCTATGGTCTCCAACTCCGCCCGTATTTCCGCCGAACACCATACATCCCACGCAGTATCCACCCTCGTTCAGCAGCGAGTACCTCATCAGGGATATGTGATACACCACCTTAGTTGGAATCGCCTCAATGAAGTGTAGCGATTCGACAGACGGTGCAATCTGGTTGATTAAGGCCACTTTCTTGGAGTCTGCGGCCGCCTTGTTCCCAGGCACACTGTGTGGAATTTCTCCCTGGTCAGGAGGAGGAGGGCAAGGCTGGTGCCTACATTTATTTTTTGATGGAGAAGTGGGGGTAAAAAGTAAATAATAACCAATCGTACCATCTACTTGATCACCGACTAAATTCACCATCGAGAAAAGCAAACCTAACCTTCCCTAACACCTTTATTTGGGTAATTTGTTTATAGATGGCTTATCTTTGCTATGCCATTTTAGAGATGGCTTATATTTACTAGCAAAATTTAGAGCTGGCCCACTTTTACTTGTCAACATTGAGATGGGTTATCTACTTGATCTCAAAACTCTTCAACATCCTTCACATATATCAAAATAACTGTAATAAAAACTATTACTATTTTTTTTAACTCACTTGAAACGAGATTTAAGTTTTAGATTGGGTTATTCATGTGCTTTAGCATCCCTTGAGATGAAGTCCACTAATACACTAAAGATTCTAATATTGGGTCAAAAATAATTTTAAATCCTTGACACCATGATACTTTTGTTATTTTAAAATACAGAAACAGAGATAAGTGCTATCTCAATTCAATCTTTAATAGCTTATTTAGTATTCATTTTATACTATTGTAATAATTTGGCTTCTGATACACCTAATAACTTTGATTACGTTCAGTTCTTCAGACTGAACTCACAAGTCACAACTCGACTTGTGCTTCAGTTGAATAGCAAACTTCAGGGTGCGAGCATATTGCATGAAGGCAGAGAGACCTGAGTTTTGTATGAAAATATAATTTTTTTTATTTTTAAAGAGTGAATCTTTATTTAACTCAATATTGTTGCACGAATCAACACTCATCTAATTATTAGTTAACACTCTCTGTCGAAAAGTGTTTACGTAAAAAATACATTATCGTCGTTGTCCCTATACATATTGAGATACTCCTTATCACCGAAAACGGTGCATCGTCTGCTAGCAGCTGAGCGCGGAAGAATATCATAAAAATGTATAGCGTTGGCTGGGGACCAAATAGAATAGTAAACAAAACAAGAAGAGGTATGGATCATGGATGCTTCCCTTGTTGTATTTATATGTATATTTTCATGAGTTAA
Source organism: Ceratothoa steindachneri (assembly GCA_963969495.1). Taxonomy (NCBI): domain Eukaryota; kingdom Metazoa; phylum Arthropoda; class Malacostraca; order Isopoda; family Cymothoidae; genus Ceratothoa; species Ceratothoa steindachneri. The sequence continues at coordinate 83,113,273 of OZ018327.1, forward strand.
TAAAGTGCTTTTTTCGAATGATTTTTCTATCTAAAAGTCTATTATTTAACGTTTATTTATTAACAGATATCACTCAAAAGTTAGAAAAACTAGATCAGATACGCGAATTGACAAGGTCGAGTAAAGATCCTGATTCTGCCTACGACTCTCAATTATCTTTGACTATGAGGTAAGAACCAAAATTATATCTTGATTTAGTTTTATTATTTGGGAACTATTGTGAGTTTCAAAATCTATCAATAAACTGAATTTCTGGTTAAATATATATTTTTTCCCACTCAATATATTGCATGAAACCGTTTTTTAACACTATAAGTACAACAGTTAAAAGAAATGCTCTAATTATGTAAATGCTATTGTGGCTTATGCCCAACCAGATAAACTATATATATAGAGTAGAATTTTGTAAAAATGAGATTAGGGTAACACTTCAGTTTTGGGGCGCACGGTAGGTGGCGCTGTTTATAGGCTACAATATATGTCTTATGACGTTAGACGGTAGCGTCAAATGTGAACAAACACAGCGTTATATATTTTTTGTATATAAGTATATACTGGGGGGCTGCCCCCCAGACCCCCCCAATTGATTGAAACTCAGGATAATCACAGGGGGGGCCCCCCGCAGTGATATCTCCCCCACGAGCAGTCCCCCCTTGAATTTACTGGGTTTTTTCCCCAACAGCTTTTTACTGGCAGCAAAATCTAACCTAATAACAAATAATACTTACTTTTCTAGATTTCTTGGGTAACACTTCAGATTCGGGGCGCACGGTAGATGGCGCTGTTAGTCGGCTACAATTTTGGGCTACAGCATCTCTTATGATGTCAGACGGTAGCGTCAGATGTGAACAATATCAGCGTAATATTTTTTTCTATATGAGTATATACTGGGGGGCTGCGCCCCCCAGACCCCCCCCCCAATTGATTGAAACTCAGGATCATCGCAGGGTGGTCCCCCTGCAGTGATATCTCCCCCACGAGCAGTCCCCTTGAATTTACTGGGTTTTTTTTCTCCCCAACAGCTTTTTACTGCCAGAAAAACCTAACCTAATAACAAACAATTCTTACTTTTATAGGTTTCTTGATTAGTTTATGCGCCTCTAGATAATCTAGAAGTTTTTCGCGATTATGCAAAGTAAAGCTGAATTCGAATAACGAAGAAGCACATGGAGAGCACGAAAACACAATAACGAAAGAAAAACATTTGCAAAACGGGTCCTATTTATAAGCTACGATGTTGCCAGTAAGAAGCTGTTATCGTTTGCAGTAAACAAAAAATATGAAAGCAAAACAAAAAACAATAAAAGACATCAAGAAACCTTACCTAACTTAGAAAAAACCATAAACGAGCAGAGCGCAGATATTTAGTAAATAATAGACTAAAAGTTACAAATCCCCAAAAGAACAAAAAAATATAATGCAGTGATGGTCACATCTGACGCTACCACCTCACGTCATAAGAGATATGCTGTAGCCCCAAATTGTAGCCGACTAACAGCGCCATCTACCGTGCGCCCCGAATCTGAAGTATTACCATTTCTTGATTAGTTTATGCGCCTATAGATAATCTAAAAGTTTTTCACGATTATACAAAATAAAGCTGAATTCAAGTAACAAAGAAGCACATGGAGAGCATGAAAATGCCATAACGAAACAAAAATATTTGCAAAATGGGTCCTATTTATAAGCTCTCTGCTCTCCCCCAGTCCTGGCCACATAATATTTTATCCATATTCCAATATGTTTCACCTTTTTTGACTAATTTTGAGCGGGGTGGGATCGCCTTGCAATGACCCTAAGATTTCAATCAATTGATGGGATCTGGGAGACACAGCCTCCTTATATAATCATAATTGTTTATAGAATAATGTTGTCTTTTACCAAATCGTTTCTGCGACTTGTGGGGGAGCAAAATCGCTTCTGCTATTCATGGGGGAGGACTGATGTCATAAATGAATGAATTTTTGTTTTGTTTTTTATTCCATTTAAGATCACTGTATATTTATTTTTTCATCCATATTTTTTTTGCACTTTTTTGACTATTATATACGTTTAAAAATACTTAGCTAGATCTTGTAAAGGAACTAGTTTTATAACATAATATAACATAATTTCAGGGATGACAAAAGCCACAAGGGCCTATCAAAGGTCATCTGTCCAAACCTACCCACAAATTGCATCCATAGGATTGTGTCAGATCATGCATCTACAATATATAATTTAAACAATCCATAGGATTGTGTCCAATCATGCATCTACAATGGGGGTCATTCTGCACGAAATCAGGCAAATTTCAAAAACACTTGCCAGGTGACCATCTTGGATTTTTTTCATTTTTGGATATGTTGATACATGTCATAAAAGAACTTCACATGCAAAATTATAGCTCGGTACCTCAAACAGTTCTGGAGATATGGCCCACATAATTTTGGGGGCTTTTTAGAGACTTAAGTCAATTTTTCAAAATCACTGACTTTGAGGCCTCATGAAACATGCAGTTTGAAAGATATAGGTCTGAAAAGTTCAGGGCCATAGATTCCCAAAAGCAATCAAAACCAGTCTATCTCTAACCACCAAAGAGTTATAAGCTTGCAAAAACTGAAATATTGAACAAATCGTCACATCTCAACCAACTTCTGATTCATAATATTCATACTTAGAATCAATACTAAAAGTTATAACTGATAGGATATGGTATGATGATATATGTCTTTTATTGTATTTAAAACCATTTCTGGCAGAGAAACATACATAGCAGTTGAGAAATAGTGTTACAAATATAGTCAATTTTCATGATTTTCAGAAAATGACCTTGACCTTTTTGACCCTGTGGAAACATGAGGACCCCTTCAAATTTTTTGTGCTTGAAGGGGAAGGTCTATACACTAGCTATACTAAATATCTTATTTGTTCCATTATTCCTTCCTTCATCTTCACAATGCTGAATTCAGGACACTATCAGCATTACAGCAGGGTCCCTTTATATCATGAATTCTGTATAACATGGTTTTACTACTAGAATGTTCCCCAATTAAGACTTAACATAAGAATGAGAGACAAGGTAAATTATGGTAAGCGGAAAGTATCGGAGGTGCAAGAAGTTGTAGCTAAAAAGGTAGCCACTGTTCTCAATATTACCAAATAATGATACAGTCACAGGATACCACCAAAGAAGCCTGTACAAAATGTTCTGACTGAGACAGACTGATTTATTTGATGAAGGAGAAATTGAAAACAGGACAAAATTCAAATATTGACACTTGTTCCAGAAAGCTGGACTATTGAAAAAAACATGCAATGAATTTGGTGTTTCAAAATATGCAATAAACCAAGCTAGAGATCTAAAAAAGAAATCTGGAATCCTTGCATGACCCGACACCTATGTAGGGAGTAAGACACTGTCACAAAATATTATTACTGCTGTTGAATTGTTTTATCAAGATGAGTTTTCCAGAATGTGCCCAGGAAAGAAAGACTTTGTTTCTGTTAGAATCAATGGTGAAAAAGTTCACAAACAGAAAAGACTGATTTTGGTAAGTAATGCAGAATTGTATGCAATTTTCAAGGGGAAGTTACCCCATTTTAAGATTGGTATATCAAAGTTCTTTGAGCTTCGGCCCAAATATTGTGTACATGTGGGGAATAAGAACTCTCACTCTATTTGTGTGTGTGAGAAACACCAGAATGCCAAGTTGTTACTCAATGGGTTACCCACTGCAGTCAATGGCTGTTTGTGACATATCTAAACGGCACTGTATGTTGAGAATCTGTGAAAAATGTCCTTGTGTTCAGAAAATTAGAGAACATTTGATGTCTGTGTTTACTGCTAATGAGCAAGAGCTTGATAATATATCATGTAAACGGCGGGTTATGAATGAGTCAGGTAAAACAACTCTGGAAACATTGTCTTGTACAGTTGAGAATTTTATTGACAAGTTCTGTTCAGTGTATGAAGCACTGCTTTCTCACCAGTTCATCACAAAGGCCCAAGCACAACTTCTAAGCACCCTGAAAGTACTGGGCTTTTGTTGTTAGACTTTGCTGAAAATTACAGATGACAAGCTGAATATTTTGAATATGTGTGTGATTTAAGCGATGGTGCTGCCTCCCAGTATAAGAATTACCAAAACCTTGTGAATCTTTGCTGCCACAAAGATGATTTTGGAATACCTGCACAGTGGAATTTCTTTGCCACTAGTCACAGTAAGAGTACCTGCGGTGGCATAGGTGGCACTGTCAAATGTCTAATTGCACATGCTAGTTTGCAGGCCACTATCTCTGGACAAATTCTCTAACCCCTCTAGAAATGCATGATTGGTGTGTCATCAATGTGAAAGGTATAAAATTCTTTTATGTATCAGCGACAGATGTCATCAATAGTTGGGAACGGTTCAAGTTAGAGGAAAGGTATAGTCATGTGTCTACAGTCCCAGGTACACGTTCCCATCATAGTTTTGTGTCAGTTGGGGACAGGAAACTTGAGATTAGGCAAATTTCAGTAGACACCATCTTTAAAACCCCTGTAAGGGGCGCGACGATTTGCCATCCTGGCCGCCGTGCTGACGAGATTCAGCGCCCTGTCGGACCCCAGCTTAGCCTCTTCTTCTTCCTTCAAAACACTTGTTTCCTTGCCTTTCATACAACCTCTCCCACAACTTTCTCTGGTCAGCCTCTAATTTCACCGTCTGAGGCTGGGTTGCCTCAAGGACCATGTCTACCTCAGGGGCCTGGCTTCCCCTAAGGGGGTTTGCCCTACTGCAATGGTTGCCTGGTGGCTTTCTTAGCAGTCCCCTTAGAAAGAAAAGGAGGGACTGCCGCTGGAAATATGAAGGTGCCCAAAAGTACTTCCCCTTTACCCGTAGGCATAGGAGAGGAGTAAGCCTCCTCTCCGTTAAAGAAATATGGAGGGTCCCCTGCGCAAGCACAGGTGGGGGACCTCCATTTTTTCGGTGGAGCTGCCTGAGGGTGGCTCTGTCGATGGAACAGGGGAAGTTGAGGGTTGTTTTGGGAGGGGGGGGGGGGTTGTTCATCTATGGGCATGGTGACCCTATTTGTTTCATGGGATGCAATTGCTCATCACCTTTCGCAGTTGCCCGCACTGCAAGAGGTGCTTACAGGCCTGCCAGAGCCAGGCGCCGCCATTTCGGACCACCCATCCCACCTGGTGGCCTGGCAGTCCATCGGAAGGTGGCTCCACCTTAGACGCGGCATAAAACTGATAGAGTGTGAAGAGGAAAGGAAAAGGGATGTGAGGAAGGTATGAGTGGGAATGAAGCAGGTTGTTAAAAAAACATTCCAAACCGGAGCTCAGGGGTTAGGGAACATTGTCCCTTCCCCCCTTAGCACCGATCTGGGACGGTTGGCTTGAGAAGGTCAACATCTACCCTGTGAAATTAGAGGCTGACCAGAGAAAGTTGTGGGAGAGGTTGAATGAAAGGCAAGGAAACAAGTGTTTTGAAGGAAGAAGAAGAGGCTAAGCTGGAGTCCGACGGGGCGCTGAATCTCGTCAGCACGGCGGCCAGGATGGCAAATCGTCGCGCCCCTTACAGGGGTTTTAAAGATGGTGTCTACTGAAATTTGCCTAATCTCAAGTTTCGACTGTGACAAGCTCCCTGAGTCACGCTACCGTGTGAAGGCATTCGTGCCACTGCTGCGGCGGTGCTATTACTGTCACCACTTTGGCCATACGAATCGATCTTGTAGACATGCAAAGTTGGGGTCACCCAAAATCTGTGTAAATTACTCCAAGGCCGCACACAATAAGTCTAAATCATGTGTGGCCAAGTGTGTCAATTGCGGATAGCCGCACCCCGCTTCTTCGAAGCAATGTGGTGCATATATCCTCGAGAAAGAAATCCTGGCCATTCAGGCCCAGGATCGAATCTCATTCCGCGAGGCAAAGCACTTGGTCCTGGCGCGCATGGCTCTGCCTGGGACGTCATATGCCTCAATAGTTAGAAAGGCACCCTCTGCTCCTGGCCCATCCAGGCCAATGAGCACGGTTGTTTCCACGCCCATTCAGAGCCCTTCTGCGGGCTCTACTCAACCCGGGTGCTTCCCTGGTAAAGCTGGCGGCAAAAAGGGTTCATACCCAGCCCCGGCTAAAACCAGGGATCGTCCCTCTTCCCCCAGCATGACCGTTTTCCGTATGGCGAAACGGCCACGTGCCTCCACCGAGTCGTTAGACTCACAGGAGGCAACACCCCTGAAGTTGGTCGCTAGGCCATCTTCTGGTGTTGCTAAAGCTGCCCCCCAGAAAGGAGGATGTGCCCAGTTCGGAGACCGGATTGTGATATATAGCGACTCACAAAGCGCCCTGAGTGCTCTCGGGGCATTGGAAGCCCCGCATCCCCTGGTTCGCGATATCCGTGACGCCACAGTTTTGGCGAGCCGGGCAGATGTCGAGATTATCTTCTGCTGGGTTCTTGGACATGTAGGAATTGCGGGGAATGAGTGCGCCTAAGAGTCCGCGAGGACTCTGAGACTGGACCAGCGTTTCGCTCTTCCTCACACCGACTACATGGCAGGAATACGGGCAGCTCTTCGGACTGCTTGGCAAAGAAGATGGGAGACGGTGGAAGGAAACTTAAAGTTGCGTGCCATTGCGCCGCGACTGTTCCCATGGACCTATCCCCCAATGCTGCAACGGCTTCAGGTCCCTATCTGTCATCTCTGAATCGGGCGCATCGCTATCTGATGGAGCGCTCGCCAGCGCCCTATTGCGACGACTGCGTCGTCCCCCCAGACTTCGCCACATTCTTGTTGAATGTCCCAGTCTGGGTGATCTTCGCACACGATACCGGGATGGGTGGGGTCGCTACCGTTTTCCCTTTTACTCGGGTGGAGTTCGTGCACATTGACTTGGGGACTTTTGGGGGAAGGTTGGGCTTCTCCCCTTTATTTAAGAAGGTTCTATTTTTTTTTTTGTTTTCTTTGTAGGTTTCACGCTCCTGCACCGGGGTGAGGGGGACCTCCCGCCGCTGCCGGAGATTGCTTCCTAATTGTTAAGTTTTTCCAAATTTTATCATTGTTTTTTTTTATATTTTTATTGTAAAGTAGTCTAGTTCTAGGCTGTCGTGTTTCCTGTGACTTATGCCCAAGTGGGCAGTTGCCAGATGGGCTCTATAAAAAAAAAAACCCAAAACCATCTTTAAAACAGTTCAGATGGGAGGCTTGCAGGGTATCAAGCCACAAGATGATAGTGCTTTTGAAGTAGGACAGTATGTAGCTTGCATGTATGACGAAGACTGGTATATTGGGATTGTAGAAGATTGCTCTGACAAACAGCATGACTTGCTTGTCAACTTCATGCAGAAGGGCGCAACAGAGCATTCACTTTCATGGCCACGAAAACATGACATCTGCTGGACTCTTTTCCAAGATGTAATCTTTATAGTTGATGGCCCTAGTGCCCAAGGAGCAAGTGGCAGGCAGTATTTCTTGCTGAATTCCAATTTGCAAAGAGTCCTGCAATACTGTGAGAAATCATAGATAATCTGATTGATCAATCTGTTTAGAAAGGAACTACTGCATAATAATATAGTTATACTGTTAGTGTTTTTGTTCATTTTATGGTTATAACGTAGATATATTTTGTGGCACATACAATATCATACTTTCCATTAGTCTGTACAGTTAGGTGTGTAAATACGGTAAGTAAATTAGCTAAATCAATGGTGAAACGGTTTGTCATAATATGCACAAATAAAGGATGGAACAAATAAGATATTTAGTATAGCTAGTGTATAGACCTTCCCTTTCAAGCACATAAAATTTGAAGGGGGTCCTCATGTTTCCACAGGGTCAAAAAGGTCAAGGTCATTTTCTGAAAATCATGAAAATTGACTATATTTGTAACACTATTTCTCAACTGCTATGTATGTTTCTCTGCCAGAAATGGTTTTAAATGCAATAAAAGACATATATCATCATACCATATCCTGTCAGTTATAACTTTTAGTATTGATTCTAAGTATGAATATTATGAATCAGAAGTTGGTTGAGATGTGACGATTTGTTCAATATTTCAGTTTTTGCAAGCTTATAACTCTTTGGTGGTTAGAGATAGACTGGTTTGATTGCTTTTTTAGAATCTATGGTCTGTAGGACCTGAACTTTTCAGACCTATATCTTTCAAACTGCATGTTTCATGAGGCCTCAAAGTGGGTGACTTTGAAAAATTGACTTAGTCTCTAAAAAGCCTCCAAAATTATGTGGGCCATACCATATCTCCGGAACTGTTTGAGGTACAGAGCTATAATTTTGCATGAGAAGTTCTTTTATGACATATATCAACATACCCCCAAATGAAGAAAATCCAAGATGGTCACCGGTTTGGCATTGCCTGATTTTATGCAGAATGACTGAAAAACTGCATCTACAGGAATGAGTCCAGAATACCCCCCAAAGTTAACCCTCCCTTCCCATAAAATCATCTAATCTGCGTTTGAATACATTCAAGTTTGCTCTGTCTACTGTCTCAGATGGCAAACTATTCCAGTAATCTACCACTCCATTGGTGAAAAGATATTTTCTAACATCCAACCTGCACCTCTGTTTTTTTAATTTTTGAGTGGTGACCCCTAGTCCTATTACTACCTTCCAACTCAAATAACTTGCTAAAATCCAACTTTTCCATCCCAGAACAGATTTTGAAAAGCTCGATCATATCTCCCCTCACACATCTTCTCTCAAATGAGAATATATTTAGTACCCTCAATCTATCTTCATATTTAAGGTGCTTCAGGGAAGGTATTATTTTAGTTACCCTCCTTTGTACTGACTCTAGCATGTTGATATCATGTCTAAAATGTGGTGATATTTTAGACATGATATCAACATGCTAGAGTTAATGTTATCTTTAATTTATGGCAATAGGGTCTTCTAGAGGATTTTTGCTTAAACTATCCACCAAACAATTTCTAGTACCCTTGATATATACAATATGGAATTGATATTCCATGAGCAACAAACCCCATCGCATTAGTCATCCATTTTAACTTGAATTTAAAAAGGTACAACAATGGCTTATGGTCACTCTCAATTACAAATTCTGTTCCTATAAGATACATTCTAAAATGTTGAATTGACCATACTATAGCGCATGCCTCGAGTTCAATGTTGGCATAAGCCTTCTCACAGGCAGACAGCTTCCTGCTCGCATACGCAATGGGATATCCACTTCTATTGTTTTCATAGTGCTTGAGGGCACTACCTATACCATCACAAGATGCATCAGTACAAATCCCAAGGAGTCTCAAAATAGGAGCAGAGATCAGCTTTTCCTTCAGCTGGTTAAAGCTAGTCACCGCAAGGGGAGTCCAACTGACAGGATCGGGTCTGGTTTTCGTTAACATATCACTAAGGGGTTACACTATAGTGTCAAAATTGGGAATGAAGTGCCTGTAAAATGAAGCAGAACCCAGAAATGACTTCAGCTATGGCTTTAACTTTGTCTTCTTGGGGGGACAATCTGGGACTGTACATGTTGGTCCCACATTATTTGAGTTGGAAGGTACGCATTATACACATCAAAATAAAAAGGTTACACTGACTAGGCCATCTACAGTTTGATGCATCATTCAATTGTAGTTTTCACACGCAGTTACCAAACCAAAGGGAAGACGGGTAAACTGCATTAAGCCTTTCTCTGTAGCAAAAGCTGTAAAGTGCTTAGAAGATTCAGAGAGTGGTAACTGATGGTAGGCCTTACAAAGATCAATTTCGGAGATGAATTTTGTATCTTCGAAAAGATGTAGGCTTTGATCAATCAAAGGTATGGGCTCGGTGTCGAACTGGGTGATTGAATGTAATTTGAAAAAATCAACGCACATCCTAAATAATCGGCCTTTCTGACCATCACAAATCAGATGAGGAAGGCTCGATGATCCCCAACCTGAGCAAATTTTCTACTTTGGCATTAAACATGTGGCATAAATGAACAGGAATAGGGTAAGGCTTAGTTCTTACTGGTTCTTGTATTTTTAAAACAATCTCATAAGTGAATTGGGTTGAGCAACCTGAGGTTTTGGAGACTACATCGGAGAATTCACTTAGTACTCACCAATTGGGCCTTCTCGATGGGTCAGAGACTGGGGTTAAAATCAAGCTCGGGGGCTGAGTCCGATTGGGGAGAGGGAGAGGCGGTAAGAGATATTCATCATCTGCTTCCAAGCAGACTGTTTAAATGAGGCAAAGCGGTCTGACTGGGTAAGTTGCCTCTAAGATGAGTTCTTTGTCTAAAGTGACCACATTATTAATGCATGCGCATCGGTGGTACCTTTTTCACAGGTTGATGTGGTACATTTTGTTACATGAGGGGGCCTGAATTAAGTAGTTGACCAGGCCTTGGGGTTCTACTACTGGAAAAGGTCCTTTCCACTGAGATAGGAGCTTATTAGACTCAGAGGGCAACAGAAGTAGTACTTTGTTGCTTGCTTTGAATTTCTATACTTTGGATTTGATGTTGAAATACGTTCTGTATTTTTCCAAATTCACCTCAGAATTCTTGAAGGCAAATAGGCAAATCCAATGCATAAACATAGGAGGACTTAATCTCCTCATCAAACTTGGGGTTTGACCATAATTCTTTTAGGATGCTCATCGGCCCACAGACGTTTCATCCATACAATAGCTCGAACAGGGCAAATCTGAGTGTTCGGTGAGATTTCTCGACACGCAAATAAAGCCACAGGGAGGTAGCGGTGCCATTCTCGTGGTTGGGCGTGGCATAATTTTTTAACTGATTTGAGAGTCCCATTTAATTTCTAGAACATTCCATTTGAGGCAGGGTGATAATGCATTTGACCAGCAAGAGCTTTTCTACATACTAATCAATTCGGAAGTGAATTGACTGCCTCTATCCAATAGGATCTCCTTCAGGATTCCTAGTCAGGAAAAAATAGAAATCAACGCCTCTGCACACGAAATACTATCAATGTTCTTCAAGGGGACTGCATCCGGGAAATGAGTGGCACAATCTATGAGGGTCAAGATATAGGAATGTCCCTCACTAGAGAGGGAAGGAGAGGGCCTATCAAATCGATCGCCATCCTGAAGAAGGGTTCAGACATGATTGAGGTCTTCTGAACAGGAGCGGGGCAACTTGACCTTTGATGGTGACCTTTTTGACAGGTGTCACAGGACACCTGATCAAAAGAAATATTTGAAGACATGCTGAGCCATCTTATTATGGCTGAAATGCCCAGCCATTAAGCCGTCTTGAGCCATCTGCAGAACTTGATGTACATATATCCTGGGTATACACAGGGTAGTGACCAGGGCGTTATCTGGTCCTACAAAAGATCGATGTAGCAACAAATCTTTTTCTATGTAGTCAATTCTTCTATTCCCTTGAATGGTTTTGGGCTCCTTTTTTCTGGCCTTCTCCCACAGGGTTTGCAAAGAAAGGCAATTCTTTTGAGCTTAAGCAAACTTATCATTGCTGGATAACTCAATGTTCAGGGATGATGAGGACGTTAAAGGTACCTAGGTAATGGTATCTTTCGCAACTTGAGCCATGTTTGCGTGATGGGTTTTGTGGGAGAGCTGCGCACTCTGTCCAATAAAAAGAGAGCAAAACTTTATCGGGGCAGCAACTACATTGGCTCATCCTGTGAACTACTGACACTGTATGTAGCACTTTACCACAGGGGACTTAGTGGCATGACCTAAAAAGTCGTGAGTGATCGCAAATCTCTTATGCTGGGGGCAACAGGTTGTCTAAGACTACTATGCATGTGCAACCTATGTCTTACAAGGGTTGTCACTCAACACTCATTTATCCTGCCATTCTCAAACTTGCTTCCAAGTGAGAGGGAGCAGGTGGCAACTGCGATGATGAGGCAGAAGAGTTAGGGGGAAGAGAAGCGGTTACCTGGTGGACCTGTTGATTAGGGGTGGTCGTTAGCTGCAAGTTCTGGGCGCAGTTATAACTAATGTGGCCAGGGGTGCCACACATAAAGCATACGATGGGTTTACACGGGTAGTAAGACATCACAGAAGTGAATGTTGTATGCTTTCTTTTTTTGTTCACTCTGAGGATGAGGCTTGGGTTTATGGGGTGCCTGAATCTTTATGAAGCTACCATTATTCTTAGCATGGAACTTATTACGCCCAAACTTAGGTTTGGGGGATGGGGGTGGCTCTTCTTGATCTCCTTGGGATACCGGTCGTGGCGGGAAGCATGAAGGTCGGATTCCTCTACACACTTTAAATGAAGAAGGCCTTCAATTCTTGGGAAAGGGTAGCCATGAGTTGATCTAATGACTATGAGTCATTAGTCACTTGTGAGAAGTCCAGCCCAAACTGTAAATTGCGGCGAGTAGTGAACCCAAATTGCTTAACGTTTGTCCCGGCTGTATCCTAGATGAGCAGAATCTAACCTGATAGAACTCTGGATTCATATTAATAGCAGACAGGAGCTCTGCTTTTAGGGTTGCTTCCGAGGGAAAAGAAATGAAGATTTCACGTAGATGAGTGTTTAAGAGGGGGAGTAGACAGGCAACTCCTTCTGATTCTAAATCCCAATTGTTGAGCTCAAAAAAAATTTCACAGTGGGTCAGATAAGAACAAAAATCTTCTTGTCTTGATACACTGGGAGTTTTAACAAGGGTGCTTGTGGCTGATGGTTACGTGATCCCACAGAAGTCATTCCAACCTGATCATGGCTTAATTCTCTATTTTCTGCTTCTCTCTGTGCTTTTTCTTTCGTTTCATTCTTCCTCTTGAACGTAAGCAATTAAATCCTTTCCGGATAGTCCTAGGATCTGTCCCTGCTTATGAAAATGATTGAACAAAGACATCCTGAATATGCTGCGTTCATCTTTCGACACAGAGAAAGCTTACCAGAACAAGTGAGGCTCTTCCTAATAAATCTAACCTAATTGTAATTAATAATTACCCCCCCCCCCACTAAAAAAACTTTACTAAAGGTTCCAATTCATTATGTACACCAGAAAAAGAAAATAACTAATGAGGGAACTGAGTCTTCTGGTAATTTTACCACAGCAAAACCAAATTTGGTGGCTATCCTTGCCGTTTAATTAGTGGTATCATGACCCATGTAAATATGCTCAACTAAAAAAATAAATAATTGCCTATTAAAAAAATTCTTATTTTTGCTCGAATATTCTTGACACTTGCAACTGTATGGAGTAGAAATAATGATCTTTAAGGAAATAGCAAAAGATTGGGTAAGGTGGAATCTTTTATAAACCCAGTTTTCTATACACAATATAGCATTTGTATATTTAAAAAAAAATAAAGATACTCAAAAAAATACAAAATAGAAGCCCATTATTTACTGAAAATTTACCACATCAACTCATTCACATCGCACAATTTATTGGTGTAGGTCAGATTTGAGAAAGTATTTTTTTACCAACCCAGTGGTAGATTACTAGAATGGTTTACCACAGAATACAAAAAGCAATCCCAATGTGTTTTCAAGGGCAGGTTATATGAGTATATGGGAAAGGTGGGTTATCATGGTTTTCATACAGTACCTGTTTTATGCCCATGTAGCCAATCATATTTACATTATTTTCCACACTCACATTATGCAATTCAGCGGTATTTTCTACTTTTGCTATAAAAAATATATTTGAAGGAAGAAAATTTATTGTCAAAAGTTGCATTAATCATTATTGGTTATTTTCTAATTTAATTGAATGTGTGAATATTTTGTTTTTTCCTATCTATTTATGAAAGCATTTCTTTGGATTTCAGTTCACCCAAACCTACTTTCCAACCTAGTCGAATCAGGCCTACAAATGAAAGACAAAATCATCATGAAATTATGACACCACAACACCAAGAACTTGTCAAATTTTTTAATGATTGTAAGTACGCAATGAACTCCTTTCTTTTAAGGTAATACTGCAATGGGAGCTCATTCATTGAGTGTGAAAGTAGGCAGTATATAAGCTCCATTTGAACATTTTTTTTTAAAGGTATGATAGTGGTGCCCTAATTGCTATCTAGAAGCCGCTGTACCCCGCATATAAAATAGTTTACGTATAAATACTTGTTTTATCTACTAGATAACTGCAATAACCCTGAATGAAGATGTCTAAAAGTCTAAATTGTAATTGATTGCGTTGTGTTGATATGAAAGTAAAATAAGAGGAAATTTCAACTAACCACCATGTTGTCTGACTGTGATTACATGATAACAGTTGTATCACTCCAAAACTTTCATCAACAAATTGCCACTATCCTGACATCAGGCCTTCTGTCTAACACTGACACTTTGCTAATCTTAGATGGAATAAACGTTCTCATAGTTCAGATTTCAGGAATCAGATAAGTTCTATGTTTTTGTGACCATTCTGAAGGTTACATGTTTACATCACTGTATCTAAGTGACTGACTGATTACATTCACCCGAGATCGCATGTTTAGATGGGAACAAATGATTGGGTCTTCACTAGTTTAGAGGCACCTATTATATATTTACAATTCCTTTCAAAAACAACTCAATGGCAAGTACTGTACAAGAGTTCAATGCAATAAATCTGCAAAATGTAATATTTACAAATTTGAAATAAGAAAAAATACAACGCCAACCAAAATTATCATACAATTGACGTTGTACATATTTAAAGAAACTCTTGCAGTTATCGTACTTCAGAAATCACAATGATTACAACATTTTACCTTATTGTAAATCTCAATTATAATATGTATATGTTTACAAGAAAATATCAATTCAACCTGTCGCCAGACATATTTAAATTTATATCAATTGTATACTCAGATACACAAATTATATTGTCAAGTCACAGCTCTTCTTTATGTGCAAAACTCTTCAAAATTAACAGCAATTGATGTTTAACCTAATTTAATCAAAGTAAGACAAAAATTTGAAATTAAATAAATATTACCTTTAAAATTTTAATGGGAAATTTGAACTTGATAGTACAGTAAACCCTCACTCAATATAATGAATTTCAGATATAACAAACCAAATTTCCTGGCTGAACTCCATCAGGTTTAACGAACTGAAGTTTGTTAAATCTGATGTAGTTCACTTAACTTTATTAGTAATATTAGTAATTACATACATATTACATATCTATGCATACAGTCTTTATATACATAGTTATGTATACAGATTAATGAATGAACCATCATTATTTCCATCGCTTTTAACAACCATCAGGTTTAACAAACTTTTGGCACAGAAGCTAGATTCAAAATACTTTCAAATGTTGTTAGATTTTTTATAAATATTTGAAATGCATTTTTTTTCACCATTCCTTTTCCTTCTGATACATTTGGGTTTTACATATGTGCATTAAATGGCATTGAATTTGTGTAGGGGGATTAGCTCTAGGAACCATACCGGGCCATTTACACCTCTTCCATCTTATGGTATTGATGCCTGCAACCCCACAGGGGGTTACTATGCATAGCCTGTTACACTTGGTACTTGGAGGAGCTTCCTGCCTTCCAGTCCTTAGGAATTTAGGGTCCTTCCAACTGGTCCCTATCTGTACTTTTGTTTTTCTATGAGAAAAATGCAAAAAAGTGTTTAAAAACTAAAAAAAAATAATGAAAACATACCAGTAATTTTTTTATCATCTGGCCCTTTGCCTTGACCAAACGAAGATGCTTGGTCATTGATGCAGCCAGTCCCTTGAAGTATTTGTTGTCCAGAGTAATCCAAAGGGCCTTTAGCTCCTCAATGAGTCATGGAACAGAGGAGGTATTGGCAGTGCTGATCTGGTCTTTCATGAAAGCCCAGCAGTTTTTGATGGGGTTGTTCCCAGGCTACTCCCAAATGTTGATATTGTAGCCAGCAAGGTATTTTCTTTTAACTTTCTGAGGTGTGGCAGGGGGCTCCATCTTGCCTTAAAAAATCTGCACCTTGAATAACATAAAAGCCAGAAGATGATCCTCCAGAACATTTGTGTAACAATCACTGTTCATTGTAGTGTTTCTAGGTAAAAAGTACAAGCCATCCCTCCCCCTTTTCCACTAAAACCATCACCTGGTTGGGGTGTTTAATAGTATGAACGGTATAGCGGGGGTTGTATTGGCTGATGGTGGAGGGTCAGGCAACTATCCCGCTCCCCCTCTGATACACTTAAAGGAGCTTTCATCAGAAAACATCACTTTCATCCAAACGCCCCCCGTAAGGGGTGCGGCGATTTGCCATCCTGGCCGCCGTGCTGACGGGATCCAGCGCCCCGTCCGGCCCAGCTTAGCCTCTCTTCCTTCCTTCAGATAGCCTGTATTCCTATCCTACCTCGTCGCTTTTCATACAACCTCTCCCACAACTTTCTCTGGTCAGCCTCTAATTTCACAGGGTAGAAGCTGACCTTCTTCTCAGCCAATCGTCCCGGATCGGGGCTGAGGGGGGAGGGGACAATGTCCCCTAACCCCTGAGCTCCGGTCTGGGGTGGTTGGCTTTTAACAACCTGCTTCATCCCCACCCATACCTTCCTCACATCCCTTTTCCTCTCGTCTTCAAAATCTATCCGTTTTACGCCGTGTTCAAGGTGGAGCCGCCATGCCGAAGGACTGCCAGGCCACCAGGCGGGAGGGGTGGTCCCAAATGGCCGCCTGGCTCTGCCGGGCCTGTAAGCACCTCTTGCAGTGCGGGCTACTGCAAGAGGTGGTGAGCGATTGCGTCCCGTAAAACAAAGAGGGTCACCATGCCCAATGATGAAAAAAACAAAAACATCTCCCCTTAATTCCCCCTATAACAACAACGGAGCCGCCCTCGTGCAGCTCCACAGAAAAGATGGAGGTCCCCCCCCTGTGCTTGCGCAGGGGACCCTCCATACCTCTTTAACCGGAGAGGAGGCTTACTCCTCTCCTACGCCTACGGGTGTAGGGGACTCCCCCTCACCCCCTTCTCTGGAGGTGCTTTCGGGCACCTCCCTATCTCCAGCGGCAGTCCCTCCTATGCTTTCTAAGGGGACTGCCAAGAAAGCCAGCAGGCAGCCCATTGCCGACCGCCCCTCGTACAAGCGGCTCGGTAGGGCAAACCCCCTTAGGGGGGAGAGGGAAGCCAGGCCCCTTCGGTCGCTTCCCTCAAAAGACCTGCTGGCAAAAATATTAAACCTTGCCGGGGTCAAGGCCTGTGCCTCCCCACTAAAGACTTATGACGCTGCCAAGGGGACCTGCGATGTCCTGGGAGGGGATGGCCAACTGGAGGCCCCTCCTGTGATAGACATGGTCCTTGAGGAAAACCAGCCTCAGACGGTAGGGCCTTCCATGGGGGGGAATCCGGGCTTGGCGCCAAGCACCGAACCCGAATCCGCTTCTATGCAAGGTCCTCATCAAACGGCTGTGGATTCTCAGGCAGGACAAGGAGGGGAGGGATCTCCTCCGGATGAATCCCCTGCGCCCACCGGGACCTTCTCCATTTCAGAGAAGGACCTGGTTGAGGCCGGTCCATCTGGCCTGGGGGCTTCTACCGGCGGGGGTGAGAAGCGGGTTCATTCCCCGCCCTCCTGTCCTAAAAAGAAGAAAAAGACAAGAAAGACGAAAAAGACTCGGGGCTCCTCTCCATCCGCGGGGGCTGCGGGGACGGATGGGTCTGCTGCCACTTTGGTAGGCGACCAAGCCAAGATCGGCAAATCCGGCCCCTCTACCCCCTCGTGTGCGGAGCCCCTGACTAATACCAAGAGTGCACAGGGCGGAGCCTCGATGACATCGGGGCCCCTGATTCAGAGGTTACCTGGCGTTTTCGAGCCCGCTGGCTTCAAACGCTTCCTCGTTATTCGCTCCACTGATGGCACCATGTTGTCTAAGGGCAACATGATCCATCAGAGGAGAGGATTAGCTAGTGCAATTGGTAGAGAGCCGAAGGTGACCCGTTTCTCGGACGGCAGCCTTCTGGCGAATGCGGCGAATCCCGCCGAGGCGGCCAAGATAAGTGCTCTTCGGACACTTCATGGCACCCCGGTGAGTGTGACGCCGCACTCTACCATGAACTTTGTGAAAGGAGTAGTTTATGCGAGGGAACTCGTTGACTACTCCATTGAGGACATCACCCTAGAGCTGGCCGACCATGGGGCGGTCCAGGTCGAACGTGTGATGAGAAAACAGGGAGGGGCTTCGAGACCCACCCCTACACTCTTCGTCACGTTCGACTGTGACAAGCTCCCTGAGTCGGTGCGTGCCGGTTGGTACCGCTACCGCGTGAAGGCATTCGTGCCACTGCCGCGGCGGTGCTATTACTGTCACCGCTTCGGCCATACGAATCGCTCATGTAGACGTGCAAAGTCGGGGTCACCCGAAGTCTGTGTAAATTGGTCCAAGGTCGCACACGATAAGTCCAAATCGTGTGTGGTCAATTGCGGAGAGCCGCACCCTGCTTCTTCGAAGCAATGTGGTGCATATCTCCTGGAGAAAGAAATCCTGGCCGTTCAGGCCCAGGATAGACTCTCATTCCGCGAGGCTAAGGACTTGGTCCTGGTGCGCCCAGCTCTGCCTGGGACGTCATATGCCTCAGTAGTTCGAAAGGCACCCTCTGCAACTGGCCCATCCAGGCCAACGAGCACGGTTGTTTCCGCGCCCATTCGGAGCCCTTCTGCGGTCTCTACTACACCCAGGCGCTCCCCTGTGAGTCGTTAGACTCACAGGAGGCAACACCCCTGAAGATGTTCGCTAGGCCATCTTCGGGGGTTCCTAAAGCTGTCCCCCGAAAGGAGGACAGCAACAAAGGAGCTTCGGCTCCTTCGCCCACGCCACGAGGTGGAGCGAGTGGCTCGGAGACGGTGGTTCCTCGAAAAGAGGGCCCCCCGCCTCCGAAGCCGCAGCGCCCGCCTAAGGTTTCGAGGCGGAGGGAGGAAAAGACTCGCATGGCGAGGTCAACCTCCTCCAATAAATCCTCGAAGGCGACAGCGCCTCCAGCGCTTTGTCCGGCCAACAGCGCCCGGGGTTCTGCCCCCGGGAAGCGTACGGCCATTCCCGTGAGGGTCTTCAATTCGAGGAGGGCCCCCGCGTCTCCTCCGAGCTAGGCCTGGAGGGCATATTCCTTCAATGGAATTGCCGTGGACTCCGGGCCAACTGGGAGGAGCTGCGGAGGCTCGCCTCGTCCCGTTCCCCGTTAGCTATTTTTTTGCAGGAGACCATGCTAGGCGCGTGCCCACTGCCTGCCCTCCCGGGGTATAAGGGTCTTGCAACCCCACCACCGCGGGACGGCCGGGCTGGGGGATGCGCGGTTTACACCCGGCATGATGTCTCCGTTCTTCCTTTCTCTTTAGATACCTCCTTACAGGCAGTGGCTGTGCAGCTGCACCTGGATACGAGGTATACTATCATTTCTGCGTACATTCCACCGTCAGCTGACTTCGACGCGGGGGACTTCCGCCGCGTCGTGGCACGGTTGCCGAGGCCCTATCTCTTGCTTGGAGATCTGAACGGCAGGCATCCTCTCTGGGGAGATTACACCATAAATCCCAGGGGACAAGTCCTTGCCGATCTGATCGAAGAGCTTGAGATGGGTGTCCTAAACGTGGATGAGTTTACGCATCACTGTCCGAGAACCGCTTCATTTTCTTGCCTTGACCTATCTTTGTGCTCTTCGGATGCACAGCCTGATTTTGATTGGGGGGTGGCCGATGACCTCCATGGTAGTGATCACTTTCCCATTTAAATATCATTTTCAGGGCATCTGCCGCCTGAGAGACCACCTCGGTGGTGCTTGGCACGGGCGCGGTGGCCTGCATTTCAGGAAATGACTGAATTCTCTATCTCAGTCGAGGAGTTTAGGTCGGTAGATGAGGCCGTTGAGTTCTTCTCCGGCAACCTTATCGCCGTGGGCCTGACTACTATTCCCAGGACGTCTGGCTGTTTTGCACGCCGACCACTCCCATGGTGGTCGGCCGAGTGTGAGACGGCCCTCAAACAGAAGCGTTATGCCTACATGCGCTATAAGCGCCGCCCGAACGATTTCACTGTCGCTGAATTTCGTCGGGCTAGGGCTAGGTTCCGGTATATTTCGAAGCACGCCCGCCGCTCTTCTTGGCGGGCATACGTGTCTTCACTTAACGGGAAGACCCCTTTAGCTGAGGTGTGGAAGCGAGTCAAAAGGATTCGGGGCAAGTTCTCGCAGGACCCCCCTCCCGTTCTCCAGGAGAATGGGACCGCAATCTCGGACCCCGCGTCCGTGGCGGAATCCTTAGCGACCGCTTTCTCTGCATTCTCTAGCCGTGATGCTGCTCCGCCAGCATTCAATGCACGTCGTGATGTCGCGGAAGGCCGCCGGCTGGACTTTACCTCCAGAGGCGGAGAACCCTTCAACGACAAGTTTACTGTGAGTGAGTTGCGTTCCGCTCTCGCTTCGTGCGCGGACACCCCCCCATGGTCCGGACGATGTCCCGTACGACATGCTTTGACACCTGGGTGAGCGAGGCATGGCCTTTCTGTTAGATCTGTTCAACAGGATCTGGGTGGAAGGTCTTCTCCCAGACTCCTGGCGAATCGCTACTGTGCTCGCCTTTCGCAAGCCGGGGAGAGATCACTCTACTCCGACCGGTTTCTGCCCAATCTCTAACCTCTTGCGTGTGCAAGTTGATGGAGAAATTGGTAAATGTTAGATTAGCCTATTTCCTGGACAGCGGAGGCCATCTGTCTTCTGCACAGTGCGGCTTCCGTAAGTTTCACTCAAGGTCGGATGCTCTGCTCCGACTGGAAAATGCCGTCTGCGAGGCTTTCCTTCGTAGACAGCACTACGCCACGGTGTTTTTTGATCTGGAGAAGGCCTATGATACCGCATGGCGATACAGTATCATGGAGACTCTCCACACGATGGGGGCGAGGGGACGCCTCCCGATGTTTATATCTGAATTTTTGCGAGATCGTCGATTCCGCGTACGGGTGGGGGGAGCCCTCTCTGCCCCAAAGGAGCAGGAAGAGGGTGTCCCGCAAGGAAGTGTCCTCAGTGTCACACTCTTTGCCCTGAGCATCAACGGCATCACCTCGGTGCTGCCAGAAGATGTTCTCGCTACGCTCTACGTGGACGACCTTTCGATCTCTTTTGGCGCGGCCCAGATGCCAACTCTGGAGCGTCGACTCCAACAGGCATTGAACCGCGTCTCTCGCTATGCCGAAGCGCACAGGTTTCGGTTTTCTTTGGCCAAGACTAAGGTGGTGCACTTCTACCGCCATCCACGGCTTCACCCTGACCCAGATTTGTTTCTTAATGGGGAACGCTTGGATGTGGTTGAGTCGCACCGTTTCCTTGGTCTTGTATTCGACCGACGCCTCACCTGGGAGGCTCATATTCGCAGCCTTAGGGTCTCTTGTACCCGCGCCATGGACATTCTCCGTTCCGTGACGTTCAGCGCTTGGGGCGCTGATAGGGCTACCGCCTTACTTTTTTATCGATCCTTTGTTCGCTCGAAGCTCGACTACGGATGCGAGTTTTATGCATCCGCAGCCGAGCGTTTATTGCGGAAGGTGGATTCAATCCACCACACCGGCCTTCGCCTTGCGACCGGTGCCTTCCGCACTTCCCCCATTGAGAGCCTGTTGGTCGATGCTGGGGAGATGCCACTCGCTCTGCGCCGCGTGCAGTGCATCACTCGCCTGTATGCGCGAGCCCGGCGTCTCCCCCAGTCGCCAACAGCTCTCACTGCATCCGCAGCTGATCTCGATGGTGCCTATGCCGCCGAGAGACGCCAGTCATACCCTAAGCCCTTTGGGTTTAGGGCCAGGAAACTCCTTCGAGAGGTAGATATAGCTCTCGGGCCGGTGGCGCCCCTGGTTCTGCCCAGGACGCCACCCTGGAGGGTACCACATTTGGCTATTTGTCGCCACGCCTCTGCTCCCAAAGCTTGTACTGCGCCGGGAGTATTGCGTTCGACCTTTTTGGAGCACACATCGTGTCACGCTGGTACCGTGCCAGTGTATACGGATGGCTCCAAGTCCGAAGAGGGGGTCGGCTTCCACGCCGTATCCCCTCTGTTTGAAGTCAGCGGGGCTCTACCAGGCGCTGCGTCTGTCTTCACGGCCGAGCTGGTGGCAATACACCACTCGGTACGTGAGATTACGCGACGTGCCCGGTTCGGAGACCGGATTGTGATCTATAGCGACTCACAAAGCGCCCTGAGTGCTCTCGGGGCATTGGAATCTCCGCATCCCCTGGTTCGCGATATCCGTGACGCCACGGTTTTGGCGAGCCGGCCAGATGTCGAGATTATCTTCTGCTGGGTTCCTGGACATGTAGGAATTGCGGGGAATGAGCGCGCCAAAGAGTCCGCGAGGACTCTGCGACCGGACCAGCGTTTCGCTCTTCCTCACACCGACTACATGGCAGGAATACGGGCAGCTCTTCGGACTGCTTGGCAAAGAAGATGGGAGACGGTCGAAGGGAACTTAAAGTTGCGTGCCATTGCGCCGCGACTGTTCCCATGGACCTATCCCCCAATGCCGCGGCGGCTTCAGGTTGCTTTCTGTCGTCCCCGTAAGGGGCGCGGCGATTTGCCATCCAGGCCGCCGTGCTGACGAGAACCAGCGCTCCATCCGGCTTCAGCTTAGCCTCTCTTCCTTCCTTCAGATAGCCCGATTTCTCTCCTACCTCGTCGCTTTTCCTACCTCTCCCACAACTTTCTCTTGTCAGCCTCTAATTTCACAGGGTAGATGCTGACCTTCTTCTCAAGCCAACCACCCCGGATCGGGGCTGAGGGGGGAGGGGACATTGTTTCCTAACCCCTGAGCTCCGGTTCGGGATGGGTTTTTTTTAACAACCTGCTTCATCCTCACCCATACCTTTCTCACATCCCCTTTCCTCTCCTCTTCACATTCTATCACTTTTACGCCGTGTCCAAGGTGGAGCCGCCATGCCGTTGGACTGCCAGGCCACCAGGCGGGAGGGGTGGTCCCGAATGGCGGCGACTGGCTCTGCCGGGCTTGTAAGCACCTCTCGCAATGCGGGAAACTGCGAGAGGTGATGAGCTATTGCGTCCCCAATTAAAAAGAGGGTCACCATGCCCATGTATGTAAAACAAACAAAAAACCACCCCCCAACTTTCCCTATAACAGCGACGGAGCCGCCCTCGGGCAGCTCCAGCAAAAGAATGGAGGTCCTCCCTCCCTGTGCTTGCGCAGGGGACCCTCCATATCTCTTCAACCGGAGAGGAGGCTTACTCCTCGACCAACGCCTACGGGTGATGGGGACTCCCCCTCACCCCCTTCTCTGGAGGTGCTTACGGGCACCTCCCTTTTACCAGCGGCAGTCCCCTCTATTCTTTCAGAGGGGACTGTCACCAAAGCCAGCAGGTAGCCCTTAGCCAGCCGCTCCACATCGAAGCGGCTTGGTAGGGCAAACCCCCTTAGGGGGGAGAGGGAAGCCAGGCTCCTTCGGTCGCTTCCCTCAAAAGACCTGCTGACAAGGATATTAAACCTCGCCGGGGTTAAGGCTTGTGCCTCCCCACAAACCCCACAAATGACTCGATGCTGCCAAGGGGACCTGCGATGTCCTGGGAGGGGATGGCCAACTGGAGGCCCCTCCTGTGATAGACATTGTCCTTGAGGAGACCCAGCCTCAGACGGTAGGGCCTTCCATGGGGGGGGGAATAAGGGCTCGGCGCCAAGCACCGAACCCGAGTCCGCCCCTATGCAAGGTCCTCCTCAAACGGCTGAGGGCTCCGAGGCAATACAAGGAGGGGAGGGATCTCCTCCGACAGGTGCCCCCACGACAACCAGGAACTTCTCCATTTCGGAGAGGGACCTGGCTGAGGCCGGCTCATCTGGCATGGGGGATTCTGCCGGTGAAGGTGAGAAGCGGGTTCATTCCCAGCCCTCCTCTCCAAAAAAGAAAAAGACTAGAAAGACAAAGAAGACTCGGGGCTCCTCTCCATCCGCGGGGGCTGCGGGGACGGATGGGTCTGCTGCCACTTTGGTAGGCGACCAAGCCAAGATCGGTACATCCGGCCCCTCTACCCCCCCTCGTGTGCGGAGCCCCTGACTAATACCAAGAGTGCACAGGGCGGAGCCTCGATGACATCGGGGCCCCTGATTCAGAGGTTACCTGGCGTTTTCGAGCCCGCTGGCTTCAAGCGCTACCTCGTTATTCGCTCCACTGATGGCACCATGTTGGCCAAGGGCAACATGATCCATCAGAGGAGAGGATTAGCTAGTGCGATTGGTAGAGAGCAGAAGGTGACCCGTTTCTCGGACGGGAGCCTTCTGGCGAATCCCGCCGAGGCAGCCAGGATAAGTGCTCTTCGGACACTTCATGGCACCCCGGTGAGTGTGACGCTGCACTCTACCATGAACTTTGTGAAAGGAGTAGTTTATGCGAGGGAACTCGTTGACTACTCCATTGAGGACATCACCCTAGAGCTGGCCGACCATGGGGCGGTCAAGGTCGAACGTGTGATGAGAAAACAGGGAGGGGCTTCGAGACCCACCCCTACACTCTTCGTCACGTTCGACTGTGACAAGCTCCCTGAGTCGGTGCGTGCTGGTTGGTACCGCTACCGCGTGAAGGCATTCGTGCCACTGCCGCGGCGGTGCTATTACTGTCACCGCTTCGGCCATACGAATCGCTCATGTAGACGTGCAAAGTCGGGGTCACCCGAAGTCTGTGTAAATTGGTCCAAGGTCGCACACGATAAGTCCATATCGTGTGTGGCCAAGTGTGTCGATTGCGGAGAGCGGCACCCTGCTTCTTCGAAGCAATGTGGTGCATATCTCTTTGAGAAGGAAATCCTGCCGTTCAGGCCCAGGATCGACTCTCATTCCGCGAGGCTAAGGACTTGGTCCTGGTGCGCCTGGCTCTGCCTGGGACGTCATATGCCTCAGTAGTTAGAAAGGCACCCTTTGCTCCTGGCCCATCCAGGCCAACGAGCACGGTTGTTTCCGCGCCCATTCGGAGCCCTTCTGCGGGCTCTACTACACCCGGGCGCTCCCCTGGTAAAGCTGGCGGCAAAAAGGGTTCACACCCAGCCCCGGCTAAAACCAGGGCTCCCCCCTCTTCCCCCAGCGTGACCGTTTCCCGCAAGGCGAAACGGCCACACGCCTCCACCGAGTCGTTAGACTCACAGGAGGCAATACCCCTGAAGATGGTCGCTAGGCCATCTTTGGGGGTTCCTAAAGCTGTCCCCCGAAAGGAGGACAGCAACAAAGGAGATTTGGCTCCTTCGCCCACGCCCCGAGGTGGAGCGAGTTGCTCGGAGACGGTGGTTCCTCGAAAAGAGGGCCCCCCGCCTCCAAAGCTGCAACGCCCGCCTAAGGTTTCGAGGCGGAGGGAGGAAAAGACTCGCATGGCCAGCCCAACCTCCCCTAATAAGTCCTCGAAGGCGACAGTGCCTTCAGCGCTTTGTCCTGCCAACAGCGCCCGGGGTTCTGCCCCCGGGAAGCGTACGGCCATTCCCGTGAGGGTCTTCAGTTCGAGGAGGGCCCCCGCGTCTCCTCCGAGCTAGACCTGGAGGGCATATTCCTTCAATGGAATTGCCGTGGACTCCGGGCCAACTGGGAGGAGCTGCGGAGGCTCGTCTCCTCCCGTTGCCCGTTAGCTAACTTTTTGCAGGAGACCATGCTAGGCGCGTGCCCCCTGCCCGCCCTCCCGGGGTATAAGGGTCTTGCGACCCACCACCACAAGATAGCCGGGCTGGGGGATGCGCGGTTTACACCCGGCATGATGTCTCCGTTCTTCCTTTCTCTTTAGATACCTCCTTTCAGGCAGTGGCTGTGCAGCTGCACCTGGATACGAGGTATACTCTCATTTCTGCGTACATTCCACCGTCAGCTGACTTCGACGCGGGGGACTTTCGCCGCGTCGTGGCACCGTTGCCGAGGCCCTATCTCTTGCTTGGAGATCTGAAAGGCAGGCATCCTCTCTGGGGAGATTACTCCATAAATCCCAGGGGACAAGTCCTCGCTGATCTGATCGAAGAGCTTGAGATGGGTGTCCTAAACGTGGATGAGTTTACGCATCACTGTCCGAGAACCGCTTCATTTTCTTGCCTTGACCTATCTTTGTGCTCTTCGGATGCACAGCCTGATTTTGATTGGGGGGGTGGTCGATGACCTCCATGGTAGTTGTGGAGAAATGGCTACATTAAGCCTCCTGGAGGAGTATAGACACATTCAAGCCCCCCTCCCTTCATGAGGAGAAGCGTGGGAAAGGTAGCCGGCGAAAATGCTTACCATGTGTGATCGCCTCGCCGCTGTGGGCAGTTGGAGCTAACATATGTCTGAAGGCGACCACCTAAGGTCCTTAAACGACGCTCTAACGATCGTATGACCTACGAGACCCATAAACCCGTGGTTAGGAAAAAAAAACGGTGCGAGTCAGAAGGCACGCTAAGGAGCGGTGTGGTTACGAGCCTATAATTTGCGAGCTGACTTGGGCATCCCAGTGCCACCTCAGGAATTCTCGCTCTTCCCAGATGCTAACCCACCATTCGCTCCCCCCCTTTTGCATCTGTGGCCTGGTCACTTCCCCCTTTAGATGGGGCGGCAATCCGCCTATAAATAAGCCCCGCAAAGAAAGAGAAGAAGATTATCTGAAGTCGATACGCCAGAGTAGGATTAGGTCGTGAAGATCGATCCATCGGCTAGACAAGAAGATTATTAGAAGTCGATTCGCCAGAAGAAAGATTAATTCGTAAAGATCGACCCTTCAGCCCTACAAGACTATTTCCGTGAGAAACGATAGGATCAGATTGAGAAAATCGATCCCCCCCTTTCAGGGCCGTATTAACCTAAATAGTCAAGTTTTATATCGGTGCCATACCGAAGAAGCCTTTTCCGTCTGCAAAGAAGTCCGACTGAAGAAAAGCAAAGCCGCTCACACTCGAGTGATTCTTACATCGCAAGCACCGTAAGAGTGAGAGGAGAAGAACCCAGCCCCAACGAGCTCCCGTTCTTTAATCACGTTGAAGAATCACCCCCCTCCTCGACGAAATTTCAACCTTCGGCCACCACACTTCAAGGCGAGAGATAAGTCCTCCAGCGACATCCGGCAATCCCTAATACCTACCTGTAAGTTAACAATAACATTTATATCTCTATTGCGATAGTAGAAGTTTAGTACGTCCCACGTTTTAAAGGAGCGTAGAAACCATTATTCTTGAACCTAGGTCATATGTGTTTGTAGATGACAGTACATTAATTTAATGTTTTATGCTAAACAATAGGGTCGTGATAAAAAAATACTAATTGGCAATTAGTTTGTTTATTGAAAGCCTACTTGTTTATGTTTTGTCATTCAAAATTCTTTGAGGCCAAATATAGAAATGCTTTTACTGTTGGTTTGTAATATTTAATTTAAAATACATGTTTATTTTTTGGTAGATTCTGGTGTTTCCTCTTATCCTTATGTGTTTAAAAATAGCTCTTCCTTAAGGACTAAACCACAAAAATAGCACTCTTAGAACAAAGCCTACTTCATCATAGAAGTAACTCACGCCCCTTAAAGCATACCGTTACTAAGAGGGTGTCAAAGCGTAAAGTGATCAAAGCCAAGGGTCATTCTACGACATATTATAAAAGTGGTGTCAGGTCTAGAGGTTTTATATTAGAAAGAACCCAGCAGTGGCTATTTAAGGAAGAGCTAACACATAAAAGGAACTTATAAACCAAATTTTGGAGGAGAAAAAAATCAAAAAGAAGTTAGGATTCCACAAGGATCATACCCTAATACCGGCACGTATCCCAGGAAGCCCGTCACTTGTTATACCTGCGGGATAATAGGTCACCTGAGTTTCCAGTGCCCACAGAACTCCCGACTGAGGGAGACCTCGAGACAACAGGTGCAAAACCTGACTGCCGCGATCCCAGCAGGACAAGCTGATTCGTCCTACGTCCCCGCGCCAACATCCGAAGGGCCCCAGCAACAGGTAAACTTTCTATTCAACAAAAGTTCGCCAGGCGGCCTACAATTTGAAGAGGGCACTGTTAATGGGTGCCGAGTATCCACTTTAGTCAGAGACACCGGGTGCACGTGCATAGTGGTATCCGACAAGTTGCTGCCCCCAGTAAACCCTGCCCATAAGAAATTCGCAATCGTCCACGACTTTTTAGGACGCGACAATCGATTCCCCGTCGTGAGATGTCATATACAATGCAGATATTTCACCGGTTGGACGGACGTGGTAGTAGCCCCGATTAAGTTCTGCGCAGTACTAATCGGACAAAACCCCCTAATTCCCCAGCAAGAAGTGGCCCAACAAGTAGTCACCCGGGCACAAGAAGCCCAGAGGAAAGAGCAACCTGCTAAGTTGACCCCGAGGATTACCCTCGAAGACAATGGGTTCAAATTGACTTCCTTCGCCAGTGCTCAGAAGGAATGCCCCACTCTTAAACCTCTATGGGAGAAAGCTATTAAAGGTGAAATTCTCCAAGTGAAAGGAAAGAAGCCGATCCAGTATATCGTAGAAGACTCACTTCTCTACCGTACTATCAGCGAGGAGGATAAGGAGAACAAGAAAGCACTGTGTGTACCTCAAGAATACACGCAAAGAATTTTGAATACCGCGCATGATGGAATATTAGCCGGACACTTTGGGCACAACAAAACGGCGCAGCAGATATTCCGACACTTTTATTGGCCCCAGGCCGCAAGGGAAATTGTGGCCTATTGCCGATCATGCGACGTGTGTCAGAAGGATCCCTCCAGAGGACGGGTACCTCCCGCTCCCTTACAAAAGGTGCCCGTTATAACCGAACCATTCTTTCGAGTGGCAATTGATTTGGTGGGACCAATTCACCCCCCTTCAAGTGGAGGACACTCCTACATCCTCACTCTAGTGGATTGTGCCACCCGGTTCCCAGATGCCGTGGCCCTACGGAAGATTGACACTATTTCCTGCGCGGAAGCATTAATTTCAATTTTTGCACGAGTAGGCCTGCCTAAAGAAATTCTATCTGATAGAGGGCGCCAATTCACCTCAGAATTGATGGAATATTTTAACAAACTTCTGTTAGTCAAGCCAATTTTTACGAGTCCATTTCATCCAGCCGCTAACGGAATCTGCGAGAAATTAAACGGGACTCTCAAAAATATATTGAAGAAGTTGTGTCAAAACAACCCTACACAGTGGCACAGATTCCTGCCTGCTGCCCTTTTCGCCTGCCGAGAAATACCTCATCGGACGTTGGGATTCTCGCCCTTTGAGCTATTATACGGGAGAAATGTGCGAGGTCCTATGAGTATTCTTAAGGAATTATTTTCCAACGCGAAGCTCGAGCAAGAAATCAAATCGTCTTACGCCTACGTGATGGATATACGCGAGCGCCTAGAATACTGCTCTGGCTTAGCTCGAGAGAACGCCGAGAAAAATTTAACCAAATACCGGGACTATTTCGATATGAAAGCAAAGGCTCGAAAATTAAAGGCAGGAGATGAAGTCTTATTATTACTCCCGACCGAAAATAATAAGTTATGGGCCCAGTGGAAGGGACCGTTTGAAGTAATCGAGGCACGGGGTCCAGTCGATTACTTGATAGATACCCCAACAGGGCGAAGAACCTATCACATAAACATGCTAAAAAAATATCACCGCCGCGCGTGCATAAAGAATATTACCCTTCTAGACGAAGAAGAACCGATGGATGCCGTTTACCCGGGTACGCCCCTGCAAGTCATACACACCGTGTGTGTGGAACAAGACGAGGAATACGAACTTCCCTCGCTCTCACCTACCCCGGAAGACCCTCGGGTGGATTTAAAGATAAATCCCCACTTAGAAATTCAACAAAAAGCGGAAATGTTGAACTTGCTCATGGAATTCCCAGAAGTCATTTCTGAAAACCCTGGATGTGCCAAGGATTTTATCCATGAAATAAAACTAAAAACTAATTCAGTGGTTCGGAGCAAACCATATCCTTTACCAATCCACCTACGAGAAGCCTTCAATAAGGAAGTCCGGAATTTACTAAAATTGGGAATTTTAGAGCCATCGGAGTCCGATTATTGCTCCCCCATAGTAATGGTTAAGAAACCTGATCAATCATTTCGGATGTGCGTGGACTTCCGAAAATTGAATTCAGTGACCGTTTTCGACGCCGAGCCCATCCCACTAATAGATCAAAATCTCCATTTATTTGAAGACGCTAAATTCATCACCGAATTGGATTTATGTAAAGCGTACTATCAAATACCTCTCGCTAAGGAGTCCAAAAAACTGACGGCTTTTGCGACCGAGAGAGGTCTGTTACAGTTTACCAGGCTACCCTTCGGACTACTTACAGCCGGTAGCAATTATAATAGGATGATGAGGCGAATTATCGCTGGACTAAGCGACGTGTCGTTTTACTTCGACAACGTGTACGTAGCTACCCGTACATGGGAGTCACACTTACACGCCCTACGCTCATTGCTGGAGAAATTGAAGGAGCAAGGTCTAACCGCCGGGCCGACCAAGTGTTATTTTGCCTACGAATCCATTGACTACCTGGGATTCAAAATAGGACAAAAACACTTGACTACCCAGCAAGAAAAAGTGGACGCCATAGTCAAGATGCCCCGGCCGAAAACAAAGAAACAACTCCGATCGTTTATGGGAGCGGCCTCGTTCTATAGGCGTTTTGTACCACACTTCGCTTCCATTGCGGCCCCACTGAATGATTTGTTAAAAAAGACAGCGTCAGACCCTGTCACGTGGAACCCCCATGCAATAACTCAGTTGGAGATTCTAAAAGGAAAACTCGTAACTGCGCCCATTCTTCGCTTACCAAATCCCAACAAGATCTTCGGTCTTCGCACGGACGCTAGTCGGGACGGGCTAGGCGGAGTATTGCTTCAGTACGAAGATGACGAAACAGCCTATCCCATAGCTTATGTCAGTAGGAAACTGTTGAGTAGAGAAAAAGCCTACGCTACTATCGAAATCGAAGCTTTGGCCATAATATGGTCCATAGGTAAATTCAAATATTATCTAATAGGGCGCGAGTTCAAGTTGGAATGCGACCATAAACCGTTGTCATACTTAGGTAAAAATAAGTGTAAGAATGGAAGACTCCTGAGATGGAGTTTACTCTTGATGGAGTACCAGTACTCCATTCACTACATAAAAGGGTCCAACAATTGTATGGCCGACTCGTTAAGTCGGAACCCTGTCGACGAGTAAGGAGCAGCCCAACTATTGTATTATAGCAAAGTTAAGTGTAAATCAGTAGAATTCTAAGTAAGTAGGGGCGAGTAACCCAAGTGGTAGGTAAGAAAATCCTAAGATGGCACAGTAATATAGGAATTAATGTAAGGTCAGGTGAAATGTTATCGAGGCATTCCCGAGTGAACTAGAATTTATTGTATAATATAATGTTCCGTAAGTTACCCATGTATATTATTGTAAGCGTCGGATTGGAACCCCCATCCCTACCGTTATTTTCTTAAGAATGGAGGTAGATGTGGAGAAATGGCTACATTAAGCCTCCTGGAGGAGTATAGACACATTCAAGCCCCCCTCCCTTCATGAGGAGAAGCGTGGGAAAGGTAGCCGGCGAAAATGCTTACCATGTGTGATCGCCTCGCCGCTGTGGGCAGTTGGAGCTAACATATGTTTGAAGGCGACCACCTAAGGTCCTTAAACGACGCTCTAACGATCGTATGACCTACGAGACCCATAAACCCGTGGTTAGGAAAAAAAAAACGGTGCGAGTCAGAAGGCACGCTAAGGAGCGGTGTGGTTACGAGCCTATAATTTGCGAGCTGACTTGGGCATCCCAGTGCCACCTCAGGAATTCTCGCTCTTCCCAGATGCTAACCCACCATTCGCTCCCCCCCTTTTGCATCTGTGGCCTGGTCACTTCCCCCTTTAGATGGGGCGGCAATCCGCCTATAAATAAGCCCCGCAAAGAAAGAGAAGAAGATTATCTGAAGTCGATACGCCAGAGTAGGATTAGGTCGTGAAGATCGATCCATCGGCTAGACAAGAAGATTATTAGAAGTCGATTCGCCAGAAGAAAGATTAATTCGTAAAGATCGACCCTTCAGCCCTACAAGACTATTTCCGTGAGAAACGATAGGATCAGATTGAGAAAATCGATCCCCCCCTTTCAGGGCCGTATTAACCTAAATAGTCAAGTTTTATATCGGTGCCATACCGAAGAAGCCTTTTCCGTCTGCAAAGAAGTCCGACTGAAGAAAAGCAAAGCCGCTCACACTCGAGTGATTCTTACATCGCAAGCACCGTAAGAGTGAGAGGAGAAGAACCCAGCCCCAACGAGCTCCCGTTCTTTAATCACGTTGAAGAATCACCCCCCTCCTCGACGAAATTTCAACCTTCGGCCACCACACTTCAAGGCGAGAGATAAGTCCTCCAGCGACATCCGGCAATCCCTAATACCTACCTGTAAGTTAACAATAACATTTATATCTCTATTGCGATAGTAGAAGTTTAGTACGTCCCACGTTTTAAAGGAGCGTAGAAACCATTATTCTTGAACCTAGGTCATATGTGTTTGTAGATGACAGTACATTAATTTAATGTTTTATGCTAAACAATAGGGTCGTGATAAAAAAATACTAATTGGCAATTAGTTTGTTTATTGAAAGCCTACTTGTTTATGTTTTGTCATTCAAAATTCTTTGAGGCCAAATATAGAAATGCTTTTACTGTTGGTTTGTAATATTTAATTTAAAATACATGTTTATTTTTTGGTAGATTCTGGTGTTTCCTCTTATCCTTATGTGTTTAAAAATAGCTCTTCCTTAAGGACTAAACCACAAAAATAGCACTCTTAGAACAAAGCCTACTTCATCATAGAAGTAACTCACGCCCCTTAAAGCATACCGTTACTAAGAGGGTGTCAAAGCGTAAAGTGATCAAAGCCAAGGGTCATTCTACGACAGTAGTGATCACTTTTCCATTCAAATATCATTTTCAGGGCAACTTTCGCCTGAGAGACCACCTCGGTGGTGCTTGGCGCAGGCGCGGTGGCCTGCATTTCAGGAAATGACTGAATTCTCTATCTCAGTCGAAGAGTTTAGGTCGGTAGATGAGGCCGTTGAGTTCTTCGCCGGCAACCTCATTGCCGTGGGCCTGACTACTATTCCTAAGACGTCTGGCCGTTTTGCACGCCGACCACTCCCATGGTGGTCGGCCGAGTGTGAGACGGCCCTCAAACAGAAGCGTTATGCCTACATGCGCTATAAGCGCCGCCCGAACGATTTCACTGTCGCTGAATTTCGTCGGGCTAGGGCTAGGTTCCGGTATATTTCGAAGCACGCCTGGTGCTCTTCTTGGCGGGTATACATGTCTTCACTTAACGGGAAGACCCCTTTAGCTGAGGTGTGGAAGCGAGTCAAAAGGATTCGGGGCAAGTTCTCGCAGGACCCCCCTCCCGTTCTCCAGGAGAATGGGACCGCAATCTCGGACCCCGCGTCCGTGGCGGAATCCTTAGCGATCGCTTTTTCCGCATTCTCTAGTTGTGATGCTGCTCCGCCAGAATTCAATGCACGTCGTGATGTCGCGGAAGGCCGCCGGCTGGACTTTACCTCCAGAGGCGGAGAACCTTTCAACGACAAGTTTACTGTGAGTGAGTTGTTTTCCGCTCTCGCTTCGTGCGCGGACACCGCCCATGGTCCGGACGATGTCCCGTACGCCATGCTTCGACACCTGGGTGAGCGAGGCATGGCCTTTCTGTTAGATTTGTTAAACAGGATCTGGGTGGAAGGTCTTCTCGCAGACTCCTGGCCAATCGCTACTGTGCTCGCCTTTCGCAAGCCGGGGAGAGATCACTCTACTCCGACCGGTTTCCGCCCAATCTCTCTAACCTCTAGCGTGTGCAAGTTGATGGAGAAATTGGTAAATGTTAGATTAGCCTTTTTCCTGGACAGCGGAGGCCATCTGTCTTCTGCACAGTGCGGCTTCCGTAAGCTCCACTCCACGTCGGATGCTCTGCTCCGACTGGAAAATGCCGTCTGCGAGGCTTTCCTTCGTAGACAGCACTACGCCACGGTCTTTTTCGATCTGGAGAAGGCCTATGATACCGCATGGCGATACAGTATCATGGAGACTCTCCACACGATGGGGGCGAGGGGACGCCTCCCAATGTTTATATCTGAATTTTTGCGATTCCGCGTACGGGTAGGGGGAGCCCTCTCCGGCCCAAAGGAGCAGGAAGAGGGTGTCCCGCAGGGAAGTTTCCTCAGTGTCACACTCTATGCCCTGAGCATCAACGGCATCTCCTCCGTGCTGTCGGAAGATGTTCTCGCTACGCTTTACGTGGACGACCTTTCGATCTCTTTTGGCGCGGCCCAGATTCCAACTCTGGAGCGTCGACTCCAACAGGCATTGAACCGCGTCTCTCGCTATGCCGAAGTGCACAGGTTTCGGTTTTCTTTGGCCAAGACTAAGGTGGTGCACTTCTGCCGCCATCCACGGCTTCACCCCGACCCAGATTTGTTTCTTAATGGAGTCCGCGTGGATGTGGTTGAGTCGCACTGTTTGCTTGGTCTTGTATTCGACCGACGCCTCACCTGGGAGGCTCATATTCGCAGCCTTAGGGTCTCTTGTACCCGCGCTATGGACATTCTCCGTTCCGTGACGTTCAGCGCTTGGGGCGCTGATAGGGCTACCGCCTTACTTTTTTATCGATCCTTTGTTCGCTCGAAGCTCGACTACTGATTCGAGTTTTATGCATCCGCAGCCGAGCGTTTATTGCGGAAGGTGGATTCGATCCACCACACCGGCCTTCGCCTTGTGACCGGTGCCTTCCGCACTTCCCCCATTGAGAGCCTGTTGGTCGATGCTGGGGAGATGCCACTCGCTCTGCGCCGCGTGCAGTGCATCACTCGCCTGTACGCGCGAGCCCGGCGCCTCCCTCAGTCGCCAACAGCTCTCACTGCATCCGCAGCTGATCTCGATGGTGCCTATGCCGCCGAGAGACGCCAGTCATACCGTAAGCCCTTTGGGTTTAGGGCCAGGAAACTCCTTCGAGAGGTAGATATAGCTCTCGGGCCGGTGTCGCCCTTGGTTCTGCCCAGGACGACACCCTGGAGGGTACCACATTTGGCTATTTGTCGCCACGCCTCTGCTCCCAAAGCTTGTACTGCGCCGGGAGTATTGCGTTCGACCTTTTTGGAGCACATATCGTGTCACGCTGGTACCGTGCCAGTGTATACGGATGGCTCCAAGTCCCAAGAGGGGGTCGGCTTCCACGCCGTATCCCCTCTGCTTGAAGTCAGCGGGGCTCTACCAGGTGCTGCGTCTGTCTTTGCGGCCGAGCTGGTGGCAATACACCACTCGGTACGGGAGATTACGCGACGTGCCCGGTTCGGGGACCGGATTGTGATCTATAGCGACTCACAAAGCGCCCTGAGTGCTCTCGGGGCATTGGAATCTCCGCATCCCCTGGTTCGCGAAATCCGTGACGCCACGGTTTTGGCGAGCCGGGCAGATGTCGAGATTATCTTCTGCTGGGTTCCTGGACATGTAGGAATTGCGGGGAATGAGGGCGCTAAAGAGTCCGCGAGGACTCTGCGACTGGACCAGCGTTTCGCTCTTCCTCACACTGACTACATGGCAAGAATACGGGCAGCTCTTCGGACTGCTTGGCAAAGAAGATGGGAGACGGTCGAAGGGAACTTAAAGTTTCGTGCCATTGCGCCGCGACTGTTCCCATGGACCTATCCCCCAATGCCGCGCGGCTTCAGGTTGCTTTCTGTAGTCTCCGAATCGGGCACACTCGTGTGACGCATCGCTATTTGATGGAGCGCTCGCCTGTGCCCTATTGCAACGACTGCGTCGTCCCCCAGACTGTTCGGCACATTCTTGTCGAATGTCCCAGTCTGGGTGATCTTCGCGCACGACACCTGTCCCGGTACCGGGATGGGCGGGGTCGCTACCGCCTGTCCCTTGTACTCGGGATGAGTGCGTGCACATCGACTGGTGGACTTATTGACTTTTGGGGGGAGGCTAAAGTAGCCTAGAACTAGGCTGTTTGTTTACTGCAACTTTTGCCTAAGTCGGCAGTCGCCAGATAGCACCTTAAATAAAAAAAAAAATAAAAAAAAATAATGCTTTCTGTCGTCTCCGAATCGGGCACACTCGTGTGACGCATCGCTATTTGATGGAGCGCTCGCCTGCGCCCTATTGCAACGACTGCGTCGTCCCCCAGATTGTTCGGCACATTCTTGTCGAATGTCCCAGTCTGGGTGATCTTCACGCACGACACCTGTCCCGGTGCCGGTATGGGCGGGGTTGCTACCGCCTGTCCCTTGTACTCGGGATGAGTGCGTGCACATCGACTGGTGGACTTGTTGACTTTTGGGGGGAGGCCGGCCTTCTCCCTATTATTTAAGCAAGGTTTGTTTTGTTTTGTTGTTTTTTTTCCTTTAGGTTGCGCGCTCCTGCGCCGGGGGGACCTCCCCCGACGCAGGAGCTTGCTTCCTGCTCGTTGGCTTTTCGCTTTTTTTTGGTTTGGGTGGGGTCCTTTTGAATTTATTTATAAAGTATCCTAGTACTAGGCAAGTTTTTAATACGGTGACTAATGCCCAAGTAGGCAGTCGCAAGATCAGCTCTTAAAAAAACTAAAAAAAGACAACTCTGCACCAGTTTAGCACCCAACACTCAAAATTACCCTCTCCAAATTACACAAAATGACACACTCAGTCATCACTGGATGCACAAAAACTACTCGCATCTCCATGCTGAAACCAACATATTACCCACTAAAGTACACCTAGACATGAGAGGAATCCAACACTTCAGCATAGCACAAAAACCTCCCCACACCAACCACCACATTACAATACAACCCAGACAGAAAAAGACATCCACAGCCCCCTACTTCCAAGCTAAGATCATGAACCTTTCCAATCACCCAAACCACACCTTAATAAACATATCCACACTTGCGAACACCTATGCACTGCCATGCATAACCACATCCTAAACGAGAAGCCCCCACGAATCCACTCCACAAAAAACACAGTACTCCTATCCCAACCACGAACTGGCCACTCACCCATACCACAACAATACAAACCCAGAATAAACCTCACACAAACACCAACATGCACTAGGTGCAATCGACCCCTAGAAGATATAAAACACATTGATTGTCCTAACTTCACACTCATATTACTACGGGACCTGTGGACCCGCCTTGGGGATGTTGGGGTTCCTGAGGGCCGCTGGTTTCACTGAAGAGAGGTGCCCCAAAGTTGACAGGTGATTGGCTCTATTGGACAAGCCCCTAAAGAGTGAGGGGGATGGCATGCCTTACCTGCCCCCCTTTTTATCCTGATGGGGGCCAGCATCTGGCCTCAAAGCTGTTTTTTTTGACAGGCCATAGACCCTTTGAGACCCAGATCAGGATCTCTCTTGAGTTGGAAATGATCATGGAAGTGTAGCCACCACTTATCACATTGTCTTCTAAGGAGGTGCACAATGAGTCTGGAGGGGGCTGTGGCCCTCTGAAACTAAGTTTACCCCTGTATAAGATCCTCGTGAGGCTCAGAGGCCCCTCAAGGGCTTAGGGGGAGATGAAGGACCTCTTTCCCGCTTGATCCCTCCCTGTCACCCTTGGTCAGCCTTCCAGGGGTGGAGAAAAGAGGGCTCACTCTCCACCCTCCTCTACTAAAAAGAAGGAAAGGAAAGATGAGAGGTTCCTCTCTTTCCAATGGGAGGTCCATCGCTGGATGGGTGCCCTGCTATTTCAGCAGGTAAACAGGCTACTACTGGCACTGTTCACCATCCACATCGTGACGACAAGTTGAATGAGTGAGCTGCTGTAGCATCATAGCCCCTCATTGAGAGACTCCCTGGTGTCTTCAACCACGTCTGCTTTAAGAGTTGATTCTTTGTTCTACTGATGGGGACATGCTGTGCAAAGGGCACCACTCCATCAGCGCTTGGACCTTGTACCCTGGACGGGGTCGTGCACACGGACCATTAGAATATCTGACTTTTTGGAGGAGGCTGGCCTCCTTCATTATATTTCTCTCTTTGTTATTGGTCGCATGTTCAGCGCCGGGGCCGAGACTGGCCTGCTTCCTTCTTGCTTTTTTGTTTCTTTTGTTTTTGGTTTGGGATTTTTTTTAGAGTAGCCTAGCACTAGGCTGAAATTTGAATTACGGACACTTGTACCCTTGAAGACAGTCGCCAGATAGGCGTGTAAAATTTTACTTTAAAAAAAATCATCTTCTTTGGTGGTCGCCCTGCTCAAGACGGTCCTTAAACAGCAAGCAGAGATATGCTTAAATGCGCAATAAGCGTCGCCCGAACTATTTCATCGTCTTGCAGAGATGTGAAAGCGACTTCAAAGGATTCGGAGCAAGTTTTCTAAGAGAACGGGACCGCAATCTCGGACCTCGCCTCCGTCGCAGTCTTTCGCGAACCTTTTCTCCACATTCTCTAGCCATGCATGATGCTGTTTCGCTGACATTCAATGTACTTCGGCATTCCATTGAAAGCCGCCCACTAGACTTTACCTCCAGAGGCTGAGTACCTTCAACCCCAAGTTTACGTTGAGTGAGTTACGTTCCCCTCTCCATGTGCAGACACCCTCCCTGGTCTGGATGATGCCCGTATGCCATGTTTCGATACCTAGGCGAACGCGGCATAGCATGTTTGCTAGATTTGTTCAACTGGATCTGGCCAGAGGGTATCCTTCCAGCCTCCTGGCGAATGGTTACTGTGTTCGCTTTTCGAAAACCGGGGAGAGATCAACCCTACCCCGGCCGGTTTCCGCCAAATTTCTCCTAGTAACATTCATGTGCAATTTGATAGATAAATTGGTAAATCTTAGATTAAC
This sequence comes from Ceratothoa steindachneri, assembly GCA_963969495.1. Classification (NCBI taxonomy): domain Eukaryota; kingdom Metazoa; phylum Arthropoda; class Malacostraca; order Isopoda; family Cymothoidae; genus Ceratothoa; species Ceratothoa steindachneri. The sequence goes on from OZ018327.1 coordinate 83,151,946, forward strand.
CTTTCTTTTTCCTGTTCAGTGGAGGCTTCCTCAAATTCCACTCTACATCTGATGCTCTTCTCCACGTGGAAAATGCTATTTGCACGGCCTTCCTTCATAGTCAGCCACACACCGCGGTGTTTTTCGATTTGGAAAAGTCGCGGCCATCTCCCCGCGATTTCCTGTGGAACTACCACTAATGCCTTTGCAGCTTCAAGTCGCTTTTTAAACTCCCTGTCTGGGTGATCCTCGCCGACTTTGCCGACCGGCTTTCGTCCATTCATCCCTGGTCGGGACCGGAGAAGTTTGGGGCTATTTCACCCCTATTGGTTCTAGTTGTGTCAAGCTTCGTCTCCATTCTTTGCACCATTTTTTTTTCTATATGTTTATGTTGCTAACGCACCCGGAAGGGTATGTCTGGTGACGTGTGACCCCTTTGCCTGGAATATGATCTTCAGCTATATCTTCCACGCATTCCTAGGCTTCGAGCTGCTTTGGGCCCTTCAGCAAATTTCACGCTCTCCTTTCGTACAATAATATTACAAATTAAGGAATTAATGGAGTAATAAAGAGAGATGGCAGTAATTAATGGAGTAATAAAGAGAGACAGACATAGTGTTTCGCCTCTCCCCCCCCCAAAGGCTATTACTGTATTATAAACATGAATTTGGCATTAGTCAATTAATTGCAATATATTGTAATGAAAATTCACTTTTGTGCTAATTATAAATCTTATTCTAATAATAATATAAATAATACTAATTATAATGTCTATTTTGACCAACTGAAAAAAATGAATGGGCCTTTAGGCATCAGCCTAGTTAGTCTTATCGATAATATATATAAAATAAATATATATATATATATATATATATATATATATATATATATATATATATACATATATATATATATATATATACATATATATATATATATATATATATGGCCCTGGACAGAAGTGACGACAAGTCACCCCACCCCATTCGACAATTAATCCATTTATATCGGAACGAGAATCCAACCTTTTCTCGTGAGACTGATAAGATAAGCACAATGCGACCTAGTTTATTTTTAAAATAGAATTATCATTTTTGAGATAAGAAAAGATATAAAGAATTGCGAGGATTGATATAACAGAGAATCACGCTCGTAAAATGTTTTACAATGATGGGCGCAACCGTTCAAAATTTACGGGACCTTGTGAATTGTCAGTGCGCCATTCTGAAAAGGCGAGAGTATATCGCTTGAAGTCTTCTCATTAGTATTATCCACGGAGGTAAAAGACCGCCCGTATGGAATTATAATTTGGTCTCTCTCTCTCTCTCTCTCTCTCCTCACTAAGATGGTTGGATGCTAAAAAGCTCCAGACTAAGAAATGGTGACTAGTGCTCGCTCTGCCTAGTCTACTAAGGTTTCAATAGTGATGTTTGGAGAATGTGTTGAAGAATCATAGAAACATTAGAATGTGTCATTTCCTGATGGAAGGAAAGCTCTAGTGCGTAGGAAAATTGGTTTGGTGTGGTCGTTGTTATTCGCATTATTGGAATATTTTGCATTTCCTTACGTATCGACTCACTCCGGCAATTTTGACATTCATTCCCGCTTTCCCACTCATTATTTCGCATCTCTACGTCAATGGTTATGCTACCATTTGTTGTTCGGCCATCGAGAGCCCGGAATGCATAATGGGAAAGCTGCGCGAAAATGCTCGTGATCAGGCTCGGAAATACGTAGTCCTCCTTCATCCCGTGGAGGGGGGGGGGGGGCATCCGCTACCTAGAAGCATAACTCTTCCACAAGTTGTAGATAAGAATTTCCAATGTTCGGATCGGCATTTTAACAAATTTGACCTCAGTCATGACCGCATAATCACCAATCAACTATCTTTCGATCAATTCATCGCTTCAATCATCTCACTCGCATCATCCACCTATTGACTTTATTCACTTGTTTTTTTAGTTATAAAAACATTGATATTACATCGCAATCACCTCCCATTGAACATCGAGAGACTTTGTAGTCCATCCTTAATCCCGTGGGGCAGTGGAAAAGGATGTAGGTTGCTTCAATGTATTAAACAGGCCATTGAAACAACGATGGTCGCTAGGCCATCTTCGGGGGTTCCTAAAGCTGTTCCCTGAAAGGAGGACAGCAACAAAGGAGCTCCTTTGCCCACGCCCCGAGGTAGAGCGAGTGGCTCGGAGACGGTGGTTCCTCGAAAAGAGGGCCCCCCGCCTCCGAAGCCGCAACGCCCGCCTAAGGTTTCGAGGCGGAGGGGGGAAAAGACTCGCATTGCGAGCCCAACCTCCCCCAATAAGTCCTCGAAGGCGACAGTGCCTTCAGCGCTTTGTCCGGCCAACAGCCCCCTGGGTTCTGCCCGCGGGAAGCGTACAGCCATTCCCGTGAGGGTCTTCAGTTCGAGAAGGGCCCCCGCGTCTCCTCCGAGCTAGGCCTGGAGGGCATATTCCTTCAATGGAATTGCCGTGGACTCCGGGCCAACTGGGAGGAGCGTCGGAGCCTCGTCTCATCCCGTTCCCCGTTAGCTATCTTTTTGCAGGAGACCATGCTAGGCGCGTGCCCCCTGCCCGCCATTCCGGGGTATAAGGGTCTTGCGACCCCACCACCGCGGGATGCCCGGGCTTGGGGATGCGCGGTTTACACCCTGCATGATGTCTCCGTTCTTCATTTCTCTTTAGATACCTCCTTTCAGTCAGTGGCTGTGCAGCTGCACCTGGATAGGAGGTATACTCTGATTTCTGCGTACATTCCACCGTCAGCTGACTTCAACGCGGGGGACTTCCGCTGCGTCGTGGCACGGTTGCCGAGGCCCTATCTCTTGCTTGGAGATCTGAAAGGCAGGCATCCTCTCTGGGGAGATTACTCCATAAATCCCAGGGGACAAGTCCTCGCTGATCTGATCGAAGAGCTTGAGATGGGTGTCCTAAACGTGGATGAGTTTACGCATCACTGTCCGAGAACCGCTTCATTTTCTTGCCTTGACCTATCTTTGTGCTCTTCGGATGCACAGCCTGATTTTGATTGGGGGGGTGGTCGATGACCTCCATGGTAGTGATCACTTTTCCATTCAAATATCATTTTCAGGGCAACTTTCGCCTGAGAGACCACCTCGGTGGTGCTTGGCGCAGGCGCGGTGGCCTGCATTTCAGGAAATGACTGAATTCTCTATCTCAGTCGAAGAGTTTAGGTCGGTAGATGAGGCCGTTGAGTTCTTCGCCGGCAACCTCATTGCCGTGGGCCTGACTACTATTCCTAAGACGTCTGGCCGTTTTGCACGCCGACCACTCCCATGGTGGTCGGCCGAGTGTGAGACGGCCCTCAAACAGAAGCGTTATGCCTACATGCGCTATAAGCGCCGCCCGAACGATTTCACTGTCGCTGAATTTCGTCGGGCTAGGGCTAGGTTCCGGTATATTTCGAAGCACGCCTGGTGCTCTTCTTGGCGGGTATACATGTCTTCACTTAACGGGAAGACCCCTTTAGCTGAGGTGTGGAAGCGAGTCAAAAGGATTCGGGGCAAGTTCTCGCAGGACCCCCCTCCCGTTCTCCAGGAGAATGGGACCGCAATCTCGGACCCCGCGTCCGTGGCGGAATCCTTAGCGATCGCTTTTTCCGCATTCTCTAGTTGTGATGCTGCTCCGCCAGAATTCAATGCACGTCGTGATGTCGCGGAAGGCCGCCGGCTGGACTTTACCTCCAGAGGCGGAGAACCTTTCAACGACAAGTTTACTGTGAGTGAGTTGTTTTCCGCTCTCGCTTCGTGCGCGGACACCGCCCATGGTCCGGACGATGTCCCGTACGCCATGCTTCGACACCTGGGTGAGCGAGGCATGGCCTTTCTGTTAGATTTGTTAAACAGGATCTGGGTGGAAGGTCTTCTCGCAGACTCCTGGCCAATCGCTACTGTGCTCGCCTTTCGCAAGCCGGGGAGAGATCACTCTACTCCGACCGGTTTCCGCCCAATCTCTCTAACCTCTAGCGTGTGCAAGTTGATGGAGAAATTGGTAAATGTTAGATTAGCCTTTTTCCTGGACAGCGGAGGCCATCTGTCTTCTGCACAGTGCGGCTTCCGTAAGCTCCACTCCACGTCGGATGCTCTGCTCCGACTGGAAAATGCCGTCTGCGAGGCTTTCCTTCGTAGACAGCACTACGCCACGGTCTTTTTCGATCTGGAGAAGGCCTATGATACCGCATGGCGATACAGTATCATGGAGACTCTCCACACGATGGGGGCGAGGGGACGCCTCCCAATGTTTATATCTGAATTTTTGCGATTCCGCGTACGGGTAGGGGGAGCCCTCTCCGGCCCAAAGGAGCAGGAAGAGGGTGTCCCGCAGGGAAGTTTCCTCAGTGTCACACTCTATGCCCTGAGCATCAACGGCATCTCCTCCGTGCTGTCGGAAGATGTTCTCGCTACGCTTTACGTGGACGACCTTTCGATCTCTTTTGGCGCGGCCCAGATTCCAACTCTGGAGCGTCGACTCCAACAGGCATTGAACCGCGTCTCTCGCTATGCCGAAGTGCACAGGTTTCGGTTTTCTTTGGCCAAGACTAAGGTGGTGCACTTCTGCCGCCATCCACGGCTTCACCCCGACCCAGATTTGTTTCTTAATGGAGTCCGCGTGGATGTGGTTGAGTCGCACTGTTTGCTTGGTCTTGTATTCGACCGACGCCTCACCTGGGAGGCTCATATTCGCAGCCTTAGGGTCTCTTGTACCCGCGCTATGGACATTCTCCGTTCCGTGACGTTCAGCGCTTGGGGCGCTGATAGGGCTACCGCCTTACTTTTTTATCGATCCTTTGTTCGCTCGAAGCTCGACTACTGATTCGAGTTTTATGCATCCGCAGCCGAGCGTTTATTGCGGAAGGTGGATTCGATCCACCACACCGGCCTTCGCCTTGTGACCGGTGCCTTCCGCACTTCCCCCATTGAGAGCCTGTTGGTCGATGCTGGGGAGATGCCACTCGCTCTGCGCCGCGTGCAGTGCATCACTCGCCTGTACGCGCGAGCCCGGCGCCTCCCTCAGTCGCCAACAGCTCTCACTGCATCCGCAGCTGATCTCGATGGTGCCTATGCCGCCGAGAGACGCCAGTCATACCGTAAGCCCTTTGGGTTTAGGGCCAGGAAACTCCTTCGAGAGGTAGATATAGCTCTCGGGCCGGTGTCGCCCTTGGTTCTGCCCAGGACGACACCCTGGAGGGTACCACATTTGGCTATTTGTCGCCACGCCTCTGCTCCCAAAGCTTGTACTGCGCCGGGAGTATTGCGTTCGACCTTTTTGGAGCACATATCGTGTCACGCTGGTACCGTGCCAGTGTATACGGATGGCTCCAAGTCCCAAGAGGGGGTCGGCTTCCACGCCGTATCCCCTCTGCTTGAAGTCAGCGGGGCTCTACCAGGTGCTGCGTCTGTCTTTGCGGCCGAGCTGGTGGCAATACACCACTCGGTACGGGAGATTACGCGACGTGCCCGGTTCGGGGACCGGATTGTGATCTATAGCGACTCACAAAGCGCCCTGAGTGCTCTCGGGGCATTGGAATCTCCGCATCCCCTGGTTCGCGAAATCCGTGACGCCACGGTTTTGGCGAGCCGGGCAGATGTCGAGATTATCTTCTGCTGGGTTCCTGGACATGTAGGAATTGCGGGGAATGAGGGCGCTAAAGAGTCCGCGAGGACTCTGCGACTGGACCAGCGTTTCGCTCTTCCTCACACCGACTACATGGCAAGAATACGGGCAGCTCTTCGGACTGCTTGGCAAAGAAGATGGGAGACGGTCGAAGGGAACTTAAAGTTTCGTGCCATTGCGCCGCGACTGTTCCCATGGACCTATCCCCCAATGCCGCGCGGCTTCAGGTTGCTTTCTGTAGTCTCCGAATCGGGCACACTCGTGTGACGCATCGCTATTTGATGGAGCGCTCGCCTGTGCCCTATTGCAACGACTGCGTCGTCCCCCAGACTGTTCGGCACATTCTTGTCGAATGTCCCAGTCTGGGTGATCTTCGCGCACGACACCTGTCCCGGTACCGGGATGGGCGGGGTCGCTACCGCCTGTCCCTTGTACTCGGGATGAGTGCGTGCACATCGACTGGTGGACTTATTGACTTTTGGGGGGAGGCTAAAGTAGCCTAGAACTAGGCTGTTTGTTTACTGCAACTTTTGCCTAAGTCGGCAGTCGCCAGATAGCACCTTAAATAAAAAAAAAAATAAAAAAAAATAATGCTTTCTGTCGTCTCCGAATCGGGCACACTCGTGTGACGCATCGCTATTTGATGGAGCGCTCGCCTGCGCCCTATTGCAACGACTGCGTCGTCCCCCAGATTGTTCGGCACATTCTTGTCGAATGTCCCAGTCTGGGTGATCTTCACGCACGACACCTGTCCCGGTGCCGGTATGGGCGGGGTTGCTACCGCCTGTCCCTTGTACTCGGGATGAGTGCGTGCACATCGACTGGTGGACTTGTTGACTTTTGGGGGGAGGCCGGCCTTCTCCCTATTATTTAAGCAAGGTTTGTTTTGTTTTGTTGTTTTTTTTCCTTTAGGTTGCGCGCTCCTGCGCCGGGGGGACCTCCCCCGACGCAGGAGCTTGCTTCCTGCTCGTTGGCTTTTCGCTTTTTTTTGGTTTGGGTGGGGTCCTTTTGAATTTATTTATAAAGTATCCTAGTACTAGGCAAGTTTTTAATACGGTGACTAATGCCCAAGTAGGCAGTCGCAAGATCAGCTCTTAAAAAAAACTAAAAAAAGACAACTCTGCACCAGTTTAGCACCCAACACTCAAAATTACCCTCTCCAAATTACACAAAATGACACACTCAGTCATCACTGGATGCACAAAAACTACTCGCATCTCCATGCTGAAACCAACATATTACCCACTAAAGTACACCTAGACATGAGAGGAATCCAACACTTCAGCATAGCACAAAAACCTCCCCACACCAACCACCACATTACAATACAACCCAGACAGAAAAAGACATCCACAGCCCCCTACTTCCAAGCTAAGATCATGAACCTTTCCAATCACCCAAACCACACCTTAATAAACATATCCACACTTGCGAACACCTATGCACTGCCATGCATAACCACATCCTAAACGAGAAGCCCCCACGAATCCACTCCACAAAAAACACAGTACTCCTATCCCAACCACGAACTGGCCACTCACCCATACCACAACAATACAAACCCAGAATAAACCTCACACAAACACCAACATGCACTAGGTGCAATCGACCCCTAGAAGATATAAAACACATTGATTGTCCTAACTTCACACTCATATTACTACGGGACCTGTGGACCCGCCTTGGGGATGTTGGGGTTCCTGAGGGCCGCTGGTTTCACTGAAGAGAGGTGCCCCAAAGTTGACAGGTGATTGGCTCTATTGGACAAGCCCCTAAAGAGTGAGGGGGATGGCATGCCTTACCTGCCCCCCTTTTTATCCTGATGGGGGCCAGCATCTGGCCTCAAAGCTGTTTTTTTTGACAGGCCATAGACCCTTTGAGACCCAGATCAGGATCTCTCTTGAGTTGGAAATGATCATGGAAGTGTAGCCACCACTTATCACATTGTCTTCTAAGGAGGTGCACAATGAGTCTGGAGGGGGCTGTGGCCCTCTGAAACTAAGTTTACCCCTGTATAAGATCCTCGTGAGGCTCAGAGGCCCCTCAAGGGCTTAGGGGGAGATGAAGGACCTCTTTCCCGCTTGATCCCTCCCTGTCACCCTTGGTCAGCCTTCCAGGGGTGGAGAAAAGAGGGCTCACTCTCCACCCTCCTCTACTAAAAAGAAGGAAAGGAAAGATGAGAGGTTCCTCTCTTTCCAATGGGAGGTCCATCGCTGGATGGGTGCCCTGCTATTTCAGCAGGTAAACAGGCTACTACTGGCACTGTTCACCATCCACATCGTGACGACAAGTTGAATGAGTGAGCTGCAGTAGCATCATAGCCCCTCATTGAGAGACTCCCTGGTGTCTTCAACCACGTCTGCTTTAAGAGTTGATTCTTTGTTCTACTGATGGGGACATGCTGTGCAAAGGGCACCACTCCATCAGCGCTTGGACCTTGTACCCTGGACGGGGTCGTGCACACGGACCATTAGAATATCTGACTTTTTGGAGGAGGCTGGCCTCCTTCATTATATTTCTCTCTTTGTTATTGGTCGCATGTTCAGCGCCGGGGCCGAGACTGGCCTGCTTCCTTCTTGCTTTTTTGTTTCTTTTGTTTTTGGTTTGGGATTTTTTTTAGAGTAGCCTAGCACTAGGCTGAAATTTGAATTACGGACACTTGTACCCTTGAAGACAGTCGCCAGATAGGCGTGTAAAATTTTACTTTAAAAAAAATCATCTTCTTTGGTGGTCGCCCTGCTCAAGACGGTCCTTAAACAGCAAGCAGAGATATGCTTAAATGCGCAATAAGCGTCGCCCGAACTATTTCATCGTCTTGCAGAGATGTGAAAGCGACTTCAAAGGATTCGGAGCAAGTTTTCTAAGAGAACGGGACCGCAATCTCGGACCTCGCCTCCGTCGCAGTCTTTCGCGAACCTTTTCTCCACATTCTCTAGCCATGCATGATGCTGTTTCGCTGACATTCAATGTACTTCGGCATTCCATTGAAAGCCGCCCACTAGACTTTACCTCCAGAGGCTGAGTACCTTCAACCCCAAGTTTACGTTGAGTGAGTTACGTTCCCCTCTCCATGTGCAGACACCCTCCCTGGTCTGGATGATGCCCGTATGCCATGTTTCGATACCTAGGCGAACGCGGCATAGCATGTTTGCTAGATTTGTTCAACTGGATCTGGCCAGAGGGTATCCTTCCAGCCTCCTGGCGAATGGTTACTGTGTTCGCTTTTCGAAAACCGGGGAGAGATCAACCCTACCCCGGCCGGTTTCCGCCAAATTTCTCCTAGTAACATTCATGTGCAATTTGATAGATAAATTGGTAAATCTTAGATTAACCTTTCTTTTTCCTGTTCAGTGGAGGCTTCCTCAAATTCCACTCTACATCTGATGCTCTTCTCCACGTGGAAAATGCTATTTGCACGGCCTTCCTTCATAGTCAGCCACACACCGCGGTGTTTTTCGATTTGGAAAAGTCGCGGCCATCTCCCCGCGATTTCCTGTGGAACTACCACTAATGCCTTTGCAGCTTCAAGTCGCTTTTTAAACTCCCTGTCTGGGTGATCCTCGCCGACTTTGCCGACCGGCTTTCGTCCATTCATCCCTGGTCGGGACCGGAGAAGTTTGGGGCTATTTCACCCCTATTGGTTCTAGTTGTGTCAAGCTTCGTCTCCATTCTTTGCACCATTTTTTTTTCTATATGTTTATGTTGCTAACGCACCCGGAAGGGTATGTCTGGTGACGTGTGACCCCTTTGCCTGGAATATGATCTTCAGCTATATCTTCCACGCATTCCTAGGCTTCGAGCTGCTTTGGGCCCTTCAGCAAATTTCACGCTCTCCTTTCGTACAATAATATTACAAATTAAGGAATTAATGGAGTAATAAAGAGAGATGGCAGTAATTAATGGAGTAATAAAGAGAGACAGACATAGTGTTTCGCCTCTCCCCCCCCCAAAGGCTATTACTGTATTATAAACATGAATTTGGCATTAGTCAATTAATTGCAATATATTGTAATGAAAATTCACTTTTGTGCTAATTATAAATCTTATTCTAATAATAATATAAATAATACTAATTATAATGTCTATTTTGACCAACTGAAAAAAATGAATGGGCCTTTAGGCATCAGCCTAGTTAGTCTTATCGATAATATATATAAAATAAATATATATATATATATATATATATATATGGCCCTGGACAGAAGTGACGACAAGTCACCCCACCCCATTCGACAATTAATCCATTTATATCGGAACGAGAATCCAACCTTTTCTCGTGAGACTGATAAGATAAGCACAATGCGACCTAGTTTATTTTTAAAATAGAATTATCATTTTTGAGATAAGAAAAGATATAAAGAATTGCGAGGATTGATATAACAAAGAATCACGCTCGTAAAATGTTTTACAATGATGGGCGCAACCGTTCAAAATTTACGGGACCTTGTGAATTGTCAGTGCGCCATTCTGAAAAGGCGAGAGTATATCGCTTGAAGTCTTCTCATTAGTATTATCCACGGAGGTAAAAGACCGCCCGTATGGAATTATAATTTGGTCTCTCTCTCTCTCTCTCTCTCTCCTCACTAAGATGGTTGGATGCTAAAAAGCTCCAGACTAAGAAATGGTGACTAGTGCTCGCTCTGCCTAGTCTACTAAGGTTTCAATAGTGATGTTTGGAGAATGTGTTGAAGAATCATAGAAACATTAGAATGTGTCATTTCCTGATGGAAGGAAAGCTCTAGTGCGTAGGAAAATTGGTTTGGTGTGGTCGTTGTTATTCGCATTATTGGAATATTTTGCATTTCCTTACGTATCGACTCACTCCGGCAATTTTGACATTCATTCCCGCTTTCCCACTCATTATTTCGCATCTCTACGTCAATGGTTATGCTACCATTTGTTGTTCGGCCATCGAGAGCCCGGAATGCATAATGGGAAAGCTGCGCGAAAATGCTCGTGATCAGGCTCGGAAATACGTAGTCCTCCTTCATCCCGTGGAGGGGGGGGGGGGCATCCGCTACCTAGAAGCATAACTCTTCCACAAGTTGTAGATAAGAATTTCCAATGTTCGGATCGGCATTTTAACAAATTTGACCTCAGTCATGACCGCATAATCACCAATCAACTATCTTTCGATCAATTCATCGCTTCAATCATCTCACTCGCATCATCCACCTATTGACTTTATTCACTTGTTTTTTTAGTTATAAAAACATTGATATTACATCGCAATCACCTCCCATTGAACATCGAGAGACTTTGTAGTCCATCCTTAATCCCGTGGGGCAGTGGAAAAGGATGTAGGTTGCTTCAATGTATTAAACAGGCCATTGAAACAACGATGGTCGCTAGGCCATCTTCGGGGGTTCCTAAAGCTGTTCCCTGAAAGGAGGACAGCAACAAAGGAGCTCCTTTGCCCACGCCCCGAGGTAGAGCGAGTGGCTCGGAGACGGTGGTTCCTCGAAAAGAGGGCCCCCCGCCTCCGAAGCCGCAACGCCCGCCTAAGGTTTCGAGGCGGAGGGGGGAAAAGACTCGCATTGCGAGCCCAACCTCCCCCAATAAGTCCTCGAAGGCGACAGTGCCTTCAGCGCTTTGTCCGGCCAACAGCCCCCTGGGTTCTGCCCGCGGGAAGCGTACAGCCATTCCCGTGAGGGTCTTCAGTTCGAGAAGGGCCCCCGCGTCTCCTCCGAGCTAGGCCTGGAGGGCATATTCCTTCAATGGAATTGCCGTGGACTCCGGGCCAACTGGGAGGAGCGTCGGAGCCTCGTCTCATCCCGTTCCCCGTTAGCTATCTTTTTGCAGGAGACCATGCTAGGCGCGTGCCCCCTGCCCGCCATTCCGGGGTATAAGGGTCTTGCGACCCCACCACCGCGGGATGCCCGGGCTTGGGGATGCGCGGTTTACACCCTGCATGATGTCTCCGTTCTTCATTTCTCTTTAGATACCTCCTTTCAGTCAGTGGCTGTGCAGCTGCACCTGGATAGGAGGTATACTCTGATTTCTGCGTACATTCCACCGTCAGCTGACTTCAACGCGGGGGACTTCCGCTGCGTCGTGGCACGGTTGCCGAGGCCCTATCTCTTGCTTGGAGATCTGAAAGGCAGGCATCCTCTCTGGGGAGATTATTCCATAAATCCCAGGGGACAAGTCCTTGCCGATCTGATCGAAGAGCTTGAGATGGGTGTCCTAAACGTGGATGAGCTTACGCATCACTGTCCGAGAACCGCTTCATTTTCTTGCCTCGACCTATCTCTGTGCTCTTCAGATGCACAGCCTGATTTTGATTGGGGGGTGGTCGATGACCTCCATGGTAGTGATCACTTTACCATTCAAATATTATTTTCAGGGCAACTGCCGCCTGAGAGACCACCTCGGTGGTGCTTGGCGCGGGCGTGGTGGCCTGCATTTCAGGAAATGACTGAATTCTCTATCTCAGTCGAGGAGTTTAGGTCGGTAGATTAGGCCGTTGAGTTCTTCTCCGGCAACCTCATCGCCGTGGGCCTGACTACTTTTCCTAGGACGTCTGGCCGTTTTGCACGCTGACCACTCCCATGGTGGTCGGCCGAGTGTGAGACAGCCCTCAAACAGAAGCGTTATGCCTACATGCGCTATAAGCGCCACCCGAACGATTTCACTGTCGCTGAATTTCGTCGGGCTAGGGCTAGGTTCCGGTATATTTCGAAGCACGCCCGCCGCTCTTCTTGGCGGGGGCATACGTGTCTTCACTTAACGGGAAGACCCCTTTAGCTGAGGTGTGAAAGCGAATCAAAAGGATTCGGGGCAAGTTCTCGCAGGACCCCCCTCCCGTTCTCCAGGAGAATGGGACCTTAATCTCGGATCTGCGTCCGTGGCGGAATCCTTAGCGACCGCTTTTTCCGCATTCTCTAGCCGTGATGCTGCTCCGCCAGCATTCAATGCACGTCGTGATGTCGCGGAAGGCCGCCGGCTGGACTTTGCCTCCAGAGGCGGAGAACCTTTCAACGACAAGTTTACTGTGAGAGTTGCTTTCCGCTCTCGCTTCGTGCGCGGACACCGCCCATGGTCCGGACGATGTCCCGTACGCAATGCATCGACACCTGGGTGAGCGAGGCATGGCCTTTCTTTTAGATTTGTTCAACAGGATCTGGGTGGAAGGTCTTCTCCCAGACTCCTGGCCAATCGCTACTGTGCTCGCCTTTCGCAAACCGGGGAGAGATCACTCTACTCCGACCGGTTTCCGCCCAATCTCTCTAACCTCTTGCGTGTGCAAGTTGATGGAGAAATTGGTAAATGTTAGATTAGCCTTTTTCCTGGACAGCGGAGGCCATCTGTCTTCTGCACAGTGCGGCTTCCGTAAGCTCCACTCCACGTCGGATGCTCTGCTCCGACTGGAAAATGCCATCTGCGAGGCTTTCCTTCGTAGACAGCCCTACGCCACGGTGTTTTTCGATCTGGAGAAGGCCTATGATACCGCATGGCGATACGGTATCATGGAGACTCTCCACGCGATGGGGGCGAGGGGACGCCTCCCAATGTTTATATCTTATATTTTGCGAGATCGTCGATTCCGCGTACGGGTGGGGGGAGCCCTCTCCGGCCCAAAGGAGCAGGAAGAGGGTGTCCCGCAGGGAAGTGTCCTCAGTGTCACACTTTTTGCCCTGAGCATCAACGGCATCACTTCGGTGCTGCCGGAAGATATTCTCGCTACGCTCTACGTGGACAACCTATCGATCTCTTTTGGCCTGGCCCAGATGCCAACTCTGGAGCGTCGACTTCAACAGGCGTTGAACCGCGTCTCTCGCTATGCCGAAGCGCACAGGTTTCGGTTTTCTTTGGCCAAGACTAAGGTGGTGCACTTCTGCCGCCATCCACGGCTTCACCCCGACCCAGATTTGTTTCTTAATGGGGTGCGCCTGGATGTGGTTGAGTCGCACCGTTTCCTCGGTCTTGTATTCGACTGACGCCTCACCTGGGAGGCTCATGTTCGCAGCCTTAGGGTCTCTTGTACCCGCGCCATCGACATTCTCCGTTCCGTGACGTTCAGCGCTTGGGCCGCTGATAGGGCTACTGCCTTACTTTTTTATCGATCCTTTGTTCGCTCGAAGCTCGACTACGGATGCGAGTTTTATGCATTCGCAGCCGAGCGTTTATTGCGGAAGGTGGATTCGATCCACCACACCGGCCTTCACCTTGCGACCGGTGCCTTCCGCACTTCCCCCATTGAGAGCCTGTTGGTCGATGCTGGGGAGATGCCACTCGCTCTGCGCCGCGTGCAGTGCATCACTCGCCTGTACGCGCGAGCCCGGCGCCTCCCTCAGTCGTTAACAGCTCTCACTGCATCAGCAGCTGATCTCGATGGTGCCTATGCCGCTGAGAGACGCCAGTCATACCCTAAGCCCTTTGGGTTTAGGGCCAGGAAACTCCTTCGAGAGGTAAATATAGCTCTCGGGCCGTTGGTGCCCCTGGTTCTGCCCAGGACGGCACCCTGGAGGGTACCACATTTGGCTATTTGTCGCCACTCCTCTGCTCCCAAAGCTTGTACTGCGCCGGGAGTATTGCGTTAGACTTTTTTAGAGCACACATCGTGTCACGCTGGAACCATGCCAGTGTATTCCGATGGCTCCAAGTCCCAAGAGGGGGTCGGCTTCCACGCCATATCCCTTCTGTTTGAAGTCAGCGGGGCTCTACCGGGTGCTGCGTCTGTCTTCACGGCCGAGCTGGTGGCAATACACCACTCGGTACGGGAGATTACGCGACGTGCCCGGTTCGAAGACCGGATTGTGATCTATAGCGACTCACAAAGTGCCCTGAGTGCTCTCGGGGCATTGGAATCTCCGCATCCCCTGGTTCGCGATATCCGTGACGCCACGGTTTTGGCCAGCCAGTCAGATGTCGAGATTATCTTCTGCCTGGTTCCTGGACATGTAGGAATTGCGGGGAATGTGCGCGCCGATGAGGGCGCCAAAGAGTCCGCGAGGACTCTGCGACCGGACCAGCGTTTCGCTCTTCCTCACACCGAATACATGGCAGGAATACGGGCAGCTCTTCGGACTGCTTGACAAAGAAGATGGGAGACGGTCGAAGGGAACTTAAAGTTGCGTGCCATTGCGCCGCGACTGTTCCCATGGACCTATCTCCCAATGCCGCGGCGGCTTCAGGTTGCTTTCTGTCGTCTCCGAATCGGACACACTCGTGTGACGCATCGCTATTTGATGGAGCGCTCGCCAGCGCCCTATTGCAACGACTGCGTCGTCCCCCAGACTGTTCGGCACATTCTTGTCGAATGTCCCAGTCTGGGTGATCTTCGCGCACGTTACCTGTCCCGGTACCGGGATGGGCGGGGTCGCTCCCGCCTGTCCTTTGTACTCGCAACGAGTGCGTGCACATTGACTGGTGGACTTGTTGACTATTTGGAGGAGGCCGGCCTTCTCCCTTTCTTTTAACTAGGTTTAGTTATTTTTGTTATTTCTTTTTGTTGTTGTTTCCTGTTTGAATTTTTTAAAGTAGCCTAGAACTAGGCTGTTTTTTTACGGCGACTTATGCCTAAGTGGGCAGTCGCCAGATAGCCTCTTAAAAATAAAAATAAAAATGGTGCAATCCTGCTTGTTAATTGCGAAGAAAGGCCCGATCAAGCCTTGGGTTTTATGCGTCCTGCTGTCAACGTCTCTTCCGCTTGGCCTTGTCTAAAAGAAGATTCTATTGGTGTACAGAGATCATTAAAGATCTTTATCATATTTCAAGTTACATGACCCAAGTGGGCAGCGCCCCCTTAAAAAAAATCAAGTTACATGATAGTAAATAAATTCAATAGAGCACAATAGCTTACCACGTGAATGATAAAAGTCATCAACTACCTGGATTCGATCAAGCGACGTTGCCTGCAAATCACGGTCTTTACCATTGAGCCACGATGGGTCAAAGTAAACATCACCTGAACTTCGTCCAGATCGCCAGAGAAAGAAACAGCCACAATTATTTAACCCAATTCAAAGGTTGTCTACAATCTGAATGAAGAAATATTTCACGGAATTCATAAATTAGAATTATATCCGCGGCTGTTTTTTTGCTTTGTAGATGCAGTCAATTTACTTCTCAGAACTCAATGGTTTCGTCAATCTTCCTTACAGGGGGAGCTTGCGCTTCGCTACTAAGATTAAAATCTAAAAGAAGCAGCCATGGTTAAATTTTTATAAATTTTCTGAACTTCGCCAATTATAATAATTTTAAAAAGGAACTCTAAACTAAATTTTCCCCCTTTCAAAATATCACGTTGCTAAAATATAGTTATAGATAAAATAAAAAAAGGCGCCTTATTTAAATTTTAATAAATTTTCTGAACTTTACCAATTGCAATTCATTTTCTTTAAAAATATTATAAAAAAGCATTGGATAATCATATTTATTTTTTCTGAACTAAACTATTTTGTTTTTTCAAACTATAAAGAACTTCTTAGAAATACCCTGATAAAAATTTAAAATATGCTTAAGACATAACCAAACTAAGATGAAATTATTATTCAAATACTCCAAAAAAAAACCGTTCTTAAATTATAGTTAGTGATGATATATGTATATATATATATATATATATATATATATATATATATATATATATAGAGAGAGAGAGAGAGAGAGAGAGAGAGAGAGAGAGAGAGTAATTTAATGATAATTTTAGGCTTCTACAGCGCGTATCTTGCTTGTAGTAATCAGTAGCTTGAAATTCGCGATATTTTTCTATGTTTGGGTCGATGCGAAGGTGAAAGAGGGCTGGGGGCGATCGTTTTCGATCAAGTCCAGACCCTTTGAACTTTCACCTGGCTCTCGTTTTGTTTGGGACCAGGTCCAGGAGCCATGTAACTCTTCTTTACTGTTTTGCGATCATCGGATCTCGCAAGGGGGGGGGGGGCATGTTCGTACTTTAGTGTTTCTGTGATATTTTAACGAACTTGTTTCCGCGTTGTCCGGGTTTGTTTATGTAGTCTGTGTCGTCAAACTTTTTCACTGTATCTATCCTTTTCGTTCTGCCCACTCTGACTGAAAATGCCCCTGTTGGGTGACATACTCCAATCCCACTCCAGCCCCCACAATAATCCTTGGGTGGATAAGGTTTGTAATAGAGCAGACTTGGAGCTCCGTAGGGTGACCCTGACCCCCCTTAGACTTGTCGACGCGCCTGGCTGCAATGTTCAGGCCTAGGTGGGCAGCATGGCGCTATTTACTCAAAGAAAAGAAAACCAACGAGGGCTCTTTCACCCTGAGTTTGACGTGAGGTTTGCGGATAAAATTATTTCCCGGGGTGGGTTGAGGTGTATATATATATATATATATATATATATATATATATATATATATATATATATATATATATATATATATATATATGGCGACTTATTCCCTTGGTCACCCGATGGGCGCTAAAAAAAGTTCTTTCCATGGTGTATCAGCGACGCCGGTTGAGTTTCTCCTGGCGATGCCCCCCCCCCCCGTCCCCGCTCTGTTCTTCCTCGTGTGGCGACATTTGCCGGTTATGTCACGTGGTCGGCCAAAATGCGCTGGGTGTAAAGGAGGAGGGCTGAGGCTGAGACGAAACGCGTCATCTTGGCTCTAACGCGCGTACGGGAATAACAGGAATGGCCGGAATTGGCGTGGGGGGGGGGGGTATCGGGTTTTCAATAACTATCTTCGCTCTTTCTCTATCTGCATCGTAGTTGTCTCCTGTTCACTTATATCCACCCTCAGCATTTTACGAGTCTCTCCTCAATGGCCTTGTCGGGAATGCCCTCGTTGGTGTTTACTTCTGAGTTTTACGAAATTCATAATAACCTCCCCGACTCGGCCTTTCCCCCCACACCCTCCCTCCAGCTAGGGTTTTAACATTCGGCTACCTCTCGTGGACTTGGTCCCGATACTGGATCCAGCGATCGTGGCAAGCAGGGTTTGGGAGAGTTGCGCTCAAAACGAAGCCCACCGCCATCCGTATGGAACGAGGGCAGTTCCATTGAGACGCTAGAAATTATTGGGGAGGGGGGGGGGGTATTTCCACGTCCCAAAATATGACAATACCGGGAAACTACTTGCTGGAGGGCGCACAACTCTCCCGGTTCCAAGGTAAGGTAGGTTGCCTATTCGTGGGTGAGGTGAGATGATTTGTTCTAAGTTGGAAATGCGTTGTGTTGTGTGACTGTGGCTTTGAAAGAGGCTGCTGGGATTATGTAGGTGCCATTGTAATGGGAGGACTCGTGATCACCTTTGGGGGCTCCTCGCTTTACTCCTTTATGACGTAGCCGGTGCGAAATTAACAGCCGATTGATGACGTCATCCGCGGCGGGATGTAGTCGCATTGTTTACTCGTAATATTTGTTGTTGTCTCTCGGACCCATCGTTCGGTGCCTTGGTTACAGGTGCTGCTTGGTGTGGCCTCACGACGCTGTGAACTTCACTCAGGCTTATCATAAGTAAAATCATGATCGGGTGTCACCGCAACGTCAGTCCCTCCCGTGTGCGCAGTACTGCTTCGCCCAACGGGGTGGATGGTAAGGCAGGGGCAATGCCCCTGATACAACTGAAACGGGGGAGGCTATGCGCTCCTGGACACATTGTTTACTGGAGGACATGCGTATTAATATCTATTTTAGCCCGGTTACCTACGCTACTTTTACATATTTCTCCTTACTGAGTGATACGCCCTCGTTGCTATTGCGCTCCTTGTATTACCTGACGCGCATAGACGGAAAATTCCGGCTGTCAAAGGTTGGAAGGGGAAATACAGGTGACGAAGCTGGGTGCGACTTTGACTTTGCCGCCGGATCTGGTGCGAGACTGACTTTGCGACTCTATTTTTGCCCCCTCCCCCGTGCGATTTGCGACTTTTTTTCCCGGTGTGACTCCGCTAAATTACAAAGTAAACTTTAGCGCTATAACAGAAACATGTTTTTATAAGGCAGAAAAACATATATAAAACAGCCGCGGCATTTTCTTTCAAAAAAGTCGTCTTTGTTCCTGCTCAAAGTCGCGGAAAATTGGCGGTGCGACTTTGCTTAGTCTGACTTTTTGCATAAGGTTTGCACTTCGAAATTCATAGTGCGACAAAGTCACAAAGTCGCAACTTGTTCCCGCAACGCCCACCTATGGGACCATTATCCCGATTCTGGCACCAATCTCTTCCTACTGATAGGACCCCCCACGTGACTTCGATGTCTGCCATCCTTATTCGCTCTAAGATTCGAGACACAACAAGACGCCAGGATGGCAAATTTGAGCCTCTTTTCAGAAAATGATTTTCGGGGATGAGATCCAAGTGGACGCCGAAGAAAAGATGGCCAGAAACAGAAGCGATTTTGCTCTATCGCATTGAATTTGAATTAATAGACAAAACTGCTATGTGCTCAAAAGGCTCAACGTGACCTGGAGGTCGCTTTGTTTACCTAATCATCCGAATTACACTAAAGGCAAGCAAATTCATGGCTTTATTCTGTCCTTGTTTCGAGCACGTTGTTTCACCACTCATTCCCACTTGTTTTATTTCTCAGAGGGGACCTATAGTCTGACGTGGGATCTCGACCTCAAGTCACTACACCATATGGTACCTGCCGCGTTTAAAAAATTACAGAGGTAATAGTTTATGCAAACAGGCTATTTATTGAATTAAAAAATGCCAATTCTCAGTAAACAGTCATATTGAGCTCCCGCCTCCCATTCGTTAGCAGATTAAGGCGGTCAGGAATGTGATCAATTCGTTCGTGCCAATAAATAAGACGCAAATTAGAAACAACCAAGGAATTCTGTCCAACCCTAATGTGCGTAATAAATTCCCCTGCATCCTATGAGTGAGATAATGAATTTACCATGTAAGTGCAGTTTCTGCGGGTGGTCCACTCATAGTTTTCAAATCGGTTCTTATGCGGTAGCGATTAATAGCAGTCGAGTGTTGAAATCAGGGCGGTGTTTTCAGCCTCACCACTTATTGCGTGTCGAGGGAGGCATCGCCTGAATCGTGTTAAGGGAACGAGCGCGTCGCTATTACCGTACGTCCTAAGAGAATGGACAAGTGAAGTTTCCCCTAATTAGACGATTTCTTTCAAAAGGGCAAATCCCATAAGCGAAAGTGTGAAGGAACTGGGTTTTTTTTTAAAGCGAAAGTCAACGTGGGCATCTCCCGTGGAAAGATACGTAGATGAAGTTGAAATTGTGTGAGCCTGCTGGTGGCATTGGAGCACGAAGGGTTATTTAATCCTTCATATACTAACTGCCATATTCCTCCAGGATTCAGGTGTAGTGGCACGTTACCTATTCAGACTTGTGGACTATTTTGACTTTTTGGAGGATGAAACCATTTCCAACAAGAATTTCAATGTGAATGACGTACGTGGTCACATGCTCAGTCGTCGTTAGGGCCCCTCCCTATCGTGTTGGGCCACTTGCCCACTCGAGGGTACCCCGACGACTGGACTCTTGCCAGAGACGTTAAGTTGTCAACCGTTTATGTCTGTCATAAAGGAAGTGCGAGGCTCGGCCGCGCCGCCCTTAACCTTTCCCTCGTGTGGCACGCGTCCAATACGACAACCCCCATCCTCGCCTTCCTTGAAGGGAGCTAGACGCACTCATATGGCCTTTGGGGATGCGGGTGACTTCTGGGTTCTTCTACACCCGCTTCTTGGCTTAGATCCCTGCCTCAACGTTTGCATTTACTTGCCCTCCGGGTCTCTGTTGCCGCCGGGGGATCTGCGGCTATGTACACTTGCTCCAGAAAGTATTACCACAATTTTTTGCCTTGGTTTATAAACCATTTATTGCTGCCTAACGACATATGGTGTCATTGAGGCGAATGTATCAATAGACACACCTGCAAATTTTCACAGTATGCTAGACAAATAAAGGAATAATAATACGAGAATTTGCAATAGAGTATTTATACTCTATACAATTTGATAACTAATAGTCAATAGTATAATCTTATTTGCTTGATGATACTCCTCAAACGACTATTAGAGGGGTTTTTTCTAGGTTCAAGTAAACTTCGGATGGAATTTTGAACCACTCTTTGCAAAACTCCTCCAATTCACCATATGATACTAATAGGTGCTCACTCACCCAACCTACTTGTTAGTGGAGCCGCCTATCTCTGCTTCTCTTTTTTACATAACCGCATTACCCCCTTACAAATTTGCTATTTTATCCACAGAGGTTCTTGCTGGTCCTTAGTCGAGTGGCCGTGCCGAAAGCAAGTATTAGGCATGGGGTATGTTAGGCCGTCGACTCTTCTCACCTCCCAGTTCACATTTAACGTGGCTACGTCCGCAACATCCTTTATAGCTGAGGCTCGATGACAATTTCGCCCGAATGGCGGGCCGGATTGTCAATTGCCATCTTAGCTCGTACCCCTGGGCCGACTATGTCTAAATGATGATATTCCTGAATTTTCTGATCCTATGGAGACTTTTCTCTCAATCTTCCAAGTCATTGGGGGTCATAGTATCTACTTTCCATTATTTTTTTCTATAATTATGGCTACAACTGAAATAAATAAATGGCAACCTGAAACTACGGAGAGCCGCATCCAAGCGCGGCCTGGCCTCGACGCTGGTGCGTGCTTCCTTCTTCTTGCCTTTTGTCTTTGTGTATTGTTTTGATTTTTGTCTTTTAGCCTAGCATTAAGCTATGGATGATTACGGCGTCTTATGCCATATTAATGCTAAAAAAAACAACTCCGGACTAATCGTCCATTTCCCTTATTGTCATTCTTCGGTTAGTTTAACAGATCTAAGGATCCTCCGAACCGTGAGGAGTGGAATTTTCCGAAGATGACCCGAACGAGAGAGATTTGCCCTTGTCCCTAACTGCTAAATTTTCTTATTACTGGAGTTTACATATAGTGACATTTATTTCTTAATCAATTTTCTTGTAGCTTATCTTAAATTTGAATTTCGTACTTATTCTCGATTTCGCCATGTGATTATTGCTGGTAGAATAAGATTGTCGACGTTACGATGCCGAAGAAGGGGTTGTTACAACCTTCTATACTATTCCTGCCTAGTACTAATTAATTATTGTGTCATAATTGAAACCATATCAATTAAACATCTGGATGTGAGAATGATATCGTATGGATACTTTTTCGTTGCGAATTTTCGTAAAAAAAAAATGTTATTACTCCTTTGTGTGTCTATCAAGTGTGTTCAAATTTTTTGAGTCTGTCCATTAATATATACCTCTCATTGCTTCCAAATGTTGTTATCCTGCAATAAACGGTTCCTAAACTATGACTTAAAAATGCGATATTAGGTAGAGGTATTAATATTTTCTGGGGTAAATTTATTTCGAACTATGTTCTACACATTTTTCATTTCCTTTATCTCCTTACCAACTTTTTCGAGGAGTGCCTTCGTTGGTTTTCGCCTTATAAAAACCTAGAACCCTACAGGGTTTAAGGGCTCGTAAGACGTATATTTCATTTGGTCTTCGCTATTTTTAATCTCACTTGATCCTATTGTGCGCTAGGTATGGGAGCGTGCTTGGAAGAGTTCAACACCCTCTTTCGCCCATGTTCGGGTCTTTTCGCGTTATAACGAATGGAAAGATAAGACACTAAAGAATCGATAAAGCAAAGCCATAAATACTTTGTCAGCAGTGAAAGCCCATTCGAAGACCCTAGAATCAGTGGCAGATCCAGGATCAAAATGGGGGGGGGGCTAACCCGAATTCCTCCATCTAAGGAGTCTAAGAAAAGGGCTTTGATGATCAATAATAGTTATCTTCCGCAATATTGATAATAAATAACTATCACATGGGAGTGAGCACTAACTCTCTCCTCAGATCTGAATTTTTTCCCACACCAAAATTTTGAATTGTAGTTTTTGAACGTCAGCTAAAGCATAATACTGAATTTAATAATTACTTTTGAGATTTACCCTATTTTATACATGTATAAGCTACACTCGATCGCAACGGTTTAAAAAAAACTTTCATATCTATATATTTTATGTTATTAAATAATTTTTTTTGAATAGCAGAATGCAAGTATTGCTTAAAAAATATAAATATAAACGGATCTAGAATTTTGGGGAGCTTTCCCCCCTCCCCCTGGATCCACACTTGCTAGGAATTACTGAAGAGGGGGTCTGTTTCCACGCCGTATCCCCTCTGTTTGGAGTCAGCGGGGCTCTGCCAAGCGCTGCGTTCGTCTCCACGGCCGAGGTGGTTGCAATATACCGTTCAGTACGGGAGATACCCGACGTGTCCGGTTCGGAGACCGGATTATGATTTATAACGACTCAGAAAGCGCCCTGGGTGCACTCGGGTCATTGGAATCCCCGCATCTCCAGGTTCGCGATATCCGTCACGCAACGGTTTTGGCGAGCCGCGCGTATGTCGAGATTATCTTCTGCTGGGTTCCTGGACATATAGGAATTGTGGGGAATGAGGGCGCCAAAGAGTCCGCGAGGACTGGGCAACCAGGCCAGCGTTTCGCTCTTCCTCACATTGTTTACATGGCAGGAATACAGGCAGCCTTAAGAACATAAGAAAAGAAGGAGACTGCAAAAGACCATTCATGGCCTACACTTGGCAGCTCCTGTTCCAGTCAACACACAAAAGATTTCTTACCAGAGAAAAGTCATCAACATTGTCATCCTTTACAGGAGTTCGTCACATCTAATCTACAATATATATAAAATGCATCCAGAGGATTATGTCCATTCATGCAACCGCAAAATATAATCTCCCCACTCCTTAGAAAAATATATACATATGTACATAAAAAAAGTCAGTCCCATCTAGCAGCTTCATCCTTATATTTATCTAATCTATCCTTAAAACTACCCAGAGAGGAGGCTTCTATGACATGTCTAGTGAGCCTATTGCATTCATCTACCACACGATTTGTAAACCAATTCCTCCCAATCTCCTTCCTAAACCTATACTTATCAAGCTTAAACCCATTGCTATGTGTCCTGTCGTGTTCACTAAGTATAAGAACCTTACCCAGATCCCCTTTATTATATCCTTTTACCCATTTGAAGACTTCAATCAATTCCCCTCTGACTCTTCTCCTTTCCAATTTATGTAGATTTAGTTTTCTGAGCCTTTCACCATAAGGTAAGTTCCTTAGCCCACCAATCATCTTTGTCATCCTTCTCTGCACAGACTCAAGCAAATCAATATCCTTCCTATAATATGGTGACCAAAATTGTACTGCATAGCCTAGATGAGGCCTAACTAGCGCCAGATACAGTTTTAGAGTGACTTCAGCACTCTTATTGCTTACACTCCTCCTAATGAATCCCAATATCCTATTAGCTTTATTCTTGGCATTTAGGCATTGCTTTCTAGGACGCAGGTCTGAACTTACCAAAATACCCAAGTCCCTCTCACAATCGGTCCTCCCTAAAATTCTCCCATTTAATTTATAACTATTCAATGGATTATTTCTACCTATACTAAGTACACTACATTTGTCTATGTTAAACTTCATTTGCCATTTCTCGGCCCAATTGGGCGGGCTGCTTGGCAAAGAAGATGGGAGACGGTCGAGGGGAACTTAAAGTTTCCTGCCATTGCGCCGCGATTGTTTCCATGGACCTCCCTCCCCAAAGCCGCAACGGCTTCAGGTTGCTTTCTGTCATCTCCGAATTGGGCACATTTGCGGGACGCACCGTCATTTGATGGAGCGCTCGTCTGCGCTTTATTGCGACGACTGCGTTGTCTCCCAGACTGTTCTGCATTTTGGGGGTGATCCTCTCGCACGCTACCGCTTGTCCCTTGTATTCGGGACTGATTCGTGCACACAGACTTGCGGAATATAGGACTTTTTGGAGGAGGCTTACTTCCCCCACTCAATTTGACTGTTCTAGGTCGCGTGTCCCTACCCCACGGTGGAGCGCGTTTCCTTGTTACTTCTTGACCTTTTTCCTTTTTTTTTTTGCTTGTCTTTGCCTTTGTTCATTTCTTTTATTTGTTATTTGTTAGCCTAGTATTAGGCTTTCCGTTAAATACGGTGACTTTTGCCCTAGTAGGCCGTCGCCAGATGGGCTTTTAAAATTAAAAACGCGCCTGAGGCTACGTGGCGTTGGAGCACGTTTTTTGGACAAGGTTAATTATGTAATGCGGAGGAAGATGTTTCTAAATGTTTTCAATGTGTTCGAATGTTGGAGAGTTTTGCATGTGTATGGTTGGGAGAGAATCTGCTTGCAGTATGATTGGTAGAGTTCTGCTTGCGGTATGGTTGGTAGAGTTCTGCTTGCGGTATGGTTGGTAGAGTTCTGCTTGCGGTATGGTTGGTAGAGTTCTGCTTGCGGTATGGTTGGTAGAGTTCTGCTTGCGGTATGGTTGGTAGAGTTCTGCTTGCGGTATCGTTGGGAGAGTGCTTGCGGTATGGTTGGGAGAGTTCTGCTTGCGGTATGGTTGGGAGAGTTCTGCTTGCGGTATCGTTGGGAGAGACTGCGTGCGGTATTATTGAGATTAGGGTAGGTGAAATTGTTTCGAAAACACTCTTGTGTGTATGGCATTTAGTTCTCGCATGGGGGGAACTGTCTACAGAGGCACCCTGAAGCCATTTGAGGACGGTCCATATTCTGCCGACTCCTCTTCCCCTTTCTTGTCGACGATTAGGGATCTCTGTTAGAGCGTTGTCTGGCGCTCGTCTCTTCTCGGTTTATTACAATTCCCCTCAGCTGTTCACGTGCCTTGGACTATTGATCACTTAATGTTATCGGTCTGATTAAAATGGGGTGTAAATTGGCTCCTAGGAACCACACAATCGCCCTCGCCTTCGTTATGGAATGTGGGTAAGCGAGTCGAAACAGCTTCGCACCCTTCCGATCCTGGGGCGGGAGCAAAAGGGAGATATCTAAGCCCCCTTAGCTTTGCCAACGCTACTTTGTGCTGAAATCCTCACCCATGTTCTGCCCTAAAAGGTCCCCCTCCTTTCTATGCTGGGCCAGCCTTAATGAACTCGGACGACCGGACTGGGTTCTCTCAGAGATCCACCACTGTATTTGTAGGTTTGGTCTCGGTTGTGTTTGTATAGTCCGTGTTGGGGTTGTGCTCAGTGTGACGTAGGAAGGATGTTTCTTCTGGGTCGATATTCGTTGGAATGGCGTTGAGGCTCTTGGATGCTCTGCTGTGTGTGTGTGTGTGTAGCTTTTGAGTAATAAATGTTATGATGCAATGGTTGGGTATGAATGTGTGAGGTTGAGCTTTGCAAGAGTGAAACTGTGCTTTGTAGTGTATGAAGGTTGGAATGATCAAATTGAAGCTGAGAAAAAGAGAAGTTCAAGAATGATTTAGGGGAAGCGGTGGATGGAATTGAAAATGGGTATCGGTTGATGGTTGTAGATATGAATAGACGAAAAGGTGAAAGAGTGAGAGATGGAATAACCTTACTGTTTGGGACCCCCGTAGTGAATGGAAATGGAGTGGTAGGGTTCTGTGATGAAAGAAACTGTGTAGCAAACATATCCAACACATTTATATGAATAAATGTACATGAATTGTGCAAAGGAAAGAACTCAATAGTATGATTGATCTGTACCAAGTAAGAAAAAATATGCTCCGGGGTGTATTTGATGTGAAAGCTGTAAGTAGTATGGTATGGAACTATTTAAAAGCATAGTTGTGCTGTGTAAGGTTAAATTGGTTGGTGCATGGATGATAAGACATGAAGAATGTGGAAAAGAAGGAATATTCAGAAGTGAAAAGTTAATGAATCAGAAACAAAGGGGAGACTATATGAGAATGCTTGAGTTTAGAAGAGGAAATAAATGCAAACATTAAGATGCTCTTTTAAATTTCTCTTTTTAGAGAAATGGATGGTAGTCCAGTCGTGTGGGTGGCGCTCCTGAAGAGGACTGAGGAACTCCAGGAGACTTTTCTAGCAGATTAAGGAATTCTTATTATTACCCTTACCTAACCCCATTGATTTGAACGTTATTGTTCCATTATGAAAAGAATAAATGAGTGAAGAACCGCGGGACATTCACATTCCTGTTTTCTGTTAAAGTAAACTCTGTCTCTTACAAAAGGGTTCTTGAAATTTCTCTCTTTTTTTAGATAAATGGATGGGTGGCGCTCCGGAAAAGGGTTGAAGAACTCTAGGAGACTTTTCTTGCGGATTAAGGAATTCTTACTATTACCCTTACCTAACCGCATTGATTTGGACGTTATAGTTCATATATATATATATATATATATATATATATATATATATATATATATATATATATATATATATATATATATATATATATATCATGAGCGCGAGAGAATGATGAAATAAATCCACCACACGGCCAGAAAGAGAAAACAGAATAATTTTTTCTTCGGAATAGTTATTTCCTACCTCGCAAATTTCCTTGCTGGGGTAGGATTTGAACCAAGCACACTGAGGCAGCAAGCAACCGCTTTGATCTCAACTAAAGTGCCACTCCAACACGGATTTTACCGAAGTAGGAAATAACTCTATCCGAAGGAAAAAATTATACCATTTTCTATTTCTTGCGTTATGTTGGATATATATATATATATATATATATATATATATATATATATATATATATATATATATATATATATATATATATATATATATATATATATATATATATATATATTATTGTAGGTGTCGTTCATTTTTTTCCTCCTTCATGTAACTTATTCGCTCAAATATGTGTATTTCTAGGCCTAGCAACCAGGCTTGGTTTCCTGAAAAAGAAACAATCTAGGTTTGACCCTCGTGGATGTTTAGTAATATGAGCCTATAATTAGCAATTTGATACTTGAATAACTAAGTTTTCTCATTATTTTACTTTATCCCATCCTCCATTTGTTCTGACGTTGGCTAATTTCATAATAATATATCTGTTCTTTATAGAGTTGAGCACTTGTGGAAATGTTGGTTGGCACGCACGTCGTTTGCCAAGCATACCATTGCTTCGCTCCTAATGAGTCATAACGAGCTGGTTGTACCTTAGTTACGTAACACCGGCTGTCACCGGCGAGTAACAACTTTGTGGTTTGGTGGTCTCGGTCGTTGCTCCTGTCATATTTTTAAACCCCTTGATTAGTTCCAAGTAGAGACGGATATCTTTGTTTCTGAGTGATAGGTTTGCGTGTTGAACGCCGCACCTAAGCTTGAAATTTGGCGTGTCTCACGTTATGTGGCTCGGCCTCTCTCCTGTTGGCGCCATTTCTGGATTC
Source organism: Ceratothoa steindachneri (assembly GCA_963969495.1). Taxonomy (NCBI): domain Eukaryota; kingdom Metazoa; phylum Arthropoda; class Malacostraca; order Isopoda; family Cymothoidae; genus Ceratothoa; species Ceratothoa steindachneri. The sequence continues at coordinate 83,179,743 of OZ018327.1, forward strand.
TCGGCGCACTTTGCCGCTGGGTGAATGCTACGCCTTGTTTCGGAGCATCTACCAAGGCGACGAAGGTCTCCACCATCTCTGTCTCGTCCTTGGGGCGGCTTCCCTAGACCAGATTGTGGTACCATAGAGCTTTGGGAGGGTTAAAGTGTTGCCTGGGTCCATGAGTGGACTTGTATTTTGTCCAGTTTTGTTCGTTTATTATTTGAAACCAGGCAATGGCTTCGCTACTAAGATTAAAATTTAAAATCGAAAAAGCAGCCATGGTTAAATTTTTATAAATTTTCTGAACTTCACCAATTAAAATAATTTTAACTATAATTTAAGAAGGGGATTTTTTTAAGTATTTGAATAATAATTTCATCTTAGTTTGGTTATGACTTAGGTTTTTATATCAAAGATCAGAAATAAATATAAGTATCAAAATTTTGTGAAATTTTAAAATCCAAAGAATTACAAATGGTGAATTTGAGAAAATTTATTTTTATATATCTTCTTCTATCTATAACTCTATATTTTACCAACGTGATTTTTTGAAAGGGGGGGGAAATTTAGTTTAGAGTTCCTTTTTAAAATTATTATAATTCGCGAAGTTCAAAGAATATATACAAATTTAACCATGGCTGCTTTTTTTTAGATTTTAAATTTTAATCTTAGTACCGAAGCGCAATCTTCCCCAGTAGGGGGGAGTGGCGAAGCCATTGCTTGGTAATTTTAAAAAGGAACTCTTAACTAAATTTCCCCCCTTTAAAAATATTACGTTGCTAAAATATAGTTATAGAAGAAGATAAATAAAAATAAATTTTCTGAACTTCACCATGTGTAATTTTTGGGGTTTTAAAAAATTCCCCAAATTTGGATACATATATTTATTTCTGAACTTCACCATTTTGATTTTGATCTTATAAAAGAATTATTAGAAATAACTTTGATAAAAAAACAAGTCATAACCAAACTAAGATGAATTATTATTTAAATACTAATAAAAAATTTCCCTTCTTAAATTATAGTTAATGAAGTGATGATTAGTAAGTTTGTATTTTTTTCGCCGCCTGTGCCCTCTTCCGTGGGCGCTCGTGTAAGGGGTTACGCATTATAGACTTAAACCTACTTCCTGGAGGAGCGCCACGCCCTCCCAGCTTCAATGCCATCCCCAGTCACAAACTAGTTTGAGTCTACCTGAGCTTTCCATTTTACCCTTTTTCCACAACTAGTAAAGAGGCTTTTCACCTATTTTCTTGGCCGGCGTTGGCTTCGCAGTCTGGTCGCCGAGCAGGTTTCGTCCATTCCTTTGCTGGTGGTAGCCAAGAGGGGTAGAGGTGTTGCTTCATCCCCCACACGGCTCCCACTGAGGGAGGGGGGGAGGTAACATATATATATATATATATATATATATATCTATAGATATATATATATCTATAGATATATATATATCTATAGATATATATATATATATATATATATATATATATATATATATATATATATATATATATATATATATATAGATTATTTTTTGTGGGCCATTGATAAAAATTTCAACAATCTGATTCTATTAGACGTCTATGTATATAATTGTGAATTATAAAGTAATAAAATGAGCTCTCATAAAGGAAATTCCCAACTTTAATTCACCCAATGGTCTGTTCATCCAGCCTTTGCTCAAAAATGTCGTTCCATACCAGACCTCTGATTAAATTCTGACCTGTAAATTTATGGTTTTAGGTTAAGCATCTTTAAGCCATCATTAATTTACCAGCAACTAAAGATAACTGGCGTCTCCCAATCGAAACCTAGTTGGTAAAGAATGGTCAAGTACTGTGGTTTCTTTCCTGAATTTACATGTATATAAGTGTTACTAGACAGTCCCTTTTGTGTGTGTATATTTATATATATTATTTGCTACTTCATCCCTTTCACTGAAGTCATGTTCATTTACAAGTTAGGATTTTTTTAGAAAATTTATATAAATGAGGTGTGGTGAAAATAGCATTTTATCGACTGAAGGTTAGAATGGTAGGTAGTTTTAAAGGTAACCTAGGAAGTTATTAAACAGTGGTTAGTTTTATATATATATTTAAAAGGTTTATGGGTGTATCAAACTCTGTTACCCCCCACCCCATCCCCACCTATTTCATAGCTGTTCGTCATCCTTTCTTTCTCAACTCTCAACAGACTACTTGTTTTGGCTTCTCTTCATTCCTCTCATCACAAGAACAACTTAGACAGTCTCATGTATATGTGATATCTATGTAAATGGATAAAGTTGAAATTGAGTGGGGCCATGTCCTCTGGGAATTTTTTTTTTTTTTAAGTGGATCGTGTACCCAAAGGAGGAGATTTCTCCAGACTATAGAAACTGAGATGGTTCAACTCTCCTCTGCCTGTCTTTTCCTCAGAATAATGGGAAGTTTCCTTGATAAGTGCATTTGATTCAAATGAGATCCTCTTGGTGTGTGATGGTATTGGTTTGGAAACTGGTTACACTTGAAGATGGTAACAAGAAAAAATTTGATGTCATCTTGGCCAGGCTGGCCACATTTACTTGAGTTTTGAGCTCTCATAAATTTCAACAGTGATGATAGCCAAGGCCTTCGCCTCTAAAATTTGGGGCTTCAATTGTTTGTCTGGATAATTAATGAAAAGGGTGGGAATGCCCTTTATTAATTAATTATCCTATGAAGTTATTTAAGTAAGTTTTTGTGGACCTTTTGGTTCCTGCTGTGTTAATTTTCAATAATCTGTAGCCCTACCCTGCTGCCTGTGGCTTAGTTGTTATCTATTTTTTGTTTTTAATAAAATACTTGTGGTTAACTGGATTTTAGGGGCCAGTAATTATTTCCTCAGGCTCAAGATTAAACTGGAAAATCTATTTTAGAATGGGCTTGGATAAAACCTTTGAATATACAAATAAAAAAAACGCCTTAATTTCAATCAATTTTCCCAATTATTTTCTGAACTTCATTTGTAATTCTTTTTGTTTTAAAACATTCAGTAATCCTTTATTTTCAAGAAGTATAGATGCTCATGTCTAATATTTTATAATACTATTTTAAAAAACAGGATTTTTTGTTGGAGGGTTTGAATAATAATAGATTTTTTTTTTTGTCTCTTAGTTTGTGTATGACTTAGGTATAATGATTTAAGTTTAGCAGTTATTTCTAATAGTTCCTTTAGAGTTTGAGAAAAAAAAAATGGTGAAGTTCAGATAAAATAAATACCTATGATTATTCAAATGTTTTGTAATTTTTTAAAACAAAAAGAATTACAAATGGTGAAGTGCAGAAAATTTATTAAAATTTAGGCATGGCTGCTTTATCATCTTATTTTTTCCTATATTTAAAAGTTTTAGTGAAATTGTTTCTAAAATAAATTTTCAATTTTATTCATTAGCAGGAGGAAATAGCTACTCCCCACTCAAAATAAGTAAAGCAAAATGAAATTATTTGATCAAATTTTGAGGAAAAAGAATTCTGAGTATTGTTTTTTATTTTGTATTTAAAAAGAATTCCCATAAAAAAACTTTCTGCCTTCTAGGCCAGAGATATAGAGCTATAGATTACTTTTCCTATTTAGTGTTTGATGTTGCAGAGTCTGCAATTCCTCGTACTTTGTCCCAGTGAAGTAGAACATCATTCCTATAGTGGAATGCTGATTGCACTTGTCTATTGGTTGGTGGTGGTGGCCTATAAAAATGCTTGTGCTTGGTTCCATCGGAACCCAACCCCTCTGAACTGTATTGATGGAAATTGAACTAGAGCCATTTGCCAGCAAAAAAGCACCAGGCATGCATTGACCCCTCAAGAGCATGTGTGTCTTGCACTACCTCTTCAGCTCAGGTTAACAAAATCAGGGGCAGGTATGCTGGTCACTCCACCCCTGGCGATGAGATAAATAGTTATATCTTCTGCCATCCCACCAGCATCGCCAATATATTGGCCTCCCATTTTGCCGATGTTAGTAGTGCTGAGTGCATCCCAGCCAAATTTAGACATATCAACCCCAGACTAGAGGGTGAAGGCCTGGGTACCCATACCACATCAGAGTGTGGGTTGATTAGAAACCCCTATTGACAGGTTGTACTATAGGTGGAAGAGGGATGTTTTGTGTGTCAAGGAAGGTGAGAGTGGTATTGTGCTCGCCTCTCTGTATGTTCACTTATGTGGCTGGATTTGCCTGCATGAGAGTTGAAATTTGTCTCCTGCTGCTAGGAATTGAGCATAGTAGCTACGCATGGGAATGAAATGAAATGTCCTCGACTTTGAGAGAGCTCCTTACTCGAACTACTTAAAAATGACTGATATTTATGTGAAAAACAGTTTAAAAGCATTTTTTTATTTTTTAATTAGATGACTGTTTTTCCATTTTTTTGGCTAATTTAATTCCCAGTAGTTATTCTATGTTTTAATTATTATAATGGATATTATCTTTCCAGCTTGGGAAAGAGTGCGCAAAGAATTGGATACTGGCAGACAAAATGGACATGATTCCAGAGGTATGATTCTAAACTTTTTTTTTTTCTTTCCTTGAGGACATATATAAGAATAGGTGGTAGTGGTAAAGAGTGTTTTTGGATCCTCCTCCACCTGCTGACTAAATTTTGTACTCGTAATAAGATGAGAAAATTGCTCAATTCTATTTTTGTATCTTGTACGTGAACATAATGATAATCAAAAGCCATATTCAGTCTGGAGAAATTGAAGTTTTAGCCATTTAATCAAATGAATTATTATAGATTTTTTTATACAAGTTGTGTTTTAGTGATTGGAGTGTAAAGCTAATATAATGGCTCTACGTTTAAATCTAGAAATTGTGTGGATATTATTTTCAACTAAGCTATCCTATGAAGTGTACATTCATTTTTTTTTGCTTAGAAGTGCAATAGATATTATTTAGTATAGCTTGACTATATTACTTAAGGCTTTGGTGAAGATTTCAAGAATGAACTGTTTACTGAAACAAAAATGATTATTGTCAAATGGTTGAATCTTGTCGATTATCTCCTGATGTTGCTACTCTGTGTAGTCTGTTACACCTGTAGGAGCAGTACATTTTCCCAGCCCGATTGACAATAAGGAAGGTGCCCACTTTTTTCTATGACTATCCCGTCTAATCTTGCCAGCACTGGCAGGCACCAGAATCTTAAAGTCCCATCTAGGATTAAGTCCCTGCAAGGTGTTAGCCTGTCTTGTTTGCTACACATGGTACCTAGAGTGAATGCACATCCTCCTGAGATAACCCACTGTTGTGGTACAATACTAGGTGATCACCCACCCTACCTAGACCCGCCTATCCCTACTTCTCTTTATTAAATAACCCCTCCTGACTTTTGCTCGAACTATTAAAAAAGAGGTTCTGGCAGCTATACAGACACTCATCCTCTTGCTATAACCTAGCCCAGTGGCAGGATAGCCCTGGTCGAAAGCCTGTCAGATAGGGCGGGTGTTAGTTATGGAGTTTACTGGGTCTCTGTTCACTTCTTGCAGTGTGTGTATAAAGTGACTGCTGGCAGCATCCTCTATGGTTCAAAGCTCCAGGACAAAGTTGCCATTATGGAAGGTTGGGTTTTAAGGTCCATCTTAGCTCGCATCCGCATGTTTAGTATGTGTAAATAATCAGATTCTAGATGCTTTAGATCCCATGGAGAGTTTTCCCTTAACTTTCCAAAGCATTAAGATGTATCGACTTTCTGTGCACCTTTTTCTTTTAATTCTATACAAGGTGACAATGACCAGTAATAGTGGGAGTCCGTTGGTGCATGTGATTTGACTCCAAGTGCAGCCTCAATCCCCCTTGGTGCCAGAAAGGATAAGACACCTCTTGTACCGGTGGAGGACTCGCCTCCAACCATATGACTGCATGAATGGAGTTTGCCCTTTATCTTCTTCTGGGCAGTTCAACTTCTCCATGGCAAATGCTTCCCCGCCTAATTCTCTGAGGCTGACCCAATCCAGCCTCTGGGCCCCTTTTGGGTGTGGATAAAAGGGTTCACTCTCCTTCATCTCTACCCCACCTCACAAAACCTGGGGTTCCATTCCTTCTGGGGGTTGATAGGTCTCTCCTACTGAATCGGCAAGAGACCACACCAAGGATGACGCATCCAACCTTAAGGATGCATGAGTACCTCATCGAGGTGTTACCCAGTATCTATGAGCCTGACAGCTACAAGGAGCTTCTTCTCATTGGTTTGATTGATAACAACATGCTATCCAAAGGACACGTGTTCCATTGTAGCGGCGGAGTCGCGACTTCCTCACCAATTCTCCCCGCCGCCCCAACAAGGTCCGCTCGGTTGTTCAAGGAGAGGGTATTGAGGAGTCTATTTTCTAATTTTATTAAACACAAAAGAATAATGGCGATCAACCATAACCCCAGTAAACAAAAATGCAAATTTACCCAATCACCAAAATATTTACTATTTCTAAACACAAAAAATATATATACTTTTAGTGGCCTTACGAAACACCTTGGCCAACAACCGCAATCGCAAAAAAGGAAATGTCTAGGGCTTCACAAAAAATTGCCCAACGCAAAGATGCGAGTCTGTCCAAAATGTATCCAGGAGCGCTATTACTGGTAGAAAGGAGGGGGGGGGGAAGGGAGGCCGGCCCGCTTCTGAAGGAAGGGAGGTTCTTTAGGGTCTTCTTTCCTGTCGGTCTGGCAGTCCAGCTCCAGCCTCAAGGACGGGGACGCAGTGGTTCCGTACAATGTGGAAAGTGGGAGGGCTCTGGCTCCAATCGATGCGTAGGCGACTTGGAGGCAGTTTCGAGACTCACGCTTCGAAAAACCGTCCCCTTACTGCCACACGAGGGTCAAGATTGGCTTCAGATGTCGACGACTATCGGTACCACAGAGCTGGAAAAGAGAAGGCACATTCACTGCCACACTCAAACATCTTTATTCCTAACACATTCAACCACACCCACTCTCGCACAATTTTCACTCACCTATTTTCCGTCCAGGCGGCTCTTCTTTCCTCAGTCACAACTATTGACTTTCGAACTATTACCAAATACAAACTATAGTTACACTGAAAGAATCCGCCTAAAAAGAAAATAAAGATGAATAGGGGAGCAAAGAGAAGAATGGACATCATGCTGGGTGTAAATCGCGTATCCTCCTACTCGGCACCCCCATCCCTTAGTGATCACGGTGATCACGTGATCCACACACAGATTCTGAAAAAGAAGAAAGGGATTAGACATAGGGGAGGGGATGCGGACAACCAAACTACTACACCATTAGTGCCAAGCTTGCTTTTGCTAGGTTACTTGATAGAGAAGGTAAGGTGACCATTTCTTGGAGAGGCCCCTTCTTGTGAATGCGGCTGTGTGCCGGCAGCAATTACATGTGCCCTCTGGACACAATTGCCCTGTAAGAGGCACAGCGATGTGACTAGCATGGCGAGCTCCCCTCCCCCCCCCCCCCCGGATAAGTCCTCGAAGGCCACACTGCCCAGTTCTGCCTACGGGAAGCCGCCGGCCATTCTCGTGGGGGTCTTCTCTTCGAAGAGGGCCTCCCCTCCCATAGCTCCGCCGAGTTATGCCTAGAGAGCATATTCCTTCAATGGAATTGCTGCGGACTACGGGCCAGCTGGGAGAAGCTGCACAAGCTGGCCTCTCGTTAGCTATCTTTTTGCAGGAGACCATGCTGGACGCGTGTGCCCTGCCTTCCTTCCCGGAGTATTAGGGTTTTGCAACCCCATCACTAAGGGATGGGGGGTTGCCGAGCAGGAGGATGCGCGATTTACACCCCGCATGATGTCCATTCTTCTTTAAATGCTTGCTTCCAGGTAGTAGCAGTGCAGCTGCACCTGGATAGGAGGTATACTGTTATTTCTGCGTACATTTCTTACCAGCGGATGCCACCTGTCTCACCACAGCGCAGCTTCCACAAGTTTCACCCCACGTCGGATGCTGTCTGCGAGGCTTTCCTTCGTAGACATCACTACGCCCCGGGTTTCTTTCGATCTGGAGAAGGCCTATGATACCACAAAGCAATACGGTATCATGGAAACTACAGAAGATAGGGGCGATGAGACGCCTTCTAATCTTTCTGATTTTTTCTAGATCGTCGATTCCGTGTACGGGTGAGGAAGGCCTCTCCCCTACAATGGAACAGGAAGTTGGTGTGACACAGGGAACTGTCCTCTGTGTCACACTCTTTGTTCTAAGCATCAACGGTATCATCTCGGTGCTGCCGGAAAATGTTCTCGTAACGCTCTACATGGACGAACTTTCGATCTCTTTTAATGCAGCTCAGATGTCGACATGAACAGGCGTTGAACCGCGTCTCGTTATGCCGAAGCTCGCGGCTTTCGATTCTCCTTGGCCAAGACTAAGGTGGTGCACTTCTGCCGCCATCCACGGCTCCACCCCGACCCGGACTTGTTTTTAAATGTGCTTCGACTGGAAGTGGTGGATTTGCCGTTTCCCTGGTCTTGTTTTTGACCGACACTTCACCTGGGAGGCTCATATTCATAGCCATAGGGTCTCTTGTACCCTCGCCATGAACATTCTCGGTTCCGTATCGTTCACTACGAAGTCGTGTAGATAGGGCTAATGCCTTACTTTTCTATCGATCCTTTGTTCGTTTGAAGCTTGACTACGGATGCGATTTTTATGCATCCACAGCAGAACATGTATGTATTGTGGAAGGTAGACTCGATCCACCACACCGGCCTCCGCCTGGCGACCGGTACCTTCCGCACCCTCCATTGAGAACCTACTTGTCGATGCTGGGGAGATGCCACTCGCTCTGCGTCGTGCACAACTCTCTATTCGCCTATATGCGCGAGCCCGGCGCTTTCCTCAGTCGCCAGCAGCTCTCACTGCCTCCGCAGCCGTTCTAGACGGTGCCTATGCCGCCTGAGATACGCCAGTCATACCCTAAGTCCTTTGGGTTCGGGCGCTTTAAAGTCAGTGGGGCTCTTCCAGGTGCTGCGTCTGTATTTACGGCCGAGTTGTTTGCATTACACCGCTCCGTACGGTAGATAAGACGCCGTGCCCGGTTCGGAGACTGGATTGTAATTATAGCGACTCACAAAGCGCCCTGAGTGCTATTGGGGAATTGTAATCTCGATATCCCCCAACGCCTCGATGGTTTCTGGTCGTCTTCAAATTGGGCACTCTCGCGGGACGCACCGCTATTTGATGGAGCGCTCGCTCGCACCATATTTCGATGCCTACGTTGTGACCTAGACTGTTCAGCACATTCTTGTCGAATGTCCCAGTCTGGGTGATCTTCGTGCACGTTACCTATCCCAGCGGGGTCGCTAAGGCTTGTCCCTTGTACTCGGGACTGGCCTCCTCCAATTTATTTGACTGGGTGTTTTTTTGTAGGTCGCTTGTTCCTGCGCCGCGGGGAGGCGGGCCTCCCCCAGACGCCGGAGCGCGCTTCCTTCTTTATTTTTTCGGTTATTTCCCTCTCCCTTTTCTTTGCCTTTATTTTTATCTGTGTTACTTGGTTTTTACATGTTTTTGTTTTGTTTTTTTAATCTAGCCTAATATTCGGCTGTAGCGTGATTTTGACGACTTTATCCTTGTGTACAGTCAGTCACCAGATACGCTTCTTAAAAAAAACCCCCCCATTTTGGCTTGTTGACAGCCAATGCCCTGTAAGGGGCGCGGCGATTTGCCATCCTGGCCGCCGTGTTGACGGGACTCAGCACCCCGTCTGACCCCAGCTTAGCCTCTTCTTCTTCCTTCAAAACACTTGTTTCCTAGCTTAGCCTCTTCTTCTTCCTTCAAAACACTTGTTTCCTAGCTTTTCATACAACCTCTCCCACAACTTTCTCTGGTCAGCCTCTAATTTCACAGGGTAGATGCTGACCTTCCTTTCAGCCAACCGTCCCGCATCGGGGCTGAGGGAGGAGGGGACAATGTTCCCTAACCCCTGAGCTCCGGTCTGGGGTGGCTGGTTTTTAACAACCTGCTTCATCCCCACCCATACCTTCCTCACATCCCTTTTCCTCTCCTCTTCACATTCTATCAATTTTACGCCGTGTTCAAGGTTGAGCCGCCATGCCGATGGACTGCCAGGCCACCAGGCGAGAGGGGTGGTCCGAAATGGCGGCGCCTGGCTCTGCCAGGCCTGTAAGCACCTCTTGCAGGGCCGGCAACTGCAAGAGGTGATGAGCTATCGTCCCGTAGCACAAATAGGGTCACCATGCCCAATGATGAAAAAAAAAAAAACAACCCCCAACTTCCCCAACAAAACATCAACGGAGCCGCCCTCGGGCAGCTCCACCGAGAAAATAGAGGTCGTCTCCCCCCTTGTGCTTGTGCAGGGGACCCTCCATACTTCTTTAACCGGAGAGGAAGCTTACTCCTCTCCTACGCCTACGGGTGTAGGGGACTCCCCCTCACCCCCTTCTCTAGAGGTGCTTTCGGTCACCTCCCTATTTCAAGCGGCAGTCCCTCCTTTGCTTTCTAAGGGGACTGCCAAGAAAGCCAGCAGATAGCCCATTGCCGATCGCCCCTCGTATAAGCGGCTCGGTAGGGCAAACCCCCTTAGGGGGGAGAGGGAAGCCAGGCCCCTTCGGTCGCTTCCCTCAAAAGACCTGCTGGCGAGAATATTAAACTTGCCGGGGTCAAGGCCTGTGCCTTCCCACAAAAGACTCATGACGCTGCCAAGGGAACCTGCGATGTCCTGGGAGGGGATGGCCAACTAGAGGCCCCTCCTGTGATAGACATGGTCCTTGAGGATATCCAGCCTCAGACGGTAGGGCATTCAAGGGGGGGGGGGGAATCCGGGCTCGGCGCCAAGCACCGAACACGAATCCGCCCCTATGCAAGGTCCTCCTCAAACGGCTTGGGATTCTGAAGCAGTACAAGGAGGGGAGGGATCTCCTCCGGATGATGCCCCTGCGACCACCAGGACCTTCTCCATTTCGGAGAAGGACCTGGCTGAGGCTGGTACATCTGGCCTAGCGGCTTCTACCGGCGGGGGTGAGAAGCGGGTTCATTCCCCGCCCTCCTCTCCAAAAAAGAAAAAGACAAAGAAGACTCGGGGCTCCTCTCCATCCGCGGGGGCTGCGGGGACGGATGGGTCTGCTGCCACTCTGACAAGCGACCAAGCCAAGATCGGCACATCCGGCCCCTCTGCCATTCCGGTTGTGGAGCCCCTGACTAAGACCAAAGGTGCACAGGGCGGAGCCTCGATGACATCGGGGCCCCTCATTCAGAGGTTACCTGGCGTTTTCGAGCCCGCTGGCTTCAAACGCTTCCTCGTTATTCGCTCCACTGATCGCACCATGTTGTCCAAGGGCAACATGATCCATCAGAGGAGAGGATTAGCTAGTGCAATTGGTAGAGAGCCGAAGGTGACCCGTTTCTCGGACGGGAGCCTTCTGGCGAATCCCGCCGAGGCGGCTAAGATAAGTGCTCTTCGGACACTTCATGGCACCCCGGTTAGTGTGACGCCGCACTCTACCATGAACTTTGTGAAAGGAGTAGTTTATGCGAGGGAACTCGTTGACTACTCCATTGAGGACATCACCCTAGAGCTGGCCGACCATGGGGCGGTCAAGGTCGAACGTGTGATGAGAAAACAGCGAGGGACCTCGAGACCCACCCCTACACTCTTCGTCACGTTCGACTCTGACAAGCTCCCTGAGTCGGTGCGTGCTGGTTGGTACCGCTACCGCGTGAAGGCATTCGTGCCACTGCCGCGGCGGTGCTATTACTGTCACCGCTTCGGCCATACGAATCGCTCATGTAGACGTGCAAAGTCGGGGTCACCCGAAGTCTGTGTAAATTGCTCCAAGGTCGCACACGATAAGTCCAAATCGTGTGTGGCCAAGTGTGTCAATTGCGGAGAGCCGCACCCCGCTTCTTCGAAGCAATGTGGTTCATATCTCAAAGTATGTGTAAATTGCTCCAAGGTCGCACACGATAAGTCCAAATCGTGTGTGGCCAAGTGTGTCAATTGCGGAGAGCCGCACCCCGCTTCTTCGAAGCAATGTGGTGCATATCTCCTTGAGAAAGAAATCCTAGCCGTTCAAGCCCAGGATCGACCCTCATTCCGCGAGGCTAAGGACTTGATCCTGGCGTGCCCAGCTCTGCCTGGGACGGCATATGCCTCAATAGTTAGAAAGGCACCCTCTGCTCATCGCCCATCCAGGCTAACGAGCACGGTTGTTTCCGCGCCCATTAGGAGCCCTTCTGCGGGCTCTACTCAACCCGGGCGCTCCCCTGGTAAAGCTGGCGGCAAAAGGGTTCATACCCAGCCCCGGCTAAAACCAGGGCTCCTCCCTCTTCCCCCAGCGTGACCGTTTCCCGTAATGCGAAACGGCTACGCGCCTCCACCGAGTCGTTAGACTCACAGGAGGCAACACCCCTGAAGATGGTCGCTAGGCCATCTTCCAGGGTTCCTAAAGCTGTCCCCCGAAAGGAGGACAGCAACAAAGGAGCTTCGACTCCTTTGCCCACACCCCGAGGGGGAGCGAGTGGCTCGGAGACGGTGGTTCCTCGAAAAGAGGGCCCCTTCCCCGCCTTCAAAGCCACAACGCCTGTCTTAGGTCTCGAGGCGGGGGGAAGAAAAGACTCGCATGGTGAGCCCAACCTTCCCCAATAAGTCCTCGAAGGCGCTGTCCGGCCAACAGCGCCCGGGTTCTGCCCCCGGGAAGCGTACGGCTATTCCCGTGAGGGTCTTCAGTTCGAGGAGGGCCCCCGCGTCTCCTCCGAGCTAGGCCTGAAGGGCATATTCCTTCAATGGAGCTGCCGTGGACTCCGGACAACTGGGAGGAGCTGCGGAGGCTCGTCTCGTCCCATTCCCCGTTAGCTATCTTTTTGCATGACACCATGCTAGGCGCGTGCACCCTGCTTGCCCTCCCGGGGTATAAGGGTCTTGCGACCCCACCACCGCGGGATGGCCGGGCTGGGGAATGCGCGGTTTACACCCAGCATAATGTCTCCGTTCTTCCTTTCTCTTTAGATACCTCCTTTCAGGCAGTGGCTGTGCAGCTGCACCTGGATACGAGGTATACTATCATTTCTGCGTACATTCCACCGTCAGCTGACTTCGACGCGGGGGACTTCCGCCTGTCGTGGCACCGTTGCCGAGGCCCTATCTCTTGCTTGGAGATCTGAACGGCAGGCATCCTCTCTGGGGAGATTATTCCATAAATCCCAGGGGACAAGTCCTTGCCGATCTGATCGAAGAGCTTGAGATGGGTGTCCTAAACGTGGATGAGTTTACGCATCACTGTCCGAGAACCGCTTCATTTTCTTGCCTTGACCTATCCTTGTGCTCTTCGGATGCACAGCCTGATTTTGATTGGGGGGTGGTCGATGACCTCCATGGTAGTGATCACTTTCCCATTCAAATATCATTTTCAGGGCAACTGCCGCCTGAGAGACCACCTCGGTGGTGCTTGGCCTGGGCGCGGTGGCCTGCATTTCCGGAAATGACTGAATTCTCTATCTCACTCGAGGAGTTTAGGTCGGTAGATGAGGCCGTTAAGTTCTTCTCCGCAACCTCATCGCCGTGGGCCTGACTACTATTCCTAGGACGTCTGGCCGCTTTGCACGCCGACCACTCCCATTGTGGTCGGCCGAGTGTGAGACGGCCCTCAAACAGAAGCGTTATGCCTACATGCGCTATAAGCGCCGCCCGAACGATTTCACTGTCGCTGAATTTCGTCGGGCTAGGGCTAGGTTCCGGTATATTTCGAAGCACGCCCGCCGCTCTTCTTGGCGGGCATACGTGTCTTTACTTAACGGGAAGACCCCTTTAGCTGAGGTGTGGAAGCGAGTCAAAAGGATTCGGGGCAAGTTCTCGCAGGACCCCCCTCCCGTTCTCCAGGAGAATGGGACCGCAATCTCGGACCCCGCGTCCGTGGCGGAATCCTTAGCGACCGCGCTTTTCCGCATTCTCTAGCTATGATGCTGCTCCGCCAGCATTCAATTCACGTCGTGATGTCGCGGAAGGCCGCCGGCTGGACTTTACCTCCAGTGGCGGAGAACCCTTCAACGACAAGTTTACTGTGATTGAGTTGCGTTCCGCTCTCGCTTCGTGCGCGGACACCTCCCATGGTCCGGACGATGTCCCATACGCCATGCTTCGACACCTGGGTGAGCGAGGCATGGCCTTTCTGTTAGATTTGTTCAACAGGATCTGGTTGGAAGTCCTTCTCCCAGACTCCTGGCGAATCGCAACTGTGCTCGCCTTTCGCAAACCGGGGAGAGATCACTCTACTCCGACCGGTTTTCGCCCAATCTCTCTAACCTCTTGCGTGTGCAAGTTGATGGAGAAATTGGTAAATGTTAGATTAGCCTATTTCCTGGACAGCGGAGGCCATCTGTCTTCCAGACAGTGCGGCTTCCGCAAGTTCCACTCCACGTCGGATGCTCTGCTCCGACTGGAAAATGCCGTCTGTGAGGCTTTTCTTCGTAGACAGCACTACGCCACGGTGTTTTTCGATCTGTAGAAGGCCTATAATACCGCATGGCGCTACGGTATCATGGAGACTCTCCACACGATGGCGGCGAGGGGACGCCTCCCAATGTTTATATCTGAATTTTTGCGAGTTCGTCGATTCCGCGTACGGGTGGGGGGGAGCCCTCTCTGGCCCAAAGGAGCAGGAAGAGGGTGTCCCGCAGGGAAGTGTCCTCAGTGTCACACTCTTTGCCCTGAGCATCAACGGCATCACCTCGGTGCTGCCGGAAGATGTTCTCGCTACGCTCTACGTGGACGACCTTTCGATCTCTTTTGGCGCGGCCCAGATGCCGACTCTGGAGCGTCGACTCGCACAGGTTTCGGTTTTCTTTGGCCAAGACTAAGGTGGTGCACTTCTGCCGCCATCCACGGCTTCACCCCGACCCAGATTTGTTCCTTAATGGGGTGCGCCTGGATTTGGTTGAGTCGCACCGTTTCCTTGGTCTTGTATTCGACCGACGCCTCACCTGGGAGGCTCATATTCGCAGCCTTAGGGTCTCTTGTACCCGCCCCATCGATATTCTCCGTTCCGTGACGTTCAGCGCTTGGGGCGCTGATAGGGCTACTGCCTTACTTTTTTATCGATCCTTTGTTCGCTCGAAGCTCGACTACGAATGCGAGTTTTATGCATCCGCAGCCGAGCGTTTATTGTGGAAAGTGGATTCGATCCACTACACCGGCCTGCGCCTGGTGACCGGTGCCTTCCACACTTCCCCCATTGAGAGCCTGTTGGTCGATGCTGGGGAGATGCTACTCGCTCTACGCCGCGTGCAGTGCATCACTCGCCTGTACGCGCGAGCCCGGCGCCTCCCTCAGTCGCCAACAGCTCTCACTGCATCCCTAGCTGATCTCGATGGTGCCTATGCCGCCGAGAGACGCCAGTCATACCCTAAGCCCTTTGGGTTTAGGGCCAGGAAACTCCTTCGAGAGGTAGATATAACTCTCGGGCCGGTGGCGCCCCTGGTTCTGCCCAGGACGCCACCCTGGAGGGTACCACATTTGGCTATTTGTCGCCACGCCTCTGCTCCCAAAGCTTGTACTGGGCCGGGAGTATTGCGTTCGACCTTTTTGGAGCACACATCGTGTCACGCTGGAACCGTGCCAGTGTATACGGATGGCTCCAAGTCCCAAGAGGGGGTCGGCTTCCACGCCGTATCCCCTCTGTTTGAAGTCAGCGGGGCTCTACCAGGCGCTGCGTTTGTCTTCACGGCCGAGCTGGTGGCAATACACCACTCGGTACGGGAGATTACGCGACGTGCCCGGTTCGGAGACCGGATTGTGATCTATAGCGACTCACAAAGCGCCCTGAGTGCTCTCGGGGCATTGAAATCTCCGCATCCCCTGGTTCGCGATATCCGTGACGCCACGGTTTTGGCGAGCCGGGCAGATGTCGAGATTATCTTGTGCTGGGTTCCTGGACATGTAGGAATTGCGGGGAATGAGCGCGCCGATGAGGGCGCCAAAGAGTCCGCGAGGACTCTGCGACCGGACCAGCGTTTCGCTCTTCCTCACACCGACCACATGGCAGGAATACGGGAAGCTCTTCGGACTGTTTGGCAAAGAAGGTGGGAGACGGTGGAAGGGAACTTAAAGTTGCGTGCCATTGTGCCGCGACTGTTCCCATGGACCTATCCCCCAATGCCGCGGCGGCTTCAGGTTGCTTTCTGTCGTCTCCGAATCGGACATACTCGTGTGACGCATCGCTATTTGATGGAGCGCTCGCCTGCGCCCTATTGCAACGACTGCGTCGTCCCCCAGACTGTTCGGCACATTCTTGTCGAATGTCCCAGTCTGGGTGATCTTCGCGCACGATACCTGTCCCGGTACCGGGATGGGCGGGGTCGCTACCGCCTTTCCCTTGTACTCGGGGCAGACTCGTGCACATTAACTTGTGGACTTGTTGACTTTTGGGGGAAGGCCGGGCTTCTCCCCTTTATTTAAGCTTCTTTTTTTTTATTGTTTTGTTTGTAGGTTGCACTCTCCTGCACCGTGGTGAGGGGGACCTCCCCCCGCTGCCGGAGATTGCTTCCTGATTGTTAAGTTTTTCCAATTTATATCATTGTTAAGTTTTTATATATTTTTTTTAAAGTAGCCTAGTTCGAGGTTGTCGTGTTTTTCGGCGACTTATGCCCAAGTGTGCAGTTGTCAGATGGGCTCTATAGAATTAAAAAAAAATAAAAAATTGACAGCCAATGATTCTCATGTCTGCCCCTGGGGTCCCCTCTGGTGTGGAGGGTAAAGACCGATTAACATTGAAGGTAAGATGAGAAGAACCTCGATTATGTCCGCGCGCTGCATCGAAAGATTACCCATCATTTTTTAACACACTGGTTTCAACAGCTTCCTCGTTATTAGGTCCACTGATGGCACTATTTCGGCCCAAAGTCGCTGTTCTATCAGCAAAGGTCCCCCGTTTCTTGGGTGGGACCTTCTGGTGAATGCCGTGATCCCTGCATAGCATGCCGTTTTTATTGCTCTTCAGTCGCTTTCCTGTGCAAGTGATACCATACAATTCATGAATTTTGCGAAAGTAGTTTATGTGAAGGAATTTGTAGATTGTTCTTTAGAAAACATAACCAAGGAGCAGTCAAGGTAGAACGTGTGATGAGGAAATGGGAGAGTGGGGAAGGGGGGCGGCTTGAGACCCTGCACTCTTCCTTATTTCCAATTGTCACAGGCTCCTTGAGTCAGTGTGTGCCTGTTGATATCACTATTGCAGCAAGGCAATTTTAATGTGTTATATTGGTCTATATTATATAACCACTTGCTCTGTGTGCAAGATGAGTGTCCTCAAGTGTACCCGATGCAGACTCAATGGGGTGAGAGATTGCTATGGTAATTGCATTTCTAGATTTGAATTCAGAGGTTAATAGTTGGGTGTTTTTGGTGCTGCCATGATAGGATTTCAAAATTTTAAAAAAATCATTTGCCCTTGCCAGGGTTTACACCTCTTTTTTTTCTTTTTTTTTCAGGGACTGGGATTCTACGCTATGAAAGAACAAATTCTCACCCAGCATTAGATAGTGAGTATTTCAATTCATATTTTATTCTTTCAAACATTCCCAATCCTAAGAATTCCAAAGAATAAGCCCTTTTTCTGGGTCACTTGTCCTAACTTCACTTCCCTTACATATACTACCTCTGGGATTTCTCCGACAACCTCAGGCAGACTTTTCTCCCTGCCATCTTTTACCTATTCATTCCTTAATCTATACCATTTTCACATCTAGCATCCCTTTCAAATTGGCCTATTTACTTCACTCACTCACAATCTTTCATTCTGCCATACCAGACTCACTCCCATACACTAATATTGCCATCAGCCTATTCTCACGCTCCTCCCATACACTAATGTTGCCATCAGCCTACTCTTGTGCAACTCCCATGCACTAATGTTGCCAGCAGCCTACTCTCACACATCTTTCTGGTGGTACATTCCGCACACAAACTCTTAAAATTCATTGATCCTTCCTACCATTCTAAACCCTTTTTAGGAATACATCATCTCCTCTATTTTATTTGACTCTCTGTGGTGTTGGTCACCAGCTCCCTTGCCGGGGGAAAAACGGCATACCCCTCGATGCTGAAGCATGCTTCCTTGTTTGTCTTTGCGTTTTGTTTTTGTTGTTTTTTTAGCCTTAATTTTGTTTTTATGTTGTTTTTTTATTTAGCCTAGCATTAAGTTATAAGAATTACAGTGACTTTTGCCCCCTTATAGGCAGTCACCAGATGAATGCTTAAAAAGAAATTCAGGAATACAACTGGAACTGATACTCTCTCTCGGGTCCTCATTTGTGCTTCTTTTCATCAATTTTACTCTTCTTTTTCTCTAGTATTAAAGACCTGACTTGCTACCTCATGTCAAGTCAGATTAGAAGCTTTGTAACCTCTATACACTGTCTTTAGCACATAGGTTGTGCAAAAGACCAAACTTGGTGTGTTTTGGGCATTGGGGCACAATTTAAGGGATAGAGGTTTTGCCTTTGTAACCCGATTCCTAAAATATAATGGATTGATCAGTCCTCTGTGACTCTTGGGTGCTAATGCTGTTACCACATTGAGTGGGTGAGTTGTACAGCCTCCCCCGTAAGGGGCACGGCGATTTGCCATCCTGGCCGCCGTGCTGACGGAATTCAGCGCCCCGTCCGGCCCCAGCTTGGGATCCTTTTTCTCCTTATGCTAACCCCTACTTCGTCTTCCCGTAAGGGGCGCGGTGATTTGCCATCCGTCGGCCCCAGCTTAGCCTCTCTTCCTTCCTTCTGACGGGCGACAATAACTCTTGATTGAAGTTGCGTAGCCCTTAAACAATCAATAATCAATCAATCTCATTTCGCGAGGCTAAGGCGCGCCCGATGCTGCCTGGGACATCTTATGCCTCAATATTGAGAAAGACACCCTCTGCTCTTGGCCCATCCAGGCTTACGAGCACGGTCATTTCCCCGCGCATTCGCAACCCTTCTGCCGGCTCTACCCACCCCGGGTGCCCCCCTGGTAGAGCTGGCGCCACAAAGGTTTCACACGCAGCCCCGGCTAAAACCAGCCCCCCCCCCCTTTCCCCCCGCATGACCGTTTTGCCTTACGGCAGCGCGCCTCCACCGAGTCGTTATACTCACAAGAGGCAACACCCCTGAAAAGGCTCGTGAGGCTATATTCCGCGGTTCTTAAAGCTGCACCCCGAAAGGAGCTTCGGCTCCTTCGCCGAAACCCAGTGGTAGGCTGGGTGGCTCGGAGACGGTAGATCCTCAAAGAGAGGGACCACCGGCTCCGAAGCTGCCCCACTCGCCTAAGGTTTCGAGGCTGAGGGAAGGAAAAGACTCACCAGCACAACCTCCCCCGATAAGTCCTAGAACGCGACAGGGCTTTCAGCGCATTGTCTGGCCAACAGCGGATGGAGTTCTGCCTCCGAGAAGCGTACGGCCATTCCCGTGAGGGTCTTCTCTTCGGCGAGGGCCCCTGCAGCTCCGAGCTAGGCCTGGAGGGCATATTCCTTCAAGGAAATTGCCGCGGACTCCGGCCAACTGGGAGGAGCTGCGTAGGCTCGTCTCCTCCCGTTTCCCGTTAGCTCTCTTTCTGCAGGAGACCATGCAAAGCGCGTGCCCCCTGCCCACCCTCCTGGAGTATAAGGGTTTTACGACCCCACCACCATGGGATGGGGGCCGGATGGGAGGATGTGCGATTTACACCCAGCATGATATTTCCGTTCTTCTTTTCGCTCTAGATACCTCCTTTCAGGCAGTATCTGTGCAGCTGCACCTGGATATGAGGTATACTGTTATTTCCGCGTACATTCCACCGTCCGCCGACTTCGACGCTTGGGAATTCCACCACGTCGTGGCACGGTTAAAAAGGCCCTTTCTCTTGCTCGATCTCAACTGTAGACCCCGATTCTGGGGAGACTACTCGATTAATCCCAAGGCTCAAGTCCTTGTCGACCTGATCGACGAGCTGGAGATAGGTGTCCTGGATGCACAGCCTGATTTTGGGTGGGGGGTGGTCAATGACCTCCATGGTAGTGATCACTTTCCCATTCAAATATCATTTTCTGGTGTTTAGCCCTAGCGCGGTGGTCTGCATTTCAGGAAATGACTGATTACTCTTTCCCAGTCGGGGAGATTAGGTCGGTAGATGAGGCCGTTGAGTTCTTTTCCGGCAACCTCATCGCCGTGGTCCTACATGCGCCATAAGCGCCTCCCGAATGACCACTGTCTGTCAATTTCGTCGAGCTACGGCTAGGTTCCGGTATATTTCGAAGCACTCCCGCCTCTCTTCTTTGCCAGTATACGTGTCTTCACTTAACGGGAAGACCCCTATAGCAGAGGTGTGGAAACGAGTCAAAAGGATTCGGGGCAAGTTCTGGCAGGAAACCCCCTTCCGTTCTCCATGAGAATGGGACTGCAATCTCGGACCCCGCGTCCGTGGCGGAATCCTTCGCGACCGCTTTCTCCGTATTCTCTAGCCAGGATGCTGCTCTGCCAGCATTCACTGCGCGTCGTGATGTTGCGGAAGGCCGCTGACTGGACTTTACCTCCAGATGCGGAGAACCCTTCAACGACAGATTTACTCTGAGTGAGTTGCGTTCTGTTTTCGCTTCGTGCGCGGACACCGCCCCTTGTCTTGACGATATCCCATGCTTCGACACCTTGGTGAGCAAGGCATGGCCTTTCTGTTAGATTTACTCAACAGGATCTGGGTAGAGGCTATCATCCCAGATTTTTGGCGAATCGCTACTGTGCTCGCTTTTCGCAAACCGGGGAGAGATCACTCTACCCTAGTCGGTTTTCGCCCAATCTCTCTAATCTGTGTGTGCAAGTTGATGGAGAAATTGGTAAATGTTAGATTAGCTTTTTTTCTGGACAGCGGAGGCCATCTGTCTTCTGCGCAGTGTAGCTTCCGCAAGTTCCACTCCACGTTGGATGCTCAGCTCCGACTGTAAAATGCCGTCTGCGAAGCCTTCCTTCGTAGACAGCACTACTCCACGGTATTTTTCGATCTGGAGAAGGCCTATGATAGCGCATGGCGATACTGTATCATGGAGAGACTCCACACGATGGGGTCGATGGGACGCCTCCCAATGTTTATATCCGACATTTTGCAAGATCGTCGATTCCGCGTACGGATGGGGGGGAGCCCTCTCCGGCCCAATGGAGCAGGAAATGGGTGTCCCGCATGGAAGTGTCCTCAGTGTCACACTCTTTGCCCTGAGCATCAACGTCATCACCTCGGTGCTGCCGGAAGATATTTACGCTACGCCCGACGTGGACGACCTTTCTATCTCTCTTGTCGCGGCCCAGATGCCAACTCTGGAGCGTCGACTCGAACAGGCATTGAACCGCGTCTCTCGCTATGCCGAAGCGCACAGGCTTCGTTTTTGTTTGGCCAAAACTAAGTTGGTGCACTTCTGCCGCCATCCACGGCTCTATACTGATTAGACTTATTTCTCAATACGGTGCGCTTGGAAGTGGTGAGTAGACTCACACCGTTTCCTTGGTATTTGACCGACGCCTCACCCGGGCGGCTCATATTCGCAGCCTTAGGGTCTCTTGTACCCGCGCCATGGATATTCTTCGTTCTGTAATGTTTAGCGGTTGGGGTGCTGATAGGGTTACTGCCTTACTTTTTTATCATCCTTTTGCCCAGGACGTCACCATGGAGGGCACCAACTTTGACTAGTTGTCGCCACGCCTCTGGAACCGCGCCAGTGTATACGGATGGCTCCAAGTCCCAAGGGGGGATCGGTTTCCACTCCGTATCCCCTCTGTTTGAAGTCAGTGGGGCTCTGCCAGGCGCCGCGTCTGTCTTCACGGCCGAGCTGTTTGCAATACACCGCTCGGTACGGGAGATATCGCGACGTGCCCTGTTCGGTGACCAGATTATGATTTATAGTGACTCAGTAAGCGCCATGAGTGTTCTCGGGGCATTGGAATTTCCTCATCCCTTGGTTCGCGTTATCCGTGAAGCTACGGTTTTAGCGAGCCGGGTGGATGTCGATATTTTCTTCTGATGGGTTCCTGGACATGTAGGAATTGCGGGGAATGAGGGTGCCAAAGAGTCCGCGAGGATTGGGCGACCAGACCAGCGTTTCGCTCTTCCTCACACCGATTGTATGGCAGAAATACGGGCTGCTCTCCCGGCGGCTTGGAAAAGAAGATGGGAGACGGGCGAGGGGAACTTAAAGCTGCCAGCCATTGCGCAGCGAGTGTTCCCATGGACCTACTCCCCAATGCCGCGACGGCTTCAGGTTCCATTCTGTCGTCTCCGAATTCGACACACTCGCGGGACGCATCGCCAATTGATGGAGCGCTCGCCTACGCCCTACTGTGAAGACTGCGTCGTCACCCAGTCTGTTCGGCGCATTCTTGTTGAATGTTCCACTATAGGCGATTTTTTCGCACGTTACCGCTTGTCCCTTGTACTCAGGACGGGTTTATACACACTGACTTGTGGACTTAACGACTTTTTGGAGGAGACTGGCTCCTCCCCTTTATTTGACGGGTTTTTTTTTGTAGTGTCCCTGCGCCGGGAAACAGGCGAGCCTTTCCCTGACGACGGAGTGCGCCTCCTTCTTGCTCTTTTGCTTTGTTTTCGTTATTTTTTTTAGCCCTTGACCTTTTTAGCGTTGTTATTTATTATTTACATTTTTTTACTTGTTTCTCAATATAGCCTAGTAGTAGGCTGTGTCTTGTACGGGGATTTATGCCTAACCAGGCAGTCGTCAGATGGGCAAAATTGGCTTCCAATTCTTCTTGGGTCTGTTTGTTAATGGCTAGTAAGACTAAGAAAGGTAACACTGAGCTGGTCCACCCCTCTGGTTTCTCATTTGGGAATTTATTACCTCTGTCGATTGACCCACCCTAGGAAACCTATGTTTGGTACAGATCTGCATCTGGTGCGACCCCTTTTCTAAACCTCGGGGTGATGACTTCTGAAAGATGAAAAGATATTAGATGCCGTAGGCAGGAGCAGTTGGATGTAGGATATAGCTCACCACCTTTTTCTTATTTTTCAGGTGGGGTGAAGGTGTCCATGGCACACCTCTTTCTGGTAGAGGTGGTTTTCTTCCACTATCCTTAAAGTCGTGAAATGCTTTCTCACTATTATTCCATTTTAGAAACCATACTCTGTTCCTCTTCTACCATCAACCAGCCACTCTTCTCTTTTGCAAAGGGCTGCCAAGAAAATAAAGAACAGGCCACCCAGACTTGAGGGGCAAGGGCTAGTGGGGTCCACTGGGCCATGCTCCTGGTCATTTTTTTGACCCACGTTTAGCGAATTTCTTAGGGGCTGGGATGGCAAAGTTTTCCCAAGCAGATACAGCCCCCTGAAGAATCAAAGAGAGAGGACTCTCCTCATTCATGTGTGGTTCTGTGTTCTGTCGACGACCATGTCCATTGCCACTTGGCCAAAAGATCAGTTAAGACTGGCCCATTCGACCGGGGCAGTGGAGTGCATTCATCACCTGCGTCTGGTAAAAAAAAAAACTAGAAGGTTCCTGAAGATGTAGGGATTCTCTAATGCTAGCAGGTGACCAAGACAAGGATGATTCATTCAGCCCTTGCGTAGGAAGAGAGGAAGGCTTGTTTTCCCTCTAGTAATCTATTGAAGATTTACACCTCGCCTGATGTCTGCGTTCTTCTATTTACTATAAATATCTACTTTCACACAGCAGCTGTGCGGATGCACCAAGGTAGGAGGTATACCGTTACTTCTGAGTACATTCCACCGTCAGTCGACTTCGACACGAGTGATTTCTGCCGCCTCCTAGCACGGTTCGTGAGGCCCTTTCTCTTACTCGGGAAACTACTCAATTACTCCTAGGGATCAGTTCCTATCCGACCTGATCGACAAGCTGGAGATAGTTGTCCTAAATATAGATGACTTTACGCATCATTGCGCCAGAACCGCTTTTCTTGCCTCGATCTGGCCCTCTGCTCTTTGGATGCACAGCCTGATTTTGGGTGGGAAGTAGTCGATAACCTGCATGATAGTGATCACTATCCCATTTAAATATTTTCTGGACCGCTGACGCCTTAAAGACCACCTAGGTGGTCCTTGTAGGGGGCCCGGTGGTCCGCATTTCACGAAATGACTGATACCTGTTTCAGTCGAGGAATTTAGCTCGGTGGATGAGGCCGTTGAATTTTTCTCTGGCAACAACATCGCCGTGGGCCTAACTACTATTCCTAGAACGTCTGGCCGTTTCGCACGCCGACCGCTTCCTCGGTGGTCAGCCGAGTGTAAGACGGCCTTCAGACAGAAGCGATATGCCTACATGCGCTTTAAGCGCCACCCGAACTATTGCACTGTTGATGAATTTCGTCGAGCTACGGCTAAGTTCTAGATAAGTTTAGAAGCACGCCCGTCGATGTTACTGGCGGGCATAGGTGTCTCACTTAACGGGAAGACCCATCTTGCATAGGTGTGGAAGAGAATCAAATGGATTTGTGGCAAGTTTTCACATGATCTGCCTCTCGTTCTCCAGGTGTATGAGACCCTAATCTCGGACCCCGCGTCCGTGGCGGAGTCCTTCGCGACCGATTCCCTCGTATTCTCTAGCCGGCATACTGTTTCTTTACCATTCATTGAACCTAGTCATGTTGCTGAACGCCGCCAACTGAAATTTAACTCCAAGAACCCTTCAACGACAGATATGCATTGAGTGAGTTGAATTCCGCTCACGCTTCGATCGCGGACACCGCCCCTGGTCCGAGACGATGTCCCGTATGTCATGCTTCTACACATAATGTGAGCAAGGCATGGTCTTTATGTTAGATTTGTTGAACAGATCTGAACAGAGGGTATCCCAGATTCCTGTCGAATTGCTACTGTGCTCGCTTTTCATAAACCGGGAGAAGATCAATCTATTCCAGCCGGTTTCTGCCTAATCTCTCTAACCTCCTTCCTGTGAAAGTTGATGGAGAAATTGCTAAATGTTAGAAAGCCATCTTCCTGGACAGTGCGGCTTCTGCAAGTTCCACTGCACGTTGGATGCTCTTCTCAGACTGGAAAATGGCGTCGACGCCTTCCTTCGTAGACAGTACATGCCACGGTCTTTTTTCCATCTGGAGAAGACCTATGATCCCGCATGAGGATAAGGCATCATGGAGATTCTCCGCAAGATGGGGGCGAGGTGATGCCTCCCAATCTTTATCTCGGAGTTTCTGCGAGATCGTTGATTTTGTGTACGGGTTGGGGGAGCCCTCTCCGGTCCAATGGAACAGGAGGATGGTGGTCGCAAGGAAGTGTCCTCCGTGTCACATTTTTCCGTGACCATCAACGGTATCACCGCTGTGCTGATGGAAGATGTTCTCACTACGCTCTATGACGACGACCTTTCCATCTCTTGGTGCCGCCCAGATGCCAACTATGAACCATATCTCTCGCAAAGCTGAAGCGTACAGGTTTCGAGATTTTTCTTGGCCAAGACTAAGATGGTGCACTTCTGCCGCCAACCACAGCCCCACCCTCACCCGGACTTTCTCCTAAATGGTGTTCGCTTGATGGATTTGCATCTTTTCCTTGGTCTCGTTTTCTACCGACGCTTCACATGGGCGGCTCATATCCGCAGTCTGTCTCTTGTACCTTCGCCATGGACATTTCTTCGTTCCACGGCGTTCAGCGGTACTTTGGTACTGATAGGGCTACTGACTCGTTTCTACCGATATTTTGTTCGTTCGACTTTTCAGTTCGAATGCGATTTTTTTTCATCTGCAGCCGAGCGTTTATTGCGGAAGGTGACTCGATCTACCTCACCGGTCTCCGCCTCCGGCCGGTGCCTTCGCGACGTCCCCGCTCGAGAGCCTACTTGTCGATGCCGGAAAGATGCCACTCGCTCTGCGCCTGTATGCGCGAGCCTGGTGTCATCCTCAGTCACCAACGGCTCACCGCATCCGCGGCCGATCTCGGCGATTTCTTTGCCGCCGAGAGATGCCAAGGCTAGGAAACTCCTTCCGGAGCTCGGTCCGCTGGTTCCTCTGATTCTGCCCAGGACTCTACCCTTGAGGGTACCACCTTTGACTATTTGTTGCCAACGCCTCTACTACCAAAGCTTTCACAGCGCCGGGAGTATTGGGTTCAACAATTTCGGAGCACATTTTGTCGCCCCTAGATCCATGACAGTGTACACGAATAACTAGTCTCGGGCGGACTGTTGAATTCTGCAGGGGCTGTACCAGGCGCGTTGTGCGCGGTTCAGAAACCGGATTGTGATCTTTAGCTGTTCACAAAACGCTCTGAATGTTCTCGGAACATTGGAATCTCAAAACACCCTGATTCGCGGTATCCTTGACGCCACGTTTCCTGCGATTCGGGTGGATGTCGAAATTATCTTCTGTTGTGTTCCTGGACATGTGGGAATTGCGAGAAATGAGGGCACCAAAGTTTTCGCGTGGACTAAGTGACCACCCTAACGTTTTGTTGCATGGCAAAGAAGGTGGGATACGACCGAGGCGAACTTAAAGTTGTATGCCATTGCGCCGTGACTGTTTTCATGGACCCAGCCCTAATCCCGAGACGCCTTCAGGTCGCTTTCTGTCTTTGAATTAGGCACACTTGCGAGACACACCGCCATTTAATGGGGCGCACCAATGCACCTTACTGCGACGACTGCGCTCCCTCCCTCCCGACTGTTCGGTGCATTCTTGCTTAATGCCCCAACTTAGCAGATCTTCATTTACTTAACCTTTCCCGGCACCAGGACCAGCGGGGTCGGGCTCGCTATCGCTTCTCACTTCTTGGGATGGGTTCGTTTACACGGAGGCTTGTGGACTATTTGACTTCTTGTAGCAGGCCGGCCTCTACCATTTCAATTGATTTTCTTTGGTGTTGGTCGCATGCTCCTTCGCCGGGAGGCTGGCTGCCCCCCCCCCCCCCGACCTCACTCGAGGCAGAAGCGTGCCCATCTTCGTTGCTTTTGTTTGTTTTTGTCTTGTTCTCCTCTGTTTATAATTTTGCTTATTGTCTTGTTTTGTCTGTCTTTTAATGTAGTGTAATAATGGGCTAAAATTTAATTTACGATTACAGTCGCCAGAGGAACTCCATCCCCTCAAACCAAATAAATCCCCGAACCTCTTACTGAACTGTAACCCCCACACATACCCTTCGCTCAACACACAAAACATCACCTCGAACGCATGGCCAAACTCACCCTCAGAACACTTAACAAAAACCAACTTGACAACAGAAAGAAATCCTGCACCAATTATAGCTAATGACCACCTACGCAACATACAAATAGTCCCATTCCGTCTCAATGGCTGCCAAAAACCCACTCCAGTACACCACCTCAATGCCGAAACATAGGTCCTCCCACCCCCTAGATAACATACTACATCACTAATGAACCAGAACAATATGGAACACATTCACTTTACCCTCACAGCCCTTCAAAGCCAGCCCCTAAACTGCTCACTGCAAAGCTCTCTTCTCCCCCTCCCGATATCCAAAAATCTGAATCAATCCTAGATCACCCCCCCTTCCCTTTCCGCCCTACATGAATAGAAAAATAGACTATATGCTGACCCCCTCCCTTCCGCTGTACTTTGAAATATTGCTAATTTCACCCTATTTTCCCCCTCTTGACTATCTCAGGAGATCCTTCAATATAACCTCTCCAGGAGACCGAATCCGGGTTGTCACAACTGGTACTAAAGTACTAGATTTGATTCTTTTAGTAGTTTCTAAAACAGCAAAAGTACCAAATTACTACAAAAAGAACCAAATCAAGCCAATTTTATTATGTATTCATTTAATTAAATTATTGTTAAGTATGATGGTCTTGTTATTTAAAACATAAATGGTTCTATTACACTAATTTAAGACAAATTCTTGAGAATTCTTCTATTATCCCTCGTAAAATTTACATTTGGTTCTTTCTGGTACCTTTTAACTCCAAGTTTTGGTTCTTTTTAAAATTTGCTTATGGCAACCCTGGATTGAATGCCGTGGCAGCTTTCCTGAGAGTTGTCCAACCTCGGCTAGACAAATCCATAAAATGGATGATTACCAAGTCTACATATAATTTTGCTTCAATGAAATTAAGGATATATTTGTCTATTTATTATTCTATTTGTGCAATTGATGTGAAATAATGTTTGTTTTCAGACTTCAAGCGATTTGATATGGAGGCCTACTGGGGAAATCAAGTATATAAGAATTCGACCCAGACCAGATAGAAATTAACCTAATATAGACAGTAATTATTCAAGAAAAAAACAAAACTATACAAAGCTAAAGGGCGAAACATTGTGCGAACTATTTTTTTATCACACTTTGTAGATTTAGGATAGAAATGCGATTCAAATGATAATAGGCTTTTGAAGGAACGAGGCGATTTTAAAACAGGTCAGTTTGTTGTTTTTTTCATATCCTTTAAATTTTTTGGTTATGACATGGAATTAATTTCCTTCCCTTTTAATTCTCGCCCGACTTACGCAAGCCTATCTCTCAGCTTTGAGTATTAATTGATTAATATTAATGATGGTCCATTTTTGTACGAGGTGATTCCATGGCAACTTTGTTACCCTACAGGTCTAAGCTAAATTTTGTAACCATTTTATTGGCGTTAATTAGCTCGTGCTTATGTCGAGGCCAAAGTTGAGAGGGGTTCATTTATGGTCGTAGGGTTTGGTCTCCCAAGAACAGCTTCAAGTTTCTCAGGCAGAAGTTGAGCCTTCCATTTGTAGTTTTATATCTTTTTTTTTTTTTGTCAAATACAATGACTGTTATCAATGTCTTTGTAAATAATTTTATTTTATTTTAAATATTAGTAATCCTTGTGCGTGTATTTTATGTTAATTAAAAAACGTCAATTTCTTTTGTATCCTGTATTATAGCAGTGACAAAATCTTTTGTTTTTTTGCTGGGAACATTATTTAAAATATATCTAAAGTAGCAAATACTACCGATAATTTCATAATAAATATGTTTGATTTTTTACTAGATTATTTTTTAAAAAATCAAAGAAGCCGATTATAAAATTGTTTCTAACTCCATCAAAAGTGGTCAGTAAAATTTAAGGATAAAAAGGGTGACATCCTACTAGCATCCGCAAAGAATTAAGGAAAAATAGAAGACTGCTTTTCTTGTTTAGGGGCTCGACTGGCGACTGTCATTAAAGGCATAGCGGCCGAAATATTAGGGTATATTAAGAAATAAGTAAGAACTAAAAATATACACTAAACCAAAAGCCCTCGAAACGCCACTCTCAGGCGCCAGAGAAATGCTGCTCCCCGCAATGGCCCGAACAAGTAAATACTATAGAGGAGGGCCGCGTCCCCATAAACCACAAGCAGGAGGAGTATACGAAACCGTCCTAAGTACGAGGAACAATCGGTAGCAGGTAAGTACCCGAAGTTACCTCAGACTGCTAGATTCAACGAGAATCTACCGGACAATCTGGAGTATTAAGCAATCTTCACAGTTAGGTTTAAGAGAACCCTGTGTTCGCGACATGTCCTATTTGGAGTCGTCACAAAAAGCTAAAGCCGTCGAGGCATTGCGAGGGGAAAAGTCGTGGCACAATGACACGCAACCCTATATTCCGGTCCGCCGTCTCTCATCGTCTTTTACATTAAGCACGAAAAGATGTCATGCTGGTCCGGTTGTACTGTCTTGCATTCATTGGCATCCCATATCAACGCGTTTATATCCGACAAACTGTACATTTCCAGGAACCTTGCAGAAGGTAGCCTACAAATATTGCTAATCGAGAGCACTAAACGCGCTCAGTGACTATAAATCAAAATTCATTCTCCGAACCGGACAGTTGTAGTATCACACCCGGCTTTAAACAGGTGAGCGAAGACGCAAACTCAAGTCTCCCTTACCCCCCTCTTAAGCTCCAGCCAGACACGCGATTCAATAAAAACTAACGAAGCTTTGGCAGCAGATGCATGGGGACAAACTTTCAAAGGTTGTACACTCCAGGCTGGAGTCCTCGGCAGAAGAACCAGCGTAGACACTGTCCCGATAGCAACTTGAAGCTCGAAAGAATTTATTTGGCCAAGTCCGAAAGGCTTAAGATATGATTGGCGTCTCACGTCGACATTGACACCCTCCAGATCGGTCGCGAACAAAATGAGCGCCTTTTGCGACTGGAAGATCCTAGACCAAGGCGTCTAAACCAAGAATGTACGATGTAAAGCGAGTAGCATCGACCGTGTTATCT
Organism: Ceratothoa steindachneri; assembly: GCA_963969495.1. Taxonomy (NCBI): domain Eukaryota; kingdom Metazoa; phylum Arthropoda; class Malacostraca; order Isopoda; family Cymothoidae; genus Ceratothoa; species Ceratothoa steindachneri. The sequence continues at coordinate 83,209,843 of OZ018327.1, forward strand.
ATAGCTCGTACGCCGAAGGCGTTGATAACCTACGCAGCTAAAAATTCACCTTGAGTTGATAGAAGAAATCCGAAGGTAACTATGGTAATGTGCGTCTACTAGGTGAAACCTTGGTCAAAAACAAGTATAAGGAAATTGAGATTCTCTCACATCCAAGTGAGCCCCCTTTAGCAACAGGTCAACGTGAATTCCTGCGTGGCGATTGAAGTGTACCACCCTCGTGTTGGCCAAACAAAAAGTGGCGGCACAGCAGAGCTTATTGGAATCGTTCCAATGTAATCTGCGCCACACCAAAAGAGATCGAAAAGTTTTCTACATAGACCGTGACGAGATCCGCCGGCAACAACGAGGTGATGAAGTTGATGCTCTTGGGAGAGAGTGAACTGAGGAGACGAATGTTCTATTGGATCGTATGCCGAATCGACGATCTCGTAAAGGCTCAAGAATATAGGGAGTTGTCCCCTTACCCCGGTAGTATGGAAGGTCTCTATGGTTCCGTATTAACACGTTCGTCCAGATCAGAGAACACTGGTGAAGTACTGTCCACGAATGAAGGCCTCCAGTAATTTCCCAGCCGGAACAGACCATCCTACCTGGAGTGTAGCGTGAAAAGTCCATCTTGTACATGAAACGCGTAACCCGCTGTCCAAAAACTAAGCTAACCTAACAACCAATCTCTCTATCAACTTAGAGAGCACGGCATACTCTAAAATGTTGGAGGAGGAGAATTCCTGCCTGATAGTGTGGAAAAGCAGTTGCGAAGGACTCCGCCACTGACGCAGGGTCCAATAGTAACATCCCGTTTTCCTAGAGGACGGTAGAGGGATCTTGCGAATTCTTGTCCCGATTCGTGTTGAGACACTTGCACATCTCTACAATATATAATATATATATATATATATAGATAGATATATATAGATATATATATATAGATAGATAGATATAGATATATATATAGATAGATATATATATATATATATAGATAGATATATATATAGATATATATATATAGATAGATAGATAGATAGATATATATATCAACTATGTTGATAATAGCAGCGCAGGAAAGTTTTGGTCATAACGACTAAAGGCTACAACTACGAGGGGCGGTCAATATGTTTTTCGAATTGGTAGGGCAAAACAGAGGAAGGGGGATGGCTGTTTGTGGAGGTGTTAAGACAAGTCAGGACCTGCAACCGCATGCTCCTGCCTCGTCTATTTAAGAAGCAGTAGTTGATTGCAGATCGTTAGTCACAAATTTTTCAATAATGGAGAAGGTTGCAGCACCGCGCAGTGATCAAATTTTTGACCAAGGAAGGCAAGAATGCCAAAGAGATCCATGAACGCATGGTTGCATTGTACACCGACACCTCCCCTTCCTATGCAACCATTGCTCGTTGGATTAGGGAGTTTCGCCATGGTCGTGAGTCCCTTGAAGATGACCCCTGTCCAGGACGCCCGTCAGACGTGACCACCTAGGTATCTTATCAAGCGACAATAGCTCGGCAAAAGATTTAGGATGGGAGCTTATCAGCCCCCCGCTATCTCTCTGCGAGGTTTAAGGACATCACGCTCCATCGGTGGGTTTACAGGTCCCCAAAAGAAGAGATTCGTGCAATACAGGGTCACCCCCCAAAAAACTGGGCCCCAACTTTCGATATGCCTCATTTCTTAATTTTCTGCAAGGATTAAATGAAACTTTGGTGATAACTAGTTTATTGGGTTTAAAAACATCATATCAAAACATGAGAGTCCTTAGACTTTTCTGCTTTATTCTAGAGCACGTGTTCGAGATGACATCCGTTTAGCTCTGTGTATTTCTTGAGTCTCAGCACAAAATTGTCCATGAGGTCCTTACAAACCGACCGACTAATGGCTTCGTTGAGTTTCGTGATGGTCCTGGGTCTCCTTGAGTACACTGTCTTTAAGGTAGCACCAGAGAACGAAATCTGTGGGGCTAAGGTCTCGGCTGTGAGGTGCCCAGTCAAAATCAGTCTTAAGACTGATCACAAGGCCACCAAAGTTTTCTTTCAGCCATTCTCCGGACAAATTTGAGGTGTGAGAGATTGCTCTATCTTGGTGGAACCAGAAGTTCCCCATAAGCGACGCGTAAAATGGTCTGCAGCTCTCTCTTGAAGTTGTTGAGGACCTCAACATACCGCTCCTTGGTGACTGTCACTGTCGCGCCAGATTCATCGAAGAATAACGGTCCGATGATGCCTCTAGCTGAGATTACAATCCATATCGTGCACTTAGGGAAGTGTAGGGGTTTGGTGGCTACCTCATTTGGTCTGGAGGTCTCCCAGAAGACATTTTTCTTCGAGTTTACCTTTCCTTCAAGATGGAAGTGAGCTTCTTCCGTGGTCCAAAAGAAGTTAAGGAAAGTTGGGTTCTCCTGAATCTTCTTCAGTATCTTGACTGCCCTAGCCTTTCCCTGTTCCTTGTCTGAAGTTGTAAGGGTCTGCTTCGTTTGTATTCTGTATGGGTAGGCTTTTACATCCATTACTAGCACTCTCCTGCAAGTCTCACGGGATATACAAGGGACTGACTTCGCTTGCGCACAAAGCGTTTAAGATTGCTGAGCTGACTCACACGCTCTCGACCAGCTCAGTTTACGCTTCCCGGGGCGTCCTGAATGGCTTGGACGGTTGTCACTGGCTGCATTGAGGTTCTCCACTGTCCCATAATTCTCGAAGTGGTCCACCCAGTCCTGATTTCTGCACTTGGAGGAGACTTTTCACATTCGAACTGATGCACGAAAGTGTCCTGCACACTTCTTGAACGAGCTTGTCTTGTAGTAATGTTTGACGCAGTATATTCTTTGCTAGAGCTTCCATTGAGATCTAGTTGTGTTATCTAGTCAGTTATGAGATCTAGTAATGTCGTGCAAAGTAAGGGTGATTAGTGAATGAATGAAGGATATATTACAAAAAGTGTGCAGGCTTGTTTTTTTGTACAAGCTAGTGTGAGGTTTGGGTTAACTAAGAGCAAGTGTAAAATGTTATCGGTTTGGTTCCATCTGCTGCAAGTTGGTCTTTTAAAGGTTTATTCTCTTTGTATTTTGGAATATAGTAGAGTGGCCTGAGCTGAGTTTAGGGTGGTTGGCTCATTTAGGATGGTTGGTGGTACTATAGAGTACTGGAGTGCCTGTGCGCTAAGTCCCATTACACACATAAACAAAGAACGGAAATGGCGGGTTGAATTTAAAATTTTCCCGCCAGTACTCTTCCATTTTCTGTTCGAGCCAGAGGAGAGAAAGCCAGTGCGTCTTCGCAAATACTGTGGTAAGTTTCGTTTCAGCCCTCATCGCTAACCCTTTCGATAGCACACATGAATGTCAGTGTTAGTCACTGTCACTTATTTTGATACAAAACTAACATAGCTTATCAACGAATTTATTGTTACAATGAATGACTGTCAAATAGTTGAAGATAAACAGGCCTAAGATCAACAAATGAGTGATGGCGTGGGTAACGCGTACACCAGCCATAAGCGTCATTAGTTGGTAAAGCGCGCCCACAAGGGTAGTGCATTACATAATGTCAGAAAATCTTTGTCGGGCTAGTGCGTTTACTTTATTTTTGTCTTTTCTTTCTACTATCTGCATTTTCAGTATGTTCAATGTTATTGTGAATAGCATAAATGAAATGTTGCACACAAGCAACTTTTGACTTGTAAAGCGGAAAGTGGAAGGAAAGGGTAATAACGGGGCTCCTACATTCACTTTTTTGTGTCACTATAGTATTTAGTTATTAATGGGATTTATTTTGGTTTAATAAATCAGCCTAAATAACTATTAGAAAACCATTACCTTAAATTTTGAGTTTAAATGGAATCGTAGTCTGCTATGTTTAGGCCTACGAGTAAAGTGAAATAAATTTTGAACTTCTGAACTAGGATTTTAAGAAATACAATTAACAAATATAATATATCCACAGAATCAACGAATGCACAATGAGATAAATTGGATTAGATATACAATATAAGATATGGTAAAATATGGTTTAAAGTAACAAGATGTAATTTAAGATGTGAAGTGAAATGAAGTGAAAAGATGACTACGATGGATTGTGAATTGGGGTCTGCAATATGAAAAGTAAATAGAATTAGGACCTACTCTCGCATGGCAGTTAGCAGAGAATTGTGAGAGGGTGTGGAATTAAACTAAGTATGATTTGTTTGGATGTAAATGACTAATTGTAGAAGGAATGAATACCAAGCTTTATGCGGAGAATGGCGAGAGACGAATGGGCTATACTCGTGTTCAATTTGGTTGAGCTGAAAGCGTGTGTTTGTTTGTGTGTGCGTGTAATTCTAAGAGATGTTGTTTGAACCAGTAGTACATTAAATGAAATCAGTCTTTCGTCACAGGATATTTGAATTATTAAAGGTTTCATAAATTAAATGAATTGCAAAAAGTTATGGATAAATTAATAGAATGATTGTATTGACAAAAAAGTTAATTAAAATAAATGAATGAATGAATGAATTAAGTTGTACATAATTTGCATAAATGATTTAATTGACAAAAGTTAAGTAAAAGAATTGAATTTTATACATAATAAAGGATGATATATATATGTATATATATATATATATATATATATATATATATATATATATATATATATATATATATATATATATATATATATATATATATATATATATATATATATATATATATATATATATATATATATATATATATATATATATATATATATATATATATATATATATATATATTTAAGTTTCCCAGGAGGATTTTATTATAGGAATGCCCAGAGGTCATTGCTATAACACTCCCCCCTAAGAAGGTTACCCCCCCCTTTTTCTATTTTGAGATTACTAGTCCGAGTACCGACAAGGCATCCTGACGAAGCGGCCGGAGCGTGTGATGACAGTACCATTGGTTTGGCAGCGGGTACGGGGACACAAATTTGCTGTGGCAGTGCCAGTAGCGTTGGACGAGGCACTGGCACGAGAGAAGGTTGATGAAGCGAAGGTGATCCGCTTGTTGGTTCCCTTCGAGATGGCGTCAAGCGGGATGTGGGAGTCTTTAGTCCAGTTGTCCGCTGACGGAGTGACCAGTGGGTGATATATTCGCTCCTGATTGACCACTTCTGCAGACGAAAGTTCCTGCAATAAAAGAGGAGGAGACAGCAAAACGGAAGGTAGAGTTGGAGTAGCAGGGGTGGTTAAAAGGGTAGGGTTGAAGTTGTTTGGGGAAAATACAGTACCATAACGGGCTATAGTAGGAGGAGAATGGGGTGATAGAGGTTCTAGATGAACATTTTCGGTATAAGCGTTTTGATGACGTGTTGCCAGAGTGCGAGAACAGATGACGTGTTGTCATAGCTGGGTGTGAGTGACGTAATGGCATGTTGTAAGCGGTTTGATGGCGTGTTGCCAGAGCACTATGTGAGTGCGAGAGAATTGATGGTGTGTTGCCAGAGCACTATGTGAGAGAGCGAATTGATGGCGTGTTGCCAGAGCACAATGTGAGTGCGAGAGAATTGATGGCGTTTTGCCAGAGCACTATATGAGTGCTAAATGGGTTTATGGCGTGTTGCCAGACCACTATTTGAGTGCGAGCGAATTGATGGCGTGTTACCAGAGCACTATATGAGTGCTGAATGGGTTTATGGCGTGTTGCCATAGCACTGTACGAGTGCTGAATGAAATGATGGCGTGTTGCCTTTGAAGCTGTATGAGTGCTGAATGAATTGGTACGATATGAATTGAGGATTGAGTGTGGGTCCGTGCAAATGAGGACCTACCTGAATAGGTGAAGTGAGATGCAGGTGGTAGATGTTGACCCGTTTATCGTTTATTGTTAATTCCTTGAGATGTTAGTTTACAGGATGTTGAGTGTTTATCTTTTATTGTTAATTTCTTCAAATGTTTGTTTAAAGGATGTGATTGGGAGGAATGCAAGAATTTTAAGGTTGAAAATTTGAAATTTGAGGATTTGGAGAAAGTGGTTGAGTCGGCTGAAGTGAGAAAACTGGAGGGTTGAGATTTGAAGAAGGTACTGATTCCAAATATGTGCACGGTTGCAAGCATTGTAGAGCTTGTGCGCCATATTTGTTGTGGTACCAGCACCATTGAGTTAAATGAGAGGAAAAGGGAACGGAATTCTTCGGGAGACTACTTGGCGCAGTATGTGTAGAAGTATAACTGTATCTACAAGCTGTGCACAGTGTACAACGTTGTGCCCGTACCTTTTATGATACCAGCATAGGCCCTCATGGTGTGGAAGATGGTGAGAATAGTTGGAAGAATGAGGTTGGAAATTTTGCTGTCTCTCATCTCTTGCATCGGGCTGCCCTCGTTGGTTTCTCTTTTGTGAACCAGAGCGGGACCGGCGCCTTCGATCGCCAAACCCATGCCCATGCTCTCTCTGTGGTTCCGGCTGCAGCTTGAACCGTTGGATTTCGGCTTCTATCCTCCGTATTGAACCCTCAAGCTCCATTGATAGAGAAGATGGAACCCTCGAACGCTCTGCCCGTTCGTCAGAGGAGCTCGACGTGTCTCGAACCTGCGAAATTGAAGCATTTTTAAATGGACCGTGAATTTGGCCGTTGCTCCAATTCACGTAAGGACTTTTATACAATTTGTCTGCGGCTGTAGCAACCTCATCAATGCTCGTGGGGTTCGAGCTTAGGTTTAATGGCCTGATTCCCTCGAGGACTGCTCTCATGAAAATTTCAGTGAGGAGAGGGCTAAAAAGTTCGATTTGAGCACCTTTTACCCTGATAAGGTCCTTCAGATGAGGTAAAAAAGAAGTAAGACTCTTATGTCCCATTTCCTGAGTATTCGGGAGCTTTCTCAGGTCGTCTATTTGGGACCTACCGTATTTATTGAGGAAAGCCTCCTTCAGGCGGTCTAGAACATCAGCCTGTTCCCCGTTAATTAGCACTTCCCTGAACTGAATAAAGATACTTATGGGCAACAGCTGGATTATTGCTGCAACTTTTTCTTCCTTGGTGATGTTCTGAGGTTTAAGGAGGAGGGACGAGACTTCCAACCATGCAATTGGGGTTGCAGGATCATAAACGGAAAGCGAGAGGTACGCATGTTGCAGCTTGTGCGTGAACTGTCGGGGGTTTGAGACAGACGGTTGGTCATGATGATCGGGTTGACCGCTAACAGATGTCCTTACTTGGTGTGTTTGATCCATCATAGCCACTATGTTTTATGCGTACTTGTGCTAGTTGAATGAATGTGTTAACGTGAGTGAAGTAGCTGTGGCTGTGTGCACGCGCACGTGTGTGTGTGGAAATTATTCACGAGCACAGGAATGTGAAGAAATGAACAATATTTATGAGAAATAAAGGAAATTGTCCACTCGTTGTATATAGGAGATAGTATTAAATTAAAATTATATGAATTAGGACAATTGGAAGAAGGATGCTAAAGATAACACGCGATATAAAAAAATGAACACGTGAATCGAAAATGCCCTTCTAACGCTGATGGGAGAGAATGATGCGCGTGGAGTTCATGAATTAGTTTAACGTTTAAACTTATTTATTGATTGACAGGAGATTATTAAACTTTGGGCACGACTTTATAGTATTTGGTTATTAATGGGATTTATTTTTGTTTAATAAATCAGCCTAAATAACTATTAGAAAACCATTACTTAAATTTTGAGTTTAAATGGAATCGTAGTCTGCTATGTTTAGGCCTACGAGTAAAGTGAAATAAATTTTGAACTTCTGAACTAGGATTTTAAGAAAATCAATTAACAAATATAATATATCCACAGAATCAACGAATGCACAATGAGATATATTGGATTAGATATACAATATAAGATATAGTAAAATATGGTTTAAAGTAACAAGATGTAATTTAAGATGTGAAGTGAAATGAAGTAAGTGAAATAAAAATTAAATAAATATGAAATAAAAGATGACTACGATGGACTGTGAATTGGAGTCTGTAATACGATAAGTAAATAGAATTAGGACCTACTCTCGTATGACAATTTGCAGAGAATTGTGAGAGGATGTGGAATTAAACTAAGTATGATTTGTTTGGATGTAAATGACTAATTGTAGAAGGAATGATTACCGACCTTTATGCGGAGAATGGCGAGAGGCGAATGGGCTATACTCGTGTTCAATTTGGTTGAGCTGAAAGCGTGTGTTTGTTTGTGTGTGCGGGTAATTCTAAGAGATGTTGTTTGAACCAGTAGTACATTAAATGAAATCAGTCTTTCGTTACAGGATATTTGAATTATTAAAGGTTACATAAATGAAATGAATTGCAAAAAGTTATGGCTAAATTAATAGAATGATTGTATTGACCATAAGTTAATTAAATTAATGAATTAATTATGTTGTACATAATTTGCATAAATGATTTAATTGACAAAAGTTAAGTAAAAGAATTGAATTTTATACATAATAAATGATGATATATATATATTTTAGTTTCCAGGAGGATTTTATTATAGGAATGCCCAGATGGCATTGCTATAGTCACTTTTTCCTTGTTTTCACCTTTTGAATGTCATCTTTCTTCAAATTAAAAAATAGTCCTTCTTCCATACCTACCTACTCTTTATATAGTAATGAAATATGAAATGTTACCCTTTTTGTCAGTCTCGATAAAATAGTTAATACCTCTATAATAAATATAAAGCTATCATAGCAGGTCTGAAATAATTTAAGAATGAAAGCCTAAATGCTTTTCATTGTGTCTGTCGCTAAACATTTTGTGAAATTTTTACAAAAATGTCAAACTGAGAAACCTTTAATACACATTCTGTATGAAGAGCTTCAAGGCTTTAATCATATCATTATCAAACCGAATCTTAAGTATCTAGTTCATTTATGTCTCAAGTGCATTTTGATTTTTTCTGTTCTTCAAGATGCACTTCATAGTAAAATCCCCCAACTTTTAGCCCTTCTAAAAAGATATTCATTACCATAAATTCTTCTGTATTTATAGTTCTCTAAATATTTGTATTAAGGTAGATACTGAGTTGGTTTGTAGGGGGGGGGGAGGGGGATGCTTTCATTCACTTAATGAGTTTCCCTTTTTTAAAGGAAATTTTCTCTTTTTTTATTACGAATATTTTGTAGGAGCCCTGTAATAATTATATAAAGAAAGAAACATTATATTTGAGCATGCATATGTGTTTACTTTATGTGTTTGCATGAGCTTTTGTTTTGTTTGTCTTTCATTTATAAGCAGCAATTGTAATTGCATTCTTGCTCTGTTCGTTTTCAACAGTCTTTGCTGAAATGACATCAACCCAACGTTACATTCAGGAGCAAGTGGAGATCACTGTGGATCTGGTGGGATCAAAACAGATGTCCCCGAATGGTGCCTCCAAAGCTTTAGAGATCTCTCACGCCACTCTTGGGGGCAAGGTTATGGGCAGCAGACCTATGCAAGCTGCTGCCAAAACAATGCTATCGAAGGAGGAGGAGAAGAAACTGGTAGAATGGCTGGTTGAGGTGTCTCAACGAGGTCTTGGTCGGACCAAAGACGACCTCAAGGACATGGTAAAGACCATCCTCGATGATAGGAGAGCGAAAACTGTCTTCAAAGCTAACCGCCCTGGAAAGGACTAGATGCATGCCTTTTTCAAGAGGTACTCAGAGATAAGCGAAAGAATGGGACAACCACTTGGCCGCGGCGAGAGAGCAGTCGTGACAAAAGATGCACTGGGTGAATGGTTTCAGCAAATAAAACTTTACCTGGACGCCATCGATCACACCTCGTTGACCTGCGCAGATCTTCAATAATGATGAAAGTGGTTTTAATATTTGTCCAAAGAGAAAGAAAATCATCAGCATCACAATAGTGAAACACGCCCACGCCGTCACATGTGGCACACGGCAGCAGGTGACAGCGTTGGCCTGCTCGTCTACCATAGGGCAGTACTTTCCACTGCTACTGATCTTCCCCCACACGATGGATCCTCGTTTCAACGCGGTGGAAGGGTTTGAAGAGGCTTTTTTCACCCCAAAACCCAAAGGGTGGCTCACTTAAGAATTGTTTCTTAACTTTTTGAGGGACATCTTCATTCCCAAATTGTGAGAAAAGCTACCAGTGGCGTTTTTTTGTGGAGCGCTATTCCAGCCATCACTCTTTGGCAATCAGCACACTGTGTAAAGAGAATGACGTCATCCTCTACTGTCTAAAAGCGCACGCCATTCACCTCATCTAGCAACTGGAGTGAACCCTCAGAAAGTTTCATCACCAGACTGGAAAGAGCTTCAACATGCGCACGTTTGCCCGCACACTGAAGAATGCTTGGGACACCACAGCATGTCCAGATTTCGCCTTCAAGGGATTTGCAAAATCCGGGATCTATTCCTTCAACCCTGAGCCTGTGCTCAACTCCGAAAAGCTAAAGCTGAGCTTCAGTTTCTCCCGTGTTGCTCCAGCCAGGTCCCCCAATTCACCATCTTTTGGCACCACTGTTATCCCTTCCTGTACACAAGGAACCTCAACCTCTCTTCCTTCTGCATCACAAGCACCTGAATCCAAGTTATCGAGGCCAGAACAAGGACCTTCCACTCCCTCAGCATTCTCCAACATTTGTGAGCTGATAAAGTTGAACCTCTCGCTACAGAAGAAATAATAATCATTATTATTATTATTGTTGTTGTTATTATTGTTGCCGTTGTTGATGCTATTGTCATTATTTGTTATTGTAGATGTTGTTATTATTGTTCATTATTATTATTATTATTATTATTATTATATAGACCATGCAAAGAGCCACGCTGAAAATTTTGAGAATCATACCAACAAGAGGTCAGTGCAGGTCAAAGCACAGCAAGAAAGAAAGGAGAAAGAATTAAACAACCCCACAGTTACGCAACAAAAATACATTAGCCAATCTTTTAAACTTATCAAGCGTAGAAGCAGTCATAATATTTGTGGGCAAGGTATTCTATAATCTACATATGCTCGGTAAAGAGCACTTAAAAAACTGAGATGTAGAATGACAACTAATTTCGAATGCCATGGAATTTATAGTGTCAGAATACCTAGTAATTATGACTGGTTGATCAAATCACGTCAAAAATTTATGCAGAAGATGATTCACATCATTCACTACTTTAAAAAAAATACAAAGAGCACCAACATCTGTACGATGTCCAATGTCTAAATCCAAATCTGATAGTAAATACAGAATTAAATGCACGATCAAGCGATCTCAGATGAGAGTCTGCAGCAGAATTCAATACATACATCAGAACAATTTTCGATATCAGGTAGAATAAAAAAAAAGAAACATTTGCGAAGAACATAATCATCCTCATAAATTTATCTAGATTTACGATGAATACCCAATATCTGCGAGATATCCCGAGACATATATCTTAGATGCTTTTCAAAAGTGAGTTTCTAATCTAGAGTTACTCCAAAGAGTTTAAGCTAGTCAGACTTGTTAATCAAAGCTCCATTTATTAACAAATTGGGATGTTCAGGTAAGAGAGATCTAGAAAGACTCATTTCCTTAGAATTACTCTAGTTCAATTTCATACACCACTGAAGACCCCAGGAATTAATTTTAATCAAATCCTCAGTGAGGCTGTCTGCAACACTCAGTCTCATTGCAGGAGATGGAACATTAGCATAAAGAGAGGTGTCATCAGCATATGCTAGAATTTTATTAATGATATTAAACCACATGTCACTAGTATATAATATAAAAGGCAAAGGCCAAAGAACGCTACCCTGAGCAATTCCAGAATATAGTCTAGAATAAGGACTAAAGCACCCATCGACAACAACACGTTGTTGTCTATTAGTTAAAAACTTATAGTACCTAAGACTCTACCACCAATGCCAATAGACTTTAACTTCAAAATCAAACCATTATGTTTGACAGTGTCAAAGGCCGCATTAGAGTCAAGAGAGATGAGCCTAGACTCGCAATTATTGTCTAAAGAAGACTGCATTTCATGTACCAGTAATAATGCATCAGTAGTGCCTAGCCCCTTTCTAAAGCCAAACTGAGTTACTGGAAGAAACTGTCTCAAATATACAGTAAGACGTTTGGACAGAGAAGGTTCAAAGGTCTTAGATAAAAACGGTGTGAGGGAAATGGGCCTATATTCACTGGGAGATGGAAATAATGATGATCCTTTGGGAATTGGGGTAATGTTGCCTGAACGCTAGCATTCAAGAAATGACGCCGACGAACTTAAATACGAAATATAACAGCCAGTTTTGAAGCTACCAGGGGCGGGCAATAAGTTTGGCGAATCGGTAGGGCAAAACAGAGGAAGTGGGATGGCTGTTTATGGGGGTGTTAGGACAGGTTATGACAAGTCAGGACCTGCAGTTGCACGCTCCTGCCTCATCTATTTAAGAAGCAGTAACTGATCGCAAATCGTCAGTTACAAATTTTTTTCAATAATGGAGAAGGTTGAGCACCGCGCTGTGATCAAATTTTTGACCAAGGAAGGCCAGAATGCAAAAGAGACCCATGAACGCAGGGTTGCAGTGTACACCGATGCCGCCGCTTCATATACAATCATTGCTCGCTGGAATAGGGAGTTCCGCCATGGTCGTGAGTCCCTTGAAGATGACCCTCGTCCAGGACGCCCGTCAGACGTGACCAACGAGGACAATGTGGCCCGTGTAGAGAGGAGGATCCTCGAAAATCGACGGATGAAGTTCGAAGAAATCGAGCGAGAACTTTGAATGTCACATGGAAGTGTTATCAACATCATCCACGACAATTTGGCCATGACCAAGCTCATGGGGCGTGATGTTTCTAGGGACCCATGATCGACTTCAACGTCGTCAAAGTTCGGAGGAGCTGCTGCTCTTTTACAACCAAGACCCGGCGGGATTCGAGTCACGCATAGTGACAAGTGATGAAACGTGGGTCCATCAATGGGATCCTGAGACCAAGCTCGAAAGCATGGCATAGAAGCACAGGGGCTCTCCGACCCCTATCGAGTTCCGGACCCAACCCTCAGTCGGGAAGATCATGGCCACCATCTTCTGGGATTCTGAGGAAGTGTTGATGGTGGACTATGCGCCTCGTGGAAGGATCCTCACAGGCCAATATTACGCCGAGGAACTGGCTGGGTTGAAGAAGTGCATCCGTCAGAAGCGGCGCGCAAGTTGACACGCGGTGTCATGCTCCTCCACGACAATGCGCCTATCCACAAGGCCAGAGTTGCACAAGCTGCCCTGTGCAAGTGCCGATTCGAGGAGCTCAACCATCTTCCCTACAGTCCAGATCTGGCCCTTAGCGACTACTTTTTATTCCGCCAGCTAAATGCTGCACTGCGTGGACGCCGGTTTGATGACGATAAAGATGTCCAGGTGTGGATTGATCAGCAGTCGGGAGATTTCTGGTGGTCGGGAATTCGAAGCCTCGGGGACAAGTGGCGCAAGTGCATTAAAGTCGAGGGTAGTTATATTGAAAAATTGGCTATCGTTTCAATTCTTCGGAGAGTGCCTTTTATGTGAGGCTCTGACTCCAAGGTGTAGAGTTATCGTATTTTTTAATTGAAGGCTGTAATTTCTTTATTGATCCTTGGTAAAGGTTATCAGGGATTTCTTTAAGGGTAAAGAAATCTTCGGTGCTGGATTCAATGTTCTTTATTCGGCGGGAATTTAGAAAGTCTTCAGATGTAGTTCTCCTACTTTTGATGTACTTTCCAATTTCTCTTTTATATAAATGGTCCGTATATACTGTGGTAAAGAACATATGCATATGGAATTAATTTATGTACATTCGATATGAGTTTCAAATAACATGAAATTTGCACATTCTACTTACATTAGTTTATTTTATAATGTCTTACATTATTATAGAATCTTACAATTGTTATTTAATTATACATAAGTAATTAATAAGATAGTTTTCTTAATATTTCTTCATAAAAGGGGTTCATACTTAGAGTATTTAATTGATTCAAATAGAAGTTTGGGGAGTTTAGTTTTTTGTATATGTTTTTTTTTTATTAAAGATATATTAATTTTAACAGGAATAAAAAAAACACAATATTTCAATTGTTTTTCTCTAAAATTAAAGTCATTTAACGGCTAAGTTTCGATATTTCATCAGCTGACATAATGATGTTTGGGAAACATCCCTTCAATGGTTGCCAAATGCCGCCATATTTCATTAAAGTGCTCAAAGCACAAATTCTCTTTTAAATCCTCCATTCATTTGATCTAAATTAATTATATATGTAGAGACCATTGCATTATTACTTACAGTCGTTTACACAGATTTTTAGAATTATTCCACCAAAAATATTATATTACTATCTTATTTCTTTTTAAACGTTACTAAAGTTCCTCGAATTAACGGAAAGAAAACAATGATTTAATAAACGATACAAATAGGGAACTGCTTAAGAAAATGCAGTAATTTGAAAAAATATGAGTAAGTTGTGACTCTTCGTTCACGTTATGAGATATATCGATTATAATGTTGACGGTATTTACTGTGATGAAATTTACTAATTACTTTCCGGGCCGAACGTTGAACTTTAGGAGAGCGTTGGTCTTAGCTCAGTCATTATTTCTCCCAAGACCTAGCACGAGCTATTTTAATTTCTTTAAGTGGTCGCGCAGTATCTTTAGGCACTCGTTATTGTAGTTTTGTATATTGATTAATTGTAGTTTGCAACGCTTACACAGATCACACCAGCTTAGGGACCAACAAAAAAAATCCCGGTCATTTGACCACTGTCCATTCGGACTTTTCACACAACAGAGGTATTACGATACGGGAACAGTGCTCTTTTTTTAGTGCACTTATCTATTCGGATTCCCTTACATCAAACACTATTTGAGAGTGGATGGGGGGGATGAATTGTTTGTATAGAGTGGTGAGAGGCTCTTTCTGTTGACCAAATGCAATGGTTGATAGTGCTTTTATACCATTAATTTTCCTTGTAGCCTTGTTTGTAACGTTTTTTGTTTCCTTTTGGGTGTATGTTTAATCTGTGGTAGTTATGTTTGAAAAGCATTACTGTTGATTGGTTAGCTGAGGCAGTCATGCGCTTTTGTGTAAGACAGTGTTCTAGTGTGTTTATATGTTGTTGATGTGTCCTGTTTGATGTTTTGATTAGGTGTGTTGTGCTGTGAGTGAGATGTCGTTTGCTCATGTGTTGATTAATAAGGTTTGTGGCCATCAACCACCACACATTCGAAATCATACGGAGAACATTAAGATTTCGAAATCATTCGGATAACACAAAGAAATATCGAAACAAGAAAATTATGTGGTTCTCGAACACTGATGATGTGTGTATTACTCCACATTTAGGACAAGATATCTAGCTCTTAAATTATGACTGCTAGGACCTTGTCACGGGGATTAGTTGTGTGGTGGCGCAAGAGAGGTGGTTATTTTTTAAATCCTTGAAAACGAGAAATGGCTTTGGCAGCTGTGCCACGAGGTCACTCGACAGTGGAATATGCATAAACGAAAGAGTATTCTTTTTCTCTTTTTTTCAGATTCATGCTTATTTTCTATACCTAAAGGCAATATTTTTTTTCCCCAGTTGAATTCTTTTGAAATACGGATAAACCAACTCACAGGGCTGTTTTTTTTTCGATCTAAATGTGCTCTAATAATTTACTTTTGGTTTATATGTTTTAGGGGCCAGTAACTATTTCCTCGGTATACAGATTAAAATGGAAAATCTATTTTAGAAAGGACTTGGATAAAACCTTCGAATATACAAAAAACAAGACAACTATGGCTTAATTTTAAGAAAAATTTCTAATTTTTTCTTAACTTGGCCATATGTAATTTTATTTGTTTTATAAAATTACAAAACATCGGAAAAACATATTTATTTATTTTTAATTTATTTTTGTTACAAACTTGAATGAAGTTAAACATCCCGACATTTTGCTAAGTTAAAATAAAGTGTTATGGATTAATATACCTAATCCAACGTCGCATTTTTATAGATTGTTTCTATGAAAATTTAGGCCCCATACCCATTTCATTAATAAATGCACTCAATTGCTGTGAGCAGTCAATAATTACAATGATGTCCTTGCTCTTCAAGAAGGTTAAAATTCGTTTTGGCATGCTAGAGACCAAAGTTGTGATGATATCTTGACTCATATAGCTCCATTTTTGTTTAATAACAACCGTATATGCTTACAATTGGGTGACTCAACCGCGAATATAATTATCGTCTACAAATTCTTTATTAGGTTCAAATCTGGCGAATTCCCGGGACAAGGTCACAAAAAATCGATGCTATTTACGGCCATGATTTTTTTTATTGGTTTTGCTGTTTGACAAGGTGCGTCATCATTCTAAAAAAATACAGTTGTTATCATGATTTGTTACTGAAGTATTTTAAAAAAAGTGCTGATGAAGCACGTTTTGGTACTATTTTAAATGTTTATGTTTGTGTTCAAGTTCCAATAGATAAGAAGTAGACTCAGACATGGAGAGTATCCAGATTCTTCACTATGAGTAGGATAGGGGACTAGCGATAGAGCTCCATTTTCTCCTCCTAATAAGAGATATTCCAGAAGATCTAAACAAACGGAAGGGAGCTGCATCAGAGGAATTCACTTTGCTTCGGTCTTCAACCGTCCATTCTTTATACTTCCTACAAAAGTGGAGCTTATCCCTAAGGTTCTCGGCAAGACCAGGCTTCTTGGCAGCCATTCTTGACTTGAGATCTTTGATGAAAAGTATGCAACTCAATGTGCGCACTGAAGCGTTCACACTTGTCTATTTCCAATCCTAAGCAAGCTTGTCAATGGAGGCAGCCTGATCCTTGAGCTGGAATCTTACCAGGAAGTAATCTTGGGATTCATCTGAAGCTCTTGCGCATTCAAACTTCTTCAAGGGAGTGTAGCCAGTCTTTTTAAAGTTAGTGATGATTATAAAAATGATGTTCTATGATGTAATATCATTAATAACTATCGACTTGCATTTTGAGCGATTTAAGGCAGAACAACGATGGTTGTACGCTTTTCTTTGCAAAGAACCATTTCTGGAGTTGAAAAAGATTTAACATTTATTTTGCCAAAAAATACGAAATAGATTATAATTTTATTAATTACACATCATTCATTTAATTAATTTTTGTTATCATTTTACCCTAATGATCAAATAATAGAGCTTCTGGGACTAAAACACCGCCTACAGGAACAGGGGCAGAGCGCGATTTGTGATACAGCGAAGGAATGCATTGTTTTTTCTTATTATTTTTTAAATGCAGACTTTAATAAAATTGCAATGATTTAAATATTAGAATAATTATTTACAGTGAGGTGAAACAAGTATTTGGAAAGTTCAATAATTTTATTTTATAACATTTATCAGCGTGCCAGAACCAGGAAACTCATACAAAATACAATATTAACAACAACGAACATATCTAAAACAAAAAACAACAACATTGTCTTAAGTATTGAAATTATTATAAACAATTACAAAGAATAAGTAATGGAATAAGTATTTGGACACTTAAAAGTAATCCCATTAATATTTAGTTGGTCCCCTACCATTGGCTATTATTGCTCTTAAACGGTTTCTGCACATTTTTATCAGGTCTGGCAATATTCAATTAGAATCTGGGCCAATTCTTCTTTGGTAACAATCCTCAATTCCTTAAAGTTTTTCACTTGTCTTGTGTAGATCTGAAATTTAAGTTTTCACCACAAATGTTCGATTGGGTTTAAATCCGGTGATTAGGTAGGCCATGATAATAACTAACTATTCTTATCTTTGAACCATTGACGTGTCACCTTGGCGGTATGTTTAGGGTCATTGTCCTGCTGGAACCACCATTTAACTCCAAGCTGAAGTTTATCCACTAATTTCTGAAAGTTTTCTTTTAATATCTTCCGATACATGTTTCCGCCAGCATGCTTCACGGTAGGGATTGTATTTTTCGGGCATAAGCAGTTCAATCTTGCTTCCGAACATGTCTTGCATCGTTTTGACCAAACAGTTCGATCTTGCATTTATCCGACCATAAAATTCGTTTGAAAAAGTCGTCATCACACTTTAAATGGTCTCTAGCAAACTGCAATCTTGTTCTTAAATGAGTTTTTTTTTAACAACGGAGTCTCGCGAGGAGATTGTGAATTGAGTCAATGCCGATAAAGTTTATTACTGATTGTTCATTTACAGACTTGAGTCCTACTAGCAGGAAAGATCAGTTTGAAGCTCTGTTAGAGTAACAAAAAGATTGTTTTAACCTTTCGGACCATACGCCGGCTGCCTCATAGCGAAATCTTCCGAGGGGCTCTGGTGCGTAGTGAATTTTCTGTGTTCCCAAACTTCTTCCATTTCATCACAGTAAAACCTACTGTGCTGACAGGAACACTTAAGCGCATAGAAATTTTGCCATAACTGTTCTTGGCAATATATGCAGCATATTGCTGACCTTACATAAGTTACCCTTAACGATATGCAGTAGTTTCTAGAATATTCGAGAGTCGGAAGCTTAGAAAATTACGAAATTAGACATGATTCAATAACTATCCAAATACTTTTCCAGTTTCCTGCTTTTATAATTGTTTATAATAATTTATTTACCTGAAAAAATATATTTTGGGGATTTAGATATGTTCATTGTTGTTAATACTGTATTTTGTATTAGTTTCCTAGTTCTGTCACGTTGATAAATGATATAAAATAAAATTATTGAACTACCCAAGTTATTTTTTAAACGAATTGAATTAAATATATATATATATTCTCGAAACTTTTGGCCATGACTGTTTACGATGTACATCGACTTGCACGGCTCCATCCCGTTGTGATGGGGTCGCAATACCCGCGGAGCGTGTGCTGGAGACGCACACAATATGGTCTACTGAAAGCAGACATTAGGAGACTAGCTTCTCCATTTCCTAATTAGCACGGTGTTCGTGGCAGTGCATTTGAAGGAAATAGATTTCTGGATTTTGAGTGACCTGTTATGGTCTTCCAGGAAGATTAATTTCTTACCGGAATAACCGTAGCATTCCTGTAGACAGCTTTGGCTGTTGCTACCCAAAGAAAGCGCTGCTGCTTCAGGGGTCTACTGGAAAAGGGTTGGCTCTTAGCTTTTCCTGCCTCGAAACATTTGGCTGGTGAGCCGGCTTTGGGGTCAGAGATCCTTTGTATTTTTGGAGGGGCTCGACTTTCCAAGGAGTCGAACAGAAGCTAGGGGGTCGAAGCTCCCTTCTTGTTACCCCCCTTTTGGAGGGCATACTTTAGAAACCTCGGGGTGACCTCAGCATCACCTTCAGGAGGTTTGCCTCCAGGCAGTCTAACGACTCTGTGGAGGCGCACTGCTGTTCCACTTTCGCGTGAGAGGCGTGATGTGTGTGGGGGTGGGTGGGGGGAGGTATTCTCATACCCCTATTGCCGCCAACCCTGCCAGGGTGGCGTCCAGGGAAGTTAGAATACGCAGAGAGATTCTTAATCGTTGACTGGTAGGAGGTTACCTCCTTCACCAGGTAGAGCCGTGTTGTATTCCTCTCTCAACCCCAACACCAAGGGAAGGTGTTTCATTCTTCTTTATTTTTTAATCTTTTGGAATTTGTCAACCTCACTCGAAATTTTCAAAATATGCGACAATAAAAAATTAAACAACATAAACAACATTATGGGATATTTCCAGAGATGGTCACAAGCTTGATCTTGATCTACGATCAATTTATTTATTATGATCTTAATCTTAATGATCACTTTAGACCTAAAGATAATTTTAATTTAAAATTATTAAATATATCGCTATGTGAATGTCATTTGTTTGTTTTTTCAAAGCGACATTTGGTGGCAACTTTGTTCAACAACGACTGTTTATGTTTTCTACAACGAGTGTGCATAAGGTTCCTATTTAAATAAATAAATATGTAAAGATATTGCATACCAGAAACCGTAGATTTTTCTTTCGCCCAAATGGTAAAGATAACTATAATTTATTAAATTATAATTAATTATTTATATTTGTGAAATTATGCACATTTACTAGGCATCAAATAATACGTATACGTAGTTAATAGAAGAATTTAGCTAAAATAATGAGTGCAATTTTACAATTACAACAATATCTCAAGAGAACCAAATAGTATTCAATATATTTAGATAACAAGGGTTGGTAATGAGGATCAATGTGTTATTGAACGGAAAATATTTTCAAATTGTGGTTAAAAACTGGAAACAGTATCAAAGTTATTTGTATGCAATGTACAAAGATTCCACAGTTCTGTCTGCTAGCCTCGACTTAACAGGCAATCTTCTGAGACACCTCAGGTACCTCTTAGTAACTAAGTAGTAAGTAGCAACATTAACATAATGGTCCATGTCACATTTTAAGTGACTGGCACCAAACAAGACTAATGCTACATTTACATAGATGTCCATTTGAATATATTGTGCACTTCAGATATTAATAGTGTCGTGGTATACGGCCGAGTACATATGTACGTTTGCTCCGTACATGAGTAACTCCGGTCCACTTTTATCTAAGAGTGCTTTAACTTATTTTGATTCTTTAACCAGGGAGGATTCGTGTTCTGATATGACTATTGCCATTTGCAGCGTTTCGAGAATCTAATTAAACAGCTCGGACAAAATAATACTTTTAATTACATAAAAAAATGAAATATTAAAACTTTAATATGCTAATGCGAAAATAAGAGGATCTAATAAAATATAATTCTACCATTGAGTAATACGCAATGGTTGAGGCAAAATTCACTTTCGCACGGAATGGTAACTAACGAACAAGAATAAGGTAGGTGGAGAGCGCGTGGCGAGGCTTCTCGACTTGAAGATGTAAGCGAGGGGATTGTGGATGTACGGGTTATTCCAATCCCTGTGTTAAACTTGCGAGATTCTCGATGATGAGACTTGATCAAGAGGTAAATCTTTTCTAGAATGGGAATTCGCGTTGGTATTCCTCAATGGTGAGAGGTATTTCTGTTTTTATTAAAAAAACTGAGATAGGGGATTTCTCTGAACGAGAATGACATGAGAGTGGATCTCGATACCACTGGTCTACTCCTCTAAGCGACCAAAGGAACGGCCTCGGGAAGGAAAATCCCACTCGCTTCCACTGATTTCTTGATTCCCGGTTTGACTCCGGGACTGCTCTTCTTCTCTCGATTGCTTCTCCGATTCTCCTTACATTTCTCTAGATCAAACTATATGTACGTCGATTATCCTTTGGGGTGAGGGGAGGGGAGACGAGGGCCCACCTTTAAGCCTCTCTCCTAGGGCATAAATTTTCAATGTTGTGATAATTAGCCCTTCTGGTTTACGTACGGAGAAAATGAAATTTCGTCCATTTGGCAAAAATAGACATAAACATTCGGAGGATACAGTGAACCTGTTCATAGACATTTATTCTAAAGGCTATCCCACCCTCCTTTGTTTATATTAACGGACTACGAATGCTGCTGAATGTAATCCTTCTTTGCGAGCGACGCTCGAGGATCTTTGGGGCAGCGGGGCAAAGGGAAAGGGGGTAAAGTATCGGCTCATATGGAACGTAACCGTTGACGCTGTATAAACAAACTAGCGTCTGTTTGTCCCCGTGATATTTATTCCCCCATAAATAGATTATGGACTAATAGCAATGACTACATTAAAAACTGTCGATATCGATTTATAATAAAACGCTACGATTATCAGTCTGTCTATATCTGTCTGTCTGTCTCTCTGTCTGTCTGTCTGTCTGTCTCTCTCCCTCTCTCTCTCCTATCATATCACTCTTACCCTTTTTTCCCTCTATCTACATATAAGGGCCTGGCAGCTATCTCATGCCTCAGAAGAGAGGCTTTGGAACCTCTATAAACAACGACAATCGACGCTCACTGGTTGCGAGAGACAAGGACTAGAGGTGTCCTAGGCATTGGGGCACGATGAATGGGATGAAGGTAGTGCCTCGTTAACCCCTTCCTTAGCGCGTATTTATTGACTATTCCCAGTGACAGTTGACCGGTGCCCCTGGTAGCATCGGTCCGAGGTGACGGCCCTTTGTTCCCAGGTTGGTTGCCAGGCCAATAAAAAGCCTTGGGTCGAGTTTCTTGTTGTGGCGGGATATCCATTGAACGCTGCCCCGAGATCCTGGCCACCGTGAAGGGAACTAGTAGGAGTTTAGTACGGGCGTGCTCCGTTTTTCACCTGGTGAAAAATCGATGGCTTCTTCGGGGACCGTCAGTGCTGCTTGGTTGGGAACCACGGCACGCCGAGGTTTGACTACTGGGCCGGACGAACAGAAGCACATGTAGCGTGCCTTCTGAAAGATCCGAAACAACTCCGATGGATAAGCGGGAGTGACTCACGCGGGGTGAACTCACCAACCCCCCTTCTTTTTTTATTGAGTGGTCGCAAAGTATTCAGAGATATAAAGTTTTTAGCATGACTGGAAAGAAAGGACCGGCTGCTCTTAAATACACATGTTCAGTGTGCAAAAAGGACAAGTGGTGTATGGACTTTCCGGAGGGCTGTTACTCCAAATGCTACCCAGTAAGTATCTGCACTGACTGTGTCCTTAAAGGAGAAGTGCAAGAGCTCAAGGATCTATATAAATCACCTGAGGAAAAATCTAAAGAACTGGAGAGGAAGCTGCAGAACATAGAGTCTGAAAACGCGCGTCAGCTTCGCCGTCTCGAGGGCAAGATCGTCGAGTTGTCCTCAAGACTAGAGGTCCAGTTGGCTACCGATGCATCTCCCACCGACGTGGGTGGATCCGCCGACGAGACCCTCTCCCAAGAAGCGAGTATGCATTGGCAGTGCCACGCTAGCCTTCCAACGTCCCAGAGCTGGAGTCAGCTGCTGCAAGACTGGCTCAACGGGCCAAAAGAAAGAAGAGAGAGAGAATTAGAAAGGAAAGAAAAAGGAAGAGACGGTAGAAACAGAAGAAGATAAAACAGAAACAGAAGTTAAACCAGAGGAAGATAGGGAAAAATAAGAAGAAAAAAATATGAAAAAGAAAGAGGAAACAAAGAAGTCGTTTCCGAAAGGGATGACTCTGTCCTCTGCAACTAAAAGTGCGAGGGTCGTCCTTATCGGTGATTCTCAATCAAGGGATCTGCAACCCATGCTAGCGGCCCACCTTCGCACCAGTGTGAGGATAAACTGCCTCCCAGGACGTGGGAACCACCAGATAAAAGTAGAGGCTGAGAAATCTCAGATTTCTGAGAGTTCAGTTGTTGCCCTGATGGTAAGTGGCAACGACCTCTACCTCAGTAGAGGTAGGGTAAGCACTACAGGCGAGGTCTTTCAGATGGTAATGGGGGCTGTGGATGACAGTGGGTTGAAAACCCGGAGACGTGTCGTGGTCGACATGCTCCCGAGAAGAGGTCCAAGCCGGATCGCTCACTCAAGGAACGTCGAATTGAACCGACAACTAGCAGATTTATGTACGGCGGAAGGGGTGTTCTTTGTCTACCTCTACCACATCTTTTATGGTAGGAACGATCTCTACCAAAAGGATGGGATGCACCTTTCCTTTAAAAGAAAGGCTGTAATCTCAAACCTGATACAAGATGTCGATGAGCGGACTCAAAGGACGGTCTGGACAAGAGTGAGGGCAGCCGTGCGCCAGTACGCCAAAGTCACTCATGGAACGACTTTCGCGGAAGTCGCTTGAAAGGGTGCCACCACACTACCAAAAGAGAACAGAAAGACAAGTCATACGGAAAACAGAAGAGCGTAGGGAGTCCTACATTTGGGGATTCCGTGAAAGTTCTTCTGTTTAATGCGAGGTCAATCAGAAACAAGTTTCTTGAACTTCGTGGCCTCGTAGCGACGGAAGAACATGAAATGGTGGCCATAACAGAGTCGTAGGTAAAAACCTCAAACCGAGATTTTGAAGGTGAATCACGATTCCAGGTTACCAACTTTTCCAAAAAGATAGGCCAGACAGAGAGGGTGGCGATGTGATGTTGTATGTCAAAGATAGGCTAAAATCGACGAACTGCAACATTGTATCCGACCACGAGCTACTAGGTGTTGACCTAGACATAGGTCTTGCCAAATACAGGACCTTGCTGCTTTACAGACCCTGTACCCAATTCATTTAAAAGGACATTGATTTGTACCGGCTGCTGGGTGAACTTGCACAAGACAGAGTGTGTATCGCCATGGGTGATTTCAACACCCAAGTTGACTGGGAAACCAGAGAAACCTGTGGCGAGAACGCACTACTCCTGGAGTTCGCGAACAACGAGTTCCTGACTCAATGGGCGAGAGAACCGACGAGAGGCAATAATACCCTCTACTTAGTTTTCACCTCTGGGGATGTCATCGTTGAGGATCTCTCTGTAGGCGAAGAGTTCGGTGGCAGTGATCACAGACTAGTTAGATTTATAGTCAAGGTCCCCAAGGTAGAGTCTGTGAATAGTGAATCGAGGAAACTTGATTTAAGAAGAGCAGACTTTGCAGGTTCTCGTGCTGGATTGACTGACGCGAGGCTAGAAGTGTGCGAGGGTGCTGAAGATTCGTGGAATAGATTCAAGACTACGTTCATGAGTCTTCAATCACGATTTATTCCTTTGAAAAGCCTTCGTCGGTCTTCCGTTCAACCAAAGTGGTTTAATCGAGAAATTGGTAAACTGCTGAGGGAGAAAAGAACGGTGTACCGGTATTCAAAGATTTCTGGAGACTTTGACGAGTGCCGTAGGTTAGCTAGGAGAGTGAAGTCCAGCATAAGGGCAGAAAAGCGTGCCGATGAGCTCCGAGTGGCGAGACTTTGCAAGGAGAATCCCTAGGAGTTCTTTGGTTATGTAAACAGCCGTAAGCCAGTCCATCGCACGATCGGCCTTTTAATGAATGAGGAGGGGGCATTAAAGCACTCAGATGCAGAAAATGCTAACCTCCTGAATTACTACTTCTCCTCAGTGTTTACTGAAGAGAGTGGTACCATTCCACAGCCCATAGATTCCTACTTGGGTGAAAAGCTGGAGGAAATGGACTTCACTCAAGGAGAAATAGAAAAAAAGATCACTGATCTAAAGAGGAATAAGTCCCCTGGTCCGGACGGGTTTCTACCTAAAGTGTTGAAAGAAGTGCGCAATGAAGTGTCACGTCATTTGAGCACAATCTTCAACATGTCAATCCGAACCGAATGCGTTCCTAAAGACTGCCGTGAAGCGGAGGTAACTCCTATCCTCAAAAAGGGAGACCCTAGGCAGCCATCGAACTACCGACCTCAATAGTCGGTAAACTCATGGAAAGCATCTTGGTGGACAACATGACGTCATATTTGAAGTCCAACTTGCAATTGAGGAGTTCCCAGCATGGATTCCGAAGGCAACGGTAATGCCTAACGAATCTTGTGGAATTCTTCCACTTCGTTTTTGTGAGCACGACCGGGATAAGCTACCACACCGCCGCTTCCTTCGGAAAGTGCGTGCGCTGGGCGTAGACGGAAATGTAGCAAGTTGGATATAGAACTGGCTAAACGGCAGACGGCAACGGGTAGTGTTGAATGGACAAGCTTCTGAATGGGTTCCCGTTACTAGCGGTGTTCCTCAAGGTTCTGTCCTGGGACCACTACTATTCATCATCTACGTCAACGACATGGACGGTGACATGGTTGTCAAAATTTCTAAATTTGCCAATGATACCAAGCTTGGAATGAACGTCGCAAAGGAAGGAAATACTGCTCGCCTTCAAGATGATCTTCGGAAGATTGGCGAGTGGTCGGAGACGTGAAAAATGCCATTTAACGCGAACAAATGCAAAGTGATGCATATCGGCAACCGAAATCCCCAATTTCAGTATATCCTTAAGGGCACTGCTATAAAACCCACCGACACTGAGAAGGACTTGGGTGTAACAATCACTAGTGACCTCAAGTTCTCGAAACTGCATTGAGGAGGAGCAAAAGGACCAAAGGATGCTAGGCTACATTAAGCGCCAGTTTGGATATCGGAACAAGGAGATAGTACTGTGTTTGTACAACTCACTTGTCCGATCACACCTGGAGTATGCCTTACAATTTTGGACTCCGTTTCGAAAGGATATTGCGGGGTTGGAACGTGTGTAAGCCAGGGCAACCAAACTGATTCCCTCTATCAGGCACAAAGGTTACGATGATAGATTAAGGGAATGAGATCTGTCCTCGTTGGAAACCCGGAGACTGCGTTATCAGCTTATCGAAGTGTTAAAAATACTTCGAGGCTTCGATAATGTAGACTGCACGTGTATTTTCCAACTTAGTGAGGGCCGAACGAGAAATCACGCCTACAAACTTGAACTGAAGCATTACAACCGCGATCTGTGCGGGAAATTTTTCACATACAGTATCTGTGGTAGCTGGAACGCACTTCCAGTGTGGAAGTTGTCAACAGCAATTCTGTTGATCAGTTCAAGCCAAGACTGGACAAGTCTTGAAAACTTGCCGTTTGGGCACGTAAGCCGTTGAGCAGAACTGTGCCTGCTCGACTGCTAACCCAAAGGTACTCTCTCTGAATAGACTGTAAGTTCTTCTAGGGTACTTTTTATCCTTGTAGCGCTCTCTCTCTCTCTCTCTCTCTCTCTCTCTCTCTCTCTGTCTCTCTCTGTCTCTTTCTCTCTCTCTCTCTCTCTCTCTCTCTCTCTCTCTCTCTCTCTCTCTCTTTCTCTCTCTCTCTCTCTCTCTCTCTCTTTCATCCATATCTGGAATTTCTCTTATTTAGTTACTGAAGGACGAAATTCGGCTTTCAATTTAACATATGATAAAAATGCACTGATCGTGGTGAAAATAATCGTAGTTAAAAATAACAAATTTCAGAGTCTTATTAACTATTAATTTTAACTAGAAGTTTGATACTATGATAAATATTATACAGGGTGTTCAAGAAGTCTGCATGATAATAATTCATTTTTGTACAGAAACTACAATCGAATCTTTTGGGTGAATATGAATCGGAGATGAAATCTCGAAAGCGCCCCGCTAAAGAAGATATCAGCGGCAGCAATGCAGAGTCTGCCAAAATTGCCAAACAGATAACAATAACGTCGGAAAAAACCGGAAATCTAAGACCCGGTTCTGGAATCGGATTCCTCATTGAAAACCGGGTAGAACCGGTTTCGAAATGATATTTTTTTTACATATTATGCTAAAATCTAATTTATTTAAAAACGAAGGGAAACAATATTTCTTTAACACCTGAAATGTTTATTTTAAAGAAGAAAAGTGAATTTACAATAAATTTTTATCCTATTAAATAAAAATAATACACTTTAACAAAACAATTACCTAATTGAAACTTTCTTTTATTTAAAAAATAAAATCTTACAAAAAAAGAGCATTGAGGCTTTCAGCCAACAATTTTGCCCTTATCTGTTAAAAAACGGCCAGCTGAAAAGGCATGCTCTGATTCCCTACTAGTTGCTTTAATGGTCAGTAAAACTTGATCTATTAGTTGCTTTTGTTTGAGTAGACTCGCAAAGTTTAAATTCACTTGTCACTTTAAAGCTTACTGAATTATTTTTTGCGAAAATTTGTTCAACCTTTTTTACTTCGTTCATATATTCTTGCATAAGATCAATGCAGTCAAGTGAGCCTATATCACTTTAGTGAATTGAATTTACTAAAATTTCATTTTCTCACTCGTTGTTGTTGAAATAAATCTCAGGGAAAAGTCTAGATAAATGCTTCACCAATTTATTTTAGTGCTTGACGCCATGGAAATAGAAACATTTCGTTAGGCTGGTCTTGGATTGAACTTGGGCTAGCCAAGTAACTAAGAAGTGCCACTATATCTCTTTTCCTTCTTGAAGAATACCTATCCATAAGACATTTTGGAAGGTCTCCCA
Source organism: Ceratothoa steindachneri (assembly GCA_963969495.1). NCBI lineage: Eukaryota > Metazoa > Arthropoda > Malacostraca > Isopoda > Cymothoidae > Ceratothoa > Ceratothoa steindachneri. The sequence goes on from OZ018327.1 coordinate 83,237,588, forward strand.
ATGTTGAGTTTAACTGCTTGGATTCTGAAAGTTTTATGAAAGATTTTCATCAGCATATCCACTTTTAAGATACTGTAGTTGTGTCCTCATGGCAAAGCATCTTCAGAGCAAAATTAACATACCATAATATTTCATATATACAGATCATTGAGAAGTTTCCATTTATCATCAAATATATTTTCATTTGAACCAATCACTCTAAAACCTTAGAAATGCAAGTCTTTAGTTGGAAAAACCACTCTAACATTAAAAACATAATAATTCCATCTTGTTTTATAATCTAGAATAAATTTCATTTCATTTGATTTCTGTTCTGACAATGTCTTGTAGTCTTATTTGTCAAATGGGATTTTACAAATATTTTGAAGATCCTTCTCACCTTGTTAAAAAAAAAATTCATGCTCTATTTTTATTTAAGAGGGGAATAATTTGATACGTGATCTTCAATCAAAGGATTTGTACGCTGATTTTCATTTCCATTAAAAAAAAACAAAAGAAAATCATCTGCAGTATCGCTCTCTTCATCATCAGTGGAGTGAGCGGATTCATCTACGTTAAACACTTTGTTTTTAGCATACAAAACATTAGTAACAGTCAGGTGAATATAATGCGCTATGCATTATTGATGCTCGGCGCAGATTTGCCTGCCAAACTTAATCAAAAGCCGATGCACCTTCAGTTTTACAACCAACAATTTGTGAATTTAAATCTAAACCCAATTCATCTAATTAATCTTGCATTTATCCGCTTGGACACATTTACTGCTGTCTAATGATCAATACGGTATATTCTAATCAATACGAGAGACTAATGTTATTTTTCAGAGCGAACATGACATAATTAAATGAGGGTAATTAAAATATTCAAATTATTACCTAAATAACATGCATTAAAGAAAAAAATCGGATAATATTCATTTTAACACAATTAAGATTTTTAAATTTTCAAAGACATAAACTTTCTTATTTCTTAAAATGATGTTCACTGATGTCATTTTAACCTTCCGGAACATAATAATAACGTAGTTATTCATTTTTCAAAAATATGTTATTATTTTGCTAAATTTGAAAGTTTTCGCACGCTTCTCAGGCATTCCTTCAACTTTTGGCCTGATAATTTTTCCAATAGCATGCTGTTATATCTGAAGGCGATCTGCGCATGCGTCTTCTGGCTGCTTAACCAATAGCATGCTTTGTAAATATCGGACGCTTCGTGCATCGCTGCGTCTTGAGTTTAATCGTTATAATGGCGTGCAGTGGTTGCTCTAAGTCACAATATTCATCAAAGAAGAGTCTTTGAGGAAGATCTTCAGGTCTTAGAAATACGAGGGGCGGTCAATAATTTTTGCGAATCGGTAGGGAAAAACAGAGGAAAGGGAATGGCTGTTTGTGGGGGTGTTAGGACAAGTTAAGACAAGTCAGGACCTGCAGCAGCACGCTCCTGCCTCGTCTATTTAAGAAAAAGGAGCTGATCGCAGATCGTCAGTCACAAATTTTTCAATAGTGGAGAAGGTTGAGCAACGCGCAGTGATCAAATTTTTGACCAAGGAAGGCAAGAATGCAAAAGAGATTTATGAACGCATGGTTGCAGTGTACACCGACACCGCGCCTTCATATGTAACCATTGCTTGCTGGAATAGAGAGTTCCGCCATGGTTGTGAGTCCCTTGAACATGACCCTGTCCAGGACGCCCGTCAGACGTGACCAAGAGGACAATGTTGCCCGTGCGGAGAGGATGATCCTCGAAAATCGACGGGTGAAGGTCGAAGAAATCGAGCGAGAACTTGGAATATCACATGGAAGTGTTATCAACATCATCCACGACAATTTGGCCATGACCAAAGTCTCTGCCGGTTGGGTCCCTAGAAACCTCACGCGCCATGATCGACTTCATCGTCGTCAAAGTCCACAAGGCTAGAGTTGCACAAGCTGCCCTGCGCGAGTGCGGATTCGAGGAGCTCAACCATACCCCCTACAGTCCAGATCTGGCCCCTAGCGACTACTTTTTATTCCGCCAGCTCAAGGCTGCACTGCGTGGACGTCCGTTTGGGGACGATGAAGATGTCCAGCTCGCCATCCAGGAGTAAGTTGAACAGCAGTCGGGAAATTTCTGGTTGTCGGAAATTCAAAGCCTCAGGGACAAGTGGCGCAAGTGCATTGAAGTCGAGGGTAGTTATATTGAAAAATAATAAAACACTTTTCCTCATATCTCGTTTCCTTATAAACGAATTGCAAAACTTATTGACCGCCCTTCGTATATAAGGCTCACAGTGTAATCCCGCGAATTATTATGATGTTATGACGAAAAATAGATTGACCGCCATATTGGGAGACACATTGTGAATTTTGAATCACATTATAGTGTACTATATTAATGAATTTAAAAAAATATGATTGATTTAAATAGCATCCGGGGGTAAGGCTGTAGTGGTTTCGCCCCTTCAAGTTTGTATATAAATTTTCCCCCAAACAATATATATATATATATATATATATATATATATATATATATATATATATATATATATATATATATATATATATATATATATTCTAAATTTCGCCCTATTTTCAATATATTGTAATCGGCAATCATCCCTAATTTATTTACATATCGTATAGTTTCAATTATCAATCGCCAATTCTTGTATTTAATAATTGTACTCACAAACATCATCACAATTTTTAAGTCCCCCATTAAGTGCATTTTCTATTCATTGATTAATGACGTTGCCTGTTTTCAAAACACCATAATTGTCGTACTGCAAGAATTTTTAATTTTTGCAATTTAAAAGGACCTAAATAACTTAAGATCTCCCCATGTTATATTACCTCAATTAAGATATTAAAATATTAGATTTCTCAAATAAATATATTTTGTTAAAACTTAGAATTAGTATCCCTTCTGAAGAACTGCCTTTATTTCATACATTCAATATTCAATTTCAATTCATTGTTAAAGTAATTTCTTACTTTGGATGGTGCCCAAGATTTCCTAGGCTAATTACGATTAAAAACGTTAACTTATTATTAACCACTTTATAAGCCCCACACAAGGCTTATACATATGTCTGAAATCAAGGAACACGGTAGAAAAACTAGAGGCCTAAAGACAATTTAGCAATCGCCTTTCGAATCCGAATCTAATGTTAGGCTTTTGAATTAGTAATCTTACAAGTTTATTTAAAAATTGTGGGGTGGGTTGGGTGGCAACCCCTACAATCTAAATTAATAAATTAAAGGGCTAAGATTTAAAATGGACAATTTCATTATAAATAAGCCTTTTAATAATAGAGTCCAGTTTAAATAGGCCGGGGGATATATTTAAATTAGGCGAGGAATTAATGAATGAGCATTCAACAATATTTCTTTGAATAAAGTCATTAGATTTGTAAATAAATTTAGCCGAATTCCAATGAATAGAGTGACTGTTTTCAGATAAAATGGACAAAGAGAGCACTACTGCTATCATTCCTCCTAATATTGTATCCATGTTACGTCAAGCCTACACTTATTAATTAAGCAGTTTGCCGAAAGTATTGCTTAGGGCAAACGGAACAATTGATAGAATAAACCTTCCCTATACTATTGTTATTATGGTAAATATGAATGCCGGGCCGATAAACCGTAGTTTTTTCGTCCGTGTTCCAAAATGTTTCACGTTTTTGGAGTACATTTAAGGGGACGGCTCGTGTTGGGGTAAGCACAAGGGGGGGGCCACACTACGATGATCCTGAGTTTCATTAAATTCGGGGGGGTCTGGGGGGCACAGCCCCCCAGTATATAATCCTAATTGTTATAATGTTCTGACGTTTACAGAGGTGAATGCTTTAACTACATCATGTCAGCGTCTTTAATCGTTTTGCAAATTATAATAGGGGGTGGGGGTGGGGGATATGACGTCAGAAATGCTTAATTTCATTTTTTTTTTCATACTCAATAGCTTTTTATTATCCCCATTCGGAGTCATTTTTATTTTTCAATATATTTTTCCCCATTTTACTCTTTTTATTACCTTCTTTTATACAATTAAATGTAATTGGCTAGATCATTTCAAGGAACTACTTGTTTTTTAGCAGTTTGGGTGTCAAACATTCCCCTTTTACGCAGTTTGAAAATTCTCAATCGCACGTCTTCTCCGCAGTTTCAAATTGCAATCGAATTGTCAAGTTTGTCCTTCGTCTATTGCGGAATTATTAAGCCTAGTTTCTGCTAGAGATAAATTAAACAACTTTTTAGAAGTGCATAATTTAGTGCGAACTAAAAGTGAATGCAAAATCTGTGGCCGGCAATTAGAGGTGACCCCAGAATATTGAACGCGTCTGGCGAGATGCGAGAGGTTCAATTCCCAAATACGGGAGAAAAACGGCTCAATTCGACGCCTATCTTGCAACCGCCATCTTCTGCAAGCGCTTCCCGTTGACCAAAACGGGAATTAAAGAACGTTTCCACGCCTTCCTCATCGCTATTTCTGAAGTGTACCCCCCGAAATAAAGTAAGTTAACAGCGCTTATCGTTCTTTATTTTTGGATAAGAAAGATGGCGTCAGCTAGATTTCGAATACGACGCAGGCGCGCAAAATAAATAGGCTTCCCTCTCCGCTATTTCGGAATGATAACCAATGCCATTAAGTACGGGAAACAAAGTGTTTCGTTTGTTTTTTTTTCCGGGCAATTTGGTAAATAAAATGGCCTACGTAAACAGCATTTTCGGTGGGTTTAACAGCATTTTCGGTGGGTTTAACAGCATTTTCGGTGGGTTTAATTTCGAGATTTCAAAAAAAAAAATGGCGGCAACTAGCATTCGAACAAAACTCAAACGCGCATGAATATTCAAACACGGGTGAACGATAACGCGAACGAAGATTCAAACACGGGTGAACGATAATATTTACCCAAAACAATTTTTCCCAGGCCGGGCCGATAATCTACATGTTTACCGTTATTATTATGAATCAGCATTTTGCACATGGTAGACTGATACTTGAATATGACAGAAATATTTAACTTATTCAAGAGTCCGGGAAGCCAGGAAAAGGACTCAGAAAACGCCAAAACAATTATATGCGGAAGGGATTTCAGTTCTGTAAAAGGATTTTTTTTTTGCCAAATCTAGGCACCCTGCAATAAATTTTTGATGGTAGCAAATATTCCAGGTGGCGACCAGCAACCCCAGGAGAAACGTTGAAATAAATACAGAAGGTTTGACTTTATCACTATGACCTGAGTAAAAATTAGTATAAGAACCGGCGTTGGTAGGCTTACGATAGACGGAAAATTTAATCCAGATAGAGTCCTATGAAAAAGTAGATCTAAGAACGGTAGGACACCATTTTATTCGAGTCAAGGGTAAATTTAATAGAGGGAACCAGAGAATTGAGTTCAGTAAGAAAACCATTAACATCCTTAGAAGAAGGCCACAAACAAATAATCTCGTCTATATATCGGAACCAAACAACGAGAAAATCGATATTGGTGGGGAGTAAGGTAGTTTCAAAAAGTACATATATATATATATATATATATATATATATATATATATATATATATATATATATATATATATATATATATGAAAGACAGGGGATGTGTAATTTACAAACTTTTAAAAAAAATTTCATTATTCCTTGATAATGAACTGAACAAGTTCGAAAGTACTTGGAATCCGCCTTTCATTTTCCTCTGGGATTTTTTACATGCGTATATATATATATATAATGTAAAGATTCAATATTATATCAGAAATATAATGGGATTTGTAAATGTACATATATATTTTTATATAAGCAAGCGAGCGTGAGACATAAGAAGAGCAAAGAAAAATGGTCGAACACCTGCTTTGATAAAACTGCTCAAGTTGTGTTTCGAGATAAAATTATCAAACCGAGCCCGGGTAAACAAGGCTGTTGACCGAAAGAGGTGGCACAGCGATAATCGTATCAAATTACACAAATAAGAGTTTAATCATGTAAATGTACTCACCGTGAACAATCTTTCTAGCTTCGCCCAGGGGTGAAAATATGCGACCATAACTGAGATAGACAATTTCACGGTCATTTCCAGGCCATGTCCTCTGCATTAGGAACGCATATATAAAAAAGAAAAGGAGAGATATTCAGATTTCATTCAATGATTAAGACATTCCTTCATAACGAATTCACTCACGTTCACGCTCCCGTTTTTAATCCACTGAGTCTTATCAAGCCCTTAACTCGTACTTGCGTTGATAATATATAAACTACTAGTCTCCCGCCTATTTCACTCCGTGTCACGCTGCTTGCACCGTAATATTCCGTTATTAGAGTATTGTGTTTATTTTCGTATGTCCATTTTTACCTTGAAACCTTCTGTAAGCCCAGTTAAGTATACGACAACCTTAAAATCATTTATCTTTGGAGTCAGATAAATAATTCGCCGTAACGCCACAATTCACTTATAAACTGAAACTCGTCGCGCCCTTTTAAGGTGGTGGTCACGGAAATCTCTTCCATTCATATACAATTGATTCACCGTCATCAGGACCTACATAACTGGTAACCTTGACGTCTACTATACCATTTACCAAACGCCCCCTAACTGGCGACCCCTATTATCTTCCCACAACTCATATAAGCATATAATTGGAATACTGAGTTCTGCGCTACCAGCAAGCCGCTGGTGTCGCAGGTGGAAATAAGCGTAGCAGAAGATAATGAAACAGGATATTTGGATTTTGACTTACAAACTTTTTCAAAATGCTCAAGCTTCCCAAATTTACGACAAATTACATCGCTGCCTGGACAGTGTTCAGTCATCCTCAGGATTGCGAGGAGCACCACAATTGTAGCATGTTTGCTTCCTTTATGAAATATTTTTTTAAAACAGCTGCTGTAATTGGAAAGCCAACTTTTTCACATTCTTCTTCTTTACTAGCGGTCATAGATATACCAGGAACAGCCGCCACACTAGCAGATACATGACCGGGAGTAACTAAGTATGATTTAGATCTCAGTAATGCTTGCTCTAATGCTCGGCTTGTTGAGTAGCATCGGTTAATGTAAGTATACTATTAATTCAATTAAGGATGTAATTGGAAACTTGGGATTAGAAACTAACACATGTGCTGAGAGTCGACGCTCGGAAAAATGAATACGTGACTAAATTACTCGGCTGGCTGGCGCGCTCGAAAAATATGAAACGATGTGACTTGGTTGAAAATTTATATTTAATTTTATAATTAAGAATGAATGAACGTACTGGAGATAATTAAACAAATTATGGGGACTAATTTATACATATAGGGCCATTGTGGTATGAAAGTAGATAGATACTGTACAACAAACCTATATCTATAAGTTTTTGAAGAGAGAGAATTATCGAAGGATGAATCGTAAAAAAGGCTCGAGCGGCTGAGCTGGCGGCGAATTTAGGCGTAATGTCTGACCGCGAAATTGTTAAGGGAATGGATGTAATATTGATACATGTAATATTTTATAGGAATGCCAGAGGGCATTGCTATAGTAGTAAGGTATATTCAAACTGTCCCTTTTTATAATGTTTAATCAACTATATTCATAATACATCTAAAAAAGAAACAAAACAAAATATTAGTAACATGAATACATATGAACAAATATAAATGAATAACTGCAACAGATAACAATCTAGATTTGGGTTGAGTTTGTTGTATGTCGATTCGTGTTGACGTATTGGTTCCTGTTTGCTATTTAGTGATTAGGTTGGTGATGTCAGTGTTCAGTCAATGGATGTGTTGTGTTTCTTGTTGTGAGGGGAGCCCTGTTTTGCTTTAGGATGTTGTGCTGTTTCATGCAGTTTGCTATTTCCTTTGTGAAATGGCGGTTGTTTTTCTTTGCCTGTGGGGAATGAATTTAATTCTTGTGTACGAATCAGTATAGTGTGGTGCATTGATTTCTCTACGCGTGTTAATTGGTTAAGGTGAAATTGCAAACTTTGTATTCTATGCAGTAGGTGGAGTTTTTCTAATCTTCTTTTTTTGTAGTTTGAATATGTGGATTGAAGGAGAAGGGTTGTGGGTACGTGGTTTGGAAAGATATAATAATGGGTAGGTGGTCTGAGAGGAAGTAGTTTATAGTATTACATGTAGTTCTGGTGTGTAAGGTGAGGAGAACAAATAATTATGTCTTGGGATGTGCTATTTTGCGTGTGCTGGGGCGATTGCCTGGTTGGTAGGGATCTGTTACGAGGTGTGGTGAGTGGGTGAAGTTGTTATGCTATGTGGGTGCCTCTGTGGTCAGATGTTTGGGTTTTAAGCCAAGAAGGGCGAGTTTTGAAAGTTGGACAAAATTTCGGTAGAGGCACTGGGACACAGTGGATACACAACTGCATCAAAAGCCCCACTTGCAATTTTTATGTAATATAATGCCTCCTCTCACGGAACCAGGTCGGTGACGACTTTCTTGGACGACGAGCACATCACTATTATGAACTTACTTGTGTAGACTCTGGACCCGAGTTCCATTTAAAATGTTTGGAAGATGTCTAAAGTGAGGAATGCGAAAACAAGCAAAGATGAATGGAGCAACATTAGTGCGCAAGAGTGTCAAAAGCTGGTTCATTCTGAAGTAGATGTCAAATCATCATCGAGAATAAAGGCTCGAACCTAAATACTAAATTTCTTATAACTTCTCTAAGTGATATACACTGATAATTTAATCGTTATATACCAATAGAAATTTGTTTCCTGGGTCAATCGGATTAATGTGGCCACCACTTTTTCTCATAAATCGTTTATCATCAGATAACTCGTATAATTCATTCAAATTTGTATCTTTAAGCATATGTAGTTTATATAAGTATGTTATTGTCGTAGAATGGCCCCGACATATACGTCACTTCCACCCAATATGCGTGAATGCTCAAGGTCAAACGAATGACCTTGACTCAACTCTCGTCACGACAGAGATAGAGGATAGAAGTAGGAGGAAGTTACGGTCAAACAACCCTGGACGAGCGCGAAAGATTTAAATACAAAAAGATTGAGTGCAGTTGGCCGATATTAAACTAATGAAGGCTGCGGGTTATGAGGCTTATGAAAAAGTAGGAACAAAATATATTTTAATATTTACACAGTTATACACAATAAATAGATTAAATAGAATAATAGCAATGAATACTCGATATATACAAGAACCGAACTAACAGAGCTAGTCAGTTCAAGCTCTACAGGAAGGGGGGGTTGAGAGGCGATACGAGCCTTTGTAAAAACGCACAGGGATGACTGGCCAGATAACCACAGATGATTCGTCTCAGCCTAGCTTGGGTTCGAGGCTTTAAGAGATGAAACGGGGATCGGATGGTTATTCGAGGTACTTTAACCACGGGGAGTTTAACCTCTAATAGTAACACTAATTGGAGGGAGTATTCGTGCCAACCGAAATGTACCGAAACCAAGGATAGGCCAATTCACTGGGGCACAGATCTTTCGGTATAATTATAGCCTTCGGCTCGTAGAGGACTGGAGCGCGATCGAGAGTGACGTGTTTCATTGTAAAAGTCAGGCCTATACTGTGGATGCCCAATTGGGACAAACAATATATAGGGACAGTCGGAACCGTTACTGACTCCGCCAAGGGTGGGTGCGTGAAATCTCTCCACGAACCAACACGACTCTTGAAGGATGAGAAGTACTCTCGCGGTGGTTTCTTGATAACGCGCTGGGAGGCGAGAGAAGCGCGCGTTTAAGATTCCAATCCCTCGTTTATCGCGGAAACCAGTTTGATATTCTCACGATCTTCGCTTACGTGGACTGACCTTATGGTTTCGAAGATGCTTATGGCTGCAAAGAACCTTCATTTTCGACAGTTATCATACATCAATTTTGGAAACTTTTAAATTTCTGTGTCAAAAGTTATGGAAAATGTGCTAGAAATAAAGGCATATCGTTTCTCTATGTTGTCCTTCTCACATTTGGCCGATCGCCATGGAAGCAGAGGTTGTGCAAAACTGCCAGAATTTAGGGGAATAGTAGTCAGCCCGCGCTGATGTGGATACAGGAGAACTCAACGGCCTCATCAGCCGACCCAAACTCTTCGACTGTTTTAGAGAAATCGGTCATTTCTTCCAATGAGGACGCGGCTCTTTTAATAATTACAGACGTAGTCCAGCTAGATTTATGTCCTATTCTGGTTTTTGATTCTAGGGCGCCGCGCGGTCTCCAACGGATAAAAGCAGGGAGCTGTCACATCGGACCAAAAGAACGCCATGATTTGCAAGTTAAACAGTCGAGAGCAAGACCTAAAGAGATCCACCTGCCATATTTCTCCTTGAAGGATATGGAGAGGACTCCCTGCTTTTCCCTTTCCATGAGCTTAATTTTGTTGCGTTTATGTCGTTTTGGCGGCCCTTGCAAAGCCAAGAGGGTGGGTGTGCCAAAGTCCAAAATACAGTGTCGACGAGCGGTAACTCTGGGGAAAGGAGTAAGGGTGAAGTAGCCCAACCCAAAGATAAATAACGGCCTATTGTCAGGGGTCCTCGCTCACTCCATCAAGGTGGCGGGAGTTTTCATTCTTTTTTAAAGTTTCTATATGTTTAATTTGCACCACAAATGAAAAACAGAAAGGCTGTGGCCATATAAAAAGAAATATTAGGATAAAGTGCTTTATCTTGTGTCCTGTCGCTCCTACCCATACAATCTTGGATTTGTGGGCCTTTTAGGGAATCTAACTCTGGCGCGTTTGCGACAACGCACACCAACCGAAAGTTTTCTAGGGATAGTGACTCAGCTTTCAACTGAACAGCCATAAAGAGAGGAGCGACAGAATAGATCCTTTACTAAATTATACTTATAGGAAAGGTGGAGGAGTTAGTAGAGTCACCAGTTTATGGAAGGTCTTATCGACTCCTTTCCACCTGCCTCGTTATCTTGTATCGAGAACATTTGGCTCGCAGCTGTTTCCTTTATGTGTGTATGTTTGCGTGTTAGCGTAGGAACATCTAACTATTCGCTTGCCTTCCTACACTCATGTTTTTCTTAATACATGTACAATTGTTATATAATTATTTCGCTCTATTCTACATTGGTTCAATGCTACTAAATGGCATGCTATTTCAGTAGTTAATATGTGTGCCCATTTTTAAGATTTCATATGTCCAACAGGGTGCTCATTTATGTAGTCCCTCGTTAAGCCCATTTCACCATGCAATTCGGGCTTCGCTACAAATGTGATTTAACAATATATATATATATATATATATATATATATATATATATATATATATATATATATATATATATATATATTTATGAAAATGTCGAATACTATATCGTTGGCGTAGATAGCGTATATGATACAATATTCTTCACGCATAAATTTTGATTGATTGAAGGGATTTTGAGAGGGATGGAAAATAAATGCACGAGGTTTTAAAGAAAATAATATATATATATATATATATATATATATATATATATATATATATATATATATATATATATATATATATATATATATATATATATTAAAGATTAACAAAACAGATTACAATAAGTTGAATTACGTTAAATTAGGCAAGGTTGAACTTGAGTTGAAAAAACTTTAAGTGGCGAGATGAAGTGTGCCGTATACATTTTGTAAATGGATATTGAATGTGGAAATTATTTTGATGTAGCAAATGTAATCGTTTTGCTGTAGCGACTATAATTAGTGAATTGGGGCTGTAATAAAAGTGTGAATGTGAATTAGGATCTCTCTCTAGTATGGGGTAATTTTAGAGAATAAGTGAAGCGGGAAGTTTTTAACTGACCTTAATATGACGGCGACGAGAATACGAGTGAGAGAGTCATTTCGTGGTATTTCACAAGTGGTGAAATGCGTATGTTTGTATTTGCATGAAATTCTAAGAATTGTTGTTTGTATCTGTGTATTAAATAAAATCAATTTCTCGTCACGGAATGATTCAATTATTAAAAGTTACATAAAATTAATGACTGATTGTATTGCAAAAAGTTATGCATAAAATAATTGAATGATTGAATTTACAAAAGTTAAGTAAATTAAATGAATGAATTATTAAGTTATACATAAATTACATGAATTATTTAATTGACAAAAGTTACGTAAAATAAATGAATGATTTGAATTTTATAGATAATATATATATTTAAGTTTCCCAGGAGGATTTATTTTATTATAGGAATGCCCAAAGGGCATTGTTATAATACACACACACACACACATATATATATATATATATATATATATATATATATATATATATATATATATATATATATTTCACTTTATTCTACATTGGTTCATTGCTACTACATGGAGTGTGATCAATTTCAGGATTTCATATATCTAACAGGGTGCTCATTTGTGAGATTCCTTTTTGAGTATACTTCACTTTGCAATTCGGCTGTCGGTAAAAAAAATTCCCTCGTGCTACGGAGTATTATATACGAAGAACTAATGTACATCGACTCGGGGTACATAGTTTGTTTCATCTATAATGCTACACATTAATATTGCTTTGATACCGATATACATATTTTAATAATTCTGTTTCTCTCTACCTCTTCAACTAGTTCCTCTGATAATATTATATGCAACGATTACAATACATGGTATAGACATTTGTTTTACACGCGAAGTGCTATGTAAAAAAATAATTGGCGTGCGGACAATTTGCCTCTTGTATTAAAATAGACCAGAGCAATGAAATGAACGTAATCAGATTTAAAAATAAAAGAATGACGGATCTGTGGCAAACGTAACCCGTCTTCCAGAACGCGTAAAAGTGTCCTGCTTATCATTGCTCTCCTCGGTGACAGATAAGTAACTCTTCGATTTTCGTCTACGTCATTGTCCTCCGTTTTACCTTCTTCCCCCTGACGTGAAGTGCAAGAGGTCGCTTTCCTATTTTTAAAATAGTCTTCGGGTGGCGCTGATTATTCAATACATTGCCATCGTGCGAGGGAGGAGCTTCGACGGTTTCAACTGGTCCACTGAAACAGTGTCCCATTTCCCACCAGGCAACTCCAACTTGTAGACCTTTTCGTCGCGCTCGACCACCAGGAAAAAGCCAGCATATAGTACTTTAGCGGTTTGCGAATAAGATCTATTCGGACTCACACATGCGTTGCCTCACGGAGCTTTAGATACGAAAGGCTTTGGCACCGAGTGCAAGTGTTCTTCGGATGCCTGTGTGAAGTCGACTTGTGCCATAGCTGCGGCTAATTCTTTAATGAATTTTGAATCGTTTTTTTACGACGAGGATGCAACCAAGGAATTCGGACGCAATAGTGTATTTCCTGTAACTGCTGTGAAAGGCGAAAATTCGGAGTCATTAGGGCAAGGAGCGAATGCCCAAGAGGATAATCGGAAAGGCCATCAGCCAACCTTGCAAACCGGTCATTATGGAGCACTTCAAAGTTGGATTGGCCAGGCAACCTGCACGGTGGAAGTGGTCCAACGAGATCAATGTGCACCGTCTCAAATCTTGACGAGCGATTATTAATTGCAGGATTGGAGATTTCGTGCGGCAATCAATTTTGGAGGATTGACATGAGATACACTCCCGTGCCCAGAACCGAATGTCCCTGTCCATATTAGGCCCAAAATATCGAGCCTTAATTAGACGGAAGGATGCTTTAATCCTGAGACGTGACAAAAGTGCAACTGGCTGAAGATAGTCCTTCTGCATGCTGTAGGGACGAATGGTCTTGGGTATCTTGATGTTACTTGACACCATAGTTGAGCTTCTCCAGGAAAAGGGAAAGATTTTAATCGTGACCTATTCTTTCCTGTTTCTTCGTCATTATCCTGCGCTGCTGTCCCCAAAGCTCGGTCGAATGAGTAAATTTGGACCGAATTGACGTTCCTCTATATGCAGTCAGCAACTACGTTGTCTTGACCCCGCACGTAGCTGATATCGCTGATGTATTCCAAAAATCGACGTCAAATGACGTTGCTACCTGTCCGTTTTGGCACACAACGGTGACGAGAAAGCCGATACTAGCGGCTTGTGTATAGGGTAACAAGGCGACTCTCAATCATGTGGCTGAAGTGAATCACTGCGAGATAGGCCGATAGAAACTCTCTGTCTTAATTGGCGTACGCTTTCGGTGTCCTGCTGAGTTTGCTCGAGAAGAATGCCACCGGTTGGGGCGAACCATTTACCATCTGGTGAAGGGCAGCACCTCCCGCGTATTGGGAGCAATCCGTCACCAGCTGATATGGTCAGTCATTGGGCAGCGGGTGACAGAGCTTGACGGAGTTGATCAAAGCTGACTTAGCTCTATCGAATGCTTCTCGTGTATGGGATTTATTTTAGGTTAATAAATCAGCCAAAATAGCTATTTGAAAATCATTACCATAAATTTTGAGTTTAGATAGAAATCATCGTCTGCTAATGTTTAGGCCTTATGACTGACGTGAAATGAATTTATAAATTTTCTTAACTAGGTTTGTAAGAAAAACAATTAAACAAAATAAATATATTCACAGAATTAACGAATGCACAATTAGAATTGAGTTATGAATACAACGTAAGATGCTGTAAAGTAAATATAATAAGGTAATTGATTTAAAGTAACTAATATATGAAATGAATATGTTCTAAAGTATTATGTGGAGTGAAAATGAAAACGAAGGAGACTATGATGGACTCAAATGGAGTCTGCAATGCGAGGAGTAAGTAGAATTAGGACCTACTATCGTATGGCAGTTTGCAAACAATAAATGTGAGAGGATTTATAACTGACCTTGATTGGAAGTAAAGTTGAACCAGAATGGATGGTGATACAAACACAAATGAGAGAGAATTCGCGTTATTTCAAAAGTGGTGAAATGCGTGTGTTGGTTTGTGCATGAAATTGTAAGAGATAGTTTGAACCAGTAGTACATTAAATGAAATCAGTACTTCATCACAGGATATTTGAATTATTAAACGTTACATAAAATAATTGAATTGCAAAAAGTTATGGATAAATTAATTGAATAATTGTATTGACAAAAGCTAATTAAAATAAATGATTGAATTAATTAAGTTGTACATAATTTGCATGAATGATTTAATTGACAATAGTTAAGTAAAAGAATTGAATGATTTGAATTTTATACATAATAAATGATGATATATATATTTAAGTTTCCCAGGAGGATTTTATTATAGGAATGCCCAGAGGGCATTGCTATACGTGGATCATCGTTCCATTCGAGATCACGAGCCTTGACTTGCTGGCGTGCATGCTCGGTCAGCGGGACTGCAATTGCGAAAATTAACTTGGTTATCACTGGGACTCGAACGAAAAATGGTGTTTTGTAGGCTTTATTCTTGGCTTAGGTCTATCTTAATTCGGGCTAGCGAGATAGTCGAGTCTTACGCGGCTTTGTTGTAAATTTCCCTCAACGTTAGATAGTTGGGGCTAGGACGACTGGACGTAAGGTTGAGGAACGGACTCGTGACGCTAATAATAAACAAATCAGAATGAGAATAGTGAAGAATGAAAAATAATAATGAGAATGTTTCAACCCGTCTATTTATACCACCTCCAATTAAGGGGGCATGACTTTTCTCCAATCTGTACGCGGGGCGGAGTTTATAGGTTCAGAAGTATGTTCGTTTGTTCCTTTGTTGAGACTGCTCGGCGGATCAAAGGGTGTGTGTGTTTCAATGTACACACATTTGGCCCATCCGGGCTGGCAACGATAGCAAGGTGATAGGAAAGTTGATTTTGTCGTTTCGCAGGTCCACGTCAACTTTAGTTGGTCAAACCCGATTCTGTTCCGGCTGCCTCATTATCTTGAATCGAGACCTTTCGCCTCGAATCTGTTTCATCGAGTGGGAACCTCGAACTATTAGCTTCCCTTCTTAAACTCATGTTTTTCTTAATACATGTACAATTGTAATATAGGTAATTCGCTCTATTCTACATTGGTTCATTGCTACTACATGGCATGTTATTTCAGTAATTTGTGTGCCCATTTTCAAGATTTCATAGGTCCGATAGGGTGCTCATTTATAAGGTTCCTCGTTGAGCCTACTTCACCTTGTAATTCGAGCGTCACTACATACTAATCGCTGACAAGACGGCCATGATCTAAAGATGCAATGTGACAGAAACAGAGAAAGGAGAACTTAAAGATATACCGCTTCTCTCAGAGGGCCGTCTCACACTTGGCTGACCACTACGGAGGCGGTCTGGGTGCAAAATTGGCCAAGCACACGAGGAAAATAAGCCAAGCGCTCAGAGATGAGGGTGTCAGATAAAAACATAACCGTGTTATTTACAGAACTAAGCTCTCGAACTGAGACCGAGATCGCCCATTTGCTCGAAGGTGGGCCACCGTGCTCGATCCAAACACCACCGGCGGTATCTCCAGCAACTGGAACTTATCGAAAGAGATCTGAATGGGTAAATGATCACTTCTATAAAGGTCATCGATCAACTTCCACCCGAAGTCCACTAGTAGATACAGTGCGCGCAGTGGAAGGCCGGTGGGGTAGATCCCCTCTCACCATCACCATGCCCCAGAGGCACTTCCTTCCTCTTTGCCATCTTTGGAACCGCCCTCCGGCAGCTCCAACTTTGAAAAGGAGGCGCTCCTCGCCCCTGTGCTTTCTCAGGGCCCCTTCCAACCCTCTTCTGCTGGAAAGGAGGCATACGGTTGCGGGGTTTCCACCTCACCCCTTTTTGTGGAGTCTCGCCCATGCACGGCTCCATATTTAGACCAATTGCACCCCACACCTTCAATTCCATCACAGGAGAATGCCAAGAGTAGGCAGGCAGTCCAAAATTGACCGATCCTGGTGGGAGCAACTCGATAGGGCCAACATTGCGAGATTTGAGCCCGATGAAAGATAGCTCGAATAAGATCCGTGATACATTGGAGGGGATGAGGCACATGGAAGTCCCTTCTAAGATGGAAATGATCTTCCATGGGGTCGATTTTTTTTTTTTTTTCCTTTAGAGCCCATCTGGCGACTGCCCACTTGGGCATAAGTCGCCGGAAATACGACAGCCTAGAACTAGGCTACTTTAAAATAAATTATGAAAAAATAACAATGATAAATATTGGAAAAACTCAACAATTAGGAAGCAATCTCCGGCATCGGGGAGAGGTCCCCCTCACCCCGGTGCAGGAGTGTGCAACCTACAAAGAAAAACAAAAAATAGAACCTACTTAAATAAAGGGAAGAAGCCCGGCCTCCCCCGAAAAGTTAACAAGTTAATGTGCACGAACTCGTCCCAAGTACAAGGGACAGGCGGTAGCGACCCCGCCCATCCCGGTACCGGGACAGGTAACGTGCGCGAAGATCACCCAGACTCCATGGGGTCGAACCCGGACTGGGTACCAAACACCGAACCTGCGTCTGCCCCTGTGCTTATCCTCAGATGCCTCGGGCACCCGAGGACTCACAAGGAGAAGAGGAACATCCTGACCCGGCTGGTGCCACTCTGATAACTAAGACATTTTCTATCTCGGATAAGGATCTTATTGAGGCTGGTCAATCCGTCCTTATTTTTAGCTCCGTGAAGTTTAGGAGCCGAGGTACTGATTGGGCTACTGCCTTGATTTTCTATCGATTCTTTGATCGTTTTTAGCTCTAACTCCGGATGAGTTTTATGTATCGGCAGCCCAGCGTGAATTGCGGAAGGTAGACTCGATCCAACACACCAGCTTCCGCCTGGCGACCGGTGCCTTCTGCACGACTCTGCGCCGTGTACGCCGGAGCGTGCTTCCTTCTTCTTCTTCTTCTTGCTCATTTTTTTTTTTGCTTGTTTCTTTTTTGTCATTTGAGTTTTTGCATGTTTTTGTTTTTTTAATCTAGCTTAGAATTAGGCTATAACATGGTTACGGTGACGTTTGCCCTACTAGGCTGTCGCCAGATGTTATCTTAAAAAATGACACCAATCACCAGCTCTTCATTCAGGTCCCTTTTTCATTTTAAAAGAGGGTTTCTTCTGGCGACTGACAGAGAGAGCATAACTACCGGAATTATTAATAAGAACTAAAAAAAGGAAGAAAAGGCGAGCTCAGTTGTCGGAGAGAGGCCTGCCGCCCTTATGCGAGTGTGCATACAATCCGCAATCTCCTTCGAGTTTCTGAGACGTCATTTCAGGCCTCGTTCCGGGGTGGAGGAGTAAAAAGCTCCATTGCTGTTACACTCCTTTCATGGGGTAGACTTCTAAAAACAAAGGGATGGTTTAGCTAGCATCTTCGGGTTTTTTTTGCCTCATTTGAGTCCAGACTTGGTGCAGGCATTGGGACGGCTCTAACATTCGCTTGGGAGAGCTCAACCAGGATGGCGCAGAGGGTAGGTAGAACCCGCGGAATTATTGAAGGGCGAGGAAACTACCGCGCTCGTACAGCTGGAATGGATTATGGATAAAAGCGGATAGTTGCTTTTTGACTTTGGAGGGATTTTAGGTACTTGTTAGTGCAGACGAGAATTGGAATGCTTCTTTAGATTCTGAAAACGAATTTAGGTGCATGACCTGAACCGTAAGAACCTCTATTTCTCTAAGATACAATCGCATGGATTCTAAGAAGCAGGGTGCAACCAGCCATAATTCTTAATATTGGCTCTGCATGTATAGGGTTAAAGCCTTGGAGCAGGTTACGCCAATTTGGGGGTTAGACTTTCTATGCACGTTGACAATTTTGTTCATATGTATAGCCGAAGCTTTGGCACTGGTAACACCACCACGGGAACGGTACGAAGGGATTCACACGACAGCGATACCAGTCAGTTCGCACCGATCGAAGGAGCCTGTCTCGGTAATGCGTGGGCCTCGAGACCCTTCCCTCTTCCTTACTAATCGATCAAGTTTAACCTTTCTATAGTCGGTCAGTTCTTCGGTAACTTCCTATAGGGAATAGTTGAGTAATTTGTTTGCATAAACTACCCCTTTGGCAAATTTATAGTAGATTATGGGTGTCACCTGCATAATTGTATCATGGAGCGTCCCTAGAGGGGTCAGTATGACTCACTGGGCAGGATCAGCCCCGTTTAGCAAAATGATTCCGTCTGAGAAATGCCTAACATTCTGATCTCTACCGAGAACCTGAGCTAAGACAATGTTGATGGAGCATGTGTCTGTCGGACAAGCTTGTTTCATCAATGGAATAGATGAATATGAACTGTTTAAAGCCAGCGGGGTAAAATAAGCCAGATAGCCTCGCGATGAGGGGCCCTAACATCTCAAGACTCCACCTATTTTCTGATTTGTGTAAGATATGGACCGACTCCCTTCCTCTCAAAGGGGAGATCGGGGCCGGATGGACCTATCTCAGGTTTGTTCTGGGGCGAAACGATGGACACGATCACCTCCGAAAGGGGTAAGACCCTTTGTTCTTCTTCTTTGATTGGTGACTGCCATTCCCGGCTCAAGGTTAGTATTTCGACCTCTGCTCCCTGGTACGAGTGAAATTAGTCCCATTGTCGGGTTCGCCATCATTTCAGTTGGGAGGTTCCTTCGAAGAAGAATGCAGACATGTTAAACCCAGTACCCCAGACAGAGGGGTGAAAAAGACTCCCATTCCGGAGCGGGGCGAATGGTGACTAGCCTGAAATATTAGCCCTTGGTCAAGAAAATATACGAGGCGCTTGTAAAGAAAATCGCGAAAAAGGGTGAAGTAGAAATGCCTAATAGTAAAGCTCTGGTAGAATCGAACAGGTTTAAGACTTCTGGGGACCTAGGGGTGTGCCGCCCCTCTAGTTACTAAGTGTAAGTCTACATAGGAGATCCCCATTGCGGGCGACGATTCACTTTAAGGGGTTAAAATGGAAGTCCTTTTAAAAGAGCATGTAAATGGGGAAAGCCCCTGACCAAACAGTCGAGAGGGACTCGCCCGAAATCACCGAGGTGAGGTCGGGGGGAGGGGGATCTTCTCTAGAAAGTGAGCTGCTTGTGAGCATTTCAGAAGGTAGAGAGGAAACCCCTCTACTCATTAAAGGGGGAGAGGGAACGGAGCACCACAAACAGACATGTGTTTGTAGCGAACCCCATCGCAAAGGTATGGTGAGGTTTTACTGCTCTTGGAATTTTTGAAATCTTCCGACACAACCGAAATTTCTAAAAGTTTGTGAAAAAGACGATTTTTTAAATCTGGCGACTACCTACTAGAGCGTCTCCTCAATCATCCCTAATATTAGGCAAGATTAAGAAATAGACACCAAAAACAAAAACGAAGCAAAAAGGCAAGATGGAAGCACGCTCTAAGGTCAGGGGCTGGATCATGCGACCAACACCAGTCAAATAAAAAGGGAGGCCAGCCTCCTCCTCAAAGTCGATAGTCCACAAGGCTATGCACAATGGACAAGCAGTACCGCGACCATAACAAGAGAAAAGGCGGTTTACCATATCTCAAGTCCAAGCCTATCTATTCTAAGATTTTTTAACCTTTCAAATACTACATCTCAAGGCCAACCTATCTCATTTAAGATTTTCTAACCTTTCAAGGGCTACTTCTCTGGTGTTCGCATGTCTCACGACGTCCCCATCCGAAATTTACCAGCGGGTGGTCATCGTCAGAGGCGGTACCTGTAATGATCGCTATAAACCGCAGCACCCACATGAGAAGGGAGTATAAAAAACGAAACCCCATATTATCATCCTAGTCGTCGACATGACGTGCATAAGGTAATTGTGTCTTATGCACCCGAAAACGGTCGTAGGTTGGTGATCATCACATCATGAGCAGGGAAGGGACCATTAGGGTGGAAACCGCTCATCCCATTAATCGCGCCACAAGGGCGAGGACCATTCGTCATTGTTTATAGAGGTTACGAAGCCTCTCTTCTGACACAGCATGAGGTAGCTGGTCAGGTTTTTAAAACTAGAGAGAGAGAGAGAAATAAGGAAGGACAAAGGGTCTTAGAAAAGCGGGTGGATAAAAGGACCAAGGAAACACACGAGCTTCCCTACGCCTTGCCAAATAGTTCCAAGTTAATTGAGAGGGCCAGGTTTCCTAGCGGGCACTCAGACCAAGCCGTTCGTCCAGGTGTAACCTTCAACAGAGTATACCCCTACAGGATATACGAGTGTGTGTCAGGATGTGTTAAAGAGTTTGAAAACTGCACAAAATGTGTTAGTGAATGCGTTTTGCATTTAACTCTGGAACAAGTGAATGACAGGTGTGCGAGGAGGGGACGGGGTCGCTATGGGCTTTCTGCTTTGAAATGAACGAGATGCTATCAAGGGCATTTTCAACGTGAAAAAATTATGTGGCTTTGTGCGTGATAATGAATTTTGTTCATTTTCTTAGATGCGCGCCCAAACCCCTTTGTGAGAAAGCGCATGACAAACGCACACCCTGTAAATCCACTCTTTACCATAGCCTAGTCCTCTCCCTTGTATTCCAGCTCTTTTGTAATCTATGTCCCTCAATGGCGACTTATACTCAACAGTCGCCAGATGGGCGGTAAAAAAATCAAGGCACCCCAGTTGTTCTCAATGAGCAGACTCATCTTTCCCTTCCTCTGATATAGCTGCTCTTGTGATCTCCACTCTTCCCATCCCTTCACTGTGCATAGCATTAATTCATTTCGTTGTTACGAAAGAGACCAACTATCGTTAATCATTCTTTTTTTTCATTGAAAGTAATAATATTTTTATAGCAAGCGTAATAAATCCAAGTGCAAGGGTTCAAAAGATGCTTTTGAAGACTCTAGTCAGACAGTACAAATTTAAACCACTTGTGATGTCCACATTTTTGTGCGTTGGTGGACAACTACATTATCTCCCAGCATGAGGGGTTCAAGAACTCACAGATCTATTAGGAGCAGAACCACATGGTACCACAACTTTACAATTCCTTACTTAGTGAGATAATATTGGTATTAATTATAATTATGTACAAATATTATTAGTGTATAAGTTGAATTTTGTTAACTATGTTCAAAAATGTTTTTGTAACTTTCTTGGAAATAAACTATTTATTATTATGTTCGACCACTCCCCCACCCCGCTCGAATTAAAGGAAACACCAATGACGGTGGATTTCGGAGAAAGTATGTATGCATGGAAGGAATGATCTGCAAAAAAGTGAAGCCATAGATAGTGAAGATGTATGGACGTATTATCCGCAAATCCTCCGCTAGGCAATGGGGCCAGGAGAGCACACAATCCTGCAGATGTTAGCTGCAGCTACATGTTGGAAAACTAAATTACCATAGCGGGATTTGAAAGATCATCACGCTTCGGCATAGAAAACTTTAAGGTTTAGTGCCGTATGCTATTTTAAGAAAGGAAAATGATATAAATAACAAGCCATTTTCTCAAATTATTTGCGTTATATCACATAAAACAGCCACATGGAAGGTAGTTATGCCTTTGAAACGCATATTAGGTTTGCTTTTAAGTTCTAAGAACCTGAACATCATCACCAATTTGAACGTTGCCCACTTGGTCGATAGCCAAATATATGCCCAAATTTGGGCTGTCAGAATCCGGTGGTAATCGATACCTGAAAAATGAGAAAATCTAGAGAAAACAAAAAACGATCACCGCACGAGATAAGATAAATAAGTACACAAATAGTAGTGATTTGTGCGACTGTAAGTACAATGGGTCAGGTGACGTCGTTTTTAATCTTGGATATGAAGGTGGAGGAATATGACAGAATAAATGACCAAGTCATTTGCGTAAGCGTTATAGGGATAAAAGGTGTAAGGTAAAAGAGTAATTCATTTATTACAAAGGAAAAAAGTGAGAAAGTTGAGAAGTGAACCTTGGGAAACAGGCTCCTGTGGAAAGGTCTGAGCACGAGACGACGATCCAGACTCGTAAGGAGCAACTACAGAAGAATCCATTAAAGAATATAGGCCTAACTCACGAAAGTCTCTGGGTGAATTAAAATTATAGAGAATGGTAAAGACTCGAGTGTGGAATGTGGCAGAGAGATGCAAGTGTCAAATAAAATGGACGAGGTCAGCATCCTCCAAGAAGTCAAAAGGTGCACATGTAAGTGTGTACGAATCCGTATCACAGTACAAGAGACAAGCGATAGCGACTATGACATTTAATAAGAATGTGCCGAACATTCCGGGGGGGCAAGGCAGTCGTTGCAGTAAGGTACAGAGGAGCACTCCATCAAATGGCGGTGCGTCCCGCGAGTGTGACAAATTCGGCGATGACAGAAAGCGACCTGAGGTATTGGCGGGTAGGTCTACGGAAATAGTGAGGGCGCGATGTCATGCAACTTTATGTTCGACTTTTCTTTACCAGGTAATGGGGAGGGTTGACAGGATTTCTGCAATGTAGTCAGTGTGAGAAAGAGCGAATTGCTGGTTTGGTCGCGCAATCCTCGCAGACTGTTTGATGCCCTAATATCACGCAACGCCTACATGTCCAAGTACACGGGAGAAGATTAGCTATAGCTCCGCGAGGCTCGCGGCAGCTGTGAGGCCACGGATACCGCGAACCAATGATTGCAGATATAAGTTGCTAAAAATCACAATCCAGTCTCGCAAGGCACGACGCGTTATCTTCCTTTTTTTCATTGTGGTAGCCCATCTGGCGACTGCCTACTTGGGCATAAGTCGCCGTACACAACAGACTACTATTAGGCTATATTAAAAAATTATAAAAACCTCCAACAAAGAATAAAAAAAAAATAACGAGAAAAAGCAGAGGCAAGAAAGAAGCATGCTCCGGCGTGGGGTAGGCTCGCCTAACCCCAGCGCAGGAACATGCGACCTACAAAAGAATTAGTCCCCGAGTACAAGGGACAAGCGGTAGCGACCCCGCTCGTCAGGTAATGTGCGCGGAGATCACCCAGAGTGGGACATTCAACAAGAATGTGCATCTCGTGGAATGGCCACTCTATATAAATATATATCTGCCTTTTGGGGTTTGCGTAGAAGTTGGTTTGAGATTCGACCTTAGCCCGTTCGTGAACGGGAAATAGTTAAGAATTAATTAAATGGGATGGTGTACTTTTTAATTGCAGGGTTCTTTCAAAACAAATAATTCAGAATGTAAGTTGGCCAACGATTAACAGGTAGCTGGTAGTCGTTTAGGGTTGCAAGAAAAAGAATAACAAAAATATACCTTTACTAACAAATAAATAAAGTTGAGATATGTACAGGTACAGGGTTTAAAGGGAATGATCGTACATGCGAAAATTAACTGTCGGCACGAGGCACAGTAGGGATAAATATGGGATTAGTGGTCGGGTTCAGGTCTGTGATTAAAAAGGGGATTTTAATCCGGGGTTCACACACAAAGGATGGGACCATTTGGGTAGACCAGATTTTAGAATAATCTGTAGGCGTCAACGATTGCAACTGCTCACGTGTTCGTTTAAAAGAAGGACCGGTCGGGATACGATGACTGTAATGGGGAAGCTGGGTTACCTCACGGGGCGGATGAGGGAGCACACGTAGTTTGGCCTTCGGAGATGGAAATCCTCGTCAGATACTCGCCGATTGACTATACCAAATTCACGGATGTCGATTTGGCCTTCGTACTCAAATTGAAATCGTCGGTGTCTCCGATCGCGACGAGTGAGCGTGTCCTTTGCTCGTACGCGGCGATAGGTGGGAAAGTCCTGGAGTGCTACAAACTAAACCGAGTCGGGGGATTATATAGGCGCTCGCTGGTGGCTGATATGACCTGGCGGGAACATCCACGACTCGCACGGGCTTGGGGAAAGGCAACGACTCCTTCGGGGGAACCGAGATAAAGATGGCGTAGAATATTCGACGAGTTTTGATCTATGCCGGAGGGCAAGATGTCTGTGAGGACATGCGAGACGAGACGAGAAGAATGTGTCCCTAAGTAAGTGCAGCTGGGGCGCAATAAAACGGCGAGGACCGCATCCTCGCTTCCAACGCTCCATGCGGTGACCTCGAGACCATGTGGTCGCCCTTCGACCTTATTCGTCAACAGTGCCGAACAATCTGGGGGATAACGCAGTCTTCACAATATGACGCAGGCGAGCGCTCCATCAATTGGCGATGCGTCCCGTGAGTGTGTTCAATTCGGAGACGACAGAAAGCAACCTGATGCCGTCGTGGCATTAGGGGGTAGGTCCATGGGAACAGTCGCGGCGCAATGGCACGCGTCTCCCATCTTTTTTGACAAGCAGCCCGTCTTAGTTAATACGCTGCCATCCATGGAGCGAATAACGAGGAAGCCTTTGAAGCCAGCGGGCTCGAAAACGCCAGGTAGCCTCTGAATGAGGGGCCCCGACGTAATCGAGGCTCCACTCTGCGCACTTTTGGTCTTAGTCTGGGGCTCCCCACCCGGGAAAACAACGGAGCCGTACGTGCCGATCTTTGCTTGTTTGCTTACCGAAACGGCAGCAGACCCGTCCGTCCCCGCGGCAGGAGAGGAGCCCTGAGTCTTTTTAGTCTTCTTTCGGTTTCATTTTTTTTTTTAGGGGAGGAGGGCGGGGAATGAACCCGCTTTTCCCCTCCGCCAGCTGGACCGGCCTCAGCAAGATCCTTCTCTGAAATGGAGAAGGTCTTGGCTGTCACAGGGGCACCAGACTGGGGAGGAGATTCCTCCTCTCATTGTAAGGCCTCGGGGGCCCGAGCTGTCTGAGGAGGACCCTGCACAGGGGCGGCGTTGGGTTCAATGCTTAGCACCGAGCCCGAGTTCGGCCCCGTGGAAGGTCCTACCCTCTGGGGCTGGATCACCTCAGGGACCATGTCTATCTCAGGGCAGGGCTCCATGTGCCCCCCACAAGACATCACTGATCCAATTCGAGGAAGCTTTTTTTTCTTGTCAGGGGATAGGGGCCCACACGCCATGCCATCCCTTGCTCGCCTAAGGGAAAAGGCCCTAGTCAATTATGGGCCACTTGCCTGTTTTCTTGGCAGTCCCCTTAGAAAGTAAAGGGGGGGGAAGTGCCGCTGGAGAAAGAGAGTTGCAACTCCAGGCAAGGGTGTGATAGGGAGTCCCCTGCAGCCGAAGGCAAAGGAGAAGAGTAAGCCTTCTCTCCGGTCAGAGAAGTTTCGGAGGGTACCCTGTGAAAACACAGGGAAAGGGGGAGGAGGCCTCCCTTTTTTCAGTGGAGCTACCTAAGGGCAGCTTCGTTGATGGTCCAGGGGAAGGTAAAGGGGGTCAGTTTTTATTTTGAAAGTTTCCATCATCAGGCATGGTGACCCTAATAATAATACGGGACGCAAACGCTCATCCCCCCCCCCGAAGTAGCCCGCTCTGCGAGGGGTGAACACGGGGCCACATAGTGACCTGGCAGCCCATTGGCATGGTGGCTACACCTTAGGCACGGAGTGTCGTAGAATAGGCTCCCGACGATATACTATATATAACTATTCGTTGAGGGAATTATTCTATATTCGAGTGCGTGGTAATCTGATTGACCGAGGTTAGTTCAAAAAGAGGGGGAGGGGGGGCCTGGAGAGGCTTATTTATCTTCAATATGCTTAAGAAGTGGAACGGAGCACAAGGATAAATAATATGGCTACCATTAATAAAATAGTTTTATTAATTAAACTATCAACAACACACAAAAAAATGTTTACATAAACGGGGAATGAAGTTAGGAGAAAGGCGTGAATGAAAAGGGTCATGGGAATATCTGACTAATCTGAGGATTAAGATTCGAGAGATTTAAAACGGTAAACAAACAAACAAATAAAGGAGGGAATGGTTCGCTAAACCATTTAAAGCACAGGGTTGCGTTGACAAAAGGTTAAATCATTAAAGGTAATGCTCAGCTTACGTAATTACAAAGTTGTTGTGCAGAGGAAGACGATGCGAAGGAATCTTCGGTCCACTGGCGATTTCCAGGCAGAAGGATTCTTCAGGGGGTTGTCCTTAACGAGGGGGAAGGACTGTCTTCGAGGAGTGAGAGCGAAGTGAGGCTCGGAAGTACAAGCGATCCTTGTGGCAGCAAATCGGAGATGTTCTAGATGAACAATGGAGGTTATTGTTGAAACCAAGCGTTCTCTTGAAGAACGTTAAAAAGGGGGGAATTAAATTATCCGGACGTGATGTCTTGGGAACGAGAACAGTTTCTTGACGAACGGGCTAGAGGAACAATGGCTGTTATAACGTTGTTCTCTTTCTGAACAACAGGGGGGGAGGGAGAACCGTTTCTTGTCAAACGGGCTCAAAGAACAATGGCTGTTCTAACGTTGTTTTCTTTCTGAACAACAAGGGGGCCTTGTTGACTTGGCGTCTCGAAGGGCACGAACCTTGGCACTGAAGGGATATTGTCCTCTTCTGGACAATAAGGGGTTTCTCGGCAGAGTTCCTAGGTGCACAAGGGAGACCGGATCGGCTTGATG
This sequence comes from Ceratothoa steindachneri, assembly GCA_963969495.1. Classification (NCBI taxonomy): domain Eukaryota; kingdom Metazoa; phylum Arthropoda; class Malacostraca; order Isopoda; family Cymothoidae; genus Ceratothoa; species Ceratothoa steindachneri. Next base: position 83,264,817 of record OZ018327.1, read on the forward strand.
CCTCGCGAAGATAATCTGAATCTGCCTCAATTAGGAAAAGCTACGGTATAAATAGCCGGAGCCATCTCCATGGCGTAGGAGATAATTGAGTGGGGGACTTCGGAGAAATGTCCCGGTGGCGCCTGGGAAAATACCTTATCTGCCCATAAGCCTAATTCAATCTGGCGAGATCGACGTATGGAGGCGAAACGGGGGAGTGAACCTCCTTGATTAAAATATTGGCTATGACGGGATATAACGCGCTTCTGCTTCCTCTCGCAGGCAGGATGCACGTGGGTAAGCATGGTTAACATGTGTTAGAGGATGAATTAAAGAGGCCTCACACCGTTCTATCACACCCCTCCATTCCAGCGGAAGTTGTCACTTCGATTAAAAGAGAGAAGGGACAACCATAGAGCTCCGTTTTGGAGAACTCACTTTCTTGCACTGACCGTACCTTCATGCACCTAGCTAGTATTACCTCAATACATATGATTATGTTGATCATTTGATTATAGGGGAAACTAACCTTTAATACAAACTCAACCATAAAAGAGACATGGAACAATGAAAAAATATAAAATTAGTACAAATGGGACAAAAGAATTCATACGTAAATTAATGGGTACAAATATATACACATACCCACCAAAATAAATAGACATTTGAGCCACAAAATTCAGACATATACATTAACTAATTATATTACAGGAGAATCTAATTTAAGTCGTACAAGACGGTATATACATACATGGAGATCCTAATCCTATGAATTACAAATTAATCTACACTATTTGGTAACGCATTCCTACTTCAGTGCGTCAGCGACCTGATTATCGGAACCTTTTATGTAATTTATCTTAAATTGGTACTCTTGCAAGAGTAGACTCCAGCGCATAATTCGGCCGTTGGAGTGTCATACATTCCGAATATAGGCCAACGGGCGGTGGTCAGTTCCTATCTGAAATTCTTTTCCTATCAAATACATCTTAAACTTGTCAATAACCCAAATAATAGCTAGAGCTTCTTTCTCTATAGTGGCATATCTCTTTTCGCGGGGTAATAACTGGCGACTAGCATATGCAACTGGATGACTCGTTCCATCATCCTCATATTGAAGGAGTACACTTCCAATGCCCTCGTTGCTCGCCTCGGTCTTAATCCCAAAGGATTTTTCCGGGTTGGGAAACTTCAAAATGGGGGCAGAGATTTAAGATAAGTTACCGGTGGGTTGCTGCCCAATCCAAGTGGATTCTATATGGCCGCTAGGGTGAAACGAAAAATATCATCCATAAAAGGTGGAGGAGACCACTTTGTGACAAAAATTAAAAAATCGACGGGTTAAAAGATTCCTCTGCCAATATGAATCGAAGACGGGTGTGTTGGGGAATAGTTAAAAGAGTCGGGAAACAGGACAACCGGAGAATGGTAAAATGACTACAATCCAATAAAAGGTGGGCAAACGATTGGTCCCCACCGCAAAAACGACAGCAAGGGCTGATATGGGCATCACCCGAAACAAGATGGCCGTGAGTAAGTCTCGTGTGGCCAATGCGAACTCGGCAAAGGGCCACCTCCAACGACCGCATTCTATGACGACTCGATGGCCAAGGGCGAATAGAATTTTTTTATTTGTATAGTTTGGATGATGAAAAGTTATCCCATTCATTCTGGCACAGTTGAAAAATATACTTTCTTATTGAAGGAAAGTAGTCCCTAAAAGGCAGAGCCGAGTTCTCAGGGGACACAGAATGTGCTGAGCGGGCCAGCCGATCAGCCTTCTCGTTGCCCAGGACCCCCACATGCCCAGGGACCCAGCAAAAACTAATTCTATATCGGGATGCATTTTGGATCAGCCAGTTGCAAATTTCTGTGACCAGGGGATGGGACGCATTAAAAGATCTAATTGACTGTAAGACACTCCTTGAGTCGGAAAAAATTACAAAATCACTAAAAGGTAGAATTTGGATGAGTCTAAGGCTAAAAGGATTGCTGAAAGTTCAGCGGTAAAAATGGATGCTGCTGGTGGCAAAGATAGAGTTAGGAATTCTCCTCCTGGGTAGATGGCTGCGGCGCCCACGCCACCGTCCGAATTAGAGCCATCCGTGTATAGTGGGCAGCATTGTTTGTGGGAGATCGAATGCTCTAAGAACAGGCTTTTAATGATGCGAGGGTCCATGGAGGACTTCTCTAGGCTCCACATGTTGGTACATACTGTGGGAAGAGGAGCACGCCACCTAGGGGTCAGTAAGGATGGAAGGGTAAGGACCCTTGGAGCACCCAGGTTAGAGAGATGATCTCCTATGCGAAGGTTCAAAGGGCGGGGTAAAGATGGCAACTTATCATATGCCGCCGTTGATTCGGCAGCATACAGGCATCTGTAGACCTCTGATACAGGGGCTTGCTGTACTCGGCAGAGTCATCGCATGCAGATTTGAAGTCTATGGTAGGGCAAAGGGAGTACCCCACTCTCGCAGTAAAGGCTGTTGACAGGAGAAGTACGGAAGGCTCCACTAGAAAGGCGAACTCCAAGGTTTCTAATGCGGTTCAGCATTTTAAGGGCTGAAGGGGAAGCCGATGAGTAAATTTGACAGCCATAATCCAATTTGGATTGAACGAGGGCTGTGTATAATGTCCACAATGTTTGTTGGTCACTGCCCCACGAAGTCGGCGTAGGTGTGGTAACCAGGATAACTTTGGATCGAGAGTTACTCCAAGGAACTGAAACTCGGAGGCAAACTCCCTATCTTCGCCTTGTAGGGAGATAGATGGCGGAACAAGAACCCCTCTGCCTCGGTGGAAATACATTGCTTTTTTTTGGTCGTGGAAAAGCGGAATCTATTAAGTTGTGCTCTTTTGGATACAGCATCGACCACAAGTTGTAGCCGACGCGCTGCTGATGAAAGGCGAGGTGAGGAACAGTATAGTGCTAAATCATCGACAAACAGAATTGCCGATACACCTTCTGGGAGAGACGAAATAATATCATTGATGGCAATTATAAAACATAAGACACTTAAAACACTGCCCTGAGGAACTCCCTCCTCTTGGGGTTGCAGGTCAGAGTATGCGTCTCCAATACGTACCTTGAAGGATCGAGATGCTAAAAAACTTTGAATAAATGAAGGTAAAAGGCCTCTCATCCCCTAGACGTATAACTGCTTAAAGATGCCGTATCTCCATGTTGTGTCGGTGGCTTTCTCAGTATCGAAAAATATAGCTAGCACTCGGTGCTTTAATAAGAAAGCTTTCCGGACTGATCCCTCGAAACGTACTAGTAGGTCAAGGGTACTATGACCTTTGCGGAAGCCACATTGAAATGGAGAGAGAAGGTGATTGGCTTCTAGGAACCAGTTTAGGCGCTCTAATATAATTTTTTCCAGCCTTTTTTTTTTTATTTTATAGAGCCCATCTGGCAACTAACCACTTGGGCATAAGTCGCCGAAAAACACGACAGCCTAGAACTAGGCTACTTTAAAAAAAAAATATGAAAACTTAACAATGATATAAATTGGAAAAACTTAACAATCAGGAGGCAATCTCCGGCAGTGGGGGGAAGGTCCCCCTCCCCCCGGTGCAGGAGAGTGCAACCTACAAACAAAACAATAACAAAAAAAGAACCTTAAATAAAGGGGAGAAGCCCGGCCTCCCCCCAAAAGTCAACAAGTCAATGTGCACGAATCTGTCCCGAGTACAAGGGATAGGCGGTAGCGACCCCACCCATCCCGGTACCGGGACAGGTATCGTGCGCGAAGATCACCCAGACTGGGACATTCGACAAGAATGTGCCGAACAGTCTGGGTGACGACGCAGTCGTTGCAATAGGGCGCAGGCGAGCGCTCCATCAAATAGCGATGCGTCACACGAGTGTGTCCGATTCGGAGACGACAGAAAGCATTGGGGGATAGGTCCATGGGAACAGTCGCGGCGCAATGGCACGTACCTTTAAGTTCCCTTCGACGTCTCCCATCTTCTTTGCCAAGCAGTCCGAAGAGCTGCCCGTATTCCTGCCATGTAGTCGGTGTGAGGAAGAGCGAAACGCTGGTCAGGTCGCAGAGTCCTCGCGGACTCTTTGGCGCGCTCATTCCCCGCAATTCCTACATGTCCAGGAACCCAGCAGAAGATAATCTCGACATCTGCCCGGCTCGCCAAAACCGTGGCGTCACGGATTTCGCGAACCAGGGGATGCGGAGATTCCAATGCCCCGAGAGCACTCAGGGCGCTTTGTGAGTCGCTATAGATCACAATCCGGTCTCCGAACCGGGCACGTCGCGTAATCTCCCGTACCGAGTGGTGTATTGCCACCAGCTCGGCCGTGAAGACAGACGCAGCGCCTGGTAGAGCCCCGCTGACTTCAAACAGAGGGGATACGGCGTGGAAGCCGACCCCCTCTTGGGACTTGGAGCCATCCGTATACACTGGCACGGTACCAGCGTGACACGATGTGTGCTCCAAAAAGGTCGAACGCAATATTCCCGGCGCAGTACAAGCTTTGGGAGCAGAGGCGTGGCGACAAATAGCCAAATGTGGTACCCTCCAGGGTGGCGTCCTGGGCAGAACCAGGGGCACCAGGGGCGCCACCGGCCCGAGAGCTATATCTACCTCTCGAAGGAGTTTCCTGGCCCTAAACCCAAAGGGCTTAGGGTATGACTGGCGTCTCTCGGCGGCATAGGCACCATCGAGATCAGCTGCGGATGCAGTGAGAGCTGTTGGCGACTGAGGGAGGCGCCGGGCTCGCGCGTACAGGCGAGTGATGCACTGCACGCGGCGCAGAGCGAGTGGCATCTCCCCAGCATCGACCAACAGGCTCTCAATGGGGGAAGTGCGGAAGGCACCGGTCGCATGGCGAAGGCCGGTGTGGTGGATTGAATCCACCTTCCGCAATAAACGCTCGGCTGCGGATGCATAAAACTCGCATCCGTAGTCGAGCTTCGAGCGAACAAAGGATCGATAAAAAAGTAAGGCGGTAGCCCTATCAGCGCCCCAAGCGCTGAACGTCACGGAACGGAGAATGTCCATGGCGCGGGTACAAGAGACCCTAAGGCTGCGAATATGAGCCTCCCAGGTGAGGCGTCGGTCGAATACAAGACCAAGGAAACGGTGCGAGTCAACCACATCCAGGCGCACCCCATTAAGAAACAAATCTGGGTCGGGGTGAAGCCGTGGATGGCGGCAGAAGTGCACCACCTTAGTCTTGGCCAAAGAAAACCGAAACCTGTGCGCTTCGGCATAGCGAGAGACGCGGTTCAATGCCTGTTGGAGTCGACGCTCCAGAGTTGGCATCTGGGCCGCGCCAAAAGAGATCGAAAGGTCGTCCACGTAGAGCGTAGCGAGAACATCTTCTGGCAGAACCGAGGTGATGCCGTTGATGCTCAGGGCAAAGAGTGTGACACTGAGGACACTTCCCTGCGGGACACCCTCTTCCTGCTCCTTTGGGGCAGAGAGGGCTCCCCCCACCCGTACGCGGAATCGACGATCTCGCAAAAATTCAGATATAAACATTGGGAGGCGTCCCCTCGCCCCCATCGTGTGGAGAGTCTCCATGATACCGTATCGCCATGCGGTATCATAGGCCTTCTCCAGATCAAAAAAACACCGTGGCGTAGTGCTGTCTACGAAGGAAAGCCTCGCAGACGGCACTTTCCAGTCGGAGCAGAGCATCCGACGTGGAGTGAAACTTACGGAAGCCGCACTGTGCAGAAGACAGATGGCCTCCGCTGTCTAGGAAATAGGCTAATCTAACATTTACCAATTTCTCCATCAACTTGCACACGCAAGAGGTTAGAGAGATTGGGCGGAAACCGGTCGGAGTAGAGTGATCTCTCCCCGGGCTGCGAAAGGCGAGCACAGTAGCGATTCGCCAGGAGTCTGGGAGAAGACCTTCCACCCAGATCCTGTTGAACAGATCTAACAGAAAGGCCATGCCTCGCTCACCCAGGTGTCGAAGCATGGCGTACGGGACATCGTCCGGACCATGGGCGGTGTCCGCGCACGAAGCGAGAGCGGAACGCAACTCACTCACAGTAAACTTGTCGTTGAAGGGTTCTCCGCCTCTGGAGGTAAAGTTCAGCCGGCAGCCTTCCGCGACATCACGACGTGCATTGAATGCTGGCGGAGCAGCATCATGGCTAGAGAATGCGGAGAAAGCGGTCGCTAAGGATTCCGCCACGGACGCGGGGTCCGAGATTGCGGTCCCATTCTCCTGGAGAACGGGAGGGGAGTCCTGCGAGAACTTGCCCCGAATCCTTTTGACTCGCTTCCACACCTCAGCTAAAGGGGTCTTCCCGTTAAGTGAAGACACGTATGCCCGCCAAGAAGAGCGGCGGGCGTGCTTCGAAATATACCGGAACCTAGCCCTAGCCCGACGAAATTCAGCGACAGTGAAATCGTTCGGGCGGCGCTTATAGCGCATGTAGGTATAACGCTTCTGTTTGAGGGCCGTCTCACACTCGGCCGACCACCATGGGAGTGGTCGGCGTGCAAAACGGCCAGACGTCCTAGGAATAGTAGTCAGGCCCACGGCGATGAGGTTGCCGGAGAAGAACTCAACGGCCTCATCTACCGACCTAAACTCCTCGACTGAGATAGAGAATTCAGTCATTTCCTGAAATGCAGGCCACCGCGCCCGCGCCAAGCACCACCGAGGTGGTCTCTCAGGCGGCAGTTGCCCTGAAAATGATATTTGAATGGGAAAGTGATCACTACCATGGAGGTCATCGACCACCCCCCAATCAAAATCAGGCTGTGCATCCGAAGAGCACAAAGATAGGTCAATGCAAGAAAATGAAGCGGTTCTCGGACAGTGATGCGTAAACTCATCCACGTTTAGGACACCCATCTCAAGCTCTTCGGTCAGATCGGCAAGGACTTGTCCCCTGGGATTTATGGAGTAATCTCCCCAGAGAGGATGCCTGCCGTTCAGATCTCCAAGCAAGAGATAGGGCCTCGGCAACCGTGCGGTGACAGTAATAGCACCGCCGCGGCAGTGGCACGAATTCCTTCACGCGGTAGCGGTACCAACCGGCACGCACCGAACTAGGGAGCTTGTCACAGTCGAACGTGACGAAGAGTATAGGGGTGGGTCTCGAGGCCCCTCCCTGTTTTCTCATCACTCGTTCGACCTTGACCGCCCCATGGTCGGCCAGCTCTAGAGTGATGTCCTCAATGGAGTAGTCAACGAATTCCCTCGCATAAACTACTCCTTTCACAAAGTTCATGTTAGAGTGCGGCGTCACACTCACCGGGGTGCCATGAAGTGTCCGAAGAGCACTTATTTTGGCCGCCTCGGCGGGATTCGCCAGAAGGCTCCCGTCCGATAAACGGGTCACCTTCGGCTCTCTACCAATTGCACTAACTAATCCTCTCCTCTGATGGATCATGTTGCCCTTAGACAACATGCTGCCATATGTGGAGCGAATAACGAGGAAGCGTTTGAAGCCAGCGGGCTCGAAAACGCCAGGTAACCTCTGAATGAGGGGCCCCGATGTCATCGAGGCTCCGCCCTGTGCACTTTTGGTCTTTGCATGTTCAGGAGCTCCGTACCCGGGGGGGCAGAGGGGCCGGATGTGCCGATCTTGGCTTGGTCGCTTGCCAAAGTGGCAGCAGACCCATCCGTCCCCGTAGCCCCCGCGGATGGAGTGGAGCCCCGAGTCTTTTTTGTCTTTTTTTGAGAGGAGGGCGGGGAATGAACCCGCTTCTCACCTCCGCCGGAAGGAGCCCCCAGGCCAGATGGACCGGCCTCAGCCAGGTCATTCTCCGAAATGGAGAGGGTCCTGGTAGTCGTGGGGGCACCGGTCGGAGGAGATCTCTCCCCTCCTTGTACTGCTTCGGAAACCACAGCCGTTTGAGGAGGACCCTGCATAGGGGCGGATTCGGGTTCGGTGCTTGGCGCCGAGCCCGGATTCACCCCCATGGAAGGCCCTACCGTCTGAGGCTGGGTTTCCTCAAAGACCATGTCTATCTCAGGGGGAGCCTTCAGCGGGCCATCCCCCACCCCAAGACATCGCAGGTCCCGTTGGCAGTATCGTCACTAGTCTTGTGTGGGGAGGCATGGGCCTTGACCCCGGCAAGGTTCAATATTCTTGCCAGCAGGTCTTTTGAGGGAAGCGACCGAAGGGGTCTGGCTTCCCTCTCCCCCCTAAGGGGGTTTGCCCTACCGAGCCGCTTCGATGTGGAGCGGCTGGCTAAGGGCTGCCCGCTGGCTTTCTTGGCAGTCCCCTTGAAAAGAACAGATGGGACTGCTGCTGGTAAGAAGGAGGTGCCCGAAAGCACCTCCAGAGAAGGGGGTGATGGGAAGTCCCCTTCACCCGTAGGCGTAGGAGAGGAGTAAGCCTCCTCTCCGGTTGAAGAGATATGGAGGGTCCCCTGCACGAGCACAGGAGGGGAAACCTCCATTTTTTTGCTGCAGCTGCTGCTCCGTCGCTGTTTCAGGGGAAGTTGGGGGTTGGGGTTTTTTGGTTGTTTTTTCATACATGGGCATGGTGACCCTCTTTTTTATATGGGAAGCAATAGCTCATCACCTCTTGCATAAGGTGCTTACAGACCTAGCAGAGCCAGGCGCCGCCATTTCGGACCACCCCTCCCGCCTGGTGGCCTGGCAGTCCATCGGCATGGCGGCTCCACCTTAGACACGGCGTAAAAATGGATAGAATGTGAAGAGGAGAGGAAAAGGGATGTGAGGAAGGTATGGGTGGGGATGAAGCAGGTTGTTAAAAAAAACCCATCCCGAACCGGAGCTCATGGGTTAGGGAACATTGTCCCCTCCCCCCTCAGCCCCGATCCGGGACGGTTGGCTTGAGAAGAAGGTCAGCATCTACCCTGTGAAATTAGAGGCTGATCAGAGAAAGTTGTGGGAGGTTGTGTGAAAGGAGAGGAAACAAGTGTTTTGAAGGAAGGAAGAGAGGCTAAGCTGGGGCCGGACGGGGTGCTGAGTCCCGTCAGCACGGCGGCCAGGATGGCAAATCGCCGCGCCCCTTATGGGGATTTTTTCCAGCAACTTACTCAAACTGCTGGTGAGAGCTATAGGGCGGTAGTGATCTGCATCCAACCCGTCCCTGCCCGGTTTGATAAAGGGAAGGATGATCCCAATGCGCCATGATGACGGGTAAAACCCCTTCACCCATATAAGGTTGTACAAATCAAGCATTAAGAGAGTAGAGTGTGGATGTAGGTGCCGAATCATGTCGAAATGGATCTCATCAAGGCCTGGGGAAGTAGATCTGCAAAGGGACAAAGCGCTTTGCAGCTCATAGATGCTGAATAGAGCGTTATACGGAAGGTTAGATTTTGTTGTAAAGTTGAGAGAATGAGATTCTTCCTTTGATTTGTAGGATTGAAAAGCCTTATCGTAACGGCTAACACTGCTGACGGCGCGGAAATGGTCAGCAAAAGCATTGCTGACCGCCAGGCCGTCATTCTCCAAGGAACCGTCTAAGTTGAGTGTGGGGGTATGATGATTAACATAACGGCCCCTGATCTTATTAATCCTCTTCCAGATCTTAGCAGTAGGTGTCATGGAGGAAATCGATGAAACGTATCTGCGCCATGAATTTCGGCGAGCTTGACGAAGGGTTCTTTCGCGAAGCGCACGAGCTCGGTTTCGGTCGACCTTGTTGCACAAAGTTGGGTTCTTTCGGAATCGGGCATGGGCTAACTTGTAATTTTTGATAGCTGTTGCACACGTCGAAGTCCACCAGGGCACGGTTGAGCGGCCCATGACAGGTCGCCTCCGTGGGATGGTCTGTGTTGCTGCATTGTAGATAGTCGATGTAAAGTATTCTACTGCCGCGTCCACTCCATTGAAGGTACCCAAAGATGCATTTGTGAAGGACGCCTCTTGGAAACCTTCCCAATCTGCATGACCTAAGTCCCACTTAAGGGGCATGGTTGTATGAGGGCTAACTTGAAGGGCCGACAAGACAATGGGGAAGTGGTCACTCCCATGGAGATCGTCAAGAATTGACCATCGAAATTCCGTGAAGCAATCAGGGAAACAAACAGACAGGTCAACACAGCTAAAAGAGTCCGTCTGGACATAAGAGGTAAAATCGCCAGTATTTAAAACACAAAGAAGTTCAGATAATAAAAGAGACTCTAAAACACTGCCTTTGGCATTTCGAGTGATGTCACCCCAGTATGGGTGACGGGCGTTAAAATCTCCTAGTAATAAGAATGGGGAGGGCAACTGGTCTATAAGTTCTAAAAGGTCGGATCTTGACAATGATAAACAAGGGGGTAGGTAAATAGAGCAAACGGTAAAAAGCTTAGTAAGAAAAACCCTCACAGCAACAGCTTGGAGGGTAGTATGTAGGGAGATGAGAGAAACATTGTAGGATGAAGATACCATGATTGACACCCCTCCATGAGAGGGGCTTCCAGCAGGAGCTATAGAGTTGAAAGTGAGAAAACCGGGTACCGGCGGAAATGGCCGTATACCCAGTTTATTCTCCTGGAGACAAATAACAGCGGGGTGGATAAGTCGTCAAAAGAATTTTGAGTTCTTCCCACTTGGAAAGAACTCCTTGACAATTCCATTGTAAAATGGAAGATATTATTTGTGACGATTAGATACCACTGTGGATATCTTTTTCTCTTTTGAGGCCGATATTGTATTTGAGGTTCTTCCCAAAGAGCTTGGGAGACGGAGAGCTGATTTTAAGGAGCCTGCTTTTGCAGGGGGAGAGATCCTAGATGGAGCAGTAAATGAGTTTTTTTTCGTGGGTTTTGGAGAACCGACCGAGGCCCTTGATTGTAATTCGGGCTCGCAACCTGGCGGAAAAGGAAGATCAAGAAGGAATTTTCGGCCGGTATTTTTATTTTTTTTTTTTAATTAAGGAGCTATCTGGCGACTGCCGACTTAGGCATTAGTCGCCGTAAACAAACAGCCTAGTTCTAGGCTACTTTAAAAATTAAACAGAAAACAATAAAAAGAAATAACAATAACAATAAAGAAGCAATAACAAAAACAATAACAACAACAAACCGGGTTAAATGAAAGGGAGAAGGCCAGCCTCCCCCCAAAAGTCAATAAGTCCACTAGTCATGGTGCACGCACTTGTCCCGAGTACAAGGGACAGGCGGTAGCGACCCCGCCCATCCCGGTACCGGGACAGGTATCGTGCGCGAAGATCACCCAGACTGGGACATTCAACAAGAATGTGCCGAACAGTCTGGGGGACGACGCAGTCGTTGCAATAGGGCGCAGGCGAGCGCTCCATCAGATAGCGATGCGTCACACGAGTGTGTCCGATTCGAAGACGACAGAAAGCAACCTGAAGCCGCCGCAGCATTGGGGGATAGGTCCATGGGCACAGTCGCGGCGCAATGGCACGCAACTTTAAGTTCCCCTCGACCGTCTCCCATCTTCTTTGCCAAGCAGTCCGAAGAGCTGCCCGTATTCCTGTCATGTAGTCAGTGTGAGGAAGAGCGAAACGCAAGACCCTTATATCCCGGGAGGGCGGGCAGGGGGCACGCACCTAGCATGGTCTCCGGCAAAAAGATAGCTAACGGGGAACGGGACGAGACGAGCCTCCGCAGCTCCTCCTAGTTGGCCCGGAGTCCACGGCAATTCCATTGAAGGAATATGCCCTCCAGGCCTAGCTCGGAGGAGACGCGGGGGCCCTCTTCGAACTGAAGACCCTCACGGGAATGGCCGTACGCTTCCCGGGGGCAGAACCCCGGGCGCTGTTGGCCGGACAAAGCGCTGCGCCTTCGAGGACTTATTGGGGGAGGTTGGGCTCGCCATGCGAGTCTTTTCCTCCCTCCGCCTCGAAACCTTAGGCGGGCGCTGCGGCTTCGGAGGCGGGGGGGCCTCTTTTCGAGGAACCACCGTCTCCGAGCCACTCGCTCCACCTCGGGGCGTGGGCGAAGGAGCCGAAGCTCCTTTGTTGCTGTCCTCCTTTCGGGGGACAGCTTTAGGAACCCCTGAAGATGGCCTAGCGACCATCTTCAGGGGTGTTGCCTCCTGTGAGTCTAACGACTCGGTGGAGGCGCGTGGCCGTTTCGCCTTACGGGAAACGGTCACGCTGGGGGAAGAGGGGGGAGCCCTGGTTTTAGCCGGGGCAGGGTATGAACCCTTTTTGCCGCCAGCTTTACCAGGGGAGCGCCCGGGTTGGGTAGAGCCCGCAGAAGGGCTCCGAATGGGCGCGGAAACAACCGTGCTCATTCGCCTAGATGGGCCGGGAGCAGAGGGTGCCTTTCTAACTATTGAGGCATATGATGTGCCAGACAGAGCTGGGCGCGCCAGGACCAAGTCCTTAGCCTCACGTGATGAGAGTTGATCCTGGGCCTGAACAGCCAGGATTTCTTTCTCAAGGAGATATGCACCACATTGCTTTGAAGAAGCGGGGTGCGGCTCTCCGCAATTGACACACTTGGCAACACACAATTTTGACTTATCGTGTGCGGCCTTGGAGCAATTTACACAAACTTCAGGTGACCCTGACTTTGCACATCTACATGAGCGATTCGTATGGCCGAAGCGGTGACAGTAATAGCACCGCCGCGGCAGTGGCACGAATGCCTTCACGCGGTAGCGGTACCAACCGGCACGCACCGACTCAGGGAGCTTGTCACAGTCGAACGTGACGAAGAGTGTAGGGGTGGGTCTCGAGGCCCCTCCCTGTTTTCTCATCACACGTTCGACCTTGACCGCCCCATGGTCGGCCAGCTCTAGGGTGATGTCTTCAATGGAGTAGTCAACGAGTTCCCTCGCATAAACTACTCCTTTCACAAAGTTCATGGTAGAGTGCGGCGTCACACTCACCGGGGTGCCATGAAGTGTCCGAAGAGCACTTATCTTGGCCGCCTCGGCGGGATTCGCCGCATTCGCCAGAAGGCTCCCGTCCGAGAAACGGGTTACCTTCGGCTCTCTACCAATTGCACTAGCTAATCCTCTCCTCTGATGGATAATGTTGCCATCAGTGGAGCGAATAACGAGGAAGCGCTTGAAGCCAGCGGGCTCGAAAACGCCAGGTAACCTCTGAATGAGGGGCCCCGATGTCATCGAGGCTCCGCCCTGTGCATTCTTGGTGTTAGTCTTAGTCAGGGGCTCCGCACACGAGGGGGTAGAGGGGCCGGATGTGCCGATCTTGGCTTGGTCGCCTACCAAAGTGGCAGCAGACCCATCCGTCCCCGCAGCCCCCGCGGATGGAGAGGAGCCCCGAGTCTTCTTCGTCTTTTTAGGAGAGGAGGGCGGGGAATGAACCCGCTTCTCACCTCCGCCGGCAGAAGCCCCCATGCCAGATGGGCCGGCCTCAGACAGGTCCCTCTCTGAAATGGAGAAGGTCCTGGTCGTCGTAGGGGCACCTGTCGGAGGAGATCCCTCCCCTCCTTTTACTGCCTCGGAGCCCTCGGCCGTTTGAGGGGGACCTTGCATAGGGGCGGATTCGGGTTCGGTGCTTGGCGCCGAGCCCGGATTCACCCCCATGGAAGGCCCTACCATCTGAGGCTGGGTCTCCTCAAGGACCATGTCTATCACAGGAGGGGCCTCCAGTTGGCCATCCCCTCCCAGGACATCGCAGGTCCCCTTGGCAGTGTCGCCAGTCTTGTGTGGGGAGACACAGGCCTTGACCCCAGCAAGGTTTAAAATTCTTGCCAGCAGGTCTTTTGAGGGAAGCGACCGAAGGGGCCTGGCTTCCATCTTCCCCCTAAGGGGGTTTGCCCTACCGAGCCGCTTGCACGAGGGGCGGTCGGCAATGGGCTGCCTGCTGGCTTTCTTGGCAGTCCCCTTAGAAAGCAAAGGAGGGACTGCCGCTGGAGATAGGGAAGTGCCCGAAAGCACCTCCAGAGAAGGGGGTGAGGGGGAGTCCCCTACACCCGTAAGCGTAGGAGAGGAGTAAGCCTCCTCTCCGGTTAAAGAATTATGAAGGGGCCCTTGCGCAAGCACAAGGGGGGGGACCTCCATTTTCTCGGTGGAGCTGCCCGAGGGCGGCTCCGTTGATTTTCTTGGGGAAGTTGGGGGTTGGGTTTTTTTGTTTTTTGTGTCATACATGGGAATGGTGACCCTCTTTTTAATACGGGACGCAATAGCTCATCACCTCTCGCAGTTGCCCGCACTGCGAGAGGTGCTTACTAGCCCGGCAGAGCCAGGCGCCGCCATTCGGGCCACCCCTCCCGCCTGGTGGCCTGGCAGTCCATCGGCATGGCGGCTCCACCTTGGACACGGCGTAAAATTGATAGAATGTGAAGAGGAGAGGAAAGGGGATGTGAGGAAGGTATGGGTGGGGATGAAGCAGGTTGTTAAAAAAACCCATCCCGAACCGGAGCTGAGGGGTTAGGGAACAATGTCCCCTCTCCCCCCAGCCCCGATCCGGGGTGGTTGGCTTGAGAAGAAGGTCAGCATCTACCCTGTGAAATTAGAGGCTGACCAGAGAAAGTTGTGGGAGAGGTTGTATGAAAAGCGACGAGGTAGGGGAGAAATCGGGCTATCTGAAGGAAAGAAGAGAGGCTAAGCTGGGGCCGGACGGAGCGCTGGATCCCGTCAGCACGGCGGCCAGGATGGCAAATCGCCGCGCCCCTTACGGGGTTTCGGCCGGTAGATCCGGATTCATGGGTCGAGGGTATTTTCGGTGTCTGAGGAGTTGGTCCAACCGCCGCAGTTGGTGATGTTGGAGTATCAACTGCTTCTATCGGATCTTTGGTTGAAGGGTGAGCGGAACGAACAGGTGATCTGAGAGAGGTGTGTGGAGCTGGGTGTATTTCTGCCATCGTTTGGATCAGGATGGGGCCTACGTCCTGTTAAGGGCGAGACGGACTTAAGGGCAGAGAATGTTCAACCATAGGGGAGGAGTCCATTGGAGATTCTCGGGGTTCGGCCGAGTCAGCTCCAGAGGCTGCCCGCTTATTGGTGGTCGATGACCCAGGTGAGGAATCCTTTCTCTTACCACTGGGCTTGAGTCTCGTGGCCGGGTGGATGAACCTCCACTGGTCGATGTTGAGGATTCTTTCAAATAGCGTCTGATGTCTTCAAGCGTCTCTCCCAGCTAGAGCTGCTGGAGAGAGGGGGGCTACATTGGTTTCTCGGTGTGAGAGCGATGCTTCGACTGCATATTCTGAATGTTTTCGACGCTGCGAGTAGATCGAGGGTGAAGTGCTTCAGGCTGGTCGGAACTCGCGCGGGATGGTCGGTTTCGTCCAGCATCACGTAAAACGTCAGAGAAGAGCCGGCCGAGTGGCGAGGTTTGTGCTCAGGCACGCTGGCGGGCCTCTCTTATATCTAGACGTAGGGAGTCGCGCAAAGCGAGAACTTCCTTTTCATATAAAAATATAGAGCAGAGTTTCGACGCAGCACTGTGGGTACCTCCGCAGTTGGCACAGTGGGGCGTTTTGGTGCATTCGGGGCCATGGTAGTCAGAGCTACAATTCACGCAGGAGCGAGGGTGCCTACAAGCTCGGCCAACATGTCCAAATTGATTGCAATTAAAGCAGCGTCTGGGTAGTTCAATGTAGGGACTTACCGTGACACGAAGGTACCCAGCTTTAATATACTGCGGCAGTTCTTGTCGTTCAAATGTTAAAATCAGTGTGGCGGTTGGAACTTTAGTGGAGCCTAATGTTTTAGGTACCCTGTGTACGTGTGTGACACGTTGGGTACTGAACATACTCTGAAGGCGGGTGGGGTCGTACTCCTTTAGTTCGTTTGAACGGACGACACCTTTGACGAAATTCAGACGCAGATAGGGCAAGACAGTTACTGGAATTTCAGCTATCGAAGATAGATTTTGCACAAGGTTGTGTTGAGAGTGGGATGACACCTCGACTACGACATCACCACTTCCTCTTGACCACATCCGGCGGGGTTCACCACAGCGGGACTCAAAAGATTCATTGACGTCAAACACATCGACTTTTGCAAGTGGGATGTTAGATGATGAATTCATGACAAGAAAGCGAGGATAATCAAGATCTGGGTCTACTTCGTTGGAATAGGGGTCCAACGAGCGAGGGAAGGCTGAAAGGAAAGCTAAGGAACGTTTGGCACGAGAACCCTTACGAGAAGGGGAGGTTTTTGGTTTATGGCTAGCCATTGCAAAAAGAAAAAGAATTCGCATTCTCCCTCGGGGCTCCCCACCATGGAGGCCTACAAGGGCCCTGCACTACTGCAACTATACAATCAGTTACGTCCGGTATGTCCTCTAGGAGAATGGATACGGATCCACCAAACCATCTTTATAACCCTAAGAGGCTGCCCGAGTTCTCCTAAGCACGGAGAAAAGGGGCCAACGATGGGTTTCTCCTTGGGCATTCGGTAGACGATGGCGGTGGAGATGCCCAACCTCTTTCACCTTCATGAAAGAACAATTCAGAATCAATCCATTAAACGAGCAGAGGTGGGGTATTGATAAGGACCACTAGATAGGTGAAGGAAGAGGGGGAAATAAAGGGCAGTGGAAGAACGTAATAGAGGAGGAAAGAAAGAGGGGTATGTTAAAAGTCTTGTTGGAAGCACCATGGGTCCCCTAGGGGGCCCAGGGCTGACCTCCCTCGCCACGAGAAGGCCAGAGCCTCTCTGGGAAAAACCCCTGAAGAAAAGATCCCAGAGAGGGAGGGGAAATGTGGGCAGAAATGAGCTTACTCTTGAGCTGGTTAAAATGAGAAACAGCGACATCATTCCAACGTAGTCGATCGGGGGAATTCTTTTTTAAAAGGGTGCTCAGGGGCGCCGAAATTGCAGCGAAATTCGGGACAAATCGCCGATAGTAAGAAGCTGATCCTAGGAATGATCTTAATTGCTTCTTAGTATTCGAGAGGGGCATGTCGGCGATTGCCCTTAATCTTGTCCTCCTGTGGACCTAACTGGCTTTTTCCTATTTTAAAAACCAAGTATTTTATGGTTTCGTGGGCAAAATGGCATTTGCTGGGGCCAATGGTGAGGCCATTTTCGCGCAGTCGCTCGAAGAGAGCTAATAGGGTGGTTAAATGATGACTCCATTCACGAGTAGCGACGTAGACGTTATCGAAGTAAAAGGAGACATTCGGAAGTCCATTTAAAAACCTTCTCATGAGACGGTTATAGTTACTACAAGCGGTCACGAGGCCAAAAGGAAGGCGCTTAAATTGCATTAAGCCTTCTCAGTTGCAAAGGCGGTATATGCTTTCACATCAGGCCGGAGGGAAATTTGGTAATACGCCTTGCACAAATCAAGTTCTGAGATGAACTTGGCGTCTTCAAAAAGGTGGAGGTTTTGATCTACCAATGGGATGGGCTCAGCGTCGAACACAGTTGCCGAATTTAACTTCCGGAAGTCGATGCATCTCCGATAAGAGCCATCAGGTTTCTTGACCATGACGATTGGGGAACAATAACTAGAGGTAGAAGGTTCTATTATATGTAAACTAATCAAATTATCGACTTCGGCGTTAAAAGCTTGGCGTAAATGAATCGGCATGGGATAGGGTTTTGAAAGGACAGATTCTAAGGTCGTTAATTTAATATCATGCTCGAAACTAGTAGCGCATCCAGGCTTCTCTGAAATAACGTCGTCGAACTGACATAATAACTCTTGTAGCTGACTCTTTTGATGTGGTGTCAGCTGCGCGTCGATATCCAGGTCAGAGGGTTCAAAAGACTCGCCTGGCAGGGAAGGAAGAGGGTAATCGGCATCAGGTTGGATGCACACTGTCTGTATGACATTAAGGGACTCCGCGGGGTAATCCTCTTCAAGCGCCGATGTTTCGTCCAGTGCTACGAACGTATCTCCATGGGCGCGTCGGTGGTACTTTTTCAACAAGTTGAAGTGGTAGAGCTCATCGCCTGCTGGGGTACCAATGAGGTAATCTACCGGTCCTCGTACCTCGCGAACCGAGTACGGACCTTTCCATTGGCTCAGTAATTTATTACTCGCTGTGGGAAGGAGCAGGAGTACTTCATCACCGGGCTTAAATTTCCGATCTTCGGACCTGACATCAAAATAGGTTTTATATTTTTCCAAATTGACATCGGAATTTTCATAGGCGATGTTTGCGCATTTCTCGAGCCTCTGGCGTAGATCCAAGAAATAGGCGTAGGAAGACTCCAAGTTCTTGATCCAGTTGGGGCTTGATTAGCAACTCCTTTAAAATGCTGAGTGATCCGCGTACATTACGTCCATGAAGGAGCTCGAACGGGGCGAAGAATAATTAATGTACGGTGAGGAATTTCTCGATAAGCGAATAGGGCGACCGGGAGATATCGGTGCCATTCGCGGGGCTGCTTGGCACAAATCTTCTTAATAATGGATTTTAAATTTCCATTTAATTTTTCGCACTTCCCGTTTGTCTGTGGCCGGAAGGGGGTGGTAAAAAGGGGTTTTACCATGAGCAGCTTCCCTACGTACTCCATCAACTCGGAGGTGAATTATCGTCCTCTGTCTGAGAGTATTTCCTTGGGGACACCTACCCTTGAAAAGATGGAAATGAGAGCCTCGGTGCAAGAAATACTATCGATTCGGCGAAGGGGAACAGCCTCGGGAAAACGGGTAGCAAAGTCAACTAAGGTAAAAATATAGCTGTGCCCTTCGCTCGAAGGGGGGTGGATAGGGCCAACCAGATCGATGGCCACTCTGGAGAAGGGTTCAGTTATGACTGGTCCCCTTTGTAAGGGAGCAGGTTTGACCCGCCCCTTAGCGGACGTCTTCTGACACACATCGCACAATCGTCAATGCTTTAATATGTCAGCTGCAGCACCCGGCCAATAAAAAATATCTAAAAATACGCTGACCCGTTTTACTATGACTAAAATGACCGGAAAAGATGCTGTCAAGAGCTATTTTGAGCACTATAGGTACATGGGATCGTGAAAGGCATAAGACAGTTGTAACAGCGTTATTACTGTCCTCGGCGGATCAGTAAAGTAGACCACCTTGCTCCAGGTACCTTATTACTTTGGGTCCACGGACAGTCTCCGTGTCCTTGTTTTGGGCCTTATCCCATAAGGGTGTTAGTGCTTCACACTCCTTTTGTGCGGACCTAAAGTCCTGGTTAAGGATCTCCGAGAATTCGGACGGTATCGGGGTTCTGAGGGGGAACGGACTCCTGAGCTTCCTTCTTAGCTCGGCCTCGAGTAAGGGCGGCCTGGGACACAGGGTCGGAGCTTACTTGAGGGTTCTGTCCTATAAGTACGGAACAAAATTTTATGGGTGCTGAAATGACTTCAGCCCAGCCATCATAATACTGACACTGCAGGTAACATCTAACGACGGGGAATCGGTTTGCCCGCCCAAGGTAGTCATGTACCACCGCAAATATTTCGTGGTTAAGGTCCACTGGGACGAGGAGCTCGTCGGACACGATGAAACACGTGCACCCTGTGTCCCTGACGAGAGTAGATACACGGCAGCCGTTCACGCTGCCCTCATCAAATTTCAAAGTTCCCGGGGAACTTTTATCAAAAATAAAATTTACCTGGTGGCCTGACGGAGGGGGGAGAAGTTGATGCTTGGGTCTGCACCATCGGGGAAGCCGGGGTGGCATTAATCTGGTAAACTTGGGGGAGGCTGGTCTGCTTTTAGGCCTAGAATTTTGGGGGCAATTCCAGCTCATGTGGTTTTCTACACCGCAGGTGAAGCATATGATTGGTCGCTTCGGGAAGTGATGGTGGAGAAATCTTAACGGGAGGTTTGATGTCCCGTTGTTGGTTTGGGGGGAAGTTTTGGGGTTTTACGGGGCCCGGAAACTTCGTCGGCTTTCCTGGGAAGGGGCGCGAATCCTTCCTTCTTTCCTGGTAGGGGGATTGGTGAGAATTTCGATTCTCCTTGGGGTATAAATTATGGCTTGCGGCATAGACCTCCGCTTCTTCGGTACACTCTTTAAAGGTCTGGCACCGACGATCCTTGACGAACGCGCGGATCTCCGTCGGGAGAGAAGCCAAAAATTGATCCCGCAACACGAAGTCTGTTAAGGACTCGTAGTTAGGATCAACCTTTGAGGATTCTAACCAGAATTTAAAATTCCTCTGAAGAATCTATCCGAATTGACGGAACGTCTGCCGGGTTAAAGACGACCTCCTCGAAATTATGGTCGGTAGAAATCGGGAGTCATATTATGAGCGGCCAATAACTCAGCTTTTAAGGTGCTGTAGTCAATTGTACATTCAGATGGTAAAGATATGAAAATGTCGCGCAATTTAAAATTTAAAAGGGGAAGTAATCTTACTACACCTTCAGCCTACAAATCCAGGTTATTGGTTATTAATCTCGAGGATCTTTTCGAAGTGTGCTAAAAATGCTCCGAAATCCTCTCCATCCTTGAAATTGGGGAGCTTAAGTGGGAGATTGGGCGGGGCTTCGGAACGTGAACTTACTGATTGGGTTTCAGCTTGTCTTTTCTGTTCCTCTCTTTCTTCTCGTTGGATTTCTCTTTCTCCTCGTTGGATTTCTATTTCTTTCTTCTCGTTGGATTTCTCTTTCTCATTCTTATCGTTGGATTTCTCCTTCTCTTTGCCTTTCTTCTCTTAACTTTTCTCTTTCTGTTCGTTGCTCCTCTTGAACGTACTCAATCAATCAATTCTCTTCCGGAAAGTCCCAAGGATTCTCCTAGCGCTTTGAAGATTTCAAACTGAGTCATATTTGCACTTAGGGGCGCAATAGTCAACCAACTAAATTCCTTGCGATAAGAGTAATGCCTTCTAGAGAATTGGCCTACCTAAATATGGGCACTGACCTATTCGTGATTGGTTTCTCGACCTAGATCACCAATGACTAAAATAACACAAACAAATTATTATAACAGTTCCTTGAGCTACTCCAGCTTCTTAAGTTTCAAAAAGGGGATAGCAATCGTTAAAACAAAAGGGAACTACTATACTCTATTATAACGAATAGCACTATGCTTCACTCGACTGAGACCAGTGTTTGCAAAGAAATAGCGTTAAACCACCCCATACCTGACACCAACTTTAAATAGTATATGTATATATATATATATATATATATATATATATATATATATATATATATATATATATATATATATATATATATATATATATCGTAGAATAGGCTCCCGACGATATACTATATATAACTATTCGTTGAGGGAATTATTCTATATTTCGAGTGCGTGGTAATCTGATTGATCGAGGTTAGTTCAAAAAGGGGGATGAGGCTGGAGAGGCTTATTTATCTTTAATATGCTTAAGAAGTGGAACGGCGCACAAGGATAAATAATATGGCTACCATTAATAAAATAGTTTTATTAATTAAACTATCAACAACACACAAAAAAAATGTTTACATAAACGGGGAATGAAGTTAGGAGAAAGGCGTGAATGAAAAGGGTCATGGGAATATCTGACTAATCTGAGGATTAAGATTTGGAGAGATTTAAAACGGTAAACAAACAAACAAATAAAGGAGGGAATGGTTCGCTAAACCATTTAAAGCACAGGGTTGCGTTGACAAAAGGTTAAATCATTAAAGGTAATGCTCAGCTCACGTAATTACAAAGTTGTTGTGCAGAGGAAGACGATGCAAAGGAATCTTCGGTCCACTGGCGATTTCCAGCAGAAGGGTTCTTCGGGGGGTTGTCCTTAACGAGGGGAAAGGACTGTCTTCGAGGTGTGAGAGCGAAGTGGGGCTCGGAAGTACGAGCGATCCTTGTGGCAACAAATCGGAGATGTTCCAGATGAACAATGGAGGTTATTGTTGAAACCAAGCGTTCTCTTGAAGAACGTTAAAAAGGGGGAATTAAATTATCCGGACGTGATGTCTTAGGAACGAGAACCATTTCTTGACGAACGGGCTAGAAGAACAATGGCTGTTCTAACGTTGTTCTCTTTCTGAACAACAGGGAGGGGGGGTGAGAACTGTTTCTTGTCAAACGGGCTCAAAGAACAATGGCTGTTATAACTTTGTTCTCTTTCTGAACAACAGGGGAGCCTTGTTGACTTGGCGTCTCGAAGGGCACGAAACTTGGCACTCAAGGGATATATTCCTCTTCTGGACAATAAGGGGTTTCTCGGCAGAGTTCCTAGGTGCACAAGGGAGACCGGATCGGCTTGATGCCTCGCGAAGATCATCTGGATCTGCCTCCATTGGGAAAAGCTACGGTATAAATAGCCGGAGCCATCTCCATGGCGTAGGGGATAATTGAGTGGGGAGACTTCGGGGAATGTCCCAGTGGCGCCTGGGAAAATACCTTATCTGCCCATAAGCCTAATTCAATCTGGCGAGATCGACGTATGGAGGCGAAACGGGGGAGTGAACCTCCTTGATTAAACATTGGCTATGATGGGAGATAACGCGCTTCTGCTTCCTCTCGCAGGCAGGATGCACGTGGGTAAGCATGGTTAACATGTGATAGAGGCTGAATTAAAGCGGCCTCAGACCGTTGTATCACACGGAGTAAAATGAATATATAGTGGAAGGAGAAAGAAAGGAGATGTGAGGAAGGTATAGGTGGGATGGCGCAGGTTGTTATAAACCAACCACCACAGACCGGAGCTCACGAGTGAGGGGATGCTCTCCCTTCCCCCCCCCCGATCCGGGATAGTTGGGTGAGAGGAAGCTGGTCGGCGTCTACCCTGTGAAATTAGAGGCCAACCAGAGAAAGTTGTGGGGGAGTGAGGAAGTAGGGTAAAAACGCAGGCTGTTAGAATGAAGAAGAGTCTAAGCTGGGGCGCTGAGTCCCGTTAGCACAGCGGCCAGGAAGGCAAATCGCCGCGCCCCTTACGGGGTCGTATCTCCAGTATGAGCGGTCTATTGCAACCAGCTCTGCCGTGAAGACAGACGGAGCGCTTTGTAGAGCCCCGCTGACTTCAAACAGAAGGGATACAGCGTGGAAACTGACATCCTCTTCCGACATGGAGACATCTGTGAATACTGGCACGGATCGCACGTAACGCGAAGAGCGTTGCAATAAAGTCAAACACAGTACTCCCAGCGCTGTGGAAGCTTTTGGGAGCAAACACTTGGCGAAAAATAGTCAAAGGTGTTACCCTCCAGGGCGGCGTCTTGGGCAGAACCATAGGCACCACTGGTTTGAGAGCTACACAGAGCTTTCGAAATAGTTTCCTAGCCCCAAACCGGAAGGGCTTAGGGTAGGACTGGCGTCTCTCGGTGGCATGCGTACCATCGAGATCAGCCGCGAAGGAAAAAAAAAGCCGTTGACGACTGAGGGAGACGACGGGCCCACGCGTACAAAAGCATAGAGCACTGCGTATGGCGCAGAGCAGGAGGCCTCTCAACGGCTACAACAAGTAGGCTCTCAATGAGGGACATGCGAACGGCATCTATTGTCAATGGGAGGCAGGGTGGCTGATCGAATCCGCTTTCCGCAATACACTTACTTTCTTGTTTTGAGTGGTTCCAAATGACTAACCTTCTTAAAGTTTTGAGTGGTTCCGAATTTGGATCGCGCTCTGATGTCTTGAAATCTATTGTTGTAAAAGCGCATCTGGGGAGAGGATAAAAAAATATGAGTCTTGAAACCTGTTTCTATCTGTGCACAAAAGCACAATTTTCATAATTTTGTGAATGTTTTATGACAATGCCTCCCTACCCAACCCTTTATGAACAATTATTCAAAGAGTTACTTACCCAGTCTTCCATGCCAATGGTACAATGTATTCATGGAATGCTTTCCTGTTGTGGTATCTTGTCCAGGCAGGGTTTATTCCAAGGCAGAAGGCCCTAAACATGACCCCTCATATAACTCAAAATACAATGTCACCGGCTTGTCACTGCCCATTCCCTTTCCTTTACCTGGCTCACAAATTTTGCAGGGTTTTAAGGATTAAGGAGTTAAAGAAGAAATAAATTGGACAGTTGCCCAATCCAAGTGGGTTCGAAAGGGCAGCATAAACAAATGGGGGGCAAATTAGTTAATAAAATAGAGGGAGAAGACCACGAGATATTTCTTTTTTAAATGAGGGTTTAAAAAATTCCTCTGATAAAGGAAACGAAAGCGGGACAGGCGAGGTTTACTCGAAAGGGTCTGGATTTTTTTTTTTTAAGGGGCTATCTGGCGACTGCCCACTTAGGAACGAAAGGGTCTGGAAACAGGTCAACCGGAGAAGGAAAAAAATGAGGACATTCCAATAGATGATTGGCGACCGATTGGTCCCCAAAACCAAAAAGTCCAGCAAGGGGTGATTCAAGCACAAGTCGAAACAAGATAGCCGTGGGTAAGTCTCGTGTGGCCGATGCGAATGGGGCAAAGGACCATCTCTAGGAAACGTAGTCTTTGAAGGCTCGAGGGCCAAGAACAAACTCTCTTTGAGAGAGATACCGTATCGCCATGAGGTATCATACGCCTTCTCGCGCGCCTCCCTACGGCCGCGGGAACATGCAACCAACATCAGAGAGCGAGTGTCATCTCTCCGCCAGAGTCTGACTTGGGACCATATATGAATATGGGATAATGTTGTGTGTGAAGTCGCATGGTCACTATTTTTTTTAATATTAGCCCATCCGGCGGCTGCCTTCAAGGGCTTAAGTCGGCGTAGTTAAAATTATAGCCTACTACTAGGGTATTCTAAAATTCGAAGAAAACAACAACACCAAAAACCCCAAGACAAGAGGGAAGCATGTTCCCGCATCGGGGGAGGGGGGCACCTTTAGCTGGCGTGGGAACATGCGACCGACCACAAAGAGATCCAAATACCGGGCTTTGCAAAAGTTATGTTACACTCCTTTTTTATTAATCTTTCAACAGGTTTACGTATGATTGAATAAGTTCCGTCACACAAACTTGATCTACTTTTCCAGCACGGGTCTTTAAAACGTCTTTTCCATTGTGCACAAATGTGTCAATGGAAGTGAAAATAATCGAGATCTCTGCTCCCCAGGGCGCGGGCTACAACAAGTCAGACATCGCCAAGCGGCAAAACGTCAGCCTGATGACCTTTCACAAGATCGCAGAGAGGCTCAAGAACGGGGAAGACCTCAAAGATCGACCTCGTTCAGGAAGACCTCAAGTTGTCAAAGCTTTGGCTGTGGGAAAGGCCTTCAAAAGTGATCCGAAGCTCTAAATGACAGCGATTGTGAAAAACATCTCACAGTGGCCACGGTGTCCAGGGCAGTCAAGACGGAAGGCGGCGAGAGCTTTAGGTGCGTAGAAAGGCCTCTACTCACCGACCGTATGCTAGAACAACGTCGGGAGCGCTGTCGTCGTCTTCTCAAGAACTTGAAAGGTCATGGCAGTCGAATTCTCTTCTTTTTTTTCTAATGAAAAAACCTTCACGGTGGATCCGGTTCATTCTCAAGCGGAACGACCGGGCGGTAAGCTTCGGCCAGGAAGTCTCCAAGGTCCGCCACGTGTCCACGACCAAGCACTTAGCCTCCGTGAAGATGTTCGGGGTCTTAGTTTCGAATAGAGAGATGATACCGCTGGTGTAGTTCGCGGCCGATTACAGGAACATCTTGGCCACCAAAGTCTTGCCTTATGTGAGAAAGATCACGAAGAAGTCAGACTACAACTTTCAGCAGGACGGTGATCCGGCCCTCACGGCCAAGACCGTGCAAGAGCGGTTGGGGTCGAACATGAACTTCTGGCCGAAGGAATCTTGGTTACTGCAATCGCCCGACCTCAATCCCCTCGATACATGTGTGGGCGCATGTCGAGGGCAAGGCCAGCCATGTCGATCAGCTGAAGTCCGCCATCAACAGCACGGGAAAGGAATTCATCCCCAATGTGTGCGCGGGCTTCAGGTCTCGCCTGGAGCGCATGCTCAGCGCTGAGGGCGGACACATTGATTAATATTACAATTTAAACACCTCTGTAACTGCATCAAAACTAACAGGAGTTTTGCAATGCCTGGTAAAAAGGATTTTTTAAAAAAAAATTTAAGAGCTCATCTGGCGACTGCCTACTTGAGCATTAGTCGCCGTATTAAAAACTGCCTAGTACTAGGCTACTTTAAAATAATATTCCAAAAACAAACAAAAAAACCCAACACTAAAAATAAAAAAAAGGAGAAGGCAACGAGCAGGAAGCAAGCTCCGGCGTCGGGGGGAGGTCCGCCTCGCCTCAGCGCAGGAACGTGCGACCTACTAAAATAACAAAAAAAACAAAAACCGAACTAGTTAAATAAAGGGGAGAAGGCCGGCCCCCTCCAAAACGTCTAAAAGTTCACAGTTCGGTGTACACGAATCCGTCCCCAGTACAAGGGACAGGCGATAGTGACCCCGCCCATCCCGGTATAGCGAGAGACGCGATTCAATGACTGTTAGAGTCGACGCTACAGAGTTGGAATCTGGGCCGCGCCAAAAGAGATCGAAAGGTCGTACACGTAGAGCGTAGCGAGAACATCTTCCGGGCAGCACCGAGATGATGCTGTTGATGCTCAGGGCAAAGAGTGTGACACTGAGGACACTTCCCTGCAGGACACCCTCTTCATGCTCCATTGGGCCGGAGAAGGCTCCCCCCACCCGTACGCGGAATCGACGATCTCGCAAAAAATCAGATATAAAGATTGGGTGGCGTCCCCTCGCCCTCATCGTGTGGAGAGTATCCATGATACCGTATCGCCATGCGGTATCATAGGCCTTCTCCAGATCGAAAAACACCGTGGCGTAGTGCTGTCTACGAAGGAAGGCCTCCCAGACGGCATTTTCCGAGCGAAGCAGAGCATCCGACGAGGAGTGGAACTTGAGGAAGCCGCACCGTGCAGAAGACAGATGGCCTCCGCTGTCCAGAAAGAAGGCAAATCTAATATTTACCAATTTCTTCATCAACTTGCACACGCAAGAGGTTAGAGAAATTGGGCGGAAACCGGCCGGGGTAGAATGATCTCTCCCCGATTTGCGAAAAGCTAGCACAGTAGCGATTCGCCATGAGCCTGAGAGGTTACCCTCTACCCAGACCCAGTTGAACAAATCTAACAGAAAGGCCATGCCTCGCTCACCCAGGTGTTGAAGCATGGCGTACGGGACATCTCCGGATAATGGGCGGTGTCCGCGCACGAAGCAAGAGCGGAACGCTACTCACTCACAGTAAACCTATCGTTGAAGGGTTCTCCGCTTCTGGAGGTAAAGTCCAGCCGGCGGTCTTCCGCGACATCACGACGTGCATTGAATGCTGGTGGAGCAGCATCCCGGCTAGAGAATGCGGTCGAGAAGGATTCTGCCACGGACGCGGGGTCCGAGATTGCGGTCCCATTCTCCTGGAGTACGGGATGGGGGTCCTGCGAGAACTTGCCCCGAATCCTTTTGAATCGCCCCCAACACTCTGCTAGAAGGGTCTTCCCGTTAATTGAAGACACATATGCCCGCCAAGAAGAGCGGTGGGCGTGCTTCGAAATATACCGGAACCTAGCCCTAGCCCGACGAAATTCAGCGACAGTGAAATCGTTCGGGCGGCGCTTATAGCGCATGTAGGCATAACGCTTCTGTTTGAGGCCTGTCTCACACTCGGCCGACCACCACGGGAGTGGTCGGCGTGCAAAACGGCCAGACGTTCTGGGAATAGTAGTCAGGCTCGCGGCGATGAGGTTGCCGGAACTCAACGGCCTCATTAACTGACCTAAACTCCTCACTGAGATAGAGAATTAGGTCATTTCCTGAAATGCAGGCCACCGCGCCCGCGCCAAGCACCAAAGAGGTGGGCTCTCAGGCGGCAGTAGCCCTGAAAATGATATTTGAATGGGAAAGTGATCACTACCATGGAGGTCATCGACCACCCCTTAATCAAAATCAGGCTGTGCATCCGAAGAGCACAAAGATAGATCAAGGCAAGAAAATGAAGCGGTTCTGGGCCAGTGATGCGTAAACTCATCCACATTTAGGACACTTATCTCAAGCTCTTCGATCAGATCGGCAAGGACTTGTCCCCTGGGATTTATTGAGTAATCTCCCCACAGAGGATGCTTGCCGTTCAGATCTCCAAGCAACAGAAAGGGCCCTGGCAACCATGCCTCGACGAGGCGGAAGTCCCTCGCGTCGGGATCAGTTGACGGTAGAATGTACGCAGAAATGATAGTATACCTCCTATCAAGGTGAAGCTGCACATCCACTGCCTGAAAGGATGGATCTAAAGTGAAACAAAGAACAGAGACATGCCAGGTGTAAACCGCGTATCCCCCAGCCCGGCCATCTAGTGGTGGTAGGGTCGCAAGACCCTTATACCCCGGGAGGGCGTGCAGGGTGCACGCGCCTAGCATGGTCTCCTGCAGAAAAATAACTAAAGGGGAACGATACGAGACGAGGCTCCGCAGCTCCTCCCAGTTGGCCCAGAGTCCACGGCAATTCCATTGAAGGAATATGCCTTCCAGGCCTAGCTCGGAGGAGACGCGGGGGCATTCTTCGCACAGAAGACCCTCACGGGAATGGCCGTACCCTTCCCGGAGGCAGAACCCCGGGAGCTGTTGGCCGGACAAAGTGCTGAAGGCGCTGTCGCATTCGAGGACTTATTGGGGGAGGTTGGGCTCGCCATGCGAGTCTTTTCCTCCCTCCGCCTCGAAACGTTAGGCGGGCGTTGCGGCTTCGGAGGCGGGGGAGGCCCTCTTTTCCAGGAACCACCGTCTCCGAGCCACTCAGCCCACCACTAGGCGTGGGCGAAGGAGCCGAAGCTACTTTGTTGCTGTCCTCCTTTCGGGGGGCAGCTTTAGGAAGCCCAGAAGATGGCCTGGCGACCAACTTCAGGGGTGTTGCCTCCTGTGAGTCTAACCACTCGGTGGAGACGCGTGGCCGT
The DNA here is from genome assembly GCA_963969495.1 of Ceratothoa steindachneri. NCBI lineage: Eukaryota > Metazoa > Arthropoda > Malacostraca > Isopoda > Cymothoidae > Ceratothoa > Ceratothoa steindachneri. Next base: position 83,293,401 of record OZ018327.1, read on the forward strand.
TTCGCCTTACGGGAAGCTGGGGAAAGGGGGGGGGGAACCCTGGTTTTAGCCGGGGCTAGGTGTGAACCCTTTTTGCCGCCAGCTTTACCAGGGGGAGCGCCCGGGTTGAGTAGAACCAGCAGAAGGGCTCCGAATGGGCGCGGAAACAACCGTGCTCGTTGGCCTGGATGGGCCAGGAGCAGAGGGTGCCTTTCTAACTATTGAGGCATAAGACGTCCCAGGCAGAGCCGGGCGCGCCAGGACCAAGTCCTTAGCCTCGCGGAATGAGAGTCGATCCTGGGCCTGAACGGCCAGGATTTCTTTCTCAAGGAGATATGCACCACATTGCTTCGAAGAAGCGGGGTGCGGCTCTCCGCAATTGACACACTTGGCCACACACGATTTAGACTTATCGGGTGCGGCCTTGGAACAATTTACACAGACTTCGGGTGACCCCGACTTTGCACGTCTACATGAACGATTTGTATGGCCGAGGCGGTGACAGTTATAGCATCGCCGCGGCAGTGGCACGAATGCCTTCACGCGGTAGCGGTACCAACCGGCACGCACCGACTCAGTGAGCTTGTCACATTCGAACGTGACAAAGAGTGTAGGGGTGGGTCTCGAGGCCCCTCCCTGTTTTCTCATCACACGTTCGACCTTGACCGCCCCATGGTCGGCCAGCTCTAAGGTGATGTTCTCTATGGAGTAGTCAACGAGTTCCCTCGCATAAACTACTCCTTTCACAAAGTTCATGGTATTGTGCGGCGTCACACTCACCTGGGTACCATCAAGTGTTCAAAGAGCACTTATCTTGGCCGTCTCGAAGGAATCCGCCGCATTCGACAGAAGGCTCCCGTCCGAGAAACGGGTCACCTTCGGCTCTCTACCAATCACACTAGCTAAAGCTCTCCTCTGATGGATTATGTTGCCCTTGGACAACATGCTGCCATCTGTGGAGCGAATAACTAAGAAGCGTTTAAAGCCAGTTGGCTCGAAAACGCCAGGTAATCTTTGAATGAGGGGCCCCGACGTAATCAAGGCTCCGCTCTGCGCAATTTTGGTCTTATTTTGGGATTCCAGGCCCAGGCGATCACCGGGATCGGACGTGCCGATCTTGGCTTGGTCGCGTTCAAGGATGGTAGAGGCCTCGTCCGTCCCCGCGACCCCCGTGGAGGGAGAAGAGCCCCGAGTCTTTTTGTCTTCTTTTTATTAGTCTTTTTCTTTTTAGGAGAGGAGGGCGGGGAATAGACCTGCTTCTCCTCTCCCAGCAGGAGCCCCCAGGCCAGATGGGCCGGCCTCTGCAAGGTCCTTCATCGAGATGGTGAAGGTCCCAGCAGTCGTGGGGGCACCGGCTGGAGGATGAGATCCCTCCCCTCCTTGTGCTGTCTTAGCAGCCCGACCTTTCTGCAGAGTGCCCCGCACGGGAGCAGACTCAGGCTCGGTGTTTGATGCCGAGCACGAATCTGCCCCCCATGGAAGACCCTACCTTCTGACGCTGGGCTGCATCAGGGAGCATGTCTATCTCAGGAGGGGCCTCCATTTGCCCCCCCCCCCCAGGACATCACTGGTCATGTCTGTCTCGTCCATGTTCTTTGGGGGGGCATAGGCCTTCATCCCCACTAGATTTAATATTTGGGCCAGTAGGTCTTTAGAGGGAAGCGGCCGATGGGGCCTTTCTTCTCTCTCCCCCCTAAGGGGGTTTGCCCTACCGAGCCGCTTCAACGGGGAGCGGCCGGTTATGGGCTGCCTGCTGGCTTTCCTGACAGTCCCCTGTGACTCCAAGGAAGGGGGTGAGGGGGAGCCCACTGCACCCGTAGGCAGTGGAGAGAAGTAAGCCTCCTCTCCGGTTGAAGAGTTATGGAGGGTCCCCTGGGAAACCAAAGGAAGGGGGGGGACCTCCATTTTTTTTTTAGCTACCTGAGGGCGGCTCTCTTGTTTTTAAAGGGAAAATGGGGAGAGATTTTGGTTTTTGAAAGTTTTCATCATTGGGTATGGTGACCCTTTTTTTTCACGGGATGCAAACGCTAATCACTGCCTGCAGTGGCCCGCTCTGCGAAGGTTGAGTACAGGACTGGTAGAGCCAGGTAGGGACATTTTGAATCACCCATCCCGCCTGGTGGCCTGGCGGCTCCCCCTTGGACACAGCGTAAAATGGATAGTGTTTGAAAATAGAAAGGAAGAGGAGGTGAGGAAGATGTGGGTGGGGATAAAGCAGGTTATTAAAAAACCCACCATCCCAAAATGGAGCTCAGAGGTGAGGGATCATTGTCCCCTCCCCCCCTCAGCCCTGATCCGGGATAGTTGGCTGAGAAGAAGGTCAGCATCTACCCTGTAAAATTAGAGGTTGTATGAAAAGCAAGCAAACAGGGGGGGGGAAACACAAGTGTCTGAATGAAGGAGAAGAGGCTAAGCTGGGGTCGGACGGGGTGCTGAGTCCCGTTATCACGGCGGCCAGGATGGCAAATTGCTGCGCCCCTTACGGGCCCGGTAAAAAGGAGACCAGTCTCCTCCAAAAAGTCAGAGTGTACACAAACACGTCCTGCGTACAAGCGGTAGAGACCCCGCCCATCCCGATACCGGGACAGGTAAGATTTACGGTGTAATGGCACGCCACTTTAAATGCCCATCAGCCATTTCCCACCTTCTTTGCCACACAAACTGAAGGGCTGACCTGCACCTTGTAGTAAGAGTAGGGAAGAGCAAAATGCTGGCCCAGGCAGCCAGCCTGTGCAGACTCTTTGGCACCAACATCAACATGCTCATTTTCCGTAACCTCCAAGGTCCAGGGATCTAATAGAAGATTATCTCAACATCCAAATGGCTTGTAGCAGCTGTGGCATCATGGATATTAAAAGCCAGGCGTATGGAGGTTTCAATATCTCAAGGACACCAAATACAAACTATGAGTTGCTAAAGATCCCAATTCAGTCTTGAACTGGGAATGGCACGTAATCTCACGTAGTGAGCACTTTATTGCAATTTACTGCTGCAATGGCACAGCAATGAAAGTACAAAAGCTTTAGACCTGCCTTCAAGTTAATTTAATAAAAACTAAATCATAACAAAACTCCCAAAAGACAAAATGTAAAAATAAAAAAAACAATAATAAGCACGCTCAGATGCCTCTAGATAGCCCCGCCTACCTCATGGATCCAAGCCTTCCACCATTAATTTAAAGAAATCAAATAGTATGGATGGTTGGACCAGCACCATTAATTTCATTTTGATGTAGGCAGAGTTTACAAAACCAATATTAATCTCTGGACAACCATATTGATGGTTGCTGTTGTTTATAGCTCCTGGGGAGTAGACATCTCTGTTCCCTCCAACTGCTTGGAAGATTAAGGGAGAAAGCTTCGATCCCCATGCCTGCACTGTTAGGCCCCACCAACAGTAGCATAATTAAGTGGTGCCGCATTTAATGTGAGGTTGTCCTGAGGGACGAGGTTAGAGTGTAGGGAGGCTGTTGCATACTGTGGGGAATTTTATAGCACTCCCTATGCTAGTGGTACATGCAACAGCTATGGTAATTCAAACTGATCTTAAAAAGACATTTAGGGAGTTGCCTTTGAGAATCATTTGAGGGAGACCGAGTTTACAATGAGAGAATATTTGCAACATCTGTTTAAAATCTTAGGAGAGACAGATCCCATAACTGGTTACTTTTTTGTGGGAACTGTTCACTTTAACAGAATGCCAACCAGAGAGGCTATGTTGTTTCTAAACACTAGCCACCCTGTAGGGGCAAGAAAAAATGTTGAAGAGTGGTCAGTCATTTCCAAGTGGATGTGAAATGACCACCCCACTTGGGCTGTATTCCACATAAGGTTAAGTTGCAGTAGAACTTCTACTTCTTAGCTATTGCATGAACTGCTAAAACAGAGTGCTATAAAATTTATCCAGCATGCAACAGCCTCCCTCCTCTCTAACCTCAGCATAGCCTCACCTAAGGTGCAGCCCCACTTAATTGTGGTAATGTTGGCGAGGCCTACAGTGCTGGCTGTAGGCTCAAAACTTTCTCCCTTAATATCCCAAGCTGTTGGTGGGAACAGAGAACAGAGAATCCATCTGCTCCCAGGGAGCTATAAACATCACATATCAAACACCCTTCTACATTTAATAAAACACCAGCAGTACTCGGTGTCACCCTAGACACAGAACGAAGATTCGGACAGCACAAAAATTCACAAACACAAAGGACTCACGAGATCTCTTTCAAGAAATCCAATAAGCCTTTCACTCCAACCTACAAGCAGTAATCTGCCCTAGACACTTATCCATTATGGTCTAGACTCCCAATCTCATAGTCACACTTTCACAAACTACAAAGGATGCAGGAGAAAGTACTGTACCTTGCCACAGGTTGCATTCATAACACCACAATTAACAACCTATACTACAAAATCCAAGGAATACTCATAAAACAACACCTTGACCTCTAGTGAAATTTCTCAACATTACACAAAACTCAAGGTCTCCTGCCACTACATGTAGGATTCATACAATGTAATACAAAACAAATCCAAGACTGCAAGGTTATAATACACCAAGATACTTCAGGGTATCCTACTAACTCAAGATAGGGTGTGCATGACAAAACAACTTGCACAGGGTTCAAACCATCTAAATGCCACCACCAGATGTCAATTGAGAAGAGAACCTTTCTACATCACACATACTTGTAAGTCACCCTGCCTAGCTTGCATGAAGTCACCAACAATTCAAAACATATCAACCCAACATTGGGTTGACCAACATAGACATCTGTACCTGCTGGCACCAGTGGACACTACCCAACTCTTGTAAAATGTACACAGAATCTCCAGATACATGGAGTGCTGAATGTCTGGGAGAAGTTCTCATGTTGTTCATCAAGGTACGTAAGTGAGGATCAGGACCTTAAGTCAGTGTTAACCATGTACATTTATCTTCTACTGATGTGCATCCAGTGGCATTGATGCTAGTCAAAATCAAGTAACTGAGCAGAGTAGCAATGATAAAGAAAAAAGAATTAAAGATACAACCTTCCACATGGATATGTGTTCCGAAATATTGCCTCGCCAATCTTGATGTAGGTCCAGTCATCTTCATCGTATGGGATGGAAGCATTGACCAAAATATTGGGTCTAAAATTTTCAGGATGATGTATTCCTGATGCCTTTTTCTGAATATCCAAAATAGATGATTCGTTCATGAGTAGAAATGCACTTGAATCAGTGTATAAAGTCTGAAAAAAGTTTAAAGAGAAAACATTAATCATTGCTTTTAATGTGTAATAATCTCAATCTTGCAACTTCAATTCTGACCAAGTTCGGGCACATAGGACACCAAAGTGGAATAAATTACAGAATCTTCATCACTGGCAAGTGAAGAAACTTGAGGATAATTCTTTACAGGTGTTGGTTGGATGGTCATTCCATAATATAGAAGACGACATCCATTGTACTTCAAAGCTAAATTCAGCCAATCTGCTGCCTCATCTCCACAGTCAAATCCAGTAACAGTTCGATTATAAATCCTGTGAAAAGTAGCCATCATAACAAAGGCAAAATGGTGCACAAGTTAAAATTAAGTGAACTTGATAAACCAATGAAACAGTTGTACTTGGTTAAAAAAGAATTATGAGAACAGATGGATGAAGGGAAAAAAAAGGTTGACTTTATTTTTAACTTGGGGAAAAGAAATTGGTGGAAACAATTCTCACTTAGGTGGAAAAAAATGCAAATAGTAATAAAAGCACTTTGTTGCTGCTCCCCAGGTTCTCTTCAATCGAACCTTGAAGCTCTTAGAAAGGTTCCCATGGCATTTGGTCTTATAGAGAGGTTTCTAAGGGATGTTATCATGAAAGAGGTTCTGAGAGGTTGCTGGAGGTTGTAGATGGTCTGTCTGGATCTGTTTTTGTATCCTTGTAGGATGGGGTGGTGTCCTGATTGTAGGTGGGATAGTGAAACTAAGATTCGGCGATCAGGGAGGGGTTGTCTTTTGCAGCTGGTTTCAAAATGTAATGCAGGTTATGTTTCAGCTAGTTGCAAAGTGGAATGTGGAGGGCAGAATTTTGCACTATGTATTTTATGTAGGTGTCCATTAGCTAAAGTGGCCCTCAGGCTCGGGATGTTTTGCGCAAATGAACTGCTGAACAGGATTGTCAGGGTTTCTTTGTGTTGTCCAAAGTTGGTGTTTGTTAGTGTGGAGGGTGGAGTTCGGAAGTGGGTTTGGAGGTTTTGTGTTTTAAGCAAATGTCACGTGTGGGTCTATTTTCATTTTAAAGGTTTTGATCTGTCTGACAACTGCCACCAATGCAATAGTTGCCAAAAATTCAGCCTATTAATAGGAAAAAGATAGAAAAAAAAAACAACAGGACAAAATATCCACCAGAACCCCAAACCAAGAAAGTTAAATAAAATGGAATAGGCCAACCTCCTCCAAAAAGTCCACAAGTAGTGTGCACAAAACTGTCCCAGGCGTATGGCACAAGCGTTACTGACCTTGCTCACATTGTATTGGGACATGTAACATGCGCAAAGATCCTCCAGATTGAGACATTCAAGAATGTGCCAAACAGTCTGGGGGGAACATGCAGTAATTGCAGTTAGGTGTGCCATCAAATGGCAGTGCCTCCTGTGAGTGTTGCTGATTCAACTTTTACTTTACTTTCCAGCTTACCCTACCTGTCAAAGAAGGTCACCATGTCTCCATGATGGGTTCACAGGTCCTTGAGGTTATAGATGTTGTGGGTGTTGGTATGCATGTCTGAGGTTCAAACAGTCAAGGTGTTTGGTGCTCTCAGTGTTGCTATGGTTCAAGAGCATCCTGTGATGACTTGAGTACATTATTCTGAGCAGTTTGTGTGGGTTTTGGACAGGGTTGGGAGCCATGGTGCTGCTGTGTAGCTGAGGGTGGTGTGGATGAATTACTTGTATAGAGTGGCGAGTGTTTCCTTTTGTTGTCTAAATGTGATGTTTGATAGTGCTTTGAACATGTTTGTTTTCTTTATGACCTTGCGTGTGATGTTGGTGATGTGAGTTTTAGATGTCAAGTGGGTGTCTTAAGTGTGATTTCTAGGAGAGAGAGGTTATGTTAGGGGGAAGCTGTTGTCCATTTAGTCTGATTTTATGGTGTTTGTTTGATTTGTGGTAGTCTGGCGTGAAAAGTGTGATAGTTGTGGGGGCTGAGGCTGTCATGCCATTTTGAGTAAGCCAATGTTCCAGTGTGTTTAAGTATTGCTGGAGTATTCTGTTTGCTGTAGGAACTGATGGATGTTGTGCAGTAATTGAGATGTAATTTGTGTAGGTGCTGATTTTAATATTTGGGGGAGATGGCATGTGAATAAATTAAAAAGTAGTATGGAATATAAACAATAGATTGTGGCAGCTGTAACTTACCGGTAGTTCTGTCGATCCAGCACATCCGTCTGAGGCACTAAACAATCACAAAAAAAAAGAGAAAAAGAACCAAGTAAATTGAACAAAGACAAAAACAACAACTACACAGCAGGGAACAGAGACGAAGACAACACTAGTAACACAAATGCATAGTAAAACAACTGTGTATCGTCGGCACCACCCATGAACTGAACTCTCTTCTAATCACCCGCCCACCAAACCTATACACACACATTCCATATTACTCCGCATAACCACCTTGCTCCTTCCCCGTTCACTCCTACAACACGGCTCTACACACACCCCTGATCTCACTATCACTGCTCATAATCAAAAAGCCAGAATGGGGGTCGCCTGACTCGCTCCGACCGCCTCGGATCAACTGGAACCCATTCTCTCCGAGCCACATCCCCTGCATCATCAGAGCCATCATCCTCATCAATGATGCCATTCTCATCAGATGATAATTCATTGAGAAAAATTTGTCGTATGTCAAGTACATGATGCGGAATGCCATCAACTTCTACTGTGTTCTCTGACATCCCATCCATCACCACACCATCTGTCCACCCACTAGCTCTACCACCACCTAGTCCCCTACTGTGAACTCAGTCTGAAACTGATCTTGCTGCACCTCCCGAATGCATGCTGGATGTCTCCACTGATATCTGAAAAGCATAGAAGCAGGCATGGTCTCTCCATTCACATTGTCTTTTGCAGCCAGTTTGTACCAAAACACCATCTGCAGAGGACTCTTTCCTGACCTTGCCGCCATGTTCTTTGTGGTATGATGCATCCGCTCAGCAATCCTATTTCCCAATGACCGGTAGGATGCTCGAAACCTCTGGGTCACATTCCACTCCCTGCAGACATCAACAAGCTGGAGAGATCTAAACGCCCTGCTATTGTCGGCTAAAACCTAATCAGGAGATCCTCTTTCCCGGAATATCTGTTCCAACTGTTGGCAGATTTCTCCAGCATTTTCAGACTGCACCTCCCACCATATTGCAAACCTACTTGGTTCACAGTCCACCACAGTAAAAAATGCTTTGCCCCGGTAATGTGTCAAGCCCCAGATACATGACTCACCGGTGTAGGATCTATAATTTTGCATTGCCTACACACTCACAAAACACTCCACCCTCCTTTTCTCTATCGTGAGATTGAGCAGCCTGGCTAAGTACAAAGTTCACTCCACACCAAAATGATGTTGTGAGTGTAAACCTTCAATGTCAACATCAAGTGCCACTACAACTCTTGCTTCCTCAAGCCAAACCTTGGGTGCTCTGGTAAGGATATTTGTCTTGTTTGTCTCTGAGGGGACAAAGGTTACAGAAAAGTCAACATCCATTTCCAGCATCATGTCTCGCAGAATATATAGCCTACGTCTGACCAACATCTCTGACATGCCAGTTACTTTCACCCTACCCTCATCATGGAATGCACTCCTCAAACACCAGAGGACAGTAATCGAATCAGTCATGATTTCAACATGTCTCAAATTCCACTTGAGAGCTAGGTTCAGCCCCTTGACAACTGCAACCAACTCAGCAATGTTGATATGAGCAAAGTCAGCACTTTTGCGTAACCAAGCATCCTCCTCCACAATCTGCCCCCCCCCCCCGATTTCCAGTGCAACCCCAAGAACAAGACTGCTGGCATCACACCAAAGACGCTATATGAAACAGCCCTGTCACTAGATCCTCCGAGTTTATCTGAGTGAGCAGATCTCTGATCAAACACAAAGCTTGGTCTCCCACATAACATAACATAATTTCCCGGATGACAAAAGCCACAAGGGCCTATCAAAGGTCATCCGCATCCGTCAAAACCCACCCACAAAAAAAACCATCGCCAGGGGAAGACAAAATCAAAGTCCCCCACAATATAATATAACAGATGACAAAAGCCACAAGGGCCCATCATAGGTCATCCAAGTCAAACGGCCTCTTTTTTTAAGGCACCCAAACTCCCAAGAAAACTACATCCAGAGGATTGCATCCAGAAACAAGGGTATCACCAATCAAGGCTTGTCAAGAACTAAATCATGCAGCTATAGATATATACAAACAATATTAATATATACAAAACTTAGGAACCATCACAACCTTCCCTTCCCATAAACTCATCCAACCTACTCTTAAATACATTTAAATTTGGACTACCTACTACCCTCCGCAGCAATTTGTTCCAGAAGTCTACCACTCTATTGGTGAAAAAATATTTTCTTAAATCCAACCTACACCCTTGCTTTTTAATTTTCAAGTGGTGACCTCTAGTCCCATTTCCATCATCTAACTCAAAAAACTTGCTAACATTCAATTTATGTATCCCAGAAATTTTTTTAAAGAGCTCAATCATATCCCCTCTCACACACCTCCTTTCGAATGAGAACATATTTAATACCGTCTATCTATATATTCAAGGTGCCTCAAGAAAGGAATAATCTTTGTTGCCCTCCGTTGCACTGACTCAAGAAGGTTAATATCATGTCTAAAATGTGGGGAACATGCCTGTATACAGTACTCTAGATGTGGCCTAACATAAGAGTTATAGAGTTTAAGAATAACTTCCTTACTTTTGTAACTGACATTTCTCTTAATGAAACCCAGCACTCTATTTGCCCTATTTCTTGCTTCAATACACTGCTTAGAAAACCTTAATGACTTATCTATTATTACTCCTAGATCTTTCTCATCCTCTACTGAGCTCAGCCAATGCCCATCCATTTCATAGTTAAATTCTCTATTATCTTTTCCCATGTTAATAACTTTGCACTTATCAAGGTTGAAAGTCATTTGCCACTTATGTGCCCAGGATAACAATTTATTTAAATCCCCCTGCACTTTAAAATTATCATCAATATCTTTAACTACAGCTGCTAATTTGGTATCATCCGCAAAAATTGACACTTTATTATTAACTGCCTCCCCAAGATCGTTTATATAGATGACAAATAATAATGGACCGAGAACTGATCCCTGAGGAACCCCACTGATAACATCCCTCCACTCTGACTTTACACCATTTAGCACTACCCTTTGCTTCCTGTCTTTCAGCCACTCAGCTATCCAATTTGAAACACCCCCATATATCCCAATCATTTTTAATTTATGAACTAGTCTCCTATGTGGTACCTTATCAAATGCTTTAATAAAATCCAAGTAAATTACATCTAAAATTCTCTCCCTTATCTACTTGATTTGTTACGAACTCCAGAAAGTCTAGTAAATTAGTCAAACATGATCTACCTGATCTAAACCAATGCTGAGCATCGCTGATTAACCCTCCCTCTCTAGATGTTGGCAAATCCCTTTTTTAACTATTTTCTCAAGAATTTTACAGAATACAGGAGTTAGGCTAACTGGTCTAAAGTTATTTGGATCCTCTTTACTACCATTCGCTCTCTTCCAATCATCAGGTATTTCTCCATATTCCAGTGACCTAGTATACAACTTCTCCTGTGCTATTGAGATACTTTCTACCCCTTCTTTAAGTATCCTAGAATGAATATTATCAGGGCCAGAGGCCTTGGTAGCATCTAACTCACCTATTAGTCCTTTTATCTTCCTCCAATCCACACTAATGGTAGTAAACACCTCTTTCCCTGACCGATGAGTACTATACATAAGACTATTTAGTTTAGTTTCTCCTTTGTAAATACTGATGCAAAATGACCATCTCTCCCTCACTTACCCTCTTTATGTAGCTGCAGGCAACCCTTAAGCACTCACACACATGTTAGTGGCCCACAATCTACCCACACACATTGCCCCTACTAAAAGGCAGCTCTCCATTTCAGTTTCTCTGCAGAGCCAAGCCAAGCACCCAACCATCCTTCAAAATCTCAGGCTCTTTGGTAACAAGCCCGTAACGTGCAAGATGTTACACCACCTCCTCTGCTGTTACTATCTCCTCATTCACAATCACATCATCTATATAATTGTCAGTCTCCCGCCACACTCGCTCATCCTGCTCTAACACCAGGTTAAGAATCTTAGTCATTATCTTGGGAGCACAGTTCAGACCAAAGCCAAGCCGAGTCAGATGGTGCAAAACCCCCATTGTACCTTACCCGTTGATAAGGCCACAGATTACGGTCCAATCTGATTTGCAAATAGGCAGATTTAAGGTCCACTAACCATAGGTGCTGTGAAAGCTGCCTTCACCTCGCTAGGGCTCGCTGCAAACTGCAGCATCAGCTCCAGGGTGACTCTGAACATGCCTACTCAGCTCACGAAAATCCAGCACCGGCCTAACCTTATTTTTATTTGCTTGCATCACTGCCATGAGAGGCAACAGCCCTTAATCTGCGCTCTGATCCTCACATTTCCTCAGCCATCCCTTCTCTATCCAGGGTTCCAGCTCTCCAAATTTCTCCGTGGAGTGCTCCAATTTGGTACTCTTATAACAATCCACTTCATTCATCAGCTTTGGTAGCTGACCGCTCTTCCAACACCACTGCACTATCCAAGACTAACCATCAAATCTAGGTGCAAAGTCTCTATCCTCCAACATCACAGGTGAAGCCTTGCAACATCCAGGTTCTCATCACCTGGATCATGGACCAAGAACTGTACTCTATCCTGCTTCCACTCCACACTGCCTGCAAGGTTGATGATGTCCATCCCAATAATAGCATCAATACCCCTAATTAAGTCACTCATAACCACGCACTCAATGGTAAAGGACAGCTTACCTATATTAATGAGCACAACAGTGCTGCCAGCACTGGACACCTCCCACCTGTCAACTCTGACCATGGTCCCTCACCAACCACACAAGTCCCTGATCATCCACGACCGAATCACAGACCTTGTACGCCCTGTGTCTACTAACATCTTTGCAGCTCTTCCGCCCACAGCACTGTCAACCACAGGAAGCACCATTATTCCTTGTCTGAAGGAGATTCCAGGGCAGAAACTCCTTATTGCCAGTTTCCCTGGTTAATGGGACAAACCCTTGACATGTGTCCAACACCCCCACATTTCACTTCTCTCCCTGCCACCTCTTTCTTTGGGCAATTATGAACCAAGTGGGGCCCACTGCACCCAAAACACCTTCCACTCCTCTCAGGTACTGTTAGGCATGTCCAATGCAACCAGACTGGTACTGCTAGCAACTAGTTTCATGGCCACAGCGGCACAAGGTTGCTCCATTAGCTCCGACATCAATGATCTGGCCCTCTCAACCACGGCAAACAACTTCATATCTTCTATGCCCAATGTTGCTTGAAGCTCTTTTGACACCACTGATGGCAACCCAATCACAAACGCCTGTAGGAGAAGCTTGTCTAAGCTAATACTGGCCAACCATGCTAATTTCCACAATTCCGCCATGTACATGTCCACTGGCTCTTCCCTCCAAACACACTTGGCAAACTTCTCATATGCTCAGAATGGGTTCACGGAAAATGCCCTCTTCCTTTGACCCTCATCCAATTCAGTGTACACAGACAATGAAGTGCCCTTGAAAAACATGGGCAAAATAGTCTCCACATCCTTTAACTCCCTCAGCTTCATGAGCAGGTCGAACTTCTCCAACTATTCTACAACACTGCCGGTCCTGTCAAACAGCCTCATACCATTGGTCAATTTCAAGGTTGCCAGAACAGCCTAATGAAGCGAATGCCTAGATAGCTTGTGGAATATAAACAATAGAATGCGGAAACTCTAACTTAGTGGTAGTTCTGTCGATCCAGCACGTTCGTCTGATACACTACACAATCACATGTCAAATGAAAAAAAAAAAGAACAAGTAAATTGAACAAAAACAAAAACAACAACTACAAACACCACAAGCAACACAGCAGGGATAAGCAATGAAGACAACACTAGTAAAACAACCGTGCATCGCTGTTGCCACCCATGAACTGAACTCGCCTCTAACCACCCGCCCACCAAACCTATACACACACACACATTCTGTATTCCTTTTCACAACTGCCCTTTCACTCCTACAGCAAGGCTCCACAAGTAGGGGTGAGAGTATGGCTCTTTGGGACACCAGTGTGAAGTGGCTGGGTGGGTGATTATGTGGTTACTTAGCCATGTCTTCTGAAAAGGAAGTTTGTTAGCCATTTTTTGTCATTGTTGGTGAGTATAGTGTTCAGGATATTTTGTGTGATTGTGTGTTTTGGTACAGTTTATGTCTAGGGCAGCAAGGATTGTGCATGAAAGGGGGAGGGGGTGCTTGTTGAAACCAATGAGTATATGTTGCATGAGGTCAGTGAGGAGGGTCGTGGTTGAGTGGTCTTTCCAGAAACTGTGTTGTGTTTGAGATAGGGGGATACTTGGACTTATTCTTGTGTAATAGTTTTTCCAAGTGTTTTGGAGTGTGTGCACAGAAGAAAGATGGGGCAAGATGAAATGTGTTGTGTTAGTGGTTTGCCTAGCTTGATTATCGGTATGATGTGGGCTTTTTTTTCAGATTGAGGAGACTGTGTTGGGGAAGGTGTTTGAGGTATATGTTAGAAAGGTTGTCTGTATCAGTGGTTTTGGAGTTTTGGAGAGACTTGATGGCTTGTAGGAGAGTATCTGTAATGAATGGCTATTATTTTGTTATTATTTTTTTCATGTAGATTTGTATGTTTTGTCTGTGTGGGGTGGATGCTAATGCTGGAGTGTTTTATGAGGATGCAGTGTTATTTAGGTGTTGTAATTTGGTTGTTTTAGGTCACTAGTGAAGCATGTGGGAGCCAGGGTTGTGTCAAATTTGTCTTGTGTTCCAGTTTTCAGATTGTTGTTTGGAGATTAGGTTAGTGATATGAGTGTTAAGATGGATGTGTTGTAACTCTTGTTATGTGGCTGCTCAGTTTTGTTTTAAAGTGTTTCTTGTATGAATTTAGGGTTGTAAGATCTTATGTGGTCTGAGGGAATTAATTCTTTGCTTGCATGAGTAATTGTATTGGTGATGTGGTGCAGTAAATTGTCCAACATTTAATATTTGTTTATAGAAAAATTCTGTAGTTAATCTTCTATGTAGATGATGTAGTTTTGCGTTTTTCTAGTAGTTTTGAAGCACACTGGAGGTTAATATGATGGGAGGTTTGCTATTGTGTTCTCTGTGGTTTTGGTTTGCAGATGTGGTATGGAGTGAGCAGAATGTTGCATCTGGGAAGCTTCACCTTTAGGTATGTTGAGGGTGGGTGGGGTGTCAGTTGGTTGGGATGTCAGTTGGTTGGGATGTGTGTACACATCATTGCTTAGTAGTGTTTCGGTGTGTAAGGCAGTGTTTGGTACATGGTATAGAGTTGTGAACTATAGTTGAGTTTAAATGTGGTATAGTGGTAGAAAGGGCAGAGGTTTTGTTGGGGTGTTAGGTTTGTGTCTTGGATGAGTGCTATGTGGGTGTTGTGTTCATACTTCATACATGAAATTTTGTAGCTCTGCATGTTGGGGGTAGATGGAGCTTATGTTATATGGTATTTTAGGTGTGTTGGTCTGGTGTATTGTTTGCAGTGGGTAGTTGATGTGTGCATGCCCAATTTGTGGTGTTTTATTCTGTGCTGGTGAGGTCAGAAGAGCGCAGGTATATCCAGTTTTTTACACTAACTGCACCTTATGGCACCCACACTTTATTTAATGTGTGTTGGCATATATGACAAGTAGATGGGGGACTGGGATTGAGGTCTTCAGCGCTGAGTCATCCTCACTCCTTGGGAGAAAAACAGAGCAGATAATGAAACAAGTGTGATGATAGGATAGGCACTCATGGGACCCAATCAGAACATTGAGGCAAATAATGGTAATGATGTTTACATCTGTAGTGGTGCAATCAACTACATGCAGGCAGAATCATTAGGAATGTCTAATAATTTGAAACAGACAGAAAGTGCCCTGAAGCCATTGGGGCATTGGTGTGAGGCTTAGGTCCATAGGAACAGTGACAGAATGATGACATGCAGCCCAGAAGGCTCACCCGATTCGTGCCAAGTAGTCGGTGTGAAAAAAGGGCGAAATGCTGGTCTGGTGACCCAGTCTTTACACTCTTTGGCTGGGTTGGTAGATTCCTGCTGACTTCCAACCAGGAAGATACAGAATGGAAGCTGACACCTTCTTCAGACTTAGAGCCATCAGTATACACTAGCACAGTAGCTCTTTTAAAAAAAAATCAACTTTTTCTTATTTTCATAAGGTTTCTAAACATTTTGTCATGCTTTTTAACCTGAAAAAACTGGAAATCACAACTATTTTGACCTAGGATGTTAGGAAGCATTGCCACATGTAGCTTTAAATTATCTTCCTTGAAATCAGACAGTTCTGGATCCCTTGAATCATGTTTTTCACTACAACTTTTGATGTAAACAAGATAGATCAACAAATTAGGATCAAGTGAAAGATCATAAAATTAATAAATAATAATACATTTATAATTAATGTTGTTTATAGCTCCCTGGGAGCAGATGGAATCTCTGTTCTCTGTTCCCACCAATGGCTTGGGATATTAAGGGAAAAAGATTTGAGCCTACAGCCAGTACTGTAAGCCTCACCAACATTATCACAATTAAGTGGGGCTGCGCCTTAGGTGAGGATATCCTGAGGGACGAGGTTATTGTGGAGGGAGGCTGTTGCATGCTGCAGGAATTTTATAGCACTCCCTTGTTTTAGCAGTTCATGCAATAGCTAAGAAGTATAAGTTCTATTGCAGATTAACCTTACATGGAGAGGTTGTGTTTCATCAATTTTTCTCTTGCCCGACAAGGTGCCTGTAGTTAACCCCCCCTAAAAAAACCTGCATGCCTGCTAATAATAATAGTTATATATCATTTATCAGGAAATAACAAAATTAAAATATAGAAAACCATCTACAGGTTACTTCACAATGGTAATGAACAAGGAGCTGAGGGAGTTCCATAGATGCACAGTTGATATCTCTAAACCTACATGCACTGTCCAGAGGTAGGTATCAACTGGGTCATCTACCAGATCTCTCATTGAAACTTTCCTGGTTGGATACCCTTCAGCTTTTATCAGGTGTTCCCAACAACAGACAGGCATTCCAGTATTTCCTTAATCTTCAGAATTTACCAGAAAATGCAGCAAGGCACAAGGTTCAAGACCCTGCATATGAAACGGTTGAATCTATCATCCCATTCTGGCAGATGGCTAGGATCAAGACAATGAGCAAGTAAAACAGTGAGCCTCTTCGTGAAACTACATGATAAACATTATGCTTTGGTGAAATGCAAAGGAAGAGCAAGTAACCCTGGAGGGAAAAAAAGAGGAGTATTTATGCTGGAATTAGTGTGTTCAATATAGGAACTTCAGATGCAACCCAGGAAATTTTGAACAACAGACTCATCCAGAGAGAAGAAAGATGAGAATATCAGGTTCTATCAAGACTAAATGAGAGAAAAGTCAGATGTCTGGTCATGACAAAACTTTTTAGACAAGATCCCTGCAGCAAGTAGCAAGGAATGAAAGACTGCAACATAGACAAGGAAAGGATAAAGCTAATTACTTTGAATGTCACAAATAGTTTTAAGTTTTACTCTATTGCGATATTTAGCATGTACTTAACAATTAGTCCTAATATATTGTACTATTTTACAGCTACAGCAGAAGAGGCAGTTTTTCATGCGAATGACATTATCTGTGGTGACTCAAATGCTAACAACGCTAACACAGATGACATGGATTAGCCTCAGCCTAGTCCTGGATGTTCTCATCTTCAAGATTGTAACTTATGTGACTTTGACATTTCCAAGGAAGATCATGGAATGTGGTCATCTGCAATACAGCTGATCTTCTTGGTTTATCAGACAATCAAGTTACTGCTATGGTTTCTGCCACCTTGAAAGCTGGAGAGGCTGATCTGGATAACTTCATTATATCAACCTTAACACTTAGCAAAAGAATGCTGTCCACATATATAATATCAGGCAATATCATAATATATAATAATATCAGTCAAGGTTTAGTGAAATGCCCACTGTACACACCTTACAATGGGATGGAAAGTTGCTCAAATGTCTTGGGCAGTGAACCTGGGAGTACCTCATAGACTTTAGCTGTGCTAGGTGTCCTGTCCACCTTGATACACTAAAGGAAAGTCATCAAGTTCCTGTTATCAAAAATTATTCTGGCACAACTCAGGCTGAGGTTTCAATGGATTTACTGGAGACATGGGAACTTATGGATAATGTTACTGCCCTTGTTTTAGACAATGCATCCAGAGAAGCTGCCAAAATGAACAAAAAGATGTTTTTATTTGACCTGTTGACATTACATCCTGGAAATCCTACTAGGTGTAGTTTGTGAAGTTGAAGGGGCCAGATAATCCATGGTTTGAGCATCTGAAGGATGTTTAGAAGGATTTGTCCAAGGAAAACCTGAATCAAGGAGACATGAGTGTAAATAAGATCTGCCTGCCAGGCCCCCATCTTGAAGTGAAGGGGGATGCAAAACCCTTACACAGCCAGATGTTCTACGAATAGTAGTCAGGCCCGCGGCAATGAGGTTGCCGGAGAAGAACTCAACGGCCTCATCTACCGACCTAAACTCCTCGACTGAGATAGAGAATTCAGTCATTTCCTGAAATGCAGGCCACCGTGCCCGTGCCAAGCACCACCGAGGTGGTCTCTCAGGCTGCAGTTGCCCTGAAAATGATATTTGAATGGGAAAGTGATCACTACCATGGAGGTCATCGACCACCCCTCAATCAAAATCAGGCTGTGCATCCGAAGAGCAAAAAGATAGGTCAAGGCAAGAAAATGAAGCGGTTCTCGGACAGTGATGCGTAAACTCATCCACGTTTAGGACACTTATCTAAAGCTCTTCGATCAGATCGGCAAGGATTTATCCCATGGGATTTATTGAGTAATCTCCCCAGAGAGGATCCCTGCCGTTCAGATCTCCAAGCAAGTGAAAGGGCCTCGGCAACCATGCCACGACCCGGCGGAAGTCCCCTGCGTCGAAGTCAGCTGACGGTGTAATGTACGCAGAAATGATAGTATACCTCCTATCCAGGTGCAGCTGCACAGCCACTGCCTGAAAGGAGGTATCTAAAGAGAAAGGAAGAACGGAGACATCATGCCGGGTGTAAACCGCGCATCTCATGGTGGTGGAGTGGCAAGACCCTTATACCCCGGGAGGGCGGGCAGGGGGCATGCGCCTAGTATGGTCTCCTGCAAAAAGATAGCTAACGAGGAACGGGACGAGACGAGCCTAGCCTCTGCAGCTCCTCCCAGTTGGCCTGGAGTCCACGGCAATTCCATTGAAGGAATATGCCCCCCAGGCCTAGCTCTGAAGAGACGCGGGGGCCCTCCTCGAACAGAAGACCCTCACGGGAATGGCCATACGCTTCCTGGAGGCAGAACCCCGGGCGCTGTTGGCCGGACAAAGCACTGAAGGCGCTGTTGGACGGATAAAGCGCTGTCGCCTTCGAGGACTTATTGGGGGCGGTTGGGCTCGCCATGCAAGTCTCCCCCCCCCCCGCCTCGAAACCTTAGGCGGGCGTTGTGGCTTCGGATGCGGGGGGGGGGGGGGGCTCTTTTCGAGGAACCACCGTCTCAACCCACCACTAGGTGTGGGCGAAGGAGTCGAAGCTGCTTTGTTGCTGTCCTCCTTTCGGGATACAGCTTTAGGAACTCCGGAAGATGGCCTAGCGACCGACTCGGTAAACGGTCATGCTGGAGGAAGATGGAGGAGCCCTGGTTTTAGCCGGGGCTGGGTTTGAACCCTTTTTGCCGCCAGCTCTACCAGGGGAGCACCCGGGTGTAGTAGAGCCCGGAGAAGGGCTCCGAATGGGCGCGGAAACAACCGTGCTCATTCGCCTAGATGGGCCGGGAGCAGAGGGTGCCTTTCTAACTATTGAGGCATATGATGTGCCAGACAGAGCTGGGCGCGCCAGGACCAAGTCCTTAGCCTCACGTGATGAGAGTTGATCCTGGGCCTGAACAGCCAGGATTTCTTTCTCAAGGAGATATGCACCACATTGCTTTGAAGAAGCGGGGTGCGGCTCTCCGCAATTGACACACTTGGCAACACACAATTTTGACTTATCGTGTGCGGCCTTGGAGCAATTTACACAAACTTCAGGTGACCCTGACTTTGCACATCTACAAGAACGATTAGTATGGGCGAAGCGGTAGACAGTAATAGCACCGCCGCGGCAGTGGCACGAATGCCTTCATGCGGTAGCGATACCAACTGGCACGCACCGACTCAGGAAACTTGTCACATTCGAACGTGACAAAGAGTGTAGGGGTGGGTCTCGAGGCCCCTCCCTGTTTTCTCATCACACGTTCGACCTTGACCGCCCCATAGTCGGCCAGCTCTAGGGTGATGTCCTCAATGGAGAAGTCAACGAGTTCCCTCGCATAAACTACTCCTTTCACAAAGTTCATGGTAGAGTGCAGCATCACACTCACCGGGGGCCATGAAGTGTCCGAAGAGCACTTATCTTGGCCGCCTCGGCGGGATTCACTGCATTCGCCAGAAGGCTCCTGTCAGAGAAATGGGTCACCTTCGGCTCTGTACCAATTGCACTAGCTAATCCTCTCCTCTAATGGATCATGTTGCCCTTGGCCAACATGGTGCCATCAGTGGAGTGAATAACGAGGAAGCGTTTGAAGCCAGCAGGCTTGAAAATGCCAGGTAACTTCTGAATCAGGGGCCCCGATGTCATCGAGGCTCCGCCCTGTGCCCTTTTGATCTTTGTCATAGTCAGGGGCTCCGCACCCGGGGGGGCAGAGGGGCCGGATGTGCCGATCTTGGCTTGGTTGCTTGCCAAAGTGGCAGCAGACCCATCTGTCTTTGCGGATGGAGAGGAGCCCTGAGTCTTCTTAGTCTTTTTCTTTTTTGGAGAGGAGGGCAGGAAATGAACCCGCTTCTCATCTCTGCCGATAGAAGCCCCTAGGACAGATGGACTGGCCTCAGCCAGGTCCTTCTCCGAAATGGAGAAGGTACCTCCACCGAGTCGTTGTTCGCTATGCCATCTTCTGGGGTTCCTAAAGCTGTACCCCGAAAGGAGGACAGCAACAAGGAAGCTTCAGCTCCTTCGCCCAAACCTAGTGCCGGGGTGAGTGGCTCGGAGACAGTGGTTCCTCGAAAAAAGGGGGCCCCCCCCACCGGTTGGAGGAGATCCCTCCCCTCCTTGTACTGCCTCGGAGCCCTCAGCTGTTTGAGGAGGATCTTGCATAGGGGCGGATTCGGGTTCGGTGCTTGGCGCCAAGCCTGGATTCCCCCCCATGGAAGGCCCTACTCTCTGAGGCTGGGTTTCCTCAAGGACCATGTCTTTCACAGGAGGGGCCTCCAGTTGGCCATCCCCTCCCAGGACATCGCAGGTCCCCTTGGCAGCATCACCAGTCTTGTGTGGGGAGGCACAGGCCTTGACCCCGGCAAGGTTTAATATTCTTGCCAGCATGTCTTTTGAGGGAAGCGACTGAAGGGGCCTGGCTTCCCTCCCCCCCCTAAGTGGGTTTGCCCTACCGAGCCGCTTTGATGGGTTGCGGTTTGCTATTGGTTGCCTGCTGGCTTTCTTGGCAGTCCCCTTCGAAAGAAAAGGAGCGACTGCCGCTGGAACCAGGGAAGTGCCCGAAAGCACCTCCAGAGAAGGGGGTGAGGGAGTCCCCTACACCCGTAGGCGTAGGAGAGGAGTAAGCCTCTTCTCTGGTTAAAGAAATATGGAGGGTGCCCTGTGCAAGCACAGGGCGGAAAGGGACCTCTATTTTTCTGTGGAGCTGCCCGAAAGCGGCTCCATCATTGGTACAGGGGGAGTTAAAGCGTTTTTTTTTTAGACTCATCATTGGGCATGGTGACCCTCTTTTTATTACGGGACGCAATAGCTCATCACCTCTCGCAGTTGCCCGCACTGCAAGACCATTTGGGACCACCCCTCCCACCTGGTGGCCTGGCAGTCCATCGGCATGGCAGCTCCACCTTGAACACGGCGTAAAAGGATAGATTGTGAAGAGGAGAGGAAAAGGGATGTGAGGAAGGTATGGATGGGGATGAAGCTGGTTGTTAAAAAAAAAACATCCCAAACTGGAGCTCAGGGGTTAGGGAACGTTGTCCCCTCCCCCCTCAGCCCCGATCCAGGACTGTTCACTTGAGAAGAAGGTCAGCATCTACCCTATGAAATTAGAGTTTGACCAGAGAAAGTTGTGGGAGAGGTTGTATGAAAAGCAAGGAAACAAGTGTTTTGAAGGAAGAAGAAGCTAAGCTGGGGTCGCACGGGGTGCTGAGTCCCGTCAGCACGGCGGCCCGGATGGCAAATCGCCGCGCCCCTTACAGGGCCCAAAGGCTGCAGATCACAACTGAGAAGCCAGAGAGGCATGGTGGATTCCCTTACTATGTCTTACTAATTATTGATGTGATGCTCAGGATCTGAACAACTGTTGTGGCACACCTAGAGATGGGACCTGGGACTTTTAGTTGGCCTGATAGCCAACAAGACAGTAAAACTTGCCTGTCATAAGCAGTAAAACCTTATGCAGCAGAGAACAACTCCAGGGAGGTGGTCAGTCCATTATCTGCAGGGAAGGGGTTATTGGGGCAAAAACTACTTTCCCATGTCGTGGTCTCTTGTGACTTGCGGGCATTGTTTATATAAGTTACAAAGCCCCTCTTGTGACATGGGGTTAACTATGAGGAAGCTGGTGAGGTCCTTAAACTTAAGAGGAGATAAAGAGGGGAGAGATGTATAAAAAAGGGAAAACCAATGCCAAAGAGTTCAATTAAACTCAGTGGCCAGGCCTTTCCAATTTTCACTCAGAACAGGAGGATGTGTACATCCTCCAGGTACTCTGTGTAATAGTATACACAGGATAGCAATCTGCAGGGGTGGAGAAACCCCTGCCTGCGGGCAAAATTTCATCTGTGAGCCCAATTTTCATCACCTTCTGAGTGATATAGTTGTATGCACAAATTTTCAATACTGAAATTTAAATAATAATTATATATGCAATTTCCGCAGTGGCAGTCAATAAAAATATTGCATATTGCACCAATTAATAAATTTAAACAACACTGACCCACTGACTTCTTTCATCAGAAATTTTCACCCACGGCTCAAAAATTTCATCATTTTTTTTTTTTTTTTTTAATTAAGGGGCTATCTGGCGACTGCCGACTAAGGCATAAGTTGCCGTAAACAAACAGCCTAATTTAGGCTACTTTAAAAAATTAAACAGAAAACAATAAAAAGAAATAACAATAACAAAGCAATAACAAAACAATTACAAAAACAACAACAACAATTAAATCGGGTTAAATAAAAGGGAGAAGGCCGGCCTCCCCCAAAAAGTCAATAAGTCCACCAGTCAAAGTACACGCACTCGTCCCGAGAACAAGGGACAGGCGGTAGCGACCCCGCCCATCCCGGTACCGGGCCAGGTGTCGTGCGCGAAGATCACCCAGACTGGGACATTCGACAAGAATGTGCCGAACAGTCTGGGGGACGACGCAGTCGTTGCAATAGGGCGCAGGCGAGCGCTCCATCAGATAGCGATGCGTCACACGAGTGTGTCCGATTCGGAGACGACAGAAAGCAACCTGAAGCCGCCGCGGCATTGGGGGATAGGTCCATGGGAACAGTCGCGGCGCAATGGCACGCAACTTTAAGTTCCCTTCGACCGTCTCCCATCTTCTTTGCCAAGCAGTCCGAAGAGCTGCCCGTATTCCTGCCATGTAGTCGGTGTGAGGAAGAGCGAAACGCTGGTCCGGTCGCAGAGTCCTCGCGGACTCTTTGGCGCCCTCATCGGCGCGCTCATTCCCCGCAATTCCTACATGTCCAGGAACCCAGCAGAAGATAATCTCGACATCTGCCCGGCTCGCCAAAACCGTGGCGTCACGGATATCGCGAACCAGGGGATGCGGAGATTCCAATGCCCCGAGAGCACTCAGGGCGCTTTGTGAGTCGCTATAGATCACAATCCGGTCTCCGAACCGGGCACGTCGCGTAATCTCCCGTACCGAGTGGTGTATTGCCACCAGCTCGGCCGTGAAGACAGACGCAGCGCCTGGTAGAGCCCCGCTGACTTCAAACAGAGGGGATACGGCGTGGAAGCCGACCCCCTCTTGGGACTTGGAGCCATCCGTATACACTGGAACGGTACCAGCGTGACACGATGTGTGCTCCAAAAAGGTCGAACGCAATACTCCCGGCGCAGTACAAGCTTTGGGAGCAGAGGCGTGGCGACAAATAGCCAAATGTGGTACCCTCCAGGGTGGCGTCCTGGGCAGAACCAGGGGCGCCACCGGCCCGAGAGCTATATCTACCTCTCGAAGGAGTTTCCTGGCCCTAAACCCAAAGGGCTTAGGGTATGACTGGCGTCTCTCGGCGGCATAGGCACCATCGAGATCAGCTGCGGATGCAGTGAGAGCTGTTGGCGACTGAGGAAGGCGCCGGGCTCGCGCATACAGGCGAGTGATGCACTGCACGCGGCGCAGAGCGAGTGGCATCTCCCCAGCATCGACCAACAGGCTCTCAATGGGGGAAGTGCGGAAGGCACCGGTCGCAAGGCGAAGGCCGGTGTTGTGGATTGAATCCACCTTCCGCAATAAACGCTCGGCTGCGGATGCATAAAACTCGCATCCGTAGTCGAGCTTCGAGCGAACAAAGGATCGATAAAAAAGTAAGGCGGTAGCCCTATCAGCGCCCCAAGCGCTGAACGTCACGGAACGGAGAATGTCCATGGCGCGGGTACAAGAGACCCTAAGGCTGCGAATATGAGCCTCCCAGGTGAGGCGTCGGTCGAATACAAGACCAAGGAAACGGTGCGAGTCAACCACATCCAGGCGCACCCCATTAAGAAACAAATCTGGGTCGGGGTGAAGCCGTGGATGGCGGCAGAAGTGCACCACCTTAGTCTTGGCCAAAGAAAACCGAAACCTGTGCGCTTCGGCATAGCGAGAGACGCGGTTCAATGCCTGTTGGAGTCGACGCTCCAGAGTTGGCATCTGGGCCGCGCCAAAAGAGATCGAAAGGTCGTCCACGTAGAGCGTAGCGAGAACATCTTCTGGCAGCACCGAGGTGATGCCGTTGATGCTCAGGGCAAAGAGTGTGACACTGAGGACTCTTCCCTGCGGGACACCCTCTTCCTGCTCCTTTGGGGCAGAGAGGGCTCCCCCCACCCGTACGCGGAATCGACGATCTCGCAAAAATTCAGATATAAACATTGGGAGGCGTCCCCTCGCCCCCATCGTGTGGAGAGTCTCCATGATACCGTATCGCCATGCGGTATCATAGGCCTTCTCCAGATCAAAAAACACCGTGGCGTAGTGCTGTCTACGAAGGAAAGCCTCGCAGACGGCATTTTCCAGTCGGAGCAGAGCATCCGACGTGGAGTGAAACTTACGGAAGCCGCACTGTGCAGAAGACAGATGGCCTCCGCTGTCCAGGAAATAGGCTAATCTAACATTTACCAATTTCTCCATCAACTTGCACACGCAAGAGGTTAGAGAGATTGGGCGGAAACCGGTCGGAGTAGAGTGATCTCTCCCCGGCTTGCGAAAGGCGAGCACAGTAGCGATTCGCCAGGAGTCTGGGAGAAGACCTTCCACCCAGATCCTGTTGAACAGATCTAACAGAAAGGCCATGCCTCGCTCACCCAGGTGTCGAAGCATGGCGTACGGGACATCGTCCGGACCATGGGCGGTGTCCGCGCACGAAGCGAGAGCGGAACGCAACTCACTCACAGTAAACTTGTCGTTGAAGGGTTCTCCGCCTCTGGAGGTAAAGTCCAGCCGGCGGCCTTCCGCGACATCACGACGTGCATTGAATGCTGGCGGAGCAGCATCACGGCTAGAGAATGCAGAGAAAGCGGTCGCTAAGGATTCCGCCACGGACGCGGGGTCCGAGATTGCGGTCCCATTCTCCTGGAGAACGGGAGGGGGGTCCTGTGAGAACTTGCCCCGAATCCTTTTGACTCGCTTCCACACCTCAGCTAAAGGGGTCTTCCCGTTAAGTGAAGACACGTATGCCCGCCAAGAAGAGCGGCGGGCGTGCTTCGAAATATACCGGAACCTAGCCCTAGCCCGACGAAATTCAGCGACAGTGAAATCGTTCGGGCGGCGCTTATAGCGCATGTAGGCATAACGCTTCTGTTTGAGGGCCGTCTCACACTCGGCCGACCACCATGGGAGTGGTCGGCGTGCAAAACAGCCAGACGTCCTAGGAATAGTAGTCAGGCCCACGGCGATAAGGTTGCAGGAGAAGAACTCAACGGCCTCATCTACCGACCTAAACTCCTCGACTGAGATAGAGAATTCAGTCATTTCCTGAAATGCAGGCCACCGCGCCCGTGCCAAGCACCACCGAGGTGGTCTCTCAGGCGGCAGTTGCCCTGAAAATGATATTTGAATGGGAAAGTGATCACTACCATGGAGGTCATCGACCACCCCCCAATCAAAATCAAGCTGTGCATCCGAAGAGCACAAAGATAGGTCAAGGCAAGAAAATGAAGCGGTTCTCGGACAGTGATGCGTAAACTCATCCACGTTTAGGACACCCATCTCAAGCTCTTCGATCAGATCGGCAAGGACTTGTCCCCTGGGATTTATGGTGTAATCTCCCCAGAGAGGATGCCTGCCGTTCAGATCTCCAAGCAAGAGATAGGGCCTCGGCAACCGTGCCACGATGCGGCGGAAGTCCCCCGCGTCGAAGTCAGCTGACGGTGGAATGTACGCAGAAATGATAGTATACCTCGTATCCAGGTGCAGCTGCACAGCCACTGCCTGTAAGGAGGTATCTAAAGAGAAAGGAAGAACGGAGACATCATGCCGGGTGTAAACCGCGCATCCCCCAGCCCGGCCGTCCCGCGGTGGTGGGGTTGCAAGACCCTTATACCCCGGGAGGGCAGGCAGTGGGCACGCGCCTAGCATGGTCTCCTGCAAAAAAATAGCTAACGGGGAACGGGACGAGGCGAGCCTCCGCAGCTCCTCCCAGTTGGCCCGGAGTCCACGGCAATTCCATTGAAGGAATATGCCCTCCAGGCCTAGCTCGGAGGAGACGCGGGGGACCTCCTCGAATTGAAGACCCTCATGGGAATGGCTGTACGCTTCCCGGGGGCAGAACCCCGGGCGCTGTTGGCCGGACAAAGCGCTGGAGGCGCTGTCGCCTTCGAGAACTTATTGGGGGAGGTTGACCTCGCCATGCGAGTCTTTTCCTCCCTCCGTCTCGAAACCTTAGGCGGGCGCTGCCACTCGCTCCACCTCGTGGCGTGGGCGAAGGAGCCGAAGCTCCTTTGTTGCTGTCCTCCTTTCGGGGGACAGCTTTAGGAACCCCCGAAGATGGCCTAGCGACCATCTTCAGGGGTGTTGCCTCCTGTGAGTCTAACGACTCTGTGGAGGCGCGTGGCCGTTTCGCCTTACGGGAAACGGTCACGCTGGGGGAAGAGGGGGGGAGCCCTGGTTTTAGCCGGGGCTGGGTGTGAACCCTTTTTGCCGCCAGCTCTACCAGGGGAGCACCCGGGTGTAGTAGAGCCTGGAGAAGGGCTCCGAATGGGCGCGGAAACAACCGTGCTCGTTGGCCTGGATGGGCCAGGAGCAGAGGGTGCCTTTCGAACTACTGAGGCATATGACGTCCCAGGCAGAGCTGGGCGCGCCAGGACCAAGTCCTTAGCCTCGTGGAATGAGAGTCTATCCTGGGCCTGAACGGCCAGGATTTCTTTCTCCAGGAGATATGCACCACATTGCTTCGAAGAAGCAGGGTGCGGCTCTTCGCAATTGACACACTTGGCCACACACGATTTGGACTTATCGTGTGCGACCTTGGAGCAATTTACACAGACTTCGGGTGACCCCGACTTTGCACGTCTACATGAGCGATTCGTATGGCCGAAGCGGTGACAGTAATAGCACCGCCGCGGCAGTGGCACGAATGCCTTCACGCGGTAGCGGTACCAACCGGCACGCACCGACTCAGGGAGCTTGTCACAGTCGAACGTGACGAAGAGTGTAGGCATGGTGACCCTCTTTGTTTTACGGGACGCAATCGCTCACCACCTCTTGCAGTAGCCCGCACTGCAAGAGGTGCTTACAGGCCCGGCAGAGCCAGGCGCCGCCATTTGGGACCACCCCTCCCGCCTGGTGGCATGGCGGCTCCACCTTGAACACGGCGTAAAACAGATAGATTTTGAAGACGAGAGGAAAAGGGATGTGAGGAAGGTATGGGTGGGAATGAAGCAGGTTGTTAAAAGCCAACCACCCCAGACCGGAGCTCAGGGGTTAGGGGACATTGTCCCCTCCCCCCTCAGCCCCGATCCGGGACGATTGGCTGAGAAGAAGGTCAGCTTCTACCCTGTGAAATTAGAGGCTGACCAGAGAAAGTTGTGGGAGAGGTTGTATGAAAAGCGACGAGGTAGGATAGGAATACAGGCTATCTGAAGGAAGGAAGAGAGGCTAAGCTGGGGCCGGACGGGGCGCTGGATCCCGTCAGCACGGCGGCCAGGATGGCAAATCGCCGCGCCCCTCACGGGGTCAAAAATTTCATCAGAAATATTTGGCCCAGGGCTCAAAAAGGTTTTCCTTGGGGGTTAAAGTTGAGAGAGTTGACTATGGAATGAGATGTTTGATTGTTTTAGGTGAGGGATATAGTGTGACTGTCGATTTTTGGTGTGAGGTGGACATTCTGTTCAGCATTAATCAGCTTTGGTGGAGTTGTAGCTCCCTGCTTAGATTTCTGGAAGTTATGTGTACGTTGGTAGATTGGGATGTGATGGATGGCATCTGCATAGATGTTTAGTCAGACTGTATGGGATAGTGGGGAAGGGTATATCATCCAGGAAAAGTGGAGGAGATGGCCCTATGAGGGACCCCCATTGTGAGCTTTTACATTCTATATTGTGCTCTGTGTTTGAGGACTTGAGCCATGACTGTGGGAAAGTTTGGGGTTCATTTTTTTGGCATTTATAGATTGTTTAGTAATGTGGTTGTAGTTTTTCTCTGAAGTCATGTTGGGTGCGTAAGATAAAAAAAAAGAACAAGGATGACCAATATGGCATTAGCAAATTCACTAGAGTTGTAAATCTTTAAGAACAAGTTTACATATGGAACATGATTTCTATAAACACAGAATAGCTACTGTCCCCATAAAAGCTATTTTTTTTCCAACATGTTTGTTTATCTATTCTAAGAAAAATCAACTTAAACAGAGAATAATGACTTACTTCACCTCCACAAAGTTTCTTTTATTTTCAACGAGGGATAAATTTATTTTTACTGCCTGTAGATTAGGATAAGTGAGAGTAATAGCATTACTATTGTCATCGTAGTGAATTGTAACCAATACAGTTGATCTAATTCTTTTCCCATTGATCATCTTCCCATTTTGATCAACAATCACTAAACTTCTAAAGAAAGAGAAATAATTACAAACATGTTAATATCAATAGTAATATAATTATTAACATTATCATTTGTAAACTTAACACAGATCCACTAATATGCACATCTTTTGAGATGCATGGACATGCAAAGAATTTTTTTTACAATAAAAAATTGTGTTAATAAATCAAAGTTTTATAGGTGAAAATTGGATATACGAGTCATTTTCGCAAATATGTTGGTAAGAGTAAAATAAAAATCATATCACTTAGATGAATGATTTTTAACTTGTTTGAAAAGATTTATCATAACCATCTTATTATTTTTATTGTTTAAGAATGAGTATATACAAATGGCAAAAGGTGGTCAGTAAGAGGTTAACTCTGAAGCA